>CM038670.1:147745211-148945211 GCA_021605145.1 Aegilops bicornis | reverse complement strand
TTTCCAAAGAGGGTAGGTCCCAAAATATAGATTTCTTCTTCCACATGGGTGCGTGATTCTCAACGTCATTCGGAACAGCTAGTCCGCCGGGACCCTTTCCAAAGATTACGTGTAAATCATTGACCATAGCAAGTACGTGATCACCGGTACGCATGGCGGGCTTCTTCCGGTGATCTGCCTCGCCTTTGAAATGCTTGCCTTTCTTTCGACATTGATGGTTGGTCGGAAGAAATCGGCGATAGCCCAGTACACATTCTTCCTGTTCCGGTATATACTATCGGTGTCAAGTAAACAGTGCGTGCATGCGTGGTATCCCTTGTTAGTCTGTCACGAAGGTTACCGAGAGCGGGCCAATCGTTGATGGTCACGAACAGCAACGCCTTTAGGTCAAATTCCTCCTTTTGTGCTCATCCCACGTCGTACACCGCTTCCATTCCACAGCTGTAAAAGTTCCTCAACTAATGGCCTTAGGTACACATCAATGTCGCTTGCCGGGTTGCTTAGGGCCTTGGATGAGAACTGCATCATAATGAACTTCCGCTTCATGCACATCCAAGGAGGAAGGTTATACATACATAGAGTCACGGGCCAGTGCTGTGATTGCTGCTCTGCTCCCGAAAGGATTAATGCCATCCGCGCTTAAAGCAAACCATACGTTCCTTGGGTCCTTTGCAAACTCATCCCAAAGATTTCTCTCGATTTTCTCCATCATGACCCGTTAGCGGGTGCTCTCAACTTCCCGCCTTTCTTACGGTCCTCACCGTGCCATCGCATCAACTTGGCATGCTCTCCGCTTCAACAGACGTTTCAACCGTGGTATTATAGGAGCATACCACATCACCTTCGCAGAACCCTCTTCCGGGAGGCTCGCCACAACATCACCAGGTCATCTCGTCTCGATCTTATACCGCAATGCACCGCATACCGGGCATGCGTTCAGATCCTTGTAGGCACCACGGTGCAGGATGCAGTCATTAGGGCATGCATGTATCTTCTCCACCTCCAATCCTAGAGGGCATACGACCTTCTTTTGCTGCGTATGTACGTCGGGCAATTCGTTATCCTTTGGAAGCTTCTTCTTCATTATTTTCAAGAGCTTCTCAAATCCTTTATCAGGCACAACATTCTCTGCCTTCCACTTCAGCAATTCGAGTAAGGTACCGAGCTTTGTGTTGCCATCTTCGCAATTGGGGTACAACCCTTTTTTGTGATCCTCTAACATGCGATCGAACTTCAGCTTCTCCTTTTGACTTTCGCATTGTGTCCTTGCATCGACAATGACTCGACGGAGATCATCATCATGGGGCACATCGTCTGGTTCATCTTGATCTTCAGCAGCTTCGCTGGTAAAGCACCATCGTGCACATCGTCAGTGCATCTTGATGTTCAAGAGCATCACCGTATTCAGGGGCACATAGTTGTCATCGTACTCTTCTTCCTCGCTGCCTTCCATCATAACCCCTATTTCTCCGTGTCTCGTCCAAACATTATAGTGTGGCATGAAACCCTTGTAAAGCAGGTGGGTGTGAAGGATTTTCCGGTCAGAGTAAGACTTCAGATTCCCACATATAGGGCATGGACAACACATAAAACCATTCTGCTTGTTTGCCTCAGCCACTTCGAGAAAAGCATGCACGCCCTTAATGTACTTTGAGGTGTGTCTGCCACCGTACATCCATTGCCGGTTCATCTGCGTGCATTATATATAATTAAGTGTGTCAAAAATCATTACAGAACATCATGAATAGATAATTAAGTGACCAAATTAATAGAAGTTCATCATCACATAAAAACCAAAGTACATACATAGTTCTCATCTAACAACATAAAGCTCTGCAGAGCATCTAAATTAATTAAACCATACATTGAAACTATGTAAAACATTTCAATGTGAAAACAAATACGATCATAATCGCAACCAAGGTAACAACTGATCCAACGGCATAATGATACCAAGCCTCGGTAAGAATGGCATATTTTCTAATCTTTCTCATCTTCAAGCGCATTGCATCCATCTTGATCTTGTGATCATCGATTTACATCCGCAACATGCAACTCCAATATCATCTTCTCCTCCTCAAGTTTTTTATTTTTTCCTTCAAGAAATTGTTTTCTTCTTCAACTAAATTTAACCTCTCGACAATAGGGTCGGTTGGAATTTCCGGTTCAACAACCTCCTAGATAAATAAAATCTATGTCACGTTGGTGGCATAATTTTCATAAACAATAAATGAACCAATAGTTATGAAAAGATAATATATACCACATCCGAATCATAGACAGGACGAGGGCCGACGGGCGGATACCAAAACCATCGCACTATATAAGATGCAATAATAAAAGTAAGAAAATAATACAAGTAAGAATATTTTTCCTTTCGTAAAGAAGATAAGAACAAGAGGCTCACCACGGTGGTGTCATGGCGATGAGATCGGCGCTGGTGATCGACGGCGGTGAAGACGGGACGGGCGTGACGGACCGCTAAACCTAGACAAATATTGAGGAAAATGGAGGTTAGAGGTCGAGCTTGGAGGGGAGAAAGCTTAAGTAGTGTGGCTCGGGCATTCCATCGAACACCTTGTGTGCATAGGAGGTGAGCTAGAGCACCACCAAGCCCTCTCCCCCTCGGCCGAGAAAAAAGCAGGCAGTGTGCTCTGCTCTTGCACGAGGGGCTATATATAGGTAGCACCATTAGCCCCGGTTGGTGGCATGAGCCGGGACTAAAGGGCAGCCGTTGGTCCCGGTTCATGCCACCAACCGGGACCAATAGTGGTGGGCCAGAGCAGACCATTGGTCCCGGTTCGCCCCACCAACCGGGACCAATGGCCCACGTGGCCTGCCGCCCCTGGGCTCACGAACCGGGGCAAATAGCTCCATTGGTCCCGGTTCTGGATTGAACCGGGACTAATGGGCTAAACTACCCTGGACGATAGCCCCTTTTTCTACTAGTGTGAACTCCTCACTGACAAGAAACCCAATGTAAGTTATTTCAAAGTCTTCGGTGCTAAATGCTGGATTAGAGATCCTCATCACAACTCTAAATTTGCACCGAAAGCACATGAAGGTTTTATGCATGGTTACGGAAAGGACTCGCACACCTACAGAGTCTTCAACATCACTCTTCACAAGATTGTTGACACTGTAGATGTGCGGTTCGATGAATCTAATGGCTCGCAAAGAGAGCACCTACCTTCTGTGTTAGATGAACCAGCACCTGAGGATTCTATCAAGTTCAAGGCAACTGAGGATGTCATTCCTACTGAAGAATCCGCTGAAGAATTCATTCTTGTACGCGAAGAACGTCGAGCTGATGAACTCAAGATAATGTCAAGACAATGGTGCCGAGGAAAATGATCAAATTCCTCGACGACAACCAGCTCATCCTCGCGTTGCAAAAAGAAGTGCAAGTGGAGAAGATCATCAATGACATTAAAGCGCCGGGTCCTCTCACACGCTCAAAAGCTTCACATTTATCTAACTTTTGTGGGCACTATGCTTTTGTCTCTATCACAGAGCCCACTAAGGTAGATGAAGCATTTCGAGCCGGAGTGGATTCAGGCTATGCAAGAAGAATTACATCAGTTCGAGCTCAACAATGTCCGAACTGGTCAAACGTCCAGATCCTCGCAAGCATAATATCATTGGCACAAAGTGGATCTACCGCAACAAGCAAGATGAAAATGGTCTTGTGGTGAGAAATAAGGCACGACTAGTAGCTCAAGGCTACACACAGGTTGAAGGAATTGATTTCGATGAAACTTTTGCACCTGTCGCTAGACTTGAGTTCATTCGCATATTACTCGCCTATGCTAACCATCACAATATCACTTTATATCAAATGGATGTGAAAAGTGCATTCCTCAATGGTAAGCTTGAGGAAGAAGTATATGTTGCTCAACCCCCAGGTTTTGAAGATCCAAAGAATCCTGACAAAGTCTTCAGACTTAATAAGGCCCTCTATGGTCTCAAAAAAGCGCCACGAGCGTGGTATGATACATTGAAGGAATTCTTCGTGAAGAATGGCTTCACACCCGGTTCACTCGACCCTACTCTCTTTACTAAATCTTATGATGGTGAACTGTTTGTGTGCCAAATATATGTTGATGATATTATCTTCGGCTGTACTGACCAACATTATAGTGATGAATTTGCCTATATGATGAGTGAAGCATATCAAATGTCTATGATGGGAGAGTTTAAATTCTTTTTAGGTCTTCAAATTCGTCAACAACACAATGGCATATTCATATCTCAGGAGAAATACCTCAAAGATGTCCTGAAGAAATTCGGCATGCAAGACTGCAAAGGCGTCAAAATTCCTATGCCCACAAATGGCCATCTATGCACTGATGAAAATGGTATTGACTTCGATCACAAGGTATACCGCTCCATGATTGGTTCTTTATTGTACTTATGTGCATCTAGGCCAGATATAATGCTTAGTGTTTGCATGTGTGCCCGATTTCAAGCTACACCGTAGGAATCACACCATAAGGTTGTGAAGCATATTCTTCGATATCTAGCTCACACACCAACACTAGGATTATGGTACCCCAAGGGCTCTACTTTTGATCTCATTGGATATTCTCGACTCGACTATGCCGGTGATCGTGTGGACCGCAAGTCAACATCTGGTACTTGTCATTTCCTCGGACGATCTTTGGTCCGTTGGTCCTCGAAGAAAGCAGAATCACAGATAACTGCTTCATCGCGGAAGCTGAATACATTGTTGCTGGCTCGTGTTGTGCTCAATTGCTGTGGATGAAGCGGACTCTCAAGGACTATGGCATCAACGTGAAGAATGTGCCTCTCATCGTGACAATGAGAGTGCCATCAAGATTGCTCACAACCCAGTTCAGCACTCGAAGACAAAGCACATTCAAATTCGTCATCATTTTCTTCGTGATCATGTGTTGAAGGCGACATCTCCATCGAAAGCACGTGAACACCAAGAACAGCTAGCTGATATCTTCACTAAGCCCTTGGATGAGAAGAGATTTAGCAAGTTGCGGTGTGAGCTAAATATTTTAGAATCTTCGAATGTTCTTTGAAAAGGACACACATCCTAACACTTATGCAAAATTGATGACTTAGATGTGCAACACATGAAGAAACGTTTTTCTTCAATCAATGAAGAATAACATTCTTAGTGTGAAGAAATTAATGAAGAATTTGATTCTCAAAACCCTACGACAATTGTACGCGGTGTCTGAAATCATCATTCTTATACGGTGGATCACGCCACCACCAAAGCTGAAAACCTTCAATTTGAGTTTTTCCTCAGTTTTGAAATTCTTCAGTTTTTCAAAATTCTTCAACTTTGCAAAATCTTCACTATTTCCGTCATCTTTCTTCATTGGCTATATATATATGGGTTTATGTCCTCTACAGCATTCACTTATGGCTATTTCTTCAAGTCGCTTTTTCTGCTAAGTGAATGTGATCGGACCCTTCCCCCTCTATGCTATACTCAACCCAATCTATTCAGAAATTCTTCATGTGCGTTCTATTTTGAAACTCGTTCAAAATATTCACTGTGTCCTTGACAGCTGAAGAAATTGCGAACGGAACTTTAAAACTGATCTTATCCAAACTTTCGGTTTTGCCGCTCAAACCGTTCCGCATCCCACGATGCATTATTTTACTCATCCACAATCGTACACGATCTCCACTACACAGTACGTGGATGACACATGTCGTGAGAAGGGAAATGGTCAGGGGCACGTTCGTCCTAAATCTTCGGGCGATCCGTTTTTTTACCGGGTCTATAAATACCCCTCTCCCCTTCCTCACTTCTTTTACTTCGCTCGACCTCTCTCTCCCGCTCCAGCTCCTCAAACCCTAGCGCCGCCGCTACTCCATCGTCGCCGGTGAGGAAGAGCTTCACTGCCTCGACCTCATCGCCGACGTACTCGCGCCGACCGCGGAAATCCTCACTCCGCCGCCGCCGTAGCTGTCTTCCTCCGCCAAGTTAGGGCGTGGAAGATCTGAATCGATTTAACTTCCCAACTGTTCTTCTTAGTTCGTCGTGTTCTTCACTTCGGTAATTAAAAGTTACTTTTATTACTCGCTTTGATTCTCAAACCTTCCGAAAATCTTCAAAGGTGTTTATTCTTCAAATCTTCACACATATGAACACCTCAAACAAATATGCTCTTGATTCGCTTCTCTAAGCAATGATTTTCTTCAAGATTCCTCAATTGTGTGGATCCTCGATCTGTACAACTCGAACCTAAGACAAAGAACGCTTAGTGAAATTCTTCAAGGCTCATCTGGTCAAAATCCTCAAAACTTTTCTTTTTGAAAAACCTTACGAGAACGCATATGACCTCTCCAAATTCCTCGCAACTATACTCTGCTCACAGGTACACATGTCCGTCTTTGAATCACTAGGTTCTCATCAACTTAACTCATTTGCAGCGTTCCTCGAAGAAAAACTGCATACTTCTTCAGAGAACTCAATTGTTCAAATTCCTCAACTGAAGAACATGGAAGACGGTAAAAAGCCACAGAAAGGAGGAAAGAAACCTGAGGTTATGACTGCGTTTGAAATCCCTGAGGAAATTTATGCTGACTATTGCACACCTGATGAAGAAAACAAAAATCAGCGCAAGGTGCGTATTCAGAAGATTGAACGGAGATGGGCACGGGAATGGAGGGAGTACAGATATGTGACTCCAAAGTACATGAAGAAATTCGCTCTCAATCCTCCATGCCCAAGAGCTCCATTGGCACCTGGCCAAGTAGCTGATCCCACAAGCATCAAACGTGGTGAGAACTTTCCTGATGAATGGGCTAAGCGCCAAGCTAAATTGGCAAAACAAGCCAAGGAGGCGGTGAAGAAATTCAATGAGGATTCTGCCACTGCTACTGCTACTGAGGCCTCGGTCAAACCGAGGAAATCCAGGCCCCAAGAACCAAATTCCTCGTCAAGGAATTATTGTATGTGCCTCGGACTGTCTATCGGATTCTGACGAAGGCAATGAGTCCTATCAAAGGCCACGACTCAGATGATGAAGAAGTCATTGGCATCATGAAGAATATGCTTTTCAACATCATCCATGGCGTTCCCGTCAACTTCCATGATTTCTTCATGAGGACTCTGGCGAACATTGCTATGTCACCATTTGAGCTGAAGCCTTATGCTCCTTGGATAATGAGATTCATCAGGACAAGGTCTTCACTCAATTACAAGGCTGATACTCTGAACCACTGCAGCTACTTGCCCCCGATTGAAGTCCTCAAACGGACATTTACCTCAGCTGATGACAAGGGCAAGGCTATTGCTGTGATATATGAAGGCAGCCATCCATTGGATGGACAGTTTCGCAAAGCTGTATCCTACTCCACCAATGATGACTCAGCCACACATGACTCAGCCGCAAATACCTCAGTCAAGCAAAGTCCTCAAGCTACTGCACCCAGGGTGATGACTGATCGTGAGTTACTCCTCGGTCTTCATCGGAAGGTTGATCGTAATCATAAGTGGGTCAAGCGTCAGTTTGGTTCAATTCTTCACAACATGACCTCAACACACAATGCAGTGAAGAAAAACCACTACTACCTCCATGAAACCTTCAAACGCACCTGGGCTGTCCTTTCACATGTCTACAGTGAAGAAGAACTGACGTCAATGGGACTCAAGGAAGAATTTGACTAGACTGCACCTCCTCCGAAGAAATACAAGAAGGTCAAATTTCCTTCCTTGGTGGCCAGCTCCTATTCTTCATCGCGACAATCGATGAAAATGAAGACTTGGACGACACCGCTGGTCCTACTACAACAATCGACCCCAACAACGCCAAGCGCTCCATCTTCAACTTGAAATTCTTCAGGAGCGTTAGTCCTCAGTTTCGATCCTTTTGGTTATTCGATGACAAAGGGGGAGAAATTTGAGTTAGTCTTCAAGCGGGTCTAGTTTATTGCCTATATACAGTATTTTATTCTTGTTAAGTTACAACTCTCGTTCTTCTGAAACTTTTATTGGATCGAGTTGTAATCTTAAACCCGATGGTGATTTGATACTTTTTGATGCATTATGCTCTTGCACTATGCTCTGATTCTCATGAGCTCCTTGAAAATCTTCATAGCAAATCTATTTGAGCTCCGATACTCTTGATGCGTTATTTTGCATGCTTGTTCCTCATTAATGTTATCGCACGCATGTTGAATTACATCAAGCACCATATTTCATCATGCATTTCAAATTCTTCACATTATATGTCAAATGCGTGTATGAATTACAAGATATAGGGGGAGATCTCCATGATTCAACTCTTCAAATGTGCATTGCCTCAAAAGCAAATTCCTCACTATGCACATCTTCGTGGGGAGTTCTTCTATATCTTGCAATCAAATTCCTCATTATCAGTATTTACACTTCATATGTTTATCCCCGTTGAAAACTTAACATATATTGTCATCAATCACCAAAAAGGGGGAGATAGTAAGTGCATCAAGTGCCCCTTAGTGATTTTGGTGTATTGAAGACTTATAAGTTAAGGAACTAATGCGTTTGTGAGTGTACACAGGTCTATAAGTCTATGAGGAGTTTGACATTTACAGAGAAAGTCGACCCCTAAAAATGAATTTCTTCGACTGAAGACTTTGATATTCTCAAGACTTTCTCAAGACTTTGAAAGTGAAGAAATTGGTGTGACCTTGAAGACTTGGTATTCATTCGAGGAACATGAAGCGTGAAGACTTTTGTTTTCGTAGTTTCGCTTTTCTCTTTCTTGAGTCATAGGAAACACCGTCTTTGTTAAAGGGGTCGAGGAAATACTAAGGAAAAATTTCCATGTGATGCTCAACTCAAAATCCTACACCTACCAATCCCTTCGAGTGAAGCCTTTGGAAATCTCATACAGCTCAGTCAATTTCTTCAAAGGATGAGACGCAGTTCTTCCGGGTCACGAGGAATTTGTTCTCGACCGAGGAGTTAGGAATTCGCCAAAGGCGGATTGCCTACACAAAGGAGGAACATGATAGCCCCGAGGAATTTGTTCTAACCGAGGAGTTAGGAATTCGCCAAAGGCGGATTGCCTACACAAAGGAGGAACATGATAGCCCCGAGGAATTTGAGATTCAAATTTCCGATCGTTCTTTGTCTTCTTGGCAGACTGTCCCAAAATATCTTATCCACCTAACGGTCATATCATTGAAGGGCATTTATGTCTTATCATGTCGGGCTGCTCCCTAGGCTATAAATAGCCGCCCCTACAACCACTAGCTGGTTGGCTGCTCCGAGAGAACTTGACACTTGTCATTTGAGAGCAACCCATCCTCCGAGGACTTTGAGCGAAAATCATCAAGTGAGGAAAAACCCCAAAACCAAACCCCTACAAACCCAAAGTGATTGAGCATCATCAAGAAATTGATCCTGCGTGGATCCGACGCTTGTTACCTTTGAAGACTGTGCTTCTTCCAGACGGTTAGGCGTCATGGTCTAGAGCATCCAAGAGGAATTGTGGATCGCCGAGTGACCAAGTCTGTGAAGGTTTGGAAGTCGCTCAAGACTTACCACGAGTGATTGGACGAGGTCTCGTGACCTTAGTTCAAGGAGAATACGGTGAGGAATTGGTGTCCCGAGCTGCATGCTCAAGGATCGGGTGTCCGGACCTGTGTCCTCGAGTTTAAATACTCACCGCCCAACCAGACATAACCGAGACAGCAGCTTGGAACTGGTCTACCAAATCATTGTCTTCACCAACCTAACTGGTTCCATTTCCTCAACCCTTTCATTTCCTCATTATCGTGTTGAGTGTTTGTTCATATCTGTGTTTGAAAACTTTGGTCAAGACTTTCTCAATTTCCTTAGTTCAATTTCTTCACGCTTGTCTTCATCTTGTGTTATCCTGTGATTACGCTTTACGTACTCTGTGCTAGTCTTCATTTCATCATGATGACCATGCGTGTATTCTGTTATGCTTACTTGAGTACTTATTCCGCTGCAAGTAGTTCTTCGCTAAGGAATTTCCTCACCGGCAAATTCCTCAGTGAAGAATTCATAAAAAACGCCTATTCACCCCCCCTCTAGTCGATATAACGCACTTTCAGTAACCGTCCCGAAGTATCTAAATGACCTTAGGAGACTCAAATCACAACTCAAACAACCACAAATACCGAAGGAACCAAAATGGTTTAGTTTGCGGAAGTTTTGTGTGGTGGTGCGGAAGTTATGGCGGAAGGACTATGCAAAAGATGCAAAAAATGGACAAAATTTGATGGAGTCAAATGGTTGCAAAACCAAGATGAGCAGCTCGGGCACATCACTAGCATTTCAACAAGCCAGAGAACACCCAAATCGGAGTTCGGAAGTGGAAGCTATGGCCAAAAAACATGAAACGTGCGCGGCTGTTTCTGGGAGGGACGTGCGCACGGGGTCAAAGGCCCATGGACACGGGGTCCCATGGGCACGGTATAAGGCCGTGGTCACGGGGTCACCTGGGACTATCGGGGGCCCGTACGCACGGGGTCTGGGGTCCGTGGGCACGGGGTGGGCGGAAATTTCGTGATTTCGTGGCCAAATTCGAAGGGGAAAAGGAAAATAGGGCTATGGGGACGCAATTGGAGGTGGATCTACTTGCTATACACCAGATCCATGGATTGAAATCAACAAAAACTCATAAGAAACTTCAAATCACAAAAAAATTTGGTATGGCTCTTTTTGTGGGGATTTTCAAAATTGGGCAAGAACAAGAAAAATTAGGCTAGAAAACAAGGAGGGGTGCTCCAATTTCGTGAGAAACAATGGCTCATGATACCAAGATGCTGTAGGGTGTAACCCTAAGATGGATCTTTCATGAATGGGAGGGGAAATCCCCAAGAACAAGATGAACACAAAGAGGAAAACACAAGAGGAACACTCAAGAACAAGCCCAAATCACACATCCACGAGACTCAAATCCACACAAGATTCACAAAGGTACAAGAACAACAAGGGGAACATGGATACATGGGAAAGTTCATCTAAAATCCAAAGGAGATGAGGTCTTGGTGATCTAGGTAGTGTTGGGGAACGTTACAGAAAATTAAAATTTTCCTACGGTTTCACCAAGATCCATCTATGAGTTCTACTAAGCAACGAGTAACGAGAGAGAGTTTGCATCTACATACCACTTGAGATCGAGTACGGAAGCGTTCTTGAGAGTGGTGATGATGAAGACGTTCCCAACGTGATTCCGATCACCGATGACCAAAGTACTGAAAGGACAGCACCTCCGTGTTCAACACACGTACGGGACGATGGCGTCTCCTCCGTCTTGATCCAGCAAGAGTGAAGGAGAGGTTGAGGAAGACAACTCCAATGGCAGCACGACGGCAGTGCAGTTGGTACGGGCAGTTCTCCCAAGCAGGCTTCGCCAAGCTCAAGTGGAGAAAGAGAGGTGTTGGGAGGGAGGGGCTGCCTTCAATTGTGTATGCAGCCCTCCCCCACCCCTCTATTTATAGGAGGAAAGGGCAAGGGGGGCGGCCATCTAGGGTAAACCCTAGATGGGGGCGGCGGCCAAGGGAGGAGGGAGGGTGGCTTGCCCCCCAAGCTAGGGGCGCCCCTTTAGGGTTTACCCTCCCAAACCCTAGCCGCATGGGCCTAGGTGGGGCGCGCCCAGCCCACCAGGCTGGCTCCCTTCCCACTTAGCCCATGTGGCCCCCCGAGAGGTGGCCTCCCGGTGGACCTCCTGAACCCTCCCAAGGGCCCCCGTGATTTTACCGGTATACCACCGAAACTTCCCGAGTCCGCTTAACCACTTTCCATATATAAATCTTTACCTCCGACCATTCCGAACTCCTCGTGACGTCCGGGATCTCATCCGGACTCCGAATAACATTCGTAATCACATACTTGTCTTCCTATTAACCCTAGCGCCACCGAACCTTATGTGTAGACCCTACGGGTTCGGGAGACATGCGACATGACCGAGACTACCTCAAGTCAATAACCAACAGCGGGATCTGGATACCCATGTTGGCTCCCACATGCTCCTCGATGTTGTCATCGGATGAACCACGATGTCAAGGGTTCAAGCAACCCCGTATTCTATTCCCTTTGTCTGACGGTATGTTACTTGCCCGAGACTCGATCGTTGGTATCCCAATACCTCGTTAGTCTCGTTATCGGCAAGTCACTTTACTCGTACCGCAATGCATGATCCCGTGACCGGACACTTGATCACTTTGAGCTCATTATGATGATGCATTACCGAGTGGGCCCTAGTGATACCTCTCCGTGTCACGGAGTGACAAATCCCAGTCTCGATCCGTGTCAACCCAATGGTCACTTTCGAGATACCTGTAGTGCACCTTTATAGTCACCCGATTACGTTGTGACGCTTGATACACCCAAAGCACTCCCTACGGTATCCGGGAATTGCACGATCTCATGGTCTAAGGAAGAGATACTTGACATAGGAAAAGCTCTAGCAAAACGAACTACACGATCTTTGTGCTATGCTTAGGATTGGGTCTTGTCCATCACGTCATTCTCCTAATGACGTGATCCCGCTTGTCAATGACATCCGATGTCCATAGTCAGGAAACCATGACTATCTGTTGACCAACGGGCTAGTCAACTAGAGGCTTACTAGGGACGTATTGTAGTCTATGTATTCACACGCAGTATCACGATTTCCGGTTAATACAGCTTATAGCATGAATAAAAGACAATTATCATGAACAAGGAAATATAATAATAATGCTTTTATTATTGCCTCTAGGGCATATTTCCAACAGTCTCCCACTTGCACTAGAGTCAATAATCTAGTTTACATTGTGATGAATCGAACACCCATAGAGTTCGTGTTGATCATGTTTTGCCCGTGGAAGAGGTTTAGTCAACGGATCTGCGACATTCAGATCCGTATGCACTTTACAAATTTCTATGTCTCCATCCTGAACATTTTCACGGATGGAGTTGAAGCGACGCTTGATGTGCCTGGTCTTCTTGTGAAACCTGGGCTCCTTGGCAAGTGCAATAGCTCCAGTGTTGTCACGGAAGAGTTTGATCGGCCCCGACGCGACCGGGTATGACTCCTAGGTCGGTGATGAACTCCTTCACCCAAATTGCTTCATGCGCTGCCTCCGAGGCTGCCATGTACTCCGCTTCACATGTAGATCCCGCCACGACGCTTTGCTTGCAGCTGCACCAGCTTATCGCTTCCACCATTCAACATATACACGTATCCGGTTTGTGACTTAGAGTCATTCAGATGCGTGTCGAAGCTAGCGTCGACGTAACTTTACGACGAGCTCTTCGTCACCTCCATAAACGAGAAACATGTCCTTTGTCCTTTTCGTGTACTTCAGGATATTCTTGACGCTGTCCGGTGTTCCTTGCAGGATTACTTTGGTACCTTCCTACCAAACTTACGGCAAGGTTTACATCAGGTCCGTACACAGATGGCATACATAATAGATCCTATGGCTGAAGCATAGGGGATGACACTCATCTCTTCTTTATCTTTTGTCGTGGTCGGGCATTGAGCCGAGCTCAATTTCACACCTTGCAATACAGGCAAGAACCCTTTCTTGGACTGATCCATTTTGAACTTCTTCAAAATCTTATCAAGATATGTGCTTTGTGAAAGACCTATGAGGCGTCTCGATCTATCTCTATAGATCTTGATGCCTAATATATAAGCAGCTTCTCCAAGGTCCTTCATTGAAAAACACTTATTCAAGTAGGCCTTAATGTTGTCCAAGAATTCTATATCATTTCCCATCAAAAGTATGTCATCTACATATAATATGAGAAATGCTACAGAGCTCCCACTCACTTTCTTGTAAACGCAGGCTTCTCCATAAGTCTCAAGATAAACCCAAACGCTTTGATCATCTCATCAAAGCGAATGTTCCAACTCCGAGATGCTTGCACCAGCCCATAAATGGATCGCTGGAGCTTGCATACTTTGTCAGCATTCTTTGGATCGACAAAACCTTCCGGCTGTATCATATACAGCTCTTCCTCAAGATAGCCGTTAAGGAACGCTGTTTTGACGTCCATCTGCCATATCTCATAATCATAGTATGCGGCAATTGCTAACATGATTCGGACGGACTTAAGCTTCGCCACGGAGAGAAAGTCTCATCGTAGTCAATCCCTTGAACTTGCCGATAACCCTTAGCGACAAGTCGAGCTTTATAGATGGTGACATTACCATCTGCGTCCGTCTTCTTCTTAAAGATCCATTTGTTTTCTATCGTCACGATCATCGGGCAAGTCACCAAAGTCCACACTTTGTTTTCATACATGGATTCTATCTCGGACTTCATGGCTTCTAGCCATTTGTTGGAATCTGGGCCGCCATTGCTTCTTCATAGTTCAAGGTTCACCGTTGTCTAACAACATGATTTCCGGTGACAGGGTTGCCGTACCACTGCAGTGCGGAACGTGTCCTAGTGGACCTCTGAAGTTCAAGAGCAACTTGATCCGAAGTACCTTGATCATCATCATGAATTTCCTCTTCGCTGGTGTAGGCATCACAGAACATTTTCCTGAGCTGCACTACTTTCCTGTTCAAGAGGTAGTACTTCATCGAAGTTCTACTTTCCTCCCACTTACTTCTTTCGAGAGAAACTCTTTTCGAGAAAGGTTCCGTTCACGGCAACAAAGATCTTGCCTTCGGATCTAAGGTAGAAGGTATACCCAAAGGTTTCCTTAGGGTATCCTATGAAGACGCATTTTTCCGACTTGGGTTCGAGCTTTTCAGGTTGAAGTTTCTTGACATAAGCATCGCATCCCCAAACTTTTAGAAACGACAGCTTAGGTTTCTTCCCAAACCATAATTCATACGGTGTCGTCTCAACGGATTTAGACGGTGCCCTATTTAAAGTGAATGTAGCTGTCTCTAGAGCGTATCCCGAAAATGATAGCGGTAATCGGTAAGAGACATCATAGATCGCACCATATCCAATAGAGTGCGATTACGATGTTCGGACACACCGTTACCGAGGTGTTCGGTAGCGTTAGTTGTGAAACGATTCCACATTTTCTTAAGTGTGTACCAAATTCGTGACTTAAATATTCTCCTCCACGATCCGATCGTAAGAATTTTATCTTTCGTCACGTTGATTCTCTACTTCATTCTGAAATTCCTTGAACTTTTCAAAGGTCTCCGACTTGTGTTTCATCAAGTAGACATACCCATATCTACTCAAGTCATCTGTGAGAGTGAGAACATAACGATATCCTCCGCGAGCCTCAACGCTCATTGGACCGCACACATCGGTATGTATGATTTCCAACAAGTTGGTTGCTCGCTCCATTGTTCCGCAGAATGGAGTCTTGGTCATCTTGCCCATGAGGCATGGTTCGCATGTGTCAAATGATTCATAATCAAGAGACTCTAAAAGTCCATCGACATGGAGCTTCTTCATGCGCTTGACACCAATGTGACCAAGGCGGCGATTGCCACAAGTATGTGGGACTATCGTTATCAACTTTACATCTTTTGGTATTCACGCTATGAACATGTGTAATATTACGCTCGAGATTCATTAAGAATAAACCATTGACCATCGGAGCATGACCATAAAACATATCTCTCATATAAATAGAACAACCATTATTCTCGGATTTAAATGAGTAGCCATCTCGCATTAAACGAGATCCAGATACAATATTCATGCTCAAACATGGCACCAAATAACAATTATTAAGGTTCATAACTAATCCCGTGGGTAAATGAAGAGGTAGCGTGCCGACGGCGATCACATCGACTCGAACCATTCCCAACGCCAAGATCGTCACCTCGCCCTTCGCCAGCCTCCGCTTATTCCGCAGCTCTGCTGTGAGTTACAAATATGAGCAACGGCACCGTATCAAATACCCAGGAGTTACTACGATTCATCGGTAAGGTACACATCAATTACATGTATATCAAATATACCTTTGGTGTTGCCGGCCTTCTTATCCGCTAAGTACTTGGGGCAGTTCCGCTTCAAAGGACCCTTCCCTTGCAATAAAAGCACTCGATCTCGTGCTTGGGTCCATTCTTTGACTTCTTCCCGGCAACTTGCTTACCTGGCGCGGCAATCTCCTTGCCGTCCTTCTTGAAGTTCTTCTTACCCTTGCCCTTCTTGAACTTAGTGGTCTTATTGACCATCAACACTTGATGTTCTTTCTTGATTTCTACCTCGGCTGACTTCAGCATAGAGAACACTTCAGAATGGTCTTTACCATCCCCTGCATGTTGTAGTTCATCACAAAGCTCTTGTAGCTTGGTGGGAGCGGCGGAGGATTCTGTCAATGACCGCCTCATCGGGGAGGTTAATATTCAATTTGGGTCATACGGTTGTGCAACCCGGACATCTTCGTAATGTGCTCACCGATGTAACTGTTTTCCTCCATCTTACAACTATAGAACTTGTCGGAGATGTCATATCTCTCGACCGGCGTGAAGCTTGAAAAACCAGTTTCAGCTCTTGAACATCTCATATGCTCCGTGATGCTCAAAAGCGTTTTTGGAGCCCCGGTTCTAAGTCAGAAGCATGCCGCCTTTGAACGAGGGAGTAATCATCAAGACGAGACTGCCAAGCATTCATAATGTCTTGGTTCTTCCGGGACGGAGCGTCACCTAGCGGTCCTTCTAGGACGTATTGTTTCCTGGCAGCTATGAGGATGATCCTCGTGTTCCGGACCCAGTCCGTATAGTTCTTGCCGTCATCTTTCAGCTTTGTTTTCTCTAGGAACGCGTTGAAGTTCAAGTTGACATGAGCGTTGGCCATTTGATCTACAAGACATATAATTCAAAAGTTTTAGACTAAGTTCATGATAATTAAGTTGATCTAATCAAATTATTAATGAACTCCCACTTAGATTAGACATCCCTCTAGTCGTCTAAGTGTTACACGATCCGAGTCGACTAAGCCGTGTCCGATCAACACGTGAGACGGACTAGTCTGCGTCGGTGAACATTCTCATGTTGATCGTATCTTCCATACGACTCGTGTTCGACCTTTCGGTCTCCGTGTTCGAGGCCATGTCTTCACATGCTAGGCTCGTCAAGTTAACCCTAAGTGTTTCTGCGTGTGTAAATCTTGCTTACACCCGTTGTATGTGAACGTAAGAATCCATCACACCCGATTAACACGTGGTGCTTAGAAGCGCATTTAACCGTAGCAACGGTGCACGCTAGGGAGAACACTTCTTGAAATTGTTCTAAGGATCATCTTATTTACTACCGTCGTTCTAAGTAAACAAGATGCATAATGATAATAAACATCACATGCAATTATAAAGTAGTGACATGATATGGCCAATATCATATAGCTCCTTTGATCTTCATCTTGAGGCTCCATGATCATCCTGTCACCGGCATGACACCATGATCTCCATCATCATGATCTCCATCATCGTGTCTTCATGAAGTTGTCACGCCAACGACTACTTCTACTTCTATGACTAACGCGTTTAGCAATAAAGTAAAGTAGATTACATGGCGTTCTTCAATGACACGCAGGTCATACAAAAATAAAGACAACTCCTATGGCTCCTGCCGGTTGTCATACTCATCGACATGCAAGTCGTGATTCCTATTACAAGAACATGATCTCATACATCACAATATATCATCATTCATCACAACTTGGCCATATCACGTCACATGACAATTGCTGCAAAAACAAGTTAGACGTCCTCTAATTGTTGTTGCATCTTTTACGTGGCTGCAATTGGGTTCTAGCAAGAACGTTTTCTTACCTCACGAATAACCACAACGTGATCTTGTCAACTTCTATTTACCCTTCATAAGGACCCTGTTCATCGAATCCGCTCCAACTAAAGTAGGAGAGACAGACACCCGCCAGCCACCTTATGCAACTAGTGCATGTTAGTCGGTGGAACCGGTCTCACGTGGAAATGCGTGTAAGGTTGGTCCGGCCGCTTCATCCCACAATACCGTGGAAGCAAGAAACAACTAGTAACGGCAAGTAAGTTGACAAGATCCACGCCCACAACAAAATTGTGTTCTACTCGTGCAAAGAGAACTACGCATAGACCTAGCTCATGATGCCACTGTTGGGGAACGTTACAGAAAATTAAAATTTTCCTACGGTTTCACCAAGATCCATCTATGAGTTCTACTAAGCAACGAGTAACGAGAGAGAGTTTGCATCTACATACCACTTGTAGATCGAGTACGGAAGCGTTCTTGAGAGTGGTGATGATGAAGACGTTCCCAACGTGATTCCGATCACCGATGACCAAAGTAATCTTGAAAGGACAGCACCTCCGTGTTCAACACACGTGCGGGACGATGGCGTCTCCTCCGCCTTGATCCAGCAAGAGTGAAGGAGAGGTTGAGGAAGACAACTCCAATGGCAGCACGACGGCGTGGTGCAGTTGGTACGGCAGTTCTCGGCGAGGCTTCGCCAAGCTCATGTGGAGAAAGAGAGGTGTTGGGGAGGGGAGGGGCTACGCCTTCAATTGTGTATGCAGCCCTCCCCCACCCCTCTATTTATAGGAGGAAAGGGCAAGGGGGCGGCCATCTAGGGTAAACCCTAGATGGGGGCGGCCCAAGGGAGGAGGGAGGTGGCTTGCCCCCAAGCTGAGGCGCCCCTTTAGGGTTTACCCTCCCCAAACCCTAGCCGCATGGGCCTAGGTGGGGCGCGCCCAGCCCACCAGGGGCTGGCTCCTTCCCACTTAGCCCATGTGGCCCCCGGAGAGGTGGCCCCTCCGGTGGACCTCCGGAACCCTCCCGGTGGCCCCAGACTTTTACATACCACCGAAACTTCCCGGAGTCCGTTTAACCACTTTCCATATATAAATCTTTACCTCCGGACCATTCCGAACTCCTCGTGACGTCCGGGATCTCATCCGGACTCGAATAACATTCGGTAATCACATACTTGTCTTCCTATTAACCCTAGCGTCACCGAACCTTATGTGTAGACCCTACGGGTTCGGAGACATGCGTATATGACCGAGACTACCTCAAGTCAATAACCAACAGCGGGATCTCGATACCCATGTTGGCTCCCACATGCTCCTCGATGTTGTCATCGGATGAACCACGATGTCAAGGGTTCAAGCAACCCGTATTCTATTCCCTTTGTCTCGACGGTATGTTACTTGCCCGAGACTCGATCGTTGGTATCCCAATACCTCGTTAGTCTCGTTATCGGCAAGTCACTTTACTCGTACCGCAATGCATGATCCCGTGACCGGACACTTGATCACTTTGAGCTCATTATGATGATGCATTACCGAAAGTGGGCCCTAGTGATACCTCTCCGTAATACGGAGTGACAAATCCCAGTCTCGATCCGTGTCAACCCAATGGTCACTTTCGGAGATACCTGTAGTGCACCTTTATAGTCACCCAGTTACGTTGTGACGTTTGATACACCCAAAGCACTCCTACGGTATCCGGGAATTGCACGATCTCATGGTCTAAGGAAGAGATACTTGACATAGGAAAAGCTCTAGCAAAACGAACTACACGATCTTTGTGCTATGCTTAGGATTGGGTCTTGTCCATCACGTCATTCTCCTAATGACGTGATCCCGCTTGTCAATGACATCCGATGTCCATAGTCGAAAACCATGACTATCTCGTTGACCAACGGGCTAGTCAACTAGAGGCTTACTAGGGACGTATTGTAGTCTATGTATTCACACGTGTATCACGATTTCCGGTTAATACAGTTATAGCATGAATAAAAGACAATTATCATGAACAAGGAAATATAATAATAATGCTTTTATTATTGCCTCTAGGGCATATTTCCAACAGGTAGATCCTTCCCTAAAGGGGGTCTTGAATCCCTAGGGATACCTTCTCCAAAGGAGAGGCCTTGAACTCCAATGGAGTGTCTCTCTCAAGAGGAGGAATCCCACAAGGGGAGGTACATGAGCTAAGCTCCAATGTCTAGATCTATTCTTAGCTAAGTCTAAATGGAGGAGGGAGATGAGTATATATAGGTCCAAGGGATGAAGAGGTAAGCAGGGGCGAAATGGGGATTACATTGGCAAAGCCCGCAGAAAACATTTAGGGGGGCCCGTGTGCACAGGGTATCCAGAGACCTGACGCATGAGCCCGTGCGCACGGGGTCCGTGAGGCCCATGGACATGGGGGTCTCATGGGCACGGCACACACCCATGCGCACGGGGTCTTCAGAAGGGCCCGTGCGCACGGGGTCGCCTGGGAGCTGCTGCCTTTTTCTTAGCGCTTCCTTCTCCGCTTACAGGCTTCACTCTTGGATGGTGTAGATGTTCTCTTCTACTCCTCCTCGATGAATGTGTAGCTCCACTCACACGTATGTATGCACACGAGAGAGGGGTCAAGTAGTATACCATCCTCGAAAGGTACAAGTGGACATGTGTAAAGGATATGATTAACCTTTGTATGTATGAAGTAGATGTCGCACGTGTCACTTGCCAAATGGACTCTTGACGTGGTGATGTCCATAGGATTCTCTGCATCACAAGCTTGCTAGGAATTTTTATTCTAACTAGCAAATATGCTCGTGCGTTGCAACGGGGGAAAATCACATGCCCATAACCTAATAAGCATGGCTCACGACCCGCATAGGTCCATGATCTCTATTTCGACACGGTGACACACATGTGTCACAACACAATGGAATGTAAAAACTTTAAAAGAAAACCTCGTCGAGTTGAACCCCCCTCCCCCCAAACTACTCTTTGCACCTGGTCCATATCCCCTCTCATAAGGATTTACTACAATAAAGAGTGACCTTGTTATCGAAAATGGGAGTTTGGAAGCAATCTCCCTTCTTGGACAACCACAGGGCATAGTCGGTCCAACTCTCCCAAATGTCGGCCACCGGCCATTTTTTTGAAAGCACGATTGCAAGATAACACATGCACCCTTATATTTAAGAAGTGAATCCGAGGCCAAAATAGTACTATCTTCTGCTGACCATTCCACATATCAAATTTAGTCCATCTACGTATCGTATAGCAAGAGAGGGAGGTTTGAATGAAGGGGAGGGTCTAACCTTGGATACCTCATCATCTCTAACCTTGTTCGCCTCTCTGAACTGAATATTATGTCTGAAATATCCAAAATTAATAATTGGTTATAGTATTTATAGTGCTTACCTACTACTCGAGGAAGGTAATATACAGTGAGACAAATGCGGCAATGTCACCGCCTCAGCCATGTACGCCTCCCTTCTCACCAAGCCTAACTACAACAAAAGACTTCAGACCTTACATGCCAAACAAATAGCATCAATGTTAATGTTCATGCACTGCTTAAAAGCATTTGAGAAATTATTAGTAGTACAAAATTATTACAAGAAGATCTAGCACATGTTCACACATCAAATATTTTGCATCTTGATGTAGAAATTTATCAATGCACAATCATCATAAACTAAATTATAGGATTGTATGTAGGCAACACACAGCCACACATGTACCTTGATTTCTCTCTGAACTTCCCAGGCTTTTCCATTGATGCTGATTGGCCCCTATATGATTCACTGATCTTCTGAAGGGATGTGTTGGCGTCGGTGGCGCTCGGCTCCCAATGAGGGGAATCAGGATTGCTAGCATCTGCAACTCTTTTCAGTCATCAGTCTCTAGCATGCTTGGCTTCCCACCCCCCACAATGGTTTCTAGCGTTGCATTGTGTGCCACTGCCAACCTAGGTTGTAGTACTCAAAAGATGCAAAGAAGACCCACATATGTTTCACTACTTCTTTATTTTCAGAGACCAATGAACGTCTTGTTATTCGAACCACCGATTATATGCCACTCTATGGATTAGTATTTTTTTTAGCAAAATAGGGTTTCCCCTCTGGTTTTATATTGAAGAAACCATCAGAAATCCAGTACAAGTAACCAAAACACAGACCCGAATGACCAACACATCTAAAGAAATATCTAGCCACCTCCCGTAGGTACAACTTGCTAGGCCAAGTGGACACAGTGATCCATCTATTACAATACTACCAAAAGGAAGCCAAGCATCTAGAAATGGACGTCTAGACAAGAAGGTCCATTCCCATGGAGACGCGCACCATCACATCTATAACCGATGCACGCCAAAACGCTACCCTTGCGAAGCCCTGTATATCTCACTTGCCACCTGTTCGATGAGTCTTGCCCCCGGCATCAACATTTTTTCCTCTGGGTCCTTTCTCTGCAAAACAGCCTGGTCAGTTATCCAATTACACATTCTTTTGATAATCCCATATGGGTCATTGATATTTTTCCTACCAAAAATAATATCATTTCTGCAATTCCAAATTGCCCAAAGTAAGGCCGAAGTGCCAGTCAACACTAGCCTTGTGTCATTCTTGTTAAAAAATTTAAGCCAGTTACCAAAGCAATAATTCAGAACTCTCGGTATCTGCTTTATATCAAAAGCACAACCAACTAGACTCCGGATGAGCCTAGCTACCGAACATGCGAAGAAGAGGTGATCAATGCTCTCCTCTTTTCCACACAGGACACACGATTTGTCCCCGTTCCACCCTCTCTTTAACAGATTATCTCTGGTTAGGATACTTTTTTTTGTTTAGCAGCCATAGGAAAAATTTAATTTTTGCTGGCACGTTTGTTTTCCACAAGAATTTTTTGGGAACCCCACGTCTATTTTAATGAGATGGAGGTAAAGAGACTTTACGGAAAATTTCCTATTAGCCGATAGCATCCACATAGGTTTATCTCTTCCTCCATACATCAGTATCTCTTCACATCTCTTTTTTAAGCTATTCCATAGTTGTTCAGTATCCCTAAATAGAGCTCTTCTAAAAGAGAAGCGATCCCATCCTTTGTCAATGGCTTCCTTGACAGAAATGTTTTGATCATTACTAATGAAGTAAAGAGAAGGGTAGGCCTCTTTCAAAGGTCTGTCATCTACCCACCAATCTTCCCAAATCTGGTATTTCTACCATCACCAAGTTTTTTCTTAATATGAGGGTAAACAAATTTCCTAATTTTGAGAAGACTGGACCAGAATTGGGAGTCCTCATTTTTATGTTTTATTCCAGACAGACATTTGTCCTTAATATATTTGGCTCTAATTATACTTTGCCAGAGTCCATCATCATCCTCTAGTTTCCATATACACTTGGCTATTAAAGCAATATTAAAGAGTTCCAAATTAGTAACTCCTAGACCCCCTTGCTGTTTTAGGAGACAACAAGTCTTCCATTTGACCAAGTGGTATTTCTTTTTATATTCTCCAGCTTGCCACACCAACCTAGCCCTATAAAAATCTACCTTTTCTTTACTCCAAGAGGGAGAAGGTAAAATGACATCATATATACGGGTATATTGGTAAGACAAGATTGTACCAGTGTTACTCTGGCAGCCATATTAAGAAATCTGCCCTGCCAGCAAGCACACCTTTTTCAATTTTTACAGTCACATTCTTCCACATGATGTTTCTAATCGTTTTACTAGAAACAGGTAAGCCAAGATATTTCAAAGGCATTTCACCAAGGGCACATGTGAATATCTCCTGATAGATATCACTTTTGTTTTTTGCTTCCCCAAATAGATATATATCACTTTTGTGGAAGTTTATTGTCAAACCAGACATCTGCTCAAATGCAGTTAGTATGAATTTGAGATTTCTAGCAGATTCTTCATCATCCTGTATCAGGAATATAGTATCATCAGCATATTGTAACATATTTACACCATTTTCATGAACATCAATGAGTACCCCCTTTTATATATCCCTCAGTCCTTGCTTTATCCATTGTCATGGCTAGGGCATCTACTTCTAAATCAAAGAGCAAAGGAGAAAGAGAGTCCCCTTGTCTGAGCCCTTCGAATGTTTTGAAAAACGGTCCCACACAGTCATTAACCTTCACACCCACGTGTCCCCCTCTCATGGTGTGCATCACCCAATCACACCACTTATCAGGAAAGTTTTTTATGTTTCAACATCTTGTGAACAAAAGGCCATTTAATCTTATCATACGCTTTTTCAAAATCAACCTTGAATAGCATAGCATTTTGTTTTTATTATGGTGTTGGGGAAGCTGATCGTAACCCACGAACACCTATGGGACCGGCGGACCGAGCCCCTTTCGGTTCGGTGGGGGGCGGAGGTTGCACGAAGAGCAGATCGAGGCGAAGCACACGAGCAGTTTACCCAGCTTTGGAGCTCTCCGGAGAGATAATACTCCTACTGCTGCTTGTCTTATTGTATTGTGTTCTTGCTAGGGAGCAATGAGAGCTACAATACCTAGCGTGAGTGTCTCTAGTTTCGAATGAGTCGAACCCCCTCTACGTTGCGCCTGGGCCTCCTTTTATATGCTCAAGGGGTCTCCGACAGGTGGCAACGTAGACAAGGGCAAAAACGGAAAATGAGTTGCGGTTGGTACAGCTACTTTGTACAGTGTATTCTACCTAACTCTGACGGCAAGGGACAAAAGCATTAAATGCCCGTCCATGTCGCTTAATCAGTGCAACAGGGACCGTCAGGAGAGCCACCGCTTGCCACGATGGCAATCTTGTCGCCGCCATCATCGCTGCTCTCCGCCGCTGCACAGCTCTTGACACGCTGCTACCGAATGGCCCCATGGCGACACGTTGGTGGATGAGCTGGAGCGGAGATAAAGAGTGGTTGCCTGCCGCGGCTGAACCCTTGTCACGTCCGGAAGCTTGTCGCTCACCGAGCCTTCCCGGCAAGCTCCTCTTGCCGGGGTCTTGTCTTCTGCGTGCCTTGAGTGGCCTTCCCCGCAAGCTCCTCTTGCCGGGGCCTTGCCTCCTTTGCTTAAATACTTTGTTCTTGAATGGCTCCAAAGGAACCACGGAGGACCTTGGTGGTCACCAGGCAAGCCTTGCCGCGGGGCGCCAGAATCGCCTGCAGGCACAAGTTCGGGATACTAGGGTACCCCTACTCTAGTACACCGACAGGAGCCCCCGGGCCTGGGCCACACACGGTGCCGAGCGCTGTTGGGCCAGGCCCAAAACAGTGCACGGGCACGCGCGGCCTAGATCACGCCGTAACTTGCTCCGGACCCACCACGTCCCCCACGAACGGCACGCGTCGAACGTGGCGTCGTGGGAGAGATCGTGGGGGGTTTCTTTATTTGGAAAAGCGGAACGTCCGCCCCCTCTCCCTCCTTATAAGCAGGGGAAACAGGGGCAGGTCGCCCACCTCGCCATTTGCTGTCTCATCTCGAAAACCACCGCCGCTCCCCCCTTCTTCTCTAGTCTGAAGAGAGCAGCGCTCCGCCCCCCATCGCCATCAGCGCCACCAACGCCGTCGGTCTCCTCCAGCATCTTCGCCATGGCTCCGAAAGCCGACAAGGGGAAGGGCGTGAAGTCGGCCGAGGCGCAGCGGCTCGCGGCGCTGCGGAAGGAGCGGGCCATCTTCCCCCCTCAGCTCGCCGCGAAGGAGCTGAGGGAATGGTACTACCTCTTCTGGTCGACGGAGACGCGAGCGCATCCGCGCACGAAGGTACTCTCAGCCGCCGCATCAGAGTTGGTTCCGAGCGGGTACCCCTTCTTCGCGCTCTTCTTCTATTGCGGGCTCTGCCCGCCCTTCTTTGAATTCTTCTGCGATATCATGAACACCTACGGGTTTCGCCTCCTTGATTTCACCCCCAATGATGTCCTGACCATGGCAGTTTTCGCACATCTCTGCGAAAACTTTGTCGGAGTCCACCCAAACGTAGCCCTCTTCCGCCATTTCTTCATGCCTCGAGTAGAGAGAGGAGAGCCTCTTGCCGGAGGGATCGCCTGGATCTCAAGAATCGGCAAGAAGGAGGCCTATCTGGAAGGAGAGCTCCGTAGCAAGTGGGAGGAGTGGAGGGCTGACTGGTGCTGGATCGTAGAGGAGAACCCGCAGCCATTCACTGCCCAGCGCCAAACCCCAATAGTACGCGGCAATGATTGGAGCAACTTGGCGCTGGAGGATGCTAGATTGAAGATCGCCGTTACCCGGATCCTGCGCCTTAGGCTTGCCGGACTCATCAGAGGCGCAGCTTGGCGAGATTTCTTCGCCACAGACGCTTCTTGCAGGAGAGGAGGAGACCTGCTTGGGAGTTTCAGAACGCGGCAGACATCATGAGGCTGCGTCCGGGCCTGAACTTCAACTTCACAGTCTTGGAGTTGGATGCGATGCTGCTGGAGCTGTTCAAGAACGACCCCGATCACCCTGAGTGGTTTAGGTTGCCGAGGGGAGTCGTCCCATTGTGCAACAACTCTTCGCTCGACCGCATCCGCGCAATGATGCCGTTGTGTGATTCGCATGGGATTGTTCCAACCTGGCAAGAGCCTTCAGACGACGTCGTGCGGCAGTTCTTCGATAGCTTGGAAGAAGTGCCGATCCGCCCCGACGAGCAGAAGTGGCTCACCCGTGACACTACCGACGACGAGATGCAACGCATTGCCACGAGGTTGGAGGAGGCGGCAGCAGCTACTGTCGCGGGCGAATTTGGATTTACTGTGGAGGAGGCGAAGGCAGCAGAGGCAGCAAGCCTTGTCGATCGAGAGGAGCTTGCCGGCGAGGAGGAGCAGGCCGAGCCCGAAGTTGAGCCAAGCGAGCCTGCCGAGGGCGCCTCCTCCACACCTTCAAGTAGCTTGCCGTGAGCGGAGCCCACAACTCCACCAAGGAGGCGTCTCCGCAAGGCCGGGGAAGTGGCGGGGCGGCAGACGGGCCAACAGCCGTCGCGCCGCGCGACGCGCTCCACCGCGGCAAGCACTGTTGCCGCGGGAGCACCTCACGCCGCCGCAGCAACTGGAGCGGGGCCTTCTGGGGCCACAGCTCCTGCACCCGCCAAGCGTCCGAGGGAGCCTACTCTTCCAGCTCGTCGCACCGGAGGTGAACCGGAATTCGACCTCTCCGCGCTCAGCTCCGAGGAAGAAGAAGAGTAAGATCTATATTGTGCTTGTATTTCTTCAATTTTGTTGCTTCGTCTTGCATCTGATTTGCTTCATTCTGAACTCTTTCCTTTTTCAGGACGCTGGCCCAGAGAGCGTCGAAGAGAGCCAAGAACCCGGTGGTTGTCATCGAGGACGATCCCCCCGTGGCAACAGGAGGCGCGTCTGAGACCCCCTTGCCGGACCCGGCAACCCTTCCACAAAGCAGCCCCCAGCGTAAGTATATGGTTTACTTCTTACTATTAGGTGTGCATGGGTGCTCCTTCTTTGCTGATATCTGACTGTTGATTTGTGTAGGAGCAGAGCAGCCCCGCCAGGAGTGTCCTGAGGCCGTCCTTAACATGCCATCTGCTTCAACTACGCCGCCAAGGGAAGACCCCCCGGCAAGGGAGCGTTCTCCGGCAAGGGAGACTTCTCCGGTGAGGGACAACACCAGTGATCCTCCAGTGGTCGAGACCATGGCTGCAGATCCCATCGCAGGTAATCCTCTTGCGTGAAGATATCCCTTGGGTTCTTTTTCTTCTGTTTTTCTTTTTGAACATTTGCTTGACTGTTCTTTCTTTTTCTTGTCGTCAGATCCATCCGCCGCAGAGCCGATGGAGACTGAGGTCGCCGGCGAGGAGGACGCGCGCGGTAACATTGACGACGCCGCCGTCGCCGAGGAGGGAACCGGCGTGAACGAGCCCGCCGTCGAAGAGGCCGGCAAAGCTGCCGCCGCAGAAGCTAGCGAGGGGTCCGGCGATCGTACTGACGACCCTGAGGTCACAGGAGCGCCGGGCGCTACACCGACCGCCGATCCCTCGCCGCTGCCGCAGCGCCAGGCTCCGAGGAGCCCCACCCCGGCGCCTACTTGAAGGTCGGAGATGGCGTCTTCATCAAGCTCCCCTGGGCGTCGAGCTCCAGGGTGCCAGTCGAAGGACAGACCTTTGATGAAGAGCTGCTCGCCTCCGCTGGGCTGTCGCTGGTTGACGCGCCAAGCAGCAGCAGCGGCGAGTCGGAGGAGGAGCAAACATGAAGCTGCCGTCGCTCTACCGCGCCCGACAAGCCAAGCTGGAATCCTGGAAGCACTTGTCGCGAGGGCGGGAACATGGAGAAGCGCGCAGAAGAGCTCCGGGGCGCCAACCAAGAAGCTCTCCGGAACGTAGCAGAAGAGCGGGAGCGACTCGCTGAAGAGCGCACAGCCTTCATTCTTGAGAAGGCTGAGGTCGAGGAGCAGCAGTGGCTTGCTGCCGAGAAGCTATCTGCGCAAGAAAGCGAGTTGGCGCAACGGAAGATCAATCTTGACAGCTATGAGGAAGAGCTTGCCGCGCGCGAGCAATCAATTGGCGGAGCTCTCAAGGAAGCAAAGGACGCTGCCGTAGCTGCCGAGGCCGCCAAGAAAGAGTTGGAGACGAAGGTGACGCAGCTGGAGGCCAACCTCCAGAAGAGCGGCGAAGAGCTTGCTGCGCTTAAGCACGAGGACGAGAAGGACGCCTACACTCTTGGCGAGCTGCAGGGCCGTCTCGCCGAGAGGAGCAAGGAGCTCGACGCCGCCAAGGACTCCAAGGCGGATCTTGAGCTGAAGCTGACCACCTTGATGCAGACGCTGGACGGCACCAAAGAGCGGGAGGTGGCCTTGTTGGAGAAGATCAAGACCGACGAGGAGCTGCTGACGAGTGCCACGACTGCCCAGAACACCTTCAGAGAGAACGTGATGCACTGGACCGAGGGTCTTGTGAATATCGCCACCGCCATCGACACGGAGCTGACGGAGCTGGGGATGGTGGATCTTGGGTACACTTCCGACGAGCGCCTCCAACCCAGCGCCAAGCTCAGCTTGTTCTTCAAGGGCGTGGTGACGGCTCTCCAGCGACTCCGGGAAGAGATCCCAAAGCAGCTGGCCGAGGAATCGCGCCAGATCTGTGCGGGAGCTCTCCAGAAGGTGTTGATGAAGGTGGCCTTCCGCAATCCAGGCCTCAACCTCACCGGCGTCCTCAGGTCCTTGCCGCCGACGGCTGACGTTAAGCGCTCAAGGCCCTTGTCGCACCCATTGTGGACAGGGTGAGCGGGATCAAGAGAGTCGATGGCGACCGCGTAGATTAGGTCGCCCGTTTTATCTTTTCCTTGTCGCTGCTGATCATGTTAGAAAAACAATTGCTGTGACAAGCTATCTTGTAATATAACTCTATTTCAGTTAGTAATTGCTATGTTATTTCCTTTACTTGATTCCTTCCTTTGTATGTTTGTGCCCTACGCTTTTAGGGAACTTGTCGGCGCGGGCACCTTTGCCGCGAGCGCTGAGTGCGGAACGTCAGCAGCCTGCTGGCGGTGCCGCCTCCGACAAGCAACCTTGTCGCAACTAGTTGCAGCTCACTTACGTTGTTGAGCGGACTCGAAACAAAGTAAGGGCGTGACTAGCTACGAGTTGGTTCCTCCGCGCACAGGTTTTCCATACAAAGTACTATCGTTCGAGGAATATAACTTAAAGATTTAAAAACTGATTGCTCAAACTTTGGCAACTTAGCTTTTCTGTCGTTTGCTTCCGGTAAGGCTTAAACTTCCTCGGCGACGCTTGGTGGCCCACACCATTATCTTCTCCTCCCCCGGCTAACTTGTGGGCGAAGGAACCTTCATTTCTTTGAGAAAGAGACAGAAGAGAAAATAAAGTTATGGAGCCTTGTGGCTCGTTATTGCTTACCGGGTGTGGATGCTGCACAAAATGTTAGATAACACATGCAAAAATGACAGTGAAAGCATGTAGTTGACAAGTTGTGCGCAACACATGAGCTTTACTTATGCACGGGGTCTGCGCCCGGCTTTGTACAAAGGATTACATGCAACATTGGCAAGACTTGTACAAAAGGTGGTTGCCGGAACAGGTTCCAGCAACCGCGCCCTACGGGTAAAACTTATGAAGATGTTCAATGTTCCAGGAGTTGCTCACCGGAACGCCATCTTCGGTCTCAAGGCGGACAGCGCCAGGCCTAGTGACTCGTTTCACCCGATAGGGGCCTTCCCACTTCGGCGTCAACTTGTTGGAATTCTTGGCGGACTAAACGCGCCGAAGAACAAGGTCGCCTTCCTCGAGACTTTTGGCGTTTACTTTGCGGCTATGATAGCGGCGCAAAGCTTGCTGGTAACGAGCAGCTCGTACAGCAGCCTGAAGATGGTCCTCCTCAAGGAGCAGCGCGTCATCTTGTCGCAGCTGCTCTTGCTCAAGCTCATCATAAGGAGTACTCGAGGTGACCCGTATACGAGTTCCGTGGGGAGAACTGCCTCTGCTCCATAGACTAGAGCGAAAGGTGTCTGGCCAGTGGCTCGATTTGGCGTCGTCCTGATCGACCAAAGAACCACCGGCAGCTCCTCAATCCAGTTTCTTCCGCACTTGTGCAGCCTGTCGAAAGTTCTGGTCTTGAGCCCTCGCAGCACTTCAGCGTTTGCCCTCTCCGCTTGACCGTTGCTTCTCGGATGAGCAACAGAAGCGAAGCAGACCTTGGCGCCAAGATCTTGGACGTACTGCATGAAGGTGCGGCTCGTGAACTGTGTGCCGTTGTCGGTAATGATCCTGTTAGGAACCCCAAAACGGCAAACAATCGACCTGAAGAACTTGACTGCTGATTGTGCTGTCACCTTCCTCACTGCTTCCACTTCCGGCCACTTTGTGAACTTGTCGATTGCAACGTACAAGTATTCAAAGCCCCTGACAGCTCGGGGAAAGGGGTCGAGAATGTCGAGCCCCCAGACCGAAAATGGCCAGGATAAAGGGATCGTCTAGAGAGCTTGAGCTGGCTGGTGTATCTGCTTGGAATGGAACTGGCATGCTTCACACTTGGTTACTTGTGCAGTTGCATCCTGGAGGGCTGTCGGCCAGAAGAAACCTTGCCGAAAAGCTTTGCCGGCAAGTGCTCTTGCGCCAATGTGGTGACCACATATGCCTCCATGTATCTCCGCCAACAGCTTCTGTCCATCTTCCTGGTGAATACACTTCAATTTCACACCGTTGAGTCTTCTTCTGTACAGCGTGCTGTCGACAAACTGGTACATACTTGACTGCCGGGCTACTCTCTCCGCTTCTTCTTGCTCTTCGGGAAGTTCTCCTGTCTGAAGGAAATGGACGATCTACTGCGCCCATGCTGGGGCTTGCGGCTCGACAACAAGGACTAAAGGCACATCTGCTGCTACGGGAACATCCGCTTCTACGGCAAGAACCTGCGGCTCAGCCGGAGCTTGATGTTCCCCGACAAGCTTGCCGGAGCAAAACTTGTCGGGAGCGTCTGCTTCAACGAAACAAACCCTAGGGCTTGTCGGAGCAGACTGCTCCTCAGCACTCTTGGTGTTGATCCTGAGACCGGCAAGCAAACCTTCATACTCTGCAGTATTGTTTGTTGCTTGCTCCTTGGGAAAGTGCATCTAGACTATGTACTTGAGGTGCTCTCCGGTGGGTGCGACAAGCAACACGCCAGCACCGGCGCCTTGTAGCGAGAATGCACCATTGAAGTACATCAGCCACTCTTTACTCGCTTCCTTGACGGGGATGCTCGTTTCTGGAATTTCTTCATCATGTGTTGGCGTCCATTCTGCTATGAACTCCGCCAACACTCTGCTTTGGATAGTTGAAGTGCTCTCAAACTTGAGACCAAAGCTTGACAGTTCCAGTGCCCACTCGACAATCCTGCCTGTTGCCTCTGGATTTTGCAGTATCCTCTTCAGCGGAAAGCGAGTGACGACTGTGATCTCATGTGCTTGAAAATAATGGCACAGCTTTCTCGAGGCCATGAGAAGGCCGAAAAGCAATTTCTGCACACCAGAGTACCTTGACCTAGCCCCCTGCAGAAGGGAACTGACAAAGTAAACTGGGCGCTGCACCATCCTTTTCTGCATCCTCTCATACGCCTGCGCAGACTCATCTTTGTCGGGACCAGAGCTTGCCGGTGAAGTGCCTTGCTTGTCGCTGGATGCCTCTGCCGTGGTTGCTAGCTCATCATCCACCTCCCTCTCCGCTACTAACGCATCACTAACCACTTGATTGGTTGCCGCTATATATAGCAGCAACTTCTCTTGTGGCCTAGGTGCGACAAGTATTGGGGTGGAGGACTGGTATCTCTTTAAGTCCTGCACCGCAGCCTCCGCTTCCGGAGTCCATTTCATTGGACCTGCCTTTTTCAAAATTTTGAAAACTGGCGTAGGCTGCTCAGCAGAACCTAGAGATAAACTCGCCGAGAGCAGCTACGAACCGCAAGCCTTCGTACATCCTTGACGCGCTTTGGTGCTTCAATCTGCTCTATGGCCTTGATCTTGTCGGGATTGGCTTCAATTCCCCGCTGAGACACGAAGAACCCGAGAAGCTTGCCGGAGGGGACTCCAAACACGCACTTCTCGGGGTTGAGCTTGAGGTTGATCTTGCACAGATTTGCAAAGGTTTCATCTAAATCTTGAATCAGAGTAGCCTTGTCCTTGCTCTTGACCACTATGTCATCCATGTAGGCTTCCACATTTCTGTGTATTTGCGGCTCAAAAGCGTGATGGACTACTCTTGCAAATGTTGAACCAGCATTCTTTAAACCGAAAGGCATCCGTACAAAACAGTATGTGCCACATGGGGTGATGAATGCGGTCTTCTCCTCATCCTCTTCTGCCATGAAGATCTGATGATATCCTGAGTACGCATCAAGAAATGAAAGCAAATCACATCCGGCCGTGGAGTCAACAATCTGGTCGATCCGTGGCAAGGGAAATGGGTCTTTGGGACAAGCTTTATTAACATCGGTAAAGTCGATACAAAGCCTCCATTTTCCGTTTGCCTTACGCACGACTACAGGATTGGCCAACCACGTGGAGATGGAGCACTCCTCCGACAAGGCCTGCCGCTTCCAATTTCTTGATCTCTTCTGCGATGAACTCTTGGCGCCTCCACCGCTCGCTTCGACTTTCTCGCTGACGGGCCGCTGCGTGAGGACAGACGGAAAGATGGTGCTCAATTACTTTCACAGGAGCACGGGGATGTCGACGGTTGCCATGCAAACACGTCGACGTTCGCCCGCAGGAAAGCAACGAGCGCGCCTTCCTATTTAGGGTCGAGAGCGGCACTGATGGTGAAGGTACCACCAGTGCCGTCCTCCTTGGCGGACACCTTCTTGGTCTCTGGCGGAGCTTCCATCGTCTTCTTACACTTGCCGGTGGAGCTCGATGGTGCGTCCTCGACGGTAGTGCAGCACTCCGAAGAGGTGCGCTTGCCGGAGTGGGCATCAGAACTCTTGCCGGACTTGGTCTTCTTCTTTCCCCCCGGGAGCTTCAGCGGCAAGTGACTTGCTATCTGCTGCAGCTGCTGCTTCCCGGTAGATCTTGTCGGCGCAGATAAGAGCATCCTTCTTGTTGCCAGGGACAGAGATGACACTTATCGGGCCTGGCATCTTGAGCATGTTGTATGCATAATGAGAGGCTGCCATGAACTTGGCGAGTGCTGGACGGCCAAGTATTCCATTGTAAGGCAATGGAAAATCAGCAACGTCAAAAGTGACCCTCTCAGTCCTGAAGTTCAACTCGCTGCCAAACGTCACCGGCAACGTGATCTTTCCCTTCGGCTTGCTCCTTCCCGGATTGATTCCTTGGAATGTGCCGGTCTCTTCGAGCTCGCCATCAGGGATCTGAAGCTTCTGGAGCACCACGGAGGAGATCAGATTCAAGCCGGCCCCGCCGTCAACTAGCATCTTAGTGACCTTGAGGTTGCGGATGGTTGGTGAAACCAACAGCGGCAAGCACCCGACCGTAGTGACGCGATCAGGGTGGTCCTCAATATCAAAGATGATAGGCGTGCTAGACCATTTCAGGGGCTTGTGCGACTCGACAGATGGTTCTGCCGCATTGACTTCCCGCATCCACTGCTTGAGTTGGCGGTGTGAAGTATGCAGAGAAGCACCGCCGTCAACGCACAAGACCTCTATGGCTTTCTGGAACTCCTGCTCGTCGGTCTCGTCATCTTCCATGTCTTCATCGTCGTCGTCATCTTCATCCTTGTCGCGGCCGCGGGGAGGTCTGTCTCCTTGCCGCTGCTTGGCCTTGCCGCGGCGTCCTCCCCGGCCGGGGCGTTTCTTGCTAGCCCCTCCAGCGCCTTCCTGGGCCTTCTCCTTGTCGCGTCGCTCGTACTCAGCCTTTTGCTGCTCAACAAGCTGCTCGACCTTCTTGCAGCTCTGGAGGTCATGGCCCTTGGTGCGGTGGATCTTGCAATACTGTTTGTTGGAGCCGTCCTGCTTGTCGGCGACCGCCACAGCCTGGCAGTTGGTGCCCGCGGCAACCTCCTTGCCGGAGCTACCAACTTTGGCTTTCTTGGCGCCACCTCCGTTGCCGGACTGCTCGACAACTAGCACATCTCTGCCTTTCTTCTTTCTGTTGCTCCGCCGCCGGCTTTTCTTTGCCGGGGCAGCCTCCTCACTATCAGATCCTACTTCTGCTTCTACATTCTCTCCGGGGAGTCTCCTCCCTTTGTCAGCACGTGCACACTTGTCAGCCAGGGCATATAGCTCACTGACGTCCTTGATTTTGTTCATCGCCATCTCCTCCCGCATCCTGCGGTTCCGCACGTTCTGATGGAACGCGCTGATTACCGCGGCAGGGTGGACATTTGGGATGTTGTGCTGTACATGGCTGAATCTCTGAATGAATCGGGCGCAGGGCTCTCCTTCCTTCAGGCGGCGAGATGAAGGTCGCTCTCTTGGCCATGAGGTTTGTGGCCGCCTGTGAAGGCGCCAACAAACTGATGGCATAGATCCGCCCAAGAGGATATGGAGTTGTCCGGCAAGTGCATGAGCCAGGATCTGGCATTGGGCTTGAGTACCAGCGGGAAGTAGTTGGCCTGGATCTTGTCCTTTCGCCCCCCGGCAGCTTGCACCGCAATGGTGTATATGCTGAGGAACTCTGACGGATGCGTCTTGCCGTCGTACTTCTCTGGCACGTCTGGCTTGAAATTCTTCTTGCTGGGCCACTGGACTTGCCGCAGCTCACGAGTGAACGCAGGGCAACCTACCGCGTACGGCAAGTCGCCTGGTTCCCCTGGCGCATGCATGTCGACAGAGGACCCAGCGCGCTGGTCGGATTGACGTCGCGCTTCTCTTCGGCGCTCGATGCGAGTTCGAGCGTCTTCTTGCTATCGTTCGTGAAGAACTTGGCGCTGATCGCGACAAGCTCGTGGATCCGATGACGCGGTGGAGTCACTGTCGAGGTGGGTCCGGCGAGTCGGCGATCTTGGCCTTCGGGGCGGAGAGTGCATGGTAGTTGCACCTCCACCGGTCTCGTCGCCACCGGCTCGTGCTTGGCAGTCTCGCCGCGGCAGCGATGTACTTGGTTGCCCGCGGAATTATGCGCCCGTTAGCAAAAGCTGATGAGACTCTGAATGGTTTCCCTCCATTCATCGACCTTGTCGGCCGTTGGAGGGTAATCTAGGATCAGTTGAGCTCTCGCCAAAGCTTCTGCTGGAGTGGTAGGTGGCAGTGGTGAACAGCGCGAGGAGCGGGATATGCTCGGACTTCTAACTATGTTAGAAGGAGCAGTATCCCGTCCAGGCGACCGTGCCTCGCTCGTGCCAGCATGTTGGCGTGCACGCTGGTCTTGAGGGCCTCGGGATCCACCAGCTCGATCTTGATCCAACGAGCGTATGGTACTGTGAATACCATGACGCTCTCGGTCCCGCGCCTCCTGAGATGGGCGTGGTGCGTGTACGGACGCCGAGGTCAGTGCAGCCTTGTCCTTGGACTTGGCAGCATCATGAGCTCCCTCGCCGGCGCCCGTTCTTCCGCTGGTGTCTACCCCACCACCCATTTGCTCCGGTGGTGGTGGGATCGACGTGGACGGCTCCGCTGCCGCCGAAACCTTCTTCTTCGGTGGCATGTCGATGAAGATGATGAAGATGTTGCTCGTGTGAACGCCGGATCAGGTTCACACAGCCTCGACGCCCCCTACCTAGCACGCCAAAGATGTCGGGGAAGCTGATCGGGCCCACGAACACCTATGGGACCGGCGGACCGAGCCCCTTTCGGTTCGGTGGGGGGCGGAGGTCGCACGAAGAGCAGATCGAGGTGAAGCACACGAGCAGTTTACCCAGCTTCGGAGCTCTCCGGAGAGATAATACTCCTACTGCTGCTTGTCTGATTGTATTGTGTTCTTGCTAGGGAGCGCTGAGGGCTAAAAGACCTAGCGTGAGTGTTCTCTGGTTTCGAATGAACCGAACCTCCTCTACGTTGCGCATGGGCCTCCTTTCATATGCTCAAGGGGTCTCCGACAGGTGGCAACGTAGACAAGGGCAAAACGTAAAAGGAGTCGTGGTTGGTACAGCTACTTGTACAGTGTATCATACCTAACCCTGACGGCTAGGGACAAAGGCATTAAATGCCCATCTAAGTCGACTAAACAGTGCAGAAAAGGACCGCCAGGGGCGCCACCGCTCGCCACGATGGCAATCCTGTCAGCGCCGCTTACCACCGCGCTCCGCTGGCCGCACAGCCTCTTGCCACGCGCGCCTGGAAAGGTCCCATGGCGACACGTTGGTGGATGAGCTGGAGCGGAGGAACGGGGTGGTAGTCTGCCGCGGCAAGCGCCTTGCCGCGGTCGTTGCCTTGTCGCGTCCGGAAGCTTGTCGCTCAGCGGTCCTTCCCGGCAAGCTCCTCTTGCCGGGGCCGTGTCTTCTAAATGCCTTGGTTGGCCTTCCCGGCAAGCTCCTCTTGCCGGGGCCTTGTCTCCTTGGCTTGAATACTTTGTTCTTGAATGGCTCCAAAGGAACCACGGAGGACCTTGGCGGTCACCTGGCAAGCCTTGCCGTGGGGTGCTGCAACTGCCCGTGCACGAGTTCGGGATACTGGGGTACCCCTACTCTAGTACACCGACACCCGTCAACTGGACACTATGCTTTCGGGCCCACTTGCTAAAGGCCCACTTAGTAATTGGGCCTGATATTAGTTTTGGCCTGTTAAGGGCCGGTTTAACATTTCGGCCCTATATTAGTTTCGGCCTGTTAAAAGTCCGTCATATAGTTGGGCCTAACTACGGCCCGGTTTGCATCCGGCCTGCTCGCAGCCGATATCTGATTGAGCCAAACAAGGACCAAGACAATTTTGGACAATTTTGGCCTGTTAAAAGCCCGTGATTTGATTCGCACAATCATGGGCTAGGGTTCATTTCGGGCTGTTGCGTAACTAGTAGGAATTAAGAACAAACCTACTCTATACAATAAAGAAATTACGGCATAGTAACTAAGAATAAACCTACACTATAGAATAAAGGATTTAAGGTATATTACATCCACTGGGCATCGAAGTTCGCCACCAGTGATCATAAAGCGCAACGAACAAGAAGATTACAAAAACTGGGCACCATTGCAGCGTAACAAAATAATACTGAACCGAGACCACTTCCAAGACAGATCAAGAAAGGTTAGCCTTGCGGAGGAACTGCCGCATAAGTCGCCGAAAGCAAGGCTGTGAGACCGCCTAGCATGTCGGTCATAGCTTCCAGTGTGTAGCTGTTTAGCGATGAGGTTCTCATTGGTGTTCTCCGCAATCTTTCTTAGAGATAGGACTTCAAGTCGAAGTTGAGTTGCGTAATGCCTTTCTGCTGGAACTTGGGACCCAAGAAGTCGAACTGATTCGCATAACGATTTACGTGAGCTTATCTGACTGTTAGTCTCAAGTAACTTGAACACTGCATCAAGACAAGACTTTGGGGTTGTCTCGCTATCTTCAAGATGTTTTGCCTTCTTTGCTGCAATATATGTTGGGTTTGTCTCACAGCCTTCAACAGACTTGTGCATGCCATCAGGCATATCACCCTGAAACAAAGCAGAGAGATGACAGGTTTTGCACGTGTATAAACAAAGATGATAACTGCTCATTAATTCTATCCAATTTAAAATTAGAAAATAAAGAGTATGTTCAAAATATCAATAGCATAATTTGGCATTGTTCATAATGCGGGAGCTTCACCACACTCTTTGGATTACCATGTCAACATAACAAGCATAGATGAAGGGCAAATAAAATCATTGTATTTATTTTGGATAATGTGCATGGCATGTTGTTCATAGCATCAGCCACATCAGTAAGATAAAACAGGAGATGACAAGGTGCAAACGTGGCTGCTTCACGACACACTGGATTATAGATCAACAAAAACAAGCATACATATAGGGAATATTAAGTAATGTGCATGGTATGAATAAGGAATTTGGTTTTACAAGTAAAACTTAGAACTTATGGTTCTTACGAACATGCATTTTGGTAGAAACAGCAAACTAAACAGCAGTAAACGATAGGGAGTATGAGCAAATTAAACAGCAGTTGAGGATAAAGGCTTTAGAAGGACTGACTTACATTAACAATTAACATCGGCTTTATAATGCCCTTCTCCATGTCAAGGGAAGGATAACTCAAGAATTTCAGCACAGAATCTTCTTCATAAGCATTGCATGTACTCTATATTTTGTAGAGAGTAATTATAGATATGACAATACTGGAAGGGATAGATGATAATGAAGATAAGATGCAGATTGATGCTACATAATCAACTACCAATCCCTGGAAGTACAAGCGTTACAGGACAAAATGTACTGACAAGAGCAATGGACTACACTTCACATGTGCATTGTCTCATGTATTCTACTTGTTGGTAAGATTAAATATAGATCTGATCTTTTTTAGTAAATGATGGGCGAGGGAGATAAGATGCAGAATGCTACAAAATGAACCAATCCCTCTTCCCATAATACAAGAGTGTTCTGAACACTGGTGTACTGTACAAAACGTTCTTATATTATGGGACGGAGGGAGTAGTTGTTAATGTAAGTACAGTGATAGACCACGTTCAGTCCTTACAAGAGGACTACAGAGCTAAACCTCTTCAAAAGCATTGGGTTGATTCTAAATTTATGTAAGAGTCCATACGGATCTTATAATGTCCACCAAATGGACGATTACGAGGCTAACATGTGCAGTGATGCTACATAATCAAACATCTATGAAAGTAAGTATGGTCATACAGGGCAAGAGGTACTCACAAGAGCAATGCAGTGTGCAATATAGTTGCGAGATTCTATGGTCCCTTGAGAACGAATGTTCTTCTGCTAACAGTTTTCGTACAAGTGAGACATTAAGGCAAATGCAGAAATGTAGTTCAAATTGTGATGTGATATCATAGACAGTACCTTACGCTGCAGCCGAGACCAATGTGTATCAACATCATTCCAGTCACCGTCGGATAAATGTAGCACCGGAGACCTTACAGAAATTTCGTTCAGATACTTGCCATTGAAGTGCGCTTGCCTCAGGTAGGAACGATACTTCATCAACGAGTGCTTGAAAAGCACAACCAACCCTTGCTCGTCATCACAATCCAGTTTGCTCCTCGCCTATTTAAAAGAATGAAATCTTGTGTCTTTTGTCGTGAGAAACATATGCAAGAATGACCATGAATAACATTAGTACATTACTTACGCGTAAGTTGTGGAGGAAGACTGGAAATTGTTCTGTTCATGTATAATCTTTCCATGAAGGAAAGATGCGCACAAAGTTCCTGACAACAACATAAGCTTCGTCTTCTAAACTGGGAAGAAATGGAACATGCATCCTATTTGCTGCAATTGGGGCTCTCTCTGGTTCGAAAAGGGATTTGGCAACTAGATTTGGTGTACTCTTTGCTGGAATGGGGGTTTTATGTCAGCATAACTGGTGCTATGTCAACTGGCATAATCATACTATTTGCTACAGTTGGGGTCTGTTGAGTTGGGGCATCAGAAATGACCAGTGTAGTAGGGCTAGAGTCTGCTAGAGTTGGGGTATTTTGTGGGTCAGGTGATATTGCAACTACACCTACTGGGTTATTTGATTTATCAGTTGCCACTACCTTTTCCAAATACTTTGCTTGTGCTCCTCCACGATCAGCAATCGCCCTCTTCCTTTTGAACGTATGATACACAAGAACAACATTTGAATGGATTAATATGGTATGATGACAGATGGAATATGTACTGAAAATGGATAGGCAGGGCGTATTAACATACACGATGTGTAAACTAAGCTAATGGCAGTTCAACAAAGTAGAAGCAATGCAAAGCATCAGTTGCAAGATATGTGCGAGCAATGTAACCTTGGAAAGTTAGAGCAAGTACCTTGATTGGTGAATAAGATAGGGCATCTTCCTCTGAGTCCTCCACTAGGGAGCTACCTTGACTTAGGTCTCCCTCTAGCTCAGAATCACTGTTAGGATCATATGCTGAGCATGAATCTGTAGGTGGAGAGCGTTTGCATTGCATTGCATCCGGACTTGATTTCAGTCCCTTAATGCCAAGTTTGACAGCCATGGCATTGTTCTGCTTTATTATTTTCATGCGCGCAAGCTCATAATCATTATGATGCTGTTCGAATCTGAGATTCATGAAAACATAAAAAGTAGTCAGATTATCTATGGAATGCATTATGGATTGAACTCGGAGAGTGTCTCCCTATAAACCCCTACATATGCAAAGTTCACCTCCCCAACCGTGTGACGGACCACACACGTAAATACAAACCCCTTATTTCTCTATAACAGTGCACACATTTCAAAACTGAAGTAGGAACATTAGAATCATATGAAATTCGTATTTGAACAAATAAACTAAGCAATTATGAGTGGCGTAATGTTTAGCTTCAAGGGTGGAGTGTTGGTAGTGCGACACAAAGCAAGTAGGCAGATTGTATTCCATGTAAAAGATCGAAACCTATGTAAAAGCTGGAAATGACACTTTCTTTCTATACAATGCAGTGTTCATACTCCACACATGATGGAAGAGATCATATAGAGAAATACTATTCAATCATGTCTACGGTTCCAGTATTTAGAAACAGGGTGGTCCACCCTAAAAGAATATTAACAACAAATATGACAAGGCAAGCATAGATGTAGTGAATCAATCATTTACTTGTGAGCTTACTAGGACAAGTATGCAGAATTGTAACTGCAGTAAGATACCGTCCAAAATCTGAATGAAGAATTTTGTCTAGCACTTATTGTTTGCAACTAATCGACGTGAATAATTGGATATTATATCGAATGAGTAAGAAAGACAAGTAAAATTGTCAACAAACCTGGCTTGCAGTAGTAATCTGGGTCAATGTCACTACGACCAACAATCCAAAATGACTAGTTTATGTTCCAAGGGCCGGAATTTTGAAAACCCTGTGAACTTTAGAGGTACTAAAGATTACCGAAATACATCTGAACCATTAAGTGTAGGTAGCACTGAGCACACAACAAGCCCTAATGACAGTCCTGCCTAATGAGTAATGAATCAATTAGAAAATGGGTGATGAGGAGTGGCTGCTGAGTGTTGAGGACGTATCTCAGGATAAATCGGGTTGGCTTGGTGGGTGTTGCACGCCTGAGCCCTGAATGGACTGGGAAGGTAGGCACGGCGGCGCTCCTGGGCAGCGGTGACGCTGTTGGGCGAGCGGCTCCTGGCCTCTTGTTAGTCCGGCGTCTCCTCCTAGAGTCATGGCGTCCAGGGACGGCAAGTCGCCGGCGAGGCAGGAGGCTGGGGGCAAGTAGAGATCGGAAGCGCGCAGCAGAACAGAGGGGAATCGGGGCCTGGGACGACCCAAAATCCTGTGGTGGGCGGCCCACCGTGGGCACCTCAGAGAGATACACACCAGCGATTTAATATGCATTTTCGAAACTAATTTAGGAACATTTAGCTGGCCAATTACACACCCAAGTTAAGATCTATTTTCTGGTTGAGATCAAAAAGTTGAGGAGATATGAAGTACCACCTCTCTTGCGGCGCCGTGTAGGCATCGGGTGTGCGATGGCTGCCGGTGGCGTTGAAGCAGATCTGCGACGGTAGACGGGTGCATCGGGGGATAATTCCTGTCGCGGTGGAAGAGAAGGTCATGTGAGCGGCCCCGGCAAAGAGGACGACGACGCCGATGAAGCGAGAGGACGTGATGCAAGGTTATTGGTCCGTCGCCGTGGATGAGAAATGTCCATCTCTAGCAGTGGACGACACGGTCTTGGTAGGCGCTCCGGCATGGTGGAGGACGGTGGCGATGGATGTGGTGGAGGACGGCGATGGATGGGGTGGCGGACGGAGGCTGGTGTGGGGATGGGGTGTTCTAGCACCTGACGGTGTATGAATGGGAAAATGGAGGGAGAGGTACAGGAACCATGTTTTTGGGACGCGCCTGTCTGAAATATGGGAAAGTTACGAACTTAGCCCCCGTTTAAAATTTGGACGTCTCATCGGTTGGGGATAGGACGGTAATCTCACATCTCCCATATATTTGCCGGTAACTATTTCGGGCGAGGAGAGGGTGTTTTGCCACCCAGGGTTGGCACCCACGATGTATGAACGGGGCTGATAGGTAGGGCAGTTGTGTCACGTCTGATGGAAGTTACACATCTGCCCCTATTTAATATATTAGCCTACATCGATTTCGGATGAGGAGAGTTTGTTTTGCCACCCACCATGTATGAATGGGGAATGGAGGGAGAAACAGAGGTCGTTCGGACGAGCTTGAATCAAATGAGTGGTCCCGCCCATGTTTGACGCCCACCGTGTCAGAATGGGCTCAGAGGAGGTCGTGTCACGTCTAATTGAAGTTACTAACCTACCCCTATTTAGAGCAGTGGAAATCGGGTCGATGGATTGTTCGTGTAATGGGTAGACAGTAATTTCCATCTCCTAAACACTTGGCTTTGGGCAGCCGACGTGGGAGTGGACATTTTGCTGCCTCTTTCGAATTTTGGGACAATAAGCATCCACGCTACCACAGGCACTAAATTGAATCCATTTTGTATTCCTATATGAATCTTTATAAATCATTCTATGTGTTTTATATATCTTCAAAAGGATGACAAAAATGTATTCCATCATATATGAATATGGTTTACAAATGCCAATACTCAAATTCAGAAACTAGAATCCAGTTTAAGGTGAATTCGAATATTTGGAACACTTCATGTCCAACTCAAATGTCACACGCAGTATAATGTGTACTCCCATTTAGATGTACACAAGCGATGTATCAAGATTCAAATACCGAGTCAATCAACCAAGAATGTATAGAACTAACATACATATATAAACACTTATAGAGTATATGGATCAATAATATTAACTAACATACATAAGCCAGGCCGTTGCACATTTTTTTTGGCTACAACAACATCCTTTTTTTAGCCAGCATCTTGGCCCTTTCCGATGCGTGCCACTTATGGTCCATCTATACTACTTTTGCTGATTGCACATTCTGCCCGATTGTCATATTTGTAGGTCTGGCACAACAATACAAATGAAATGTCTCCGAGTCTTATCAATTAATACAGACTTGTGCTCAAATAAAATTACAACCCAAAAAACAAAAAAAAACAATTATTACATGATCTCTAAAACAAATGGTTAGATTGATTACATGAACAGACAACACAAAGGTTATTCAACTATGGAAAGAACATTTCACCTATGATTTACCAAGTAGGAATTTAATTTCCTTTTTTCCTTCAGGACCTTAACAATCTGGTCACTCTCAGCTTGCTTCGTTTTGAAATCCAGCAAATATTTAATGGTTGTCTTGAGTACTGCTTGTGATTGTGTTGTTTGCTTCCTCAACATGTCGACTTCATCTCTAAGTGCGTAGCATAATATCTTTCGACCACTAGTTTAGCCTCTAGAGCATCAGCAGTTGGCAATTCATAATGCACGATTGGGCGGTGCCCTTTTGTGGGATGATGCAACGTCCATGGGGACCTCGCTCTTTGATCTTGGGCTAACCTGTTTTGCCATTAAAGTTCCGATTGGATTCAGAAAAGTTGAAGTTGGCAAAACATCTCAACTGGGAGTTATAACAGCAAACTAGTTAAACAAACAAGGAATTAAAGAGTTCCAATTGGATGCTGAAAATTAGTTATTAACATCATTGTAACCCGTTGTTGCAGCAGCAAAGCAGTTACACAAACAAGTCGATATTTAAGTTAAGGCAAACAGGTAATTCTTAACAGTAAGTATCGAACACATAGATAGGCGCAGTCTACAATATGATTAACAGGCTGTGCCATTATGTAATCAATAGCAAACTAAATTAAGCCAAGCAACATAATTGAACAATTTTGCAATAAGTGGCTAACTAAAATTCCGAGAAGCAGATAACTGAACTTATGCTAGTTCTTTGTACAGGCACACTGCAACTTCTTTTTCGCTTACAAGGTTGTACGAAGGAGTCCATGGCATCAATTGCTTGGATACGCAGTCCCAATACTTATTTCTTCCCACAATGCATGGGTAAGTCGAATGGTTAATCTGGTAAGATGGTGCGTCCTTGATATGTTATATGAGGACGTGTAGTCAGACTAGTTGTAGCCAAACACATCACACTGGCTTTTATCAGATATTTCACGCGATTACTTTTGGCATATCAAGATCTAAGCAATCTGCAATAGGATGAAAAGACCGCATCCTTCACATTATTGGCGAACTCAGTTCATAGAAACAAGCAATTCAACCATTCTGTGGGTAAATCAAAAGCGCCACCGAATATTTTTCACTATCCAATCATACACGCAAAAGGCGACGCCACCATAGGGGCTATTATGGGCGGCCGCCTCGGTGGCTGGAAAGTGTGCACCTAGTTTGAGTCGTCCAGTTGGCCCATGCTAGTTTTGTTCGTCCCAATGCACGAAAGGTGCAATGTAAAAAATGAAGAAAAATGTTTCAATTTGGATGGGCCAATAACATAAGTGCAAGGCAGGCCCTATAGCAGGCTCATGGCCCAAACGAAGCGCCTCCCATATCGATCGACAAAGCAGGAAAAATCCCAATTCATTTGATCCAGCCTCCGGTCTGGTTCGCTCCTAACCTAGCCGCCCGGACAGACCGACACAACACTTCCTCACGCCCTCGTTGGAGGGCGGTCAGCCGGCTTCAAGCGAAAGGAAGGACAAGAAGATGAAGATCCAACCTCAGGTGTAGCCTGCGTGGGAGGCAGCGGCGGCAAGACGGGCATGGCATCGAAGCTTGTGCAAACAGACAACAGCTTGCAAGAGTAGCATGCGCAACGAGCAGGTACATCACATCCCTGATTATATCTAATTCAACTCTTCAATTTCTGGCCAAAAGTTAAACCTGACGGTGTTGTAAAACTGCTTGTATGTAGGGCATCTATGAGAAAATGAAACCAATTTCTACTTATTTTATAACTCCCCAATCAATACCGAATCGACTGAATCTGATGTATCTAATCAAGTTTCCGGTGCAAACATACACGCTCATGTTGTTCTTGAGCCTGAAGTGTCTAATGAACATACTGCTAATGAAGGATTTGATGCAAACATTTTACATGCTCCTGGTGATGAACATATAGTGTCTAATGAGGGATCTAATGCAAGCATTTTGCAAGCTCATTGAAGGATTTAGTGTCTAATGATGATCTACTATGTTGAGAGAGACAGAGATTTGCGTGCATTGATGACAAGCAAATTATAGTGCATTTTCATAGCTTGAGGAAACGTCGAGGCCATCTACCATAAAGTCCCCGTATCATGACAACATAGCATAAATACTTTTCTAATCTGTTGTTTGAAACTATTGGCATACTTGTGCATGATAGATATATTGATATGCAGTTTATGCGCCTGGTTATAGGTGCAATTACACTTCGATATTTTCAGCCAGAGAACGAATAATTCAAGCAGGTACAGACCATGTTTGTAGTCCTTGTACACCAGGTTGCATTTTGTGTTTTTTGGTGCTTGCATCATTTACTGTTTGTAATCTGAACTACTTTGGATCATTAGCTGGTTTTCAAAGTGCATGTAGCTTCACATTTCTCAAGTTATGTTGATTTCCGGAGTGCAAGTGCCTTCGTATTTTTTAAGTTAAATGTTCGCCCCTGGTAACTTGAATTCGTGGATCAGCCACTGAACACAAATCATACATGAATGCCAATATGAATTAAATGAAATGCAGGGACTTACGCTAGCTTGTTGTACAGGCTCACTGCAGCTCCGCTTGCGCTTGGGATGTTCCATGTACAAGTCCATGTTACCACTTGCTTGGATGTGCAGGCCTTGTGCTCCTTGCATCCCCCTCTGCATTTTTGACACGACGAATGGTTGATCAAATAAGAGGAATCGACCTTGATGTTGTACCGGAGGACAGATACTTACAAGGTTATACGAGTGCGCAGGATGTGTACCAGATCCCGTAGCGCAGTCATGCTTCGCTAAAATATGGATTTGCTTGTTTCAGATGATATCTCCAGAAGAAATAAGAGTTAAAGTCAGAGTTGCATAGGCGTGTAAGCTAAGAGAGCAGTGAAAGGATATCCAAACATCATCGGAACAGTGCACAAGGGAGTGATGTGTGGATACCTAGTCGGGCCGGCGTTTGGGCATGCTCGCCTAGCTAGAGTGCGGGTCACTTGAGCCTTTGAGGGTGATGCGCTTATGCTATTGGCAGCGCGCACGGATGCAGATCTTGAGTGGCAGCGAGCGCCACTGATGCGGTGGACGAGACCGTTGGTGAAGCCCCAATGGCCTCGGGGGGCGGAGGTGCGACGATGTGCTCGGTGAAGTAGCCCCGGTGAGCTGGGAGACGGCATCGGTGAAGCGCACCTGATGCGGTGGAACTTCGGTGTCTGTGGAGGCACGTCGGTTATGCGGCCGACGCGTTGTCGGTGGACCACCCGGTGCGGTGGACGAGGGCGTAGATGAGGTAGCTCCGGTGCGGTGGTGAAGCGCGACCGTCGTCTTCGTCATCGTCGTCCGGCACAGAGGTGGGGAACGGTGGGGAAAGAGACGAGACGAGGGGCGATTCGAGGGTTGGCGGCGAATTAGGAATTTGAGCAATCTGGGCGCGAAAGGGGACGGTGGAGAAGAGAGATTTTGCAGGGCTGGAATTGGGGCCGCCAGATATTTCAATCCAAAACGTGGAAGCGCGAACTTATATTGTCGTCGTCCTTTTTTTGGGGGGAGGGGGGTGGGTGGCTGGGTGCTACGCGTCCGTCCGACACACGCGACCACCCCGACAGGACTATGCTTCGGTGCGTTAAGGCACCTGCCTTTGTGTCCATGACATGTGGGCCCAATAGGTGGCGGGCCCACATGTCAGTGACCCAAAGGCATTTGCCTTTAAGGCACCGAAGCAGCGTCCACCCCGACACTACCCTGGTCCGCCTGGTGCGCCTACATTTAAGAATGCAAAGGAATCTTCTTTCATTTGCAAACGAATCTGTACGTATTACCATGCCCGTGTTTTCCTTGCAATAATTAGTCATTCGAAACGAGATACTCCATCGATTCATTTTTGTAAGTCGTTTCAGACAACTTAAAATGAACTGTTTTGCACATTGTCTGAAATGTCTTCAAGGTCTTATAAAAGTGAACAGAGGGAGTACTATAAATTAATTAATGAGGAGTTATTTGAAAAAAATCGAAACGGTACCCATGCTAACGTGGATTAGAGTGTGTGTCACATAATTAGTTATTTGAATTAGAGTGTGTGTCATGTAGTTAGTTATTTGAATTAGAGTGTGTGGCACGTAGCGATCTCCAATTTTAACGTGGATTTCGCATTTCACTGTATCCACGCTACTTTTTTAATACAAATTCATATGTATATGATGAACACCATGGTAGTGAGAAAACTTTTGGATGGATTCAAACATATGACCTACAAAATAGCACAACAAACTAAGTCAATGTCAACTTTTCGAAACTTAGTATGGCACGAATTCGAAATAATTACCCGTATGCCTGGTCCTTGGTTCAAATCTTACAATGTACACCAAATTGAAACATCGATATTAGGTCTCATACTATGTACATTCAAATGTTGTTTTTAGCCCCCTCAAGACAAACGCTACATACTTCCTCAGATCGGTCAATCTTCCTCTCCTAACCACCTTAGGAAGCTATCGGTTTCCAACACACGTTCATTCTTTCTCTCCATGTTTCGATCTCTAAGTCTCTCAACTACACAACCCATTTTCCCACTCTGTTACCAAATGTATTTACCTCACACACCCGCCATTGCACCCCATGCCGAGCTATCTCTCTCCCCCCTCTCCCTCTCACCCTCGCGCGCTAAATACATGCATTGCCTATCTAGCCCCCCAACCTCTCGTGCACACGCACGCACATTGTATATCTAGGTCACTCCCTCAAGACTGTCTCACTCTTTCTTCCGCACGACAGGCCACACTCGCTCAATCTCGCTCTCTTTATCTGAGTCTCGTTTAACCTCGTTTTCTTTCACACACAAATGATATATCTCCCTGTTCGGGCCTCGATTGACACACTCTATACTCTCTCACACAGATTGTCTATCTAGGTCAGTCCATCCAAGCCGCCGCCACTCTTTCGAACTCATGGTGGGCCACTCTCACTCAATCTCTCTCTCTCTCTCTATCTATCTCTCTCTCTCTCTCTCTCTCTTCGTATGTCTCGATTGACCTCGCTCTTTCTCGAACAAAAACGATATATCACCATGTTTGAGCCCAATTCGACCTATTCACATTGTATACTCTCTCACGCACATCGTCTATCTAGGTCACTCTCTCCAACCCGTCTCACTCTTTCGATCGCACGGTGACCCTATGTGATCGGTTGACCTTGCTTCCTCCCACGAACAAAATATATCTACATGTCTGTGACTGGATCATCTCTCAAGCTCTATCTTACAGCCCTCACCCTTGCCAAAAAGCTCAATCGAACAATACCTCTCCAGAGCATATATATTTGCTCAATGAATGTCGGACCACACTCACTTTGTCTCTCTATCTATATGTCTCTCGATTGACCTCGCTCTCTCACACCGTATCTTCCACGCGTTGAAGCTACTACCTCTCCATCCCTCGCAGTCAAGCTATTTACATTGCGAGGGGCACTCCAACCTTGGATTAATTTGTGTAGGCATTTATTCCGGTCGGTTTAGATTATATTTTCGTAGCATTCGGCCCACAACTACTCCAAACACTGTTTCAACCCATGGTATTATTGAAAAAACTATGTTGTTCTGTTTAATTATTATAAATAAGCTACACAACTACACACTGATAGTCCACTTGGAATGGAACAAATTTCGACCCGCAAATTAAAGTGCTACAAACTACACACCGAGGGGCCCACATGTCGTGAAACAAAATTTGACCCATATACAAATTAAAAAATAAAGGACGAGGATCGAACATGCGACCAGGCCTTCAAGCCGCACGTCAATAGGCAACATACGTAGAATAGCAATATTTGGTGTACCCCCTTTGTTCACATAATGTTTTTATATTACCACTGCCTAATTAATGGATAACATGTAATATTATTTTTAGTACTATTCGCATTCACTTACTGGTGGGTTCCATGTGTGCTCTCTCTCTCTCTCTTAGAACTCGCGGGCGATGTTGCCGTTGACCATATCTGGACGCGTCCACAAGTCACGGCACCAGTTTCACGTACTAGTAGCAGTAGTCAGTGTGTACGTGCAATGCACATTAATTTGGAAGTATATTAAGTGCATGCGGATATTAACTACTAGGATATTATTTGCGTGTTGTCATGTGATTAGCACTATTTTTGGCATGAAATTAACTGCACGCTAAATGTGTTGAGCACTCGACATTGAAGCAGTCTAGGTCGTTGGATGACAAGGAATACATGTGGCTTGATGACGCTTATATTTAATTTGATACGGCTCTAGCGTAACATTCAATCGATCAAACCATACATTTCGCTCGTCTGACCGACTTTAAATTATACGACGATCGATATAAAATAAACGGAAATGATAAACGTTCAGATTTTAAGCATGGCAATCCGAACGTTTTTCATGGCAAACTTAGATTACGCGGCGGCGGTGGGGCGTCTCGCTATGGGAAGCGGCTCCTTTGCCGTGCTCTGTGTGTCATCGAGCCACTGACCGACGGCGACGGCGGCGTCTTGCGCCATTGTTGGCGTACTCCTGGACGTTGGCCTAGCTTCAAGGAAGGCCAAAATGTTCTGGAGTTCGGAGCGAAATCAATCGCGGGAGGAGGCGATCGCATTGGTGCAAGGAAGCGGTCGACGGCGGCCATCCATGCCGCTGAGGGGGGCACTGGCACCCGCGCGGGGATAGGCGCTGTCAACGGCGCAGCGGAGACATTCGTGTGCACGGGCACCAGCACGGGCGCGCATGTCAGTGCACGCGCAGGCACATGCGCTGGCAGGTGCACGGGCACCGGCACGGGCGTGCGCGTCAGTGCACGCACAGGCAGGTGCACGAGCGCATGAAAGTCGGCGGGGACCTCATGGAACCCCGTGGGATCAAGCTCGGCGACAATGTGCGGTTGCCAGCCCATCAATGCCACGGGGATGGGCGCTGGCGCGCAATGGGCGACGGAGCCGTAACAGAGCGGGACAGTGCGGCGTCTTCCCGCCAGGCCAGTTCAAGCTCGTCCCAAAGCGCCTTATGTTCTTGAGACTCCGGCTGGGTGTCTTCCTCAGGAAACTGGAACACTAAGGGTAGGCCATCGTGATGCGGCATGGCGTACGTTTAGGTCAGGCTAGTTGGAGGTAGACGACAGGAGAATCGGAGAGGAAGAGAGAGGATTGTAGCGATTCGGGTAGTGCGGGGTTGATTTTAAACTGCGGCGACCGACGACATTAAAAGTGGGAGCAATTGGGATGACGGTGGGCGGCGGCGGAGCCTGGTTAAAGGGCTCGCCTCCCGGTGAGCTCCTGATGATCTGCTTTCGCCGCCTCCTCGACGGCCCGGCGCGGCGATGCTTTCGCACGCCTCCCGTCGACTCACATGCTTTCTCGGACGGCACCTCCCGGTGAGAAGCGGGGACTCGTGGCGGCATGTAAATGCCCACGGTTTCAATAGTGAATGCGTTCGCCTTAACGTGACAGGTCTTTGTTCCAAAATACCTTGGCTCTTCATTTGTGCAACTTGTCATAAGCAGCTTGTCTCAAATTGAAGAAAAACTTACGAAGTAATATTTGTGCCATATCACGTGACCATGCTTTGTTTCAAGAATTTATGCTCACTTTTGGATTTTCTGAAATTTAAGATCCAGAATTCGAAACAATATCATAACCTGCATCATGCAATAAATTTTCAAGCCATACATCTGTCCTATTGTATTTATTAAGAAAGGATTTGGTCAAACATTTTGCTTAGTTAGACTTCAGACAAGTTATATATGCAGAGTAAAAGGATAATCCCTCCGTACCAGTGCATTGCCTAATATATTAACTCAAGTACTAGGCACGAACAAAGCGGGCTCAATTATGTGCTCATCCTGGTGTAGTAGTAGTAGTACTAGGCAATGCAGTTGACGGGTGACCTTGACGAGCGGCGACCGAGGGAATTGAACCGTGCTCGGCACGGTAGGTAACGTTGTCTAGTTACTAATATATCCCTCCGTTGTTCACGGTAGTCATTATGGACCAGGGACATAAGGGGAATTTCCTAGGGCTGGAATTCTAGCCGCCAGATATATCGACTTGAAACGCTGAGGCTCGACTGGTTGGGGTTGCCTAATGTGTGTACCACGCACGCCACCGAAGGACACGAGCCCGGTTTTTTTAGGATCAACACGAGCCAAGGTCTGGCTTGTACGCCGTTGGGTCCTACCATTCGAGAATACGAAAGGAACCTTTTAAATTGCCGAACGTGGTAATTGATTTATGATGAGTTGTTGAATTAGAGTGAGTTTGTGATATAGTGATCTCAACGTGGATTTCACATTTCATGGTATCCCTAGTAAGTTTTCCAATGCAAATTCAAATTTAAAAGATGAACAATATGGAGGTGATAAAACTTTGTATGTATCAAGAATATGACCACACACACACACAGAGACACACACGCACGAACACAACAACAATCCAATAAGTATAGTGCATCTATTTTTCCAAACCATGCATGTATGACACGAATTCAAAAATACTCCTTCTATTCCTAAATATTAGTCTTTTAGAGAGTTCAACAAGTGACTACATACGGAGCAAAATGAGTGAATCTAGACTCTAAAATATGTCTATATACATTCGTATGTGCCAGTCCATTTGAAGCCTCTAAAAAGACTAATATTTAGGAACGAAGGGAGTAAAATGTAAGACATCCATGGTCCTGAGTTCAATATTTAAAATGAACATGAAACTGAGACATGAATATTAAGTCTAGTAAGACAGTACGTGCAAATGTTGTGTTTAGGCGGAGCTATGATTGTCGGGGGTCAACCCCTCGACCTTAGATAAAATTGTGGAGCTCTGTTTAGGGTTGTTTATATTATATTTGTCCCTACCCTCCCAGCCACCGATTGGTTGTGCACCCCACCCCTCCTCCCCGGGAGAATATCATGTGCCCCCATACCTTAGATGCTATATGCCGATACGAGTTTCTTGGAGCTTGTAGATCTGAGATATAGCAGCTCACATGATGTGTCTTAATATTTTTGCAGGAAAACTTGATGAGTTTGAGAATTGCACACAATTTGTACAAAAACTACTTAGATGCCCTTTGATCCCATATCCAACGACCTCGAAGCTCGTACCACCGTAGCATCTAAGATGAAGGAGGACATCATATTCTCCTGTATGTAAGAATATCATGTGCTAACACACCTTAGATGCTTTGGTGATACAAGCTCTTCGGAGGCATTGGATTTGTGACCCAACACCTCCTCGGTGGTTCAAATGGTTTTTTGTAGAAAAGCCCCAAAAGAGTTTGGCCTCTGCTTACAGGCACAAAGACTGCTCAGATGCCATTGGATCTCAGATCAAACGACCTCCAAGCTCGTATCACCGTAGCATCCAAGCTGCGATAGCACCTTATGTTTTCTCGCACGGGAGAGTATGAGGTGCTCCCGCACCGTAGATTCTATGGTGATACGAGTTCACTGAGATCTAACGGCCCACATTAGGAGGTTTGCATGTTTTTGCAATATACGGCTGATAGAGTTTGGGAAATGCGCAGAAAGTACAAGTACTACGCATGTGCCATCTGATCACTGATCATACGACCTAGATGCTCATATCACCGTAGCGGGTAATTAAGCTACGGGGAGCACCTAATATGAGCACCGGGGAGCCATTGGATCGAAGATGCAACGGCACACACGAGGCCTGAATGTTTTATTTACAAAAAAACCTTTGGAGAGTTTGGAAATTGCACATAATTACAAAGACTACTCCCAAGCCATTGTATCTCACTTCCAACGGTGTAAAAACTCGTATCACCATAGTATCTAAGCTGCGGGGTGGATGTGATATTCTATGTCATTGTCATTTTTGTTCGTAAACTTGAAAAATACGTGGAACGCGTGTCGTTACTTGTCTAACCTCGCAAAGTGTTTGTTCAAAAACCATCCTACACTGAAATATCGGAACAACACACGGGGGTCCCACTTGTCATTAATCAAATTTGGACCTAAAACTAACAAATCTGAAAGACGAGATTCGAACTGGCAACCTGGACTACAAAGCGTAAGTCGATAGCCTGAAAAAACGAACGGTTGTTGGCTTTGTCCCATAACTTGATTTTATTTATACAGTACTTGCGTTGAGTAGAGTAGAGGGAGTGCCTCGTCAACACGTGCATGACCGTTGTCTCACTTACTGGTGGGTCCCAGGTCTGCGATCTCAATCTCTCTTCTCTCCATCGTCTAACCTTTGCACGGGCACACACAAAGAGCGGCGCTAGCTTGCCGTGGTGTTATTACAACTAAAAAAAGCTTTGAAAATAGAAGAATCGCCTAGAACAAGAGACATTGTGGCTGGTCGAGACGGAGCTAACCACATCTATCCTTCGTGCCACGTTTGCATGATGAAGCTGTGTGGCTAGTGGGGTGTTTTTCCCGAGGTTGAACCATAGGTACTACGTCTAATACAGTATATTTTTACATGCACATTTTTCCTCCGTGCCGAGACGTGGCACACCCTACCACGCGGTTTCGGGGTCCTCCCGGGTGGTGCACGCATATATTCTTCCTTACATGGGACGCCCTACCACGCGTTTTCTGGGTCCTCCTCGGTCGTAGCGCCGAAGCAAGTAAATGAGTCGTCAAATCACGAAAGACCACCTTTCCCGCTGAGTACATCAGTGAAACAGGTGGCTAGCTAGTTGGGCTAGTTCGACCGATTAGCTAGGCCACCGCCACATTTGTTTTTTCACCACTTTTTTTATCTACTTGCCGGTAGGTAAATTTAAATATCCACCGCGGTGTTGCTCTGGTGTTTGGGTGCGGCAGGATTTTTAATTTTTTGATTGACGGGAGCAGATGCGGCAGGATTTTTAACTTTTTTTATTGACGGGCACAGGCGTGGCAGCAATTAGTCACGATGACTCCGCCTGTAAAAACCCACTGCTCCCTGATGTGAGAAGTCGTCGACTGGTGTTTTACCGTGGTGAAAACAAAAAGATTCCCCGCTCCCTCCGCCTTCCCGTAGATTGCATTGCCTTTCAGCCGTTTCGCCCCCTTTGCTTCCTCTCCCCATTGCTTCTGCCTGGTGCCATGGTGGCGCTGCGGATCACGGAGTCCAAGGTGAGGCGCCTGACGCAGGAGCTCCATGCCAAGGATGCGGAGCTCAGGGCCAAGGACGTGAGCTCCGTGAGGTCAAGGAGGACAGGAGTGCCATGCTCCTCCGTTATGTGCGGGAGTTCACGGAGCTTCAAAAGCGGCAGGCGTCCACCACAAAGATGCTCGAGGCATCGGCGGTGTTGCTGCAGAAAGCGGGAGATACGATAGGCCGTCAAGGGAGCCGGCTGGAGCGCGAGCGGGCCGATATTGACGAGGTCCAGGATAGCCTCAGCCACTTGGTGAACCAAGTTGCCACGCACGTGTTGCGGCTGCGCGATGCCTACCGTCGTGCCAGCACGACGATGCCGGCCGTTGGGCTAAACCCGTTCGACCACCCGGTCGACTTCAACGAGCTGCGGCTTCCTGACCTGGTCTCCTTCTTCACCTATATCTCCGAGGAGCTGAGCCTTCTCCATGCGATGGTGGGGGCTGAGCTGGACAAGGAGGGGTTGCGGGCTGCCATCGCCGTTGCCGGGCGAAACCTTTCAGGGCTCCGTCACCGGAATCCATTCATGCCATTGGACGTCGTCTTTGACGAGCTGGCTCCCGTCGACCAGGAGCGGGCTCTGCGGGCGGTTGCACCCTGCATCACCAACGTCGTGCGCCTCGAGAAGCAGAGGGACTTCGGTGGTGTTTAGGCGCCCTCTGCATGGGCATGTCCAGTCTCGGTGCAACATGACCGTTGGATCAAACCAGACGGTGCAGATCGATCCTTTGTAGCACAAAGCGTGTGGGTGTGTTTGGTTGCATTCTCATCTCAATATAGTTGTTTCCTCTTCGTGTATTTTTGTCAACCTACTAGTGTGGACTCATGCACCCTTCCTGCACTCTGCCAAACACCCAAAAGTCGGTCGAGAAGGGAACTTTTTCTCCCATCCCGTGCAGCCTTCATACACCCTTCCTAACACTATTCGTGCTTCATATGGTTCATGTTTCGTGGAGTACTGTAGCACCATACTCTCCGTGCGTTGTGGACCTAGTTCTGTTAACATTAATCTCACCGTTCATTCTCGACCAGACAGTTGAAAAAGCGGTACTATGTTACATATAGGAGTAGTTGACATGCGCACAACATCATTTGCTATCGTCATATCTTACTACACTAGCAACAAGTTTGTGTAGTACTGACGTATGAACCACTGCACATGCCTAGTAGTAGGAGCACTGTATATGTTCAAGTGGCTGCCGTATTTCGCACTCCTCTGTCGTAAGAGTGGAAACGCTTGCTATAATCATTTTTTTCTTCAGAAAAACAGTGGACACGCTCTACTGTGCAGATCCTCCTCCAGCCATGCACTAAATTACTCACTTTCGCCGATGTGTGGGACAACCATCACCTGGGTCCACCAGCCATGCACTAAATTACTCCGTAGTAGAGTGACGATAGACTACCCCGATCGAACCACCGTAGTAAAGCGCAATGAGCCATCAAATCACAAAACCCCCTCCTTTCCAGCAGTAAGTTGGACGGACAAAGCAACCATCATTTCACTCTTGTCTCTCAGCTTCCTCTCTTGAAGAAAACCCCCACTCGCTTCGCTTCTCCCTCATCTCGTTCCTCCTTTCACTCTTCTCTCTCAGCTTCCTCTCTTGGATGGACGCCGAGCACCCGGCCGACGTGATGTCTATGGCTCGCCAAAACTGTCGAGGCTCATGGTACGAAGAAGTGCAAGCACCCCGCCGAGACTACATGAGACAAGCTCAAAGCCATCGCCTGTCCAAGCCCCCTCTCCGGGATCCCTCATTAAGCAAGTCCGGTAATGTCTCTTGTTGACGATCTTTTTCTCGATCTTGATCATGTTTTTCATCTAACATGCAGTACTAGTACTGGTAGTACAAGTTTCTGGGTGATCTTGCATGTGATTTTAGTGTGCCAAATGACGGTTCTAAATTCCTCTTTTGACCAAAACATGCGAGAGGGTGACACTGATTTCTTATAGATTACTTTCAACTACTCCCTCTGTCCCAAATTTCTTGTCTTAGATTTGTCTAGATACGGATGTATCTAATACTAAATGGTGACTTGATACATCCGTATCTAGACAAATCTAAGACAAGAATTTTGGGACGGAGGGAGTACTTTATGAACATCAATGCTACCTTTTAAGTGGGTATATTTGCCTCGGTAACTTGTGTTATGGATTTTGCATGTAATCGCTCTGCTCTCATGCCTTTGAAGACATGTTCTAGTGTCTGTGTTCTCTCATTTCTGTGCGTATATGTAGTCATATATGGAGTATAATATCGAAAATCATCTTATATTTCTGAACGGAGGTAGTAATAAAATATGGTTTTTGTTGAATTAGAACCAGGTCCGCGGTGGAGATGAAGTTCTCAAAGTCATGTCGTGTGAACTGGAAGACCTGATGATGAGTTCCATCACGAACTATCCAATTGTTGTGTCCTTGTCACCACGTGTCCTGAACTAGTGTTTTCCTGTAGCATTGTTGTCAGCGTGTTCTCGAGGCTGTACTTGACCATAACAATTTCTGGCCGTGCCATCGATTCTGAAGGGTTTGGTTCTTGTAAAGCTTCCCAACAAATCTGATGCGGCATGTCTTCATCATCATGTTTATGAGTGGAAAGACCACTCTGTTAGGTTCTCCAAGGTTGACAAGATGGTGATGGTGCATGTAGACATCTCACACGAAGTCCATGGCCTAGCCGGGATTATGCAGGGTTCATCCTGTAGGTCGGTGGCAAGAAATAGTCTCGCAAAGTTTAGTTAGTGCAACTTTGCTTGTCTCAGTAAGTACTATTGTTCAAGATTACTTGATTTGTGTTTGTGAACCCTGTATTGTTTATTAGTACTACCGCTTTTGGTGTGTGGTCAGTCCTGAGAACGGTCTATGTTAATGTTTGTCCACTCAATTCAGTCTGTATATTTTGAAGTATCCGGATCATATTTTTTGTGAGGACGGTTTATCAATTATGGTAACACTCCAATATCTGTATGCATTGCAGGGTTTATCGCACCCACCGTGATTTCCAGTCCATGGATGTTCGGTCCATACGATTTGTCACGACCTTTGGACTGTCACTGCTTGTGGGAGTAGGCGGGGCCCCTGCATGCCACGCGTAGTTGGACGATCAATCTTACATTTAGTACTTCAACATAGTGAGTTCCTGGTAAGGATTCACTCGTGTCACATCAAGTAAATCTTATTGATTTACTGTCTAAATCTTATTGATTTAATGTCATGTTTTCTTTCTTTTCCTGCAGTTTTACGATGCAGGTTTTGCCATGTGACATTCATCACAGAATAAACCGTTTGGTTTGCTCTACGATGGCTATTTTTGCAGGTTTCACTTCTTATGTCGTGTCGATGCTTGAAGGTACTGTCCATCACTTATATTCTTTGGAAAAAATTGGGTCACATTTGTCGAGTACAAACTGAATCCCTATGATGAACTGCAGTTTGGTTTAACAAAAACGCCACAATTAGTCCTTCTCGTGTTTAAAAGAAATGAAGAAAAAAGCTGGATCACGGTCACGGATCCTAGTCAAGTTAGAAAGCTGATCATAGCAGATCAGACACGATCGCCAACAGATCGCACAGATCGAGCACCGGCAGCTGTTTCTAGCACCGACAAATGCAGCAGCTCTAATCCGTGAGGATTGGGCACCGACCGCGTCAGCGGATCAGTCTGATCTACCGGAGGATCGGGCATCGACACCGGCACCTGTCCTACAAGGAGCACCATCTCCGGCAGCAGCAGCAGCTTCGGCACCTGCACCAACACTTGCACTTGCATCTGCTCCGGCCCGTGCAGTTGCACCGGCAACATACTGGGCTGCAGTTCGCACTTCATATACCAAAGTCCTTACAAAAACCGACATGTCCACCTTCTTGGTAAGCATTGGCCGCCCAAGTGCTTCGTTCTTTTTTCTTTCCATGTTGTTTCACATGATTCACTGTGTTGATCTAACTGTTTGGGTATGTCTTCTTGTTTTCAAACAGATAATTCCTAGAGCAACGAGGGAGTCGTTCAACAATCCGGGCGATCGCGGCCAAGTTTCTCTTACCATGTGCAGCCTTGGTGTGAATGAACCTGCTCAATATACCATAAGTACAAAGGATGGTCGCATGATGATTGATGCTAAAGCATGGTCAAGGTTCAAATCTAAATCATATCTTGCGGTAGGGGATGATGTCAAAATCGAACTTTCTCGCCAAGGAGAGCTGGTCCAAATCAATTCTGAAATTCTTCAGTAGAAGCACGCAACTGCCGAACTGATCTATCCTTCGAGAGATTTTGATGTAATAATCTGGCATGGTGAAACAAGTGTCATGTGTGTATAAGTAGTACGACAGTATTATTTATCACATGGTATATCGTTGATAGAATTGCAACTCTGATTGCTGGTTAGGAACTGTCATTCCATTTCATTCCAACAGCTGTCGTGCTTTATTCAATTTTGTGTATTCCCCTTGCGACAGCATCTAAAACCAGCGTTGTACTCGTCGCTTGCAATATGAAAAGCGTTGAGGTAGAACACATGGGCCCCCAAACATGCAGGGTCGCCTGCGGCCCAAAGTCCAGAACCGTGAGCCTATCTGAGTATTATATTCTCAGCTGAACCCCCATAAAAAAGTTGAACCCCCATAATGCCCGTGTGTTGCAGAGGGAGTATATTTCTCGGCAAGGTGAGCCTGTGATATAAAAGATTTGTATATTTCTTTACAGAGGGAGTATCTCTCTGTCAAAAAATATATTTATGTGTAACTAGTTACTCATGTCTTTCTACTTCCTTTCACTGATATGTGGGGCAACCGGCAACGGGGTCCACGTGCCATATGCACAAATTAGAGTGCACAACTTCACGGTAGACACACCCCGGTCGTAGCGCCGCAGTAATGCCCAATGATCCTTCAAATCACAACCCCCCCCCCCCTTCCAACTTTAGCAGTAAGCTGGACGGACAAAGCGGCAATATTTCACTAGGCCTGAATACCCTTCTCCCTCGTCTGCTTGTTCAGAGAAAACCCCCTCTCGGCGATTGCATAGGGTTTTCTCATGGAGAATCAGGTACGAATTCTTCATCCATCCCTGATAAATCCAAGTCCCTTGGTCGCAGGTAATCCTAGGATGGCAGCCGCCGCCTTGATGCATTTTTCTTCCTACTGAATCTAGTGTGTTTCATTGGCAGTGCCCAAAGTGCGAGTACCCTATAGGTTTCTACGCCCTCGGCAAGACGCCACACTTGTTCCTTCTCATCCTAACACAGCATTTTGAAACGCGCACAGTATGTTCCTAGAATCCTCTTTTCTATCCGGGAGGGTGGGGTTTTTTTGAACATGCTGTGTTCTCATATTATTTTTCCTGCAGTGTATTATTTGCTCTGCCAGAACACATGTACTCAAGATGCTCGGCCTTGCCATAACTGAATACACTAGTTTAATGGTCACAGTGAAGACAAGCCATGGATATAAGTTACGAGTTGGGTTCATGAACCAAGAAGATCTCTGCATTTTTTTATGGCCGAACTTTGATAAACTTTCTCAAGTGTTACGGACTGAAAGTTGGCGCATACTAATGTTGATGGAAATAGCAGAACCTGGTCTCATCTTCACCGCGATCTTCCACCCCGACACCGTTCCAATTGTTCATCCATGTTAGTGTTGTATCTGGTTCTTGCTTGTTGCCTCGATTACTTCTTAATCCACCTATTCTGTCTAACTAATCACAATTTAACTTTGGAAGTAGCAATGAATCTCTCATGAAGATGCTACTTCTAACTAATATTTTCTTATAATTGGTGGCACATGTAGGTTTTTTCAGAGTTAAGCAGTCTGCTCGTTTGATACTCTGTAATAACTCGGCTGTTACTAATGGCACTAAAGTTGACTGGATCGACATCCACAAGTTCCTACACGTTATTGATCGTCTTGAGGTCCTTGTGGGGCGTTTCAATGGTGGAAGGCCACATGGGATATGTATGTCACTGCTGCACTCGTTGAACATGTCCAACTGTGTCGAGAAACTTATGGTACGAGTTGTTTTATGTTATATATGTTGTTCATAAAATATTGCTTATACACAGTTTTACAGCTGTGATCTTCTTGAAACAGGAACTGCCGAGTTCTATTGTTCCTATATGTATGCTGACCATGGTCGGGTCAGACTTGCGCTTGCTCACAACATGATGTTTATGTCGACCTACTCAATTCCCCTTGGAGGTGAAAAGATACCTATTCATGGGTGGTCTCAAAGAATGAAGGCTCGTCCATCTTGGATAATAGGACAGAAGATTATGTTCATGCTTTTCCGTGGCTCTAAAGCGAATATCCTGTTTATTGACCATGTTGCGAGATGAAGCCGCTTTCAGAAGGTTGTGGATGCGCGGGGTGGCGCCTGGACCTTGTCATGGGGCTTGGTGGCCTCACCCTTGGTTAACTATAGGCAAAGTAGCACTGTTCGAGGCATGCTTTGTACGGTTGAACCTGTATAAGTACTCATACTGCTTTCAGCTTTGGTTGTTAAGTGCCCCTGCTGGTTTCAGTTAAGGTTGTTAAGTACTCCTGCTGCTTTTACAGTCTATCGTGTTTCTTCAGTCCTGTCTTCCTCCAGCCGCCAAAACCAAACCAGCACCGGCGGGGCCGCCTGCTTCCGCCTCCCACGGCTGGCTGCGCCTCAGCGCACGCATCACCGCCCCACCGTCTCCTAAATCGTTAACGCCGACGTCCTCCGCGCGCTTTGGTGCGCTCGCCGCGGCGCCGCCCTCTTGCGTTGTCAACATGGTCAACAAACAACAGGAATCAACAAAAGTATGTGGAGAGGATGACACTAGGGGCCCACCACGTCAGCGTATGGAAAAATAAAATGCTTCCTCCTAGTGTTTTCCTGACATCTGGGACCCACGACATTGTGAGCGTATATAGTCAATAGACAAGAGAACAACACAAGATCGGCTGACACCTGGGACGTAGCTACTCGAGCAGTATTTTTTTGTTTCGTATTGTTGAGAGGGAGCAGGGTTTGAACTGGTCAGGCCCGTCTAGCCCTGTGCTTATATTTTATGTTCACCATGTGACCAGCCCAACTATTTTTTCTTTGTGAAAATGAGCCCAGTTTATTTTTTCTGAAGAATACCCAATCCAGGCCTACTTATTTTTCTACGCCTTGATTGGCTGCAACTCTTTCAAGACGCCTACAAATCTTGAAAGTAATATGAAATGGGTTGTAAATATAAAAACAGATGACAAATTGGCAATTACTTTATAATTTCTGAATTTTTTCACATTTACAGATTCCTATTTCACTGGGCATTAACCTAATTTAAATATATCTTCAAAGTACTTTGAATCTGGCTCAACATTTCGGTATTAAAAATAGTTTGGAACCCACAGAAATATGCGAAATTGGCCCTGGCCAACCAAAAAAAGACTGCAATAAATTGCATAAGAAGTTGCCATGAGCAATATACAAATTATTAAAAAAAAGAGGGATGGTCTGACTTGTGGGCCTGTTTAGTTGACGCGTATGCAAGATTTTTTTAGTTATTATATACATCAACAAACGATTCTAGCAGACGTAACCATTGGATGTCAATCCAACGGCCGTCGTGTTTCTTCAATCTCTGATCTTCTTGCTCCAGCCGCCAAAGCAACGCCAAGGGACCGCTTACTCCGCCTCCGTGGCCGGCTGTGCTACCGTGCAGGCCTCAGCGCCTCCTACTACTCCCACCGCTGGCCAGGGCATCCCTCTACTCACCCACACCCCCTGTTATTCTGCGGCAACGGCACCCTCACACCGCAGCCGAACCGATGGACGCTCGTACTCCTCTCCGCGTGGGCATCCACTGCCGCGTCTTCCCCGGCTCCGCGTCGTCCCCTTCCTAGGCCTCGCTGTCGTCCACCGCCGTGGTGCTCTCGGCGCGGCATGGTCAATGTGGTCAACGACCGACTTCCATCGGAAGAGTATCAGACGTGGACAGCCGATACCGGGTCCACGGCAGCCGCAAGGAAGTGCCTCCTTATTACGCGAAAAATAATTATTCCTCCACCTGACAGCGGGGACCCACCGAACGGGCCACCAGTATTTTGCGAGAAAAATCATTTCCCCCTTACTGCTGGGACCCACCGAACGGGCCACCGTATTTGGCGAAAAAAACGTTCCCCCCGCTGTCAGCTCGGACCCACCGGAAGTGCCTCCTTATTACGCACAAAAAAAATGAATACTCCCCCGGCTAGCTGGGACCCACCTTGGTGGGAGGCTGACTTGTGGGCCTACTAAGGTGAGGGGACGAAGGGCTTTGTCAACTTAGTCAATATGAACGATTCTAGCTCCAGTGACCGTACGATGTCCATCCAACGGCCGTAGTGCTTCTTCAACCTCTGGTCTTCTTGCTCCAGCTGCCCAAAGCAGCGCCGGTCGTGTCGTATGCTCCTGCCTCTCGTGGCTGGCTGTGCTGCCGTAGAGGCCTCACCGCCCCCTACTATTCCCACCGCTGGCTAGGCCCCGCGGTGACGGCAGCCTCACACCGTAGCCGAACCAGTGAACCCTCGTACTCCTCTCCGCGCGGGCTTCCACTGACGCGTCTTCCCCGGCTCCGCATCGTCCCCTTCCTAGGCCTCGTCGTCGTCCACCGCCATGGTACTCTCCGCACGGCGTGGTCAACGTGGTCAAGGAACGACTTCCATCGGAAGAGTACTGTACGTGGAGAGGCTTACAGCTGGGTCCATGGCCACAGGCCAGTTTTATTGTGATTTGCCAAGTAAGTCGCTTTGTCAGGCGTGTTGGGCCGCAAATCTTTCAAGACGAGGAGAGCTTTCATTCGGCTGGCCGAGAAAATGGCCCATCAGTAATGAGAAATGGGATGTACATTTTTAAAACAAATCAAACCGGCAATTAGTTTCAAATATCTTTTTTTTCATTTCAAGATTTTAAATTACATTAATTTTTATGCGTGGAGAATTTGTTGGATTTTACATTGATATACATTTATTTTTAAAGTCAGTATGAATGTGAGTCAAAATTTCAGGATTAAAAACAGTTCGGACCGCACCGAAATATGCAAAATTTCGTATAATTTTCTAACTGTGGCCACAATATGGGCTGTAATGCTAACAAAAAGAATAAGGGCTCCAAAAAAACCTTAAGAATTAGTAAATGGGCTGTAAATTATTAGAAATGATGGCAGATGGGCTGTATGCTGTTTTCCACAGATTTGAGGCTTTCCTAAAAAAAGGTTGGCCTTTAAAGCTTGTCGTTGGATGTCCATCCAACGGCCGTCGTGCTTCTTCAATCTCTCGCTCTTCCTGCTCCAATTGCTCAAACAAGCGTCAAGGGATCGCTTGCTCCCTCCTTCCGCTGGCCGGGTGTCTTTGCCAGCAGCCTCACCGCCCCACCGTACTCCCATCGCTGGCCTAGCCATCCCTCTAGTCACCCACACCTGTTGTTATTCTCCTGACGGCGGGCAGACCAGTAATCCTCGTCTGATCGTACTCCCCTCCGCGTGGGAAACAACTGTCGAGTCTTCCCTGCCTCCGTGTCGTCCCCTTCCTAGGCCTCGCCGTCGTCCACCGCCGTGTTGCTCTCGGCGCGGCGTGGTCAATCTGTTCAACGATCGACTTCCATCGGAAGAGTACCGTGCGTGGAGACGCTGACAGCTGGGTCCACGCTGCAGCAAGGAAGTGCCTCCTTATTACGTGCAAAATAATTATTCCTCCACCTGACAGCGGGGACCCACCGGACGGCCACCATATTTCGCGAAAAAATGTTTCCCCCTGACTGCTGGGACCCACCAGCTACACCTTCGCACGCAAGGAAGTGCGTCCGGGCAAAAAAACAAAATGATTCGCCCCCCTGACTGCTGGGACCCACCAGCTACATCTTCGCAGGCAAGGAAGTGCCTGACAGTCGGGACCCACCTGGTCGAAGCGTACGTAGCGTTGTCATTCTGGTCGTGAACGTGTATGCATACCTTGATGGATGTCTGAGCACGCACGTGTCGATTAGAGGCGCCGCGACGCAGTCGTAGTAGAGGCGCGCATGTAGCATGTACACGTACGTACATCGGCCAGGGTGCAAGAAAGAAAATACGGCCACGTATGTGTACATACGGCCGGGGTCTCGAACACCTACTCGCGCATACATACGGCCAGGGCTCGTGTACATGGCTGGGTCAGAACAGGGAAACATCATCGTCGTCGTGTTCATGGGGAGGCAACGGAATGCGTCATGTTCATGGGGGGGCAACGGAATGCGCCGTGTTCATGGGGAGGCAACGGAATGCGTCGTGTTCATCGGGAGGCAACGGAACGCGTGGGAGCCAACCGGCTGGGTCGGAACGGAATGCGTGGTCGTGTTCATCGGGAGGGCTTGGACGGAGCAGGCGATGGAAACGAGGCCTGGCGTACCGCAAAACGGAGGAAACGGACCTCCTACGGTCGAAACGGACCTCCTACGGTCGAAACGGGGGTCCTGTTGATCGGGAGGGGTGTGGCGTACCGCAAAACGGATGAAACGGACCTTCTACGGTCGAAACGGGTGTCTTGTTGATCGGGAGGGGTGTGGCGTACCACAAAAGGAATGAAACGGACTTGTTGGAGCGCTACGGTCGAAACGGGGGTCCTGTTCGTCGGGACGGGTGTGGCGTACCGCAAAACGGGACTCCACGAGATACTGTTCATCTCCGCCATCGACCTCCTCCAGCCTCCACGGGCTACCGTCGACCTCCTCCAGCCTCCACGAGCTCCTGTTCATCCAGCCTCCACCGCGCGCTACTCCACCGGCTACTGTTCAACCACCCCCACACCGTCTACTGTTCATCCAGCCCTCCACACCATGGGGTCCTGTTCAACCACCCCTCCACGGGCACCCCTCCACCGTCTAATGTTCATCCAGCCCTCCACACCACGGGGTCCTGTTCAACCACCCCTCCACGGGCACCCCTCCACCGTCTATTGTTCATCCATCCCTCCACCACACCACGGGGTCCTGTCCATCCAGAGGCAACGCCACCGCTCACTGTTCATCCAACCCCCCCTGCAATGCTCACTGTTCATCCCAGAGGCAGCATCGATCGGCTTCAGTTAGCAGTAGTAGCGAAGGAATCGATCGATCGGGTTAACAGCCATTGATCATCGCTCGGGTTCAGTAACGCGTAACTGATTCTGTCGCTTCGGGTTCGATTAGAGCCCAACGCCTCGCTTCGGGTTCGATTAGAATAACGCCTCGCACACCGCAGCAGCGTCGTGTGCGAGAAAGCAGCATCACTCGGCCCCGACCTCCCACCGTAACCGGAACTCCTCGAAATTTGCCTCGCCTCGCTTCTACCACGGTTTTTTCCGTCATGGACGGCCCAAAGAATGTCATGCAGCTGCGTCTCCGGCCCACCGTGACGAAAAAGCCCATTTTCTATCATGATTTTTGTCATAGAAGTAGGAGCCCACCACATCTATGATGATACCGGGTTTTGTCACAATTATCGTCATAGAAGTGTCATATGTATGACAGAAAAAAAATTCGTTCGGCCCAAAATGTCACGGATGTGTCTTTTTTTGTAGTGTCATTAGGAGAATGATGTGATGGACAAGACCCATTCATTAGCTTAGCATAATGATTGTTAAGTTTTATTGCTATTGCTTTCTTCATGACTTATACATATTCCTCTGACTATGAGATTGTGCAACTCTCGAGAACTGGAGGAACACCTTGTGTGCTATCAAATGTCACAACGTAACCGGGTGATTATAAAGATGCTCCATAGGTGTCTCCGAAGGTGTTTGTTGGGTTGGCATAGATCAAGATTAGGATTTGTCACTCCGAGTATTGGAGAGGTATCTTTGGGCCCTCTCAGTAATGCACATCACTATAAGCCTTGCAAGCAATGTGACTAATGAGTTAGTTGCGGGATGATGCATTACAGAACGAGTAAAGAGACTTGCCGGTAACGAGATAGAACTAGGTATGATGATACCAATGTGTTCGCACACGAACACTTCATCGTGTACCCTCGACACCGGGGTGATGCACCGCAGCTCACGTCGAAGGAGACCCGTCCGGAAGCGCGGTACGCAAGCAATCCGGCGGGTGCTTTTGAGGACCCGAAACCCCACGCACCCGGGAGGGACCCCGCCAGGTGCGCAGCAGCTATGGGCTGCCCTAGGTCGACCTGATCGCCCATAGGGCCTCGAGGTTCGCTGCCCTACAACAAGAAGAACAGACGAAGAACGAGGAAGAAGAAGAACTAGGGTTAAGGAGAAAGATAAAAGATAAAAAGTGGTAGATGATTTGATCGATTGTGTGTCGTTCAATCAGCCATCACCGTTAGATATATAAGAGGCGGCTGGACTTCCCGTGCAAGGAAAATGCTTAGATTCACGTCCATAACCCTAGTCAAATTCGGATTGGTTTTATCCGAACTTCCCAAAACTGTTCGGTTTAAACTAGCTGCACATTGCAGGTCTTTTTTGTGGTGGTAAATGATCTCGGATGAAAATGAGCCCAAAAGCTATCTTGACCGTTTCGACAAGGCGAACAACTTTCATGTTGAAGGTTTTTTTATCAGAGGTCATATTGAGGGTCAAATCGGTCGCGCAAAACAGGCTATTCCCTCGCGCTACCCATCAGACATGTGTGTGGTGGGGCGCGCCACATCTCGCCTCGTGACCGGGCTGCACTCCGATTGCTCTAACTTTTGCATACGAACTCGAATTTGGATGATTTTTATGTAAAAATCGATCGATTCAACGAGACGAAGACAACCCGTGTAGATCATTTTCCATTTTAGGTCGTCTTGGGGGCTTAATCGGCCAAACTGTACTATGAATATAAGATCTTAGTACTTTGAGCATAGTTTCGGACTTCGAGATGAAATCGGACGGTGATGACCCAAACTTCAAAGATGTTCATATAAATAATACGAAACTCTTTCATGTAGATCACTTCTCCATTTAAGGCAATCTTAAATAAGTTCTTGACCGTGCCAAAATCTGGTGTCAACACATGCCCCCCTGTTTTTCGGCAAAGCTTGTGTGCCCAAAAATAACTTGCACATAGCTTGCTCTAAGGATGATGTCAACACTACATCGGCCATTTTGAATATGCTTAGGATGATAAGTTTATATCGACCATTGCTTGTGTGAATATTTTGATGCAAGCTTGGGTGACTTTCCCAACTTCATTAATCCGACTATAAAGTTCCATAGGTATGCATGTCAAGAAGACCATCCATCAACCATATTGTCCACCCTTCTGCTAGGATCTTGCAGATAATCAACAATGAACTTTCTTGAATCTTTACTTTGTCTGCATAAAAGTTTCATTAGTGGCCGAGGTAGTGAGCTCCAATTCGGCCTTACCTATGTTGGCAAGAATAAGCATCGGCTATTGATAGATATGCAATACACCATGACAGACATGGTAGCCGGATGCTTGCTATGCCAACTCTCTCCAATTGACATGTCAAAATATATGAACAATTTTAATGCAACCCAAGGTAAATTTTGCATCTAGACATACCCCAAGATAAACTATAAGTGATTCGTCAAAACATTGATAACCCTCGGATATTTGTTGCACTACTCATAACGAATCACCAAAAGCCTCAATATGTATAGCACCTATAGCAAGTAAAAGAGTCAATCCGAATAACAATGCATATTCGGCCTTGATTAATCGTACATAAAAATATTCTAAGCGGCACGAGGCTTCAAAAATAGTACCATAAAGAGATATATAAACAACACCAACACTTTGGCCATTGCAATGAATTGAACCATCAAAACATAATCTCCATAGTACTAGAGAGACAAGGCTAATATTAATATTATGCATGACATTAATCCGATGTTCAGTAATAAAATCAGCTATGATTTGGCCTCTTATAGATCTCAAAGATGCATAAGCCAAATCATATCCAAACAAAGTATAAGCCCACTAGCCAATTCTGCAGCTATGAACTGGTCTATGCAACATATATTCAATGACATCGGTCATGATGTCTCAACTCCATTCAATCATAATATAGGCATACATATAAATTTCCATGAGCACGTACCTTGTCTCGCTCTCCAATCGAACTAAGGACGATGTTAGAATACTACACCAGCCATGCGTTGACATAATCTTAGGACGATAGATAAATATCGGCCATTACCATGTAAACTTCATTCAAAGCACATATAGCCAAAATAAACAAATGAAATGACAAATCAAGTATTTCGGTCCTTTGGATCAGCAACAAACTTGTAGCTAATCAAATGTATAGTGACTTGGCAATACCCTTTCATGATGTAAGAAATTATATTGCATCCATGGATTATAATAAGCCCATTGAGGGTAACCAATCATACCTGATGATGAATTCCATGGCATAGGCATCAACGGCATAGTTGAAGAATATGGATAATGTGTGGACCGAAGATGTTGAAACCTTCGACTTGGTCCTTCATAGTTTTCACTCTTTTCCTTCTTCATCTTTGCCGCACATCGTGTAATGGATGCTTCACATAATTCTTATTTTGAGCACTTCCTTTGGGAACACATGCCATGGTCCTTTCTTCAAGTTCTTGTGCACTAGGTTTTTGTAATTCCCTCTTTTGCCAATAGGATAAGCCGAGTGGGCATCTCGGCTATGATTCTATTTTGACCAATGGCAATTCTTTTTGGCCTTGTGCACTCTCAACTTCTTTTCTTCAGATTTGGCACTTCAACTCTCAATAATTGGTTGTTTTGTCTCATTGTCTTTAGTAGCCAATGTCAACACATTAATTGGCTCTTTTTCATTTGAGATCAAATCTGAAGTTGCACTCTTACGACCATCTCTTTTAACACGGTAAACTTGCTTGACCACCTCTTTCTTCTTCCTTGCTCTCTAGACCGATTCCTTATGATTGAAGCGGTCTTTAACATGTGATTGTTCAAATGTTGATCTTCTCGGAGCTGCATAATATTGGTGAGATGGTCTAAAATAAGATGGAGAATGTGCCCTTGTATCATACCTGTCCCATGATGGATATGGATCTATATGAGCATAGGGAGGCATCCACAGCATTGGCATTGGCGGCCTAAAATAAGGATATGAATATGTTGCATTAAAATTCTCACTTTGCCAATACCAATCCTCATATTTGTGCCTTGGGGGTGATCTTGGTTTCTTTCCAGGATTGGGCCGGTAATCATTCTTCTCTTCACTCTTATTTTGATGTTTATCCAATAGTTCAGCAAAGGTGATTTTTGATCTCTTACACTTGCGCTTATTTCGTCCTTTATTTTCTTTTGATTTGCTTTCGTCGATCATTGGATTTGCTTGCTTCCCCCCAGTCCGTGGCGCCTCCATTGTAGCTTCGATGGAATTCTCGCCCTCAAGATTATGTTCATTATGCTCTTCAACAACTTGATTACTTGAAAGCTCGATCCCATCACCTGTAGTTTTTACCTTCTCTTTAAATGGATCGGCTTGAAGCAGCCGATGCAAAAACCATTTGCCATCAGGACCAATTGGAATAGACTCGTCATATGTTGGTGTCTCAACAAATTTTAATCGTCCTTTATCAATGGCTGATTTAACTATTTGGCGGAACATGTTGCAATCCTCAAAATTATGCTTGGACGAATCATGCAACTTACAATACATTCGTCCCTGGACAAATGGCTCAACATGGTGATCAAGAATTCTAATATAATTATTTCTCAACAAAAAATCAAATATTTGATCACACATGCTGGAATTGAAGGTATACTTCTTGTTTTTTAGCCAATCTTTCTATGTGAACGGCTTTGGAGATAAGCAAACGAATGGTTCAGATTTGGAATCTCCCCATTAGGCTATGCATTGTGTTTTCCACTCTATCTCCAATGTCTTTGGATAAGATATTATACTAGCATCGGTTTTCTGAAAATAATCTAACCTTGGCTTTATGTTTCTGAAACAAAGATAGTTAGAACATGCATGCCTCAATTGAGACCAAGAGTAAGCCAAGTGTGAAACAAGCAAAGCTACCCATGTAGATACGAACTTTAAATAAAGCAATGAGGAAAGCCTTGATTGCAGCAATAAGTCAGTATTGGTCTTTATAAATGGCGCAATGGGTTGACCGATATGTTCTATAACAATTTTCTTGCTAACAAGTAAATTACCCTTATTCATTGGTCTTTCAAAATTACTTAAGAATATTTTTCTAATAGATGCATCAACAACTAAGTCATGACCAAATCTAAAAACAGGTAAATTAATTGCTAGACATACCTATTCAAATATGTTGGGAGAGCATGATGGTGGTGTGACTTAAAAAACAGCTTGCTCCGCCTTCGGATAGCTCCCCAACGCCGTGTCATCATCTTTTCTTGATTTGGTGCATCATTAGTTTCAAGATCTTCCTCCACCAAACTTTCTTCGGCTACATGTTCTTGTTCTTGAAGCTCATCAATTTCTATGGCACGAAACTCATAGGGCAGGAAGTAGGTTCCATTAATTTCAGAAAAATCAAGTATGGCTGTCTTGCTATACTTTCCATGCCCTTTCTCAATAATGTTTGCCTCTTTGGAATTGATGGATTTGGAATATATATAACTTGATTCGGCTTTTCAACCGAAGCACTTTTAGTTTCCGAATCATCATTCTTTTCACCGGTTATATCAATTGGAAAGGCTTCTTTTTTTGAGCTAATTCCCTATCAATTCTCTCTTGGCGAAGTACTTGCACCCTATCGCGCAAAGCTTTAACTCCCCTCTCAATTTCAGCCCGCTCTAGTGTAGTTTGCCCCCAATGCTTTTAGGATCTTTCGGCAATGAACTGTTAGTGTTGCTGAAATTTTGCAACTGTGTAGGGGGTGATAATATGCTGCGGTACTAGGTGGAGGTGTATGAACCTCTGTATAACGATATGCTCTCTCACCAATTCTATCGATTGATGAAGTTTCATCTTCTTACAAAACTCTAGCCTTTATTGCAGCATAATCAGGAAACAACCCCTTTTCATATTGTTCAAGGCAAAGAGCACTAATCCTCTTGTTCTGTGCCAAGCTCTTTTTTAATGCAGCCACAACCGCTTCTGGAAGAGATTGCTCCGCAATACTTTCAGATTTTTTCGGCAATGATTTGCGAGTGTTGCCGAAATTATCAAATTGCGTAGAGTATGCATTATATTCTACAATATTTGATGACGGCACATGTGTTCCTGTAAAATTTTCACTTATTCGGCTATGACCATGAAGATGCGGGGCCGAATTATGAACATCTACAGTTGCATACAGTGCTGAAAAATTACTAACATGAGGTGTAGCTGAAGGAAATATGCCCTAGAGGCAATAATAAAGTTATTATTTATTTCCTTATATCATGATAAATGTTTATTATTCATGCTAGAATCGTATTAACCAGAAACATAATACATGTGTGAATACATAGACAAACAGAGTGTCACTAGTATGCCTCTACTTGACTAGCTCGTTAATCGAAGATGGTTATGTTTCCTAACCATAGACATGAGTTGTCATTTGATTAACGAGATCACATCATTAGAATAATGATGTGATTGACTTGACCCATTCCGTTAGCTTAGCACTTGATCGTTTAGTATGTTGTTGTTGCTTTCTTCATGACTTATACATGTTCCTGTGACTATGAGATTATGCAACTCCAGTTTACCGGAGGAACACTTTGTGTGCTACCAAACGTCACAACATAACTGGGTGATTATAAAGGTGCTCTACAGATGTCTCCAAAGGTACTTGTTGGGTTGGCGTATTTCAAGATTATGATTTGTCACTCCGATTGTCGGAGAGGTATCTCTGGTCCCACTCGGTAATGCACATCACTATAAGCCTTGCAGCATTGCAACTAATGAGTTAGTTGTGGGATGATGTATTACGGAACGAGTAAAGGGACTTACTGGTAACAAGATTGAACTAGGTATTGAGATACCGACGATCGAATCTCGGGCAAGTAACATACCGATGACACAGGGAACAACGTATGTTGTTATGCGGTTTGACCGATAAAGATATTCGTAGAATATGTGGGAGCCAATATGAGCATCCTGGTTCTGCTATTGGTTTTTGACCGGAGACGTGTCTCGGTCATCTCTATATAGTTCTCGAACCCGTAGGGTACGCACGCTTAAAGTTTGAAGGCAGTTATATTATGAGTTTATGTGTTTCGATGTACCGAAGGTAGTTCGGAGTCCCGGATGTGATCAAAGACATAACGAGGAGTCTCGAAATGGTCGATACATGAAGATTGATATATTGGACGACTATATTCGGACACCGGAATGGTTCCGGGGGTTATCGGATATATACCGGAGTACCGGAGGTTATCGAAACCCCCCGGAGGTTATTGGGCCTTATGGGCCCAAGTGGTGGAAGAGGAGAGGCGGCCAAGAAGCAGCCACGCGCCCCTCCCCCAAGTCCGAATTGGACAAGGAGGGGGGGCGGTGCCCCCCTTTCCTTTCCCCCTCTCTCTCCTTCCCTCTCCTCTCCTACTCCAACATGGAAGGGGGGAGTCTTACTCCCGGTGGGAGTAGGATTCCTCGTGGGGCGCGCCAAGGGTGGCCGGCCCCTTTCCCCTCCTCCACTCCTTTGTATACGGGGAGGGAGGCACCCCCTAGAGACACAACAATTGATCCCTTGGATCTCTTAGTCGTGTGCGGTGCCCCCCTCCACCATAATCCACCTCGGACATATCGTAGCGGTGCTTAGGCGAAGCCCTGCATCGATAGAACATCATCATCATCACCACACCGTCATGCTGGCGGAACTCTCCCTCAAAGCTCGGCTAGATCGGAGTTCGAGGGACGTCATCGAGTTGAACGTGTGCTGAACTCGAAGGTGACGTGCATTCGGTACTTGATCGGTCAGGTCGTGAAGACGTACGACTACATCAACCGTGTTGTACTAACGCTTCCGCTTTTGGTCTACGAGGGTACGTGGACACACTCTCCCCTCTCGTTGCTATGCATCTCCATGATCTTGCGTGTGTGTAGGATTTTTTTTGAAATTACTACGTACCCCAACAGTGGCATCCGAGCCAGGTTTTATGTGTAGATGTTATATGCACGAGTAGAACACAAGTAAGTTGTGGGCGATACAAGTCATACTGCTTACCAGCATGTCATACTTTGGTTCGGCGGTATTGTTGGATGAAGCGGCCCGGACCGACATTACGCGTACGCTTACGCGTGACTGGTTTTACCGCCGTGCTTTGCACACAGGTGACTAGCGGGTGTCAGTTTCTCCAACTTTAGTTGAACTGAGTGTGGCTACGCCCGGTCCTTGAGAAGGTTAAAACAACACTAACTGGACGAACAATCGTTGTGGTTTTGATGCGTAGGTAAGAACGGTTTTTGCTCAGCCCATAGCAGCCACGTAAAACTTGCAAAACAAAGTAGAGGACGTCTAACTTGTTTTTGCATGGCATGTTGTGATGTGATATGGTCAAGGCATGATCCTATATTTTATTGTATGAGATGATCATGTTTTGTAACCGAGTTATCGGCAACTGGCAAGAGCCATATGGTTGTCGCTTTATTGTATGCAACGCAATCACCCTGTAATTGCTTTACTTTATCACTAAGCGGTAGTGATAGTCGTAGAAGCAATAGTTGGTGAGACGACAACAATGCTACGATGGAGATCAAGGTGTCGCGCCGATGACGATGGTGATCATGACGATTTGCTTCAAGATGGAGATCACAAGCACAAGATGATGATGGCCATATCATATCACTTATATTGATTGCATGTGGTGTTTATCTTTTATGCATCTTATCTTGCTTTGATTGACGGTAGCATTATAAGATGATCTCTCACTAAATTTCAAGATAAAAGTGTTCTCCCTGAGTATGCACCATTGCCAAAGTTCGTCGTGCCCAGACACCACGTGATGATCGGGTGTGATAAGCTCTACGTCCATCTACAACGGGTGCAAGCCAGTTTTTGCACACGTAGAATACTCAGGTTAAACTTGACGAGCCTAGCATATGCAGATATGGCGTCGGAACACTGAGACCGAAAGGTCGAGCATGAATCATATAGTAGATATGATCAACATAGTGATGTTCACCGTTGAGAACTACTCCATTTCACGTGATGATTGGTTATGGTTTAGATTTGGATCATGTGATCACTTAGATGATCAGAGGGATGTCTATCTAAGTGGGAGTTCTTAAATATGATTAATTGAACTTAAATTTATCATGAACTTAGTACCTGATAGTATTTTGCATGTCTATGTTGTTGTAGATAGATGGCTCGTGTTGTTGTTCCGTTGAATATTAATGCGTTCCTTGAGAAAGCAAAGTTGAAAGATGATGGTAGCAATTACATGGACTGGGTCCATAACCTGAGGATTATCCTCATTGCTGCACAGAAGAATTACGTCCTGGAAGCACCGCTAGGTGCCAAACCTGATGCAGGAGCAACACCAGATGTTATGAACGTCTGGCAGAGCAAAGCTGATGACTACTCGATAGTTCAGTGTGCCATGCTTTACTGCTTAGAACCGGGACTTCAACGACGTTTTGAATGTCATGGAGCATATTAGATGTTCCAGGAGTTGAAGTTAATATTTCAAGCAAATGCCCGGATTGAGAGATATGAAGTCTCCAATAAGTTCTACAGCTGCAAGATGGAGGAGAATAGTTCTGTCAGTGAGCATATACTCAGAATGTCTGGGTATAACAATCACTTGATTCAACTGGGAGTTAATCTTCCGAATGATAGAGTCATTGACAGAATTCTTCAATCACTGCCACCAAGCTACAAGAGCTTCGTGATGAACTATAACATGCAAGGGATGGATAAGACAATTCCCGAGCTCTTCGCAATGCTAAAGGCTGCGGAGGTAGAAATCAAGAAGGAGCATCAAGTGTTGATGGTCAATAAGACCACCGATTTAGAGAAAAAGGGCAAAGGGAAGAAGAAGGAACTTCAAGAAGAGCGACAAACAAGTTGCCGCTCAGAGAAGAAACCCAAGTCTGGACCTAAGCACGAGGCCCGAAAGTGCTTCTCTTGCCAAGCAGTCCTTTGGAAGCAGAACTGCCCCAAGTATTTGGCAGATAAGAAGGATGGCAAGGTGAACAAAGGTATATGTGATATACATGTTATTGATGTGTACCTTACCAGAGCTCGCAGTAACACCTGGGTATTTGATACTGGTTCTGTTGCTAATATTTGCAACTCAAAACAGGGACTACGGATTAAGCGGACACTAGCTAAGGACGAGGTGATGATGCGCGTGGGAAACGGTTCCAAAGTCAATGTGATCGCCATCGGCACGCTACCTCTACATCTACCTTCGGGATTAGTATTAGACCTAAATAATTGTTATTTGGTGCCAGCGTTGAGCATGAACATTATATCTGGATCTTGTTTAATGCGAGACGGTTATTCATTTAAATCAGAGAATAATGGTTGTTCTATTTATATGAGTAATATCTTTTATGGTCATGCACCCTTGAAGAGTGGTCTATTTTTGATGAATCTCGATAGTAGTGATACACATATTCATAATGTTGAAGCCAAAAGATGCAGAGTTGATAATGATAGTGCAACTTATTTGTGGCACTGCCGTTTGGGTCATATTGGTGTAAAGCGCATGAAGAAACTCCATACTGATGGACTTTTGGAATCACTTGATTATGAATCACTTGGTACTTGCGAAGCATGCCTCATGGGCAAGATGACTAAAACGTCGTTCTCCGGAACTATGGAGCGAGCAACTGATTTATTGGAGATCATACATACTGATGTATGTGGTCCAATGAATGTTGAGGCTCGCGGCGGGTATCGTTATTTTCTCACCTTCACAGATGATTTAAGAAGATATGGGTATATCTACTTAATGTGTCGGTGTACAAAACTAGGGGCACATTTTTGTACCCCTTTACCTGTGCAGGGGCAGTCAGAGCCGCGCCCGTGACCACACCAAGCAGGGAGAGGGAGGTGAGACAAGGTAAGACCGAAGCCCAAGTCGGCCAGAGCAACGCCAAGACTAAGGCCACAAAGATCTCCTAGACGAAGCAGGTTTCCCCGGCAAGGACCCTTGCCGGGGCAGCCTCAGCGGCCCCGGCAAGACCCTTTGTCGGGCAGCTCATCGCCAGTAGAAGCAAGCCACCCTCGATCCCACCAACACTCGACAAATGCATTGGGACAGGGCTCGGGAGGCACCTCTATGGTGGCATGCAGATCTTTGTGAAGACAAAGAATAGTCAAAACCAAATGAGGATAGGAAGGCAGCCATCCTCACCGAAGAAGCCCACGAGACCCCCGGCAAGATCCTTGCCGGGGACACCTACGCGCCACGGCAAGACCCTTGCCGCTGCCCCCATCAAGGCCCTCGCCAAGCACACCAAGTCTCCACCGCCGTTGGCATGCAGCTGCCAGCCCAACCAGCTGGGCAGGCACCGGCGTGGCAACATGCAGCCCTTCGTGGAGGCTCCACCACCGCGCCACCTCAGCTGCCTGCCTACCTACATGGCACCACATGCATCGCTGGCCAGGGCGCGTGTTGAAGCTTGGAGGAGCGGCGACGGATGGGACGGCCCTCGCCCCTGTCCCCAATAAAGTGAGAGGACACCTAAGCAATGCATTAAATGCATCTTGTCCTGTAATACGAGGGATAACCTCGAAACACTATACCCTTTCCACCTCATGTGTGCCACTGTGGCGACCCCTTTTCCTATAAAAGGAGGCCCGAGGCGACCAGGGGAAGGATTAGGCTTTTTGGAGCTCGTTACAGCCCGTAGCTAGCTCAAGAACTCAGAATACATCCACCAAAGTAAGACTAGGGTTTTACGCATCCTCGCGGCCCGAACCTGGATAAACAAACCGCGTGCTCTCTGTTAGACCCGCTCTTCTCTCAACCCCGCGCCCCGCAACCGCAGTAGGGATTCTTGTGATCCCATAGGTGTCATTTTCCACCGACATCTCTGGTGCGCCAGGTAGGGGTTGCACAGTTGTGAGAATCGGCTTTGGCAGTTAAGTTAGCGGCTCTGCATCGCCATGGAACCCAAGAAGAAGACGACGGCGGCGATCGGCTCGTCGGGAGCCGAACGACCCGTCCCAACACGGGCGAGCAGCGGACCGGTCGCGGAGAGGACCCGGGGCGCGGCTCGCGAGCACCTACACAACCCCAGCAGTCGGAGCCTGGGAGGCGGCGATGTTCGTGTGCCCGGCAACGAGCCGCACGTCGCCAAATCTAAAGATGGAGCCAGACCCTCCGTAGGCGGCGCGGGGCCCTCCAAAGGCGCCGTCGCACCGCCCGAAGGCGATGCGGTGGCCTCGAAGACACCCACGCCGACGCCCCCGGCACGCTCCTCTCAGGCTGCGCGCGACGAACGGCGTCATCACGCCGAACACCCTGGGCACCGCCGCGGGAAGAGTCCCGAATGCCACTCACGGGACGCAGAAGACCTGCACGCTCGCCGAAACACTGGTGAAAACGGCGTGCAATCGTGGGACCGTGATAGAGCTCCTTCTAACATGGTTAGAAGTCGAAGCGCGTCGCGGTCCGCGCAGGTTTCACTGCCGCCAACGCCAGTAGAGGCCTTGGCGCGCGTGCAGTTGCTCCTCGACTTCCCTCCCACTACGGGGAAGCTCGACGAATGGAGAGCTACCATCCGGAGCCTGTTGCCATCGCCAACAAGGACGAACCAAGACCAGCGGGGCCCTCGAGTCGACACTCCGATGGAGCACCACGCGCCCGTGGTGGGGGCCAGTGACGCTACGGCCACGGTACATTCGCCTCCTCCTCGCCAATTGCCGCGGATGTCGACCCGTCGCGATGATACGTGTGACGACATCTCCATAGCGTCGTCCGACCCACGGACCCGCTGCGACTAGCGTCAAGTTCTTCGGGAGCGGGCCCATGAAGACGCTGGAACCACTATTGAGCGCCGGCGCGGAGCACGCCACCAGTCATACAGGAGAGCAGGGCCTGCTGCGAAACAAACGGCGCCGATAAGCCCTGGAGGTCTACCTTACGAGGTACGCTATCCGGCTTTTACCCGTGAGCTGCGGCAGTTCCAATGGCCCACTCGCCGCACCTTCAAGCCTGACGTTGGCGAGAAGTACAACGACAAGACCCACCCATCAGAGTTCCTCAGCATCTACACCATCGCGGTGCAAGCTGCCGGAGCCCACGACGATAAGGTGCTTGCGAATTACTTTCTGTTGGCCCTTAAACCCAACGCCATGTCATGGTTGATGCACTTGCCGGTAGATTATGTTTCTTCTTGGTCGAATTTTTTCCATGAGTTTGTTGGCGCCTTTACGGGAGGTCACCAAGCTCATGGCCAAGCGAGCGACCTGCACGTCATCCCCCAGAAGGAAGGTGAGAGTCTGCGCAAGTACATACAGAGATTCAGCGGTACAATACAATATCCCAGATGTTCATCCTGCCGCCATCATCAGTGCGTTCCATCAGAACGTACGCAACCACAAAATGCGCGAAGAGCTGGCAATGAACAAGGTGAAGGATGTGGCGGAACTCTACGTTCTTGCCGACAGATGTGCCCATGCTGAAGAGGGAAGGAAGCACCTCGGCGAAGATGCCGGCGTGGAAACCGACTCTTCAGACGAGGATACTGCCGCCCCGGTGAAGAAAAACCGGCGCTGCAACAGGAAGCGTAAGGGTAAGTTGTGCTTGCCGTCAAGGGATCTGATGACGCTGGCACTGCCAAGAAAACCAAGGCAGATGACCCCAGCAAGGAAATTGCCGGATGCGTCGCCTGCCAGGCCTTGGCGGCTGTCGAGAAGCTAGGGAACTCCGACAAGCAATACTGCAAGATCCATCGCACCAAAGGCCATGACCTCCAGAACTGCCAACAGGTTGAGTTGCTTGCCGAGAAGCAAAAGGCTGAATATGAAAGGGGGGACAAGGAGAAGGGCCAGGATGGTGCCGAGGGGTCCGGCAAGAAGCGTGACGGCCAAGCAGGCCTCCGCGGTAAGGATAAATAGCAAGAGAGGCCCGTCCGGGGCCGTGACAAGAAGCAAGAAGACGACGATCACGAGGAGGACCACGAGTCCAGTGACCAAGAGTTTCAGAAAGCTACAGAGGCAATGTGCGTCGATGGCGGCGCCTCGCTGCATACTTCTCACTGCCAGCTCAAACAGTGGGCGCATGAAATTATAGCAGCAGAGCCGTCGTTTGATGCCCAAAAGCCGCTGAAGTGGTCCAGCTCACCTATCATCTTTGACACTGAGGACCACCCTGATCGCACCACTGCGGTCGGGTGCTTTCCGTTGTTGGTGTCGCCAACGATATGCAACCTCAAAGTGACAAAGATGCTAGTTGACGGCGGGGCCGGTCTGAACTTAATCTCGCCTGCCATGATCAAGAAGCTGCAGATTCCCGACGGAGACCTCGAAGAAACGGGCACGCGTTTGAGGATCAACCGGAAGGAGTCAACCAAAGGGAAGGTCACGCTGCACATGACCTTTGGGAGTGATCTGAACTACATGATGAAAGGATCGTGTTCGATGTTGCCAAGATCCCTTGCCTTACAGCAGGATCCTTGGCCGCCCGGTAGCCAAGTTCATGGCGGCGTCACACTACGCCTACAACACCTTGAAGATGCCGGGGCCTGTGACGATCATCACCGTCCCCTCTGACAAGAAAGATGCGCTGATTTGCACCAACCAACTTTACCAGGAAGCAGTTGCAGCAGCCGCCACCGCCGCCAAGGCACTTGCTCCTGCCACTGAAGCTCCGGGAGGGAAGAAGAAGAAGACCGGTGAGACCTCGAGCACCCACTCCGGCAAGCGCACCTCTTCGGAGTATAGTGCTCCCGTCGAGGACATGCCAGAGAGCTCCACTGGCAGGAACAATAAATCCAGGGCCACGCCACCGGAGACCAAGAAGGTGCCCGTCAAAGAGGATGGCACGGGAGGGGCTTTCACCATAAGCTTCGCCCTTAACAGCAAATAGGAAGATGTGCTCGTCACCTTCCTGCGGGCGAATGTCGATGTGTTTCCGTGGCAAGCATCCGACATCCCCGGCGTTCCCAGGGAGGTGATTGAGCACCACCTTGCTGTCTGCCCTCATGCGCGGGCCATCAAGCAGAAGGTCAGAAAAGCAGGCTTTGGAACGGCAAGAGTTCATTACGGAGGAGATCCGAAAACTAGAAGCAGCAGGTCTGGTGAGGGGAATGCTCCATCCCACGTGGTTAGCCAATCCTGTGGTAGTGCGCAAAGCAAATGGGAAGTGGAGGCTGTGTATTGATTACAAAGATATCAATAAGGCTTGTCCCAAGGACCCCTTCCCGTTGCCGTGCATCGACCCAATTGTTGACTCCATGGCTGGGTGTGATCTGCTATCATTCCTCGACGCCTACTCCGGCTACCACCAGATCTTCATGACGAGAGAAGATGAAGAGAAGACGGTGTTCATCACCCCATGTGGTATGTATTGCTTTATACGGATGCCTTTTGGGTTGAAGAGTGCTGGCTCAACGTTTGCAAGGGCAGTCCAAATTGGTTTTGAACCCCAGCTCCATAGAAATATGGAGGCTTATATGGATGACATAGTGGTCAAAACCAAGGATAGGGCAACCCTCATACCGGATTTAGAAGAGACATTTGCAAACCTGCGCAAGATCAACCTCAAGTTGAACCCTGAGAAATGCGTCTTTGGCGTCCCGTCCGGCAAGATTCTCGGGTTCTTTGAGTCGCAGAGTGGGATAGAGGCCAATCCAGACAAGATCAAGGCTATAGAGTACATTGAGGCACCCAAGCGGGTCAAGGATGTGCGTCGGCTTGCTGGCTGTGTTGCCGCCATGAGCAGGTTCATCTCCAAATCCGCCGAGCGCGCCCTTCCCTTTTTTAAGATTTTGAAAAAGGCGGGCCCAATGGAGTGGACACCAGAGGCCGAAGCAGCGTTACAAGATTTGAAGAGGTACCTCTCCTCCACGCCAGTACTAGTTGCGCCTAAACCACAAGAACCGTTGCTGATGTACTTGGCGGCAACGAACCAAGTGGTCAGCGCCACACTAGTGGCGCAGAGAGAAGTTGACGACGAGGTGATATTAACGACAGAGCCTGATGCCATTGGTGTAGAGACGACACAACCAGCTGAGGTGTTGCCGAGGAAGAAGATGATGCACCACCCGGTCTACTTTGTTAGCTCCCTCCTGCAGGGGGCTAGATCAAGGTACTCCGGTGTGCAGAAACTGCTCTTCGGCCTCCTTATGGCCTCGAGGAAGCTGCGTCATTACTTCCAGGTGCACGAAGTCACAGTCGTCACTCGCCTCCCTCTGCAACGGATATTGCATAATCCAGACACAACTAGAAGGATTGTAGAGTGGGCACTGGAGCTGTTTAGCTTTGGCCTCAAGTTTGAGAGTACTTCGACAATTCGATGCAGAGTCCTGGCGGAGTTCATTGCAGAATGGGCTGCGACGCCTGATGAAGAAGTTTAGGAGACTGCTCTCCCCGGCAAGGAGGCAAGTTGTGACTGGATCATGTACTTTGATGGGGCCTTCTCTTTGCAGGGCGCCGGGGCTGGCGTACTGCTTGTCGCACCCACCGAAGAGCACCTCAAGTACGTAGTCCAAATGCACTTCCCCAGGGAGACGTCGACAAACAATACTGCCAAGTACGAGGGGCTGCTTGCTGGTCTTAGGATCGCGGCAGACCTCGGGATCAAGAAACTCATCGTCAGGGGCGACTCACCACTTGTCGTCAAACAAGTCAACAAAGATTACCAGAGCCCGTTGATGAAGGCCTACGTAGATGAAGTAAGAAAGCTGGAAGAGCGTTTTGACGGTATACAGGCAGAACACGTTCCCCGAGCGGAGAACGACATTGCCGATTACCTGTCAAAGCGCGCTGCCCTCAAGCTGCCTGTGGAACCAGGTACCTTTGTGCTTCGGCTGACTCAGCCATCTGTTGATCCATCAACAGAGCAGAGCAAGAGAAGGAAATCAGGGCCCGGCAAGTAATTTCCCGCTGAGCTCCCTGGAGCCGCCGGCAAAGATGTTGTCGGAGATGCTGAGCCCACCGTAGGACGATCAGCTCCAGCAGAGCGTCTAGCTGTTTCCGTAGAGACGGTCGCTCTTATGACGAAAGAAATGCCTTTGGTCCTCCCCGTCGAGCCCCAGGCTCCGTCATGGGCACAGGCTACCGTCTGATTCCTCCAAACAGGGGAACTTCCTGAGGAGCAGGAAGAAGCAGAGAAAGTAGCCCGTCGGTCTGCTATGTATCAGTTCGTCGATGACGTCCTATACAGAAAAAGGCCGAACAGTGTGAAATTGAAGTGTATCCCTCGAGAGAAAGGACTGGGGTTGTTGGCAGAGATACATGGAGGCATATGTGGATCCCACATAGGGTCGAGAGCCCTTGCCGGCAAGGCATCTCGGCAAGGCTTCTTCTGGCCCACTGCCATCCAGGATGCGATGACACTAGTCACCAAGTGTGAAGCGTGTCAGTTCCATTCAAAGAAGCTTCATCAGCCAGCTCAAGCCCTTCAAACCATTCCTCTCTCCTGGCCCTTCTCGGTCTGGGGGCTCGACATATTGGGCCCTTTCCCCCGCGCTGTCGGGGGCTTTGAGTACTTGTACGTCGCGATCGACAAGTTCACAAAGTGGCCAGAGGTGGAAGCAGTGAGGAAAGTTACAGCCCAGTAAGCCTTCAAGTTCTTCAAGGGACTAGTATGCCGTTTTGGTGTACCCAACAGGGTCATCACCGACAACGGCACACAGTTCACAAGCCGCACCTTCATGCAATATATCCAAGACCTCGGCAGCAAAGCCTGTTTCGCTTCCGTTGCTCACCCGCGAAGCAATGGTCAAGCTGAGAGGGCAAGTGCTGAAATGCTGCGAGGCCTGAGAACGAAGACCTTTGACAGGCTGCACAAGAGTGGAAGGCGTTGGATTGATGAGTTGCCGACGGTTCTTTGGTCGATCAGGACAACGCCAAATCGAGCCACCGGCCAGACACCCTTTGTTCTGGTATATGGGGCAGAAGCAGTTCGCCCCACAGAACTCATATACGGGTCACCTCAAGTGCTCGCTTATGACGAGCTTGAGCAAGAGCGACTGCGGCATGATGACGCAACGCTCCTTGAGGAAGATCGTCTTCGGGCGACTGTGAGAGCAGCAGGCTACCAGCAAGCCTTGCGCCGCTACCATAGCCGCAAGGTTCGTGCCCGAAGCTTTGAGGAAGGCGACCTTGTTCTTCGGCGTGTTCAATCGGCCAAGAATTCCAACAAGTTGACGCCGAAGTGGGAAGGCCCTTATCGGGTAATACGAGTCACCAGGCCTGGCGCAGTCCGCCTGGAGACCGAGGATGCCGTCCCAGTGAGCAACTCCTGGAACATCGAGCATCTTCGCAAGTTTTACCCGTAAGGCGCGGCTTGCCGGGCCTCCCGGCAAGCCACCTTTTGTACGAGCCTTGCCAATAAGGCATGTGACCATTTGTACAAAGCCAGGCGCAGACCCTGAGCATAAATAAACGAAGCGCTGGCACCCTAAGTTATAGCATGCATGCTAGGTTGAGTCTCTTCCTTGGTTAGGGTTGATAATGCTTAGCGGCGGCTAACCCCTAGCTTAGAGGTCGAGTGCGCGTCTCTCTCTGTTCTTCTCTGTCTTCTTTGGTTCGCATGACACATGAATATCCTTGCCGAGCTGCTTTGGAAGAAAGGGGATGGACCGCGTCCGGGCCCCGGCAAGCCAGTATTGCCGGGGGCTACAAGAGCAAAGATCCACCCGCGGCAAGCCAAGGTTGTCGGGGGCTGCAGATTCAGATAAGTTCTCTATCCCTTATCATGTGTTTCGTTATGGACTGAGGTATGTGAAACCTCATTTTATCCTTTGGCTACCGTGCTCCCCTCATTCCGGACCCTAGGACTCATTTCCTGGGACCGAGTTTGGTCGCAGTCGCGGCAGCAAGGAAATGAAACTAGGAGCCTAAGCCCACCTCTTCCCTGCCTCCGCCAAGGGCGTGAGAAAGGTCGAGCGAAGTGGGGGGACGGCAAGGCCTCTTGCCGGGCGAGAAAACATTTATCTTAAAGGTAACAAGGATTTACTCCTTGTCATGGGTTTTACCTGCGAATGAAAAACCCGGCAAACATCCCTTTTTCATTAAAAAACATCCCTTACAGGTACAGTTCATACGAAATGAAAAACATGAGCAAGGGGGTTACAAGCTTTAAATTCTACCAAGGCCCGAAGGCTTACAAACTAAAAAAGAGCTAAGATGCCCGTAATCCCTTTCTTGTCCCTCTCCTCAGGAAGCAGGTCAAGGAGGCGAAAGAGCAAAAGGGGCACCTAGGCGAGCTACGAGCAGCAGAAAGCACCAAGAGAACACCTCGGTGGCCGCCCACGGGCGGGCCGGTGATGATGGTGCCGGGAAAGGAGCTGGAAGACGAGGCGGCAGGACCGGAAATATGCGATGAAGGCGTGGTGCCCGCGTACTCCGAGTTGAAGGCCTTGCCACACGCCCTCTTCCTCTTCCGCAGCCTCCCGACGCCAGCCGCCCAAGGAGACGGCCCCGAGAAGTTCAAGGAGCTGGCCCCGCCCCCGGCAAACCTCTGCCGCAGGAGGGGCCAGGTGCAGATGCTGCTGCTGCCGCACCCGCCCAGGCGCGGGGCGTCCGGCGCCTAGTCAGACTCGTCCCCGCTATCCGCCCCGTTGTCCTCCTCATCACTCTCGCTCGAGGAAGAGCTTCCGTCGTCAGAATCTCCATCGGAGGAGCTCTCCACGCAGCACTTCAGGCGTGTCCCGAACTCTTCGAAGACCTTGATGGAGAGTAGGCCGTCCTGCATTAATTTGAAGTAGAGGACGAGCCCCGCCGTCAGGCTGTGGATGCGAGCGAACATCTTCCACCCACGACGAAGGTACATGACTTGAGGAGCCGCAAAGTAGATGTCGACCCGCGTACCCCCGTTCCCGCAACCCCTCATGTGCAATCTGAGGGATTGGGGCCGGTCACGCTCGATCTCCCGAGCAAACGGGGCGGGAATACGAAGACGACGATGCGGAGGCCGGTGCAGCCTGAGGAAGAACTCGCGGGGCTGGTCTCCGACATGGCCTTCCATTGGGAAAGGCATCATTGGTGGGGGCGAAGCCGGCGCGCCGTCCCATCCTCCTCTTCCCCGAGCACTGCGGCCTCTGCCCCGGCCTTGCCCACGGCCTCGCCCCCTCCCCCTTCCCCTCGCGGCCGGCTCCACCACCGTGGGCTCAGGAGGAGGGACGCGTTGTCGAGCAGCGACCCTCGCCACCACCATCGAAGGATCATGATTCCCTTTCTCCATGCCGAGTGAAAGGAAGAAGCAGAAGCAGGAGAAGATGGATGACAGAAGAGTGCGGGACGCCATCCCCCCTTCCCCCTCCTTATAAAGGAGCGGGGTCGGGGCCCGGCCACCCCGTCCGGCAAATCCAGCCACCAGAGGCGCACGGAATCGGGACCAACCCGCTACCCCAACCAGCAACGACCCGATTTCCCGCCCCCGCCGCTTGCTTCCCCAAGTGCATGGGGACGCGTGGCCGACATGCAGAACCGAGGGGACAGGCGAAGCGCACCCTCCCCATCCCGTGATCGTGGGGAGTGGACGCCTTGAAGACCGCGCCCCGGCCCCGTTCAGTAAATGAGCTGCGCCTCCACGCCTCCCTCTTTTTTCGGGGAAGGCGCGAGCCGCCTCTTTACTGCGACGTGACGCATGCGTGTAGGAACCGCCCCACGCATGCCACCCACGTCACGCACGCCCCTCCACGCCGCGCCGCGCGCACGGGTCGTGGGAAGCACATCGCGCGAAAAATCTTACTGCGGTAAAAACTGCCCCGCCTGCCCGCGCACTGTCTTTGGGCCTAACCCAACAACATGTCGCGCTTATGTGTGGCCTAGGCCCGGGGGCTCCTGTCGGTGTACAAAACTAGGGGCACATTTTTGTACCCCTTTACCTGTGCACGGGCAGTCAGAGCCGCGCCCGTGACCACACCAAGCAGGGCGAGGGAGGTGAGCCAAGGTAGGATTGAAGCCCAAGACGGCCAGAGCAACACCAAGACCAAGGCCACAAAGATCAGATAGACGAAGCAGGTTTCCCCGGCAAGGACCCTTGCCGGGGCAGCCTCAGCGGCCCCGGCAAGACCCTTGCCGGGGCAGCTCACCCACGCGAGCCGAGCGAGCCGCCCTCGAGCCCACCAACACTCGACAAATGCATTGGGATAGGGCTCGGGAGGAACCTCTGTGGTGGCATGCAGATCTTTGTGAAGACAAAGAATAGTCAAAACCAAATGAGGATAGGAAGGCAGCCATCCTCACCGAAGAAGGCCACAAGACCCCCGGAAAGATCCTTGCCGGGGACACCTGCGTGCCACGGCAAGACCCTTGACGAGCCCCCCGGCAAGGCCCTCGCCAAGCGCACCAGCAGGGCCACCATCAGGCCCGCACCAACCAAGTCTCCACCGCCGTTCGCATGCAGCTGCCAGCCCAACCAGCTGGGCAGGCACCTGCGTGGCAACATGCAGCCCTTCGTGGAGGCTCCACCACCGCGCCACCTCAGCTTCCTGCCTACCTACATGGCACCACTTGCATCGCTGGCCAGGGCGCATGTCGAAGCTTGGAGAAGCGGCGACGGACGGGACGGGCCTCACCCTCGTCCCCGATAAAGTGAGGGGACACCTAAGCAATGCATTAAATGCATCTTGTCATGTAATACAAGGGATAAAATCGAAACACTGTACCCTTTCCACCTCCTGTGTGCCACTGTGGCGACCCCTTTTCCTATAAAAGAAGGCCCGAGGCGACCAGGGGAAGGATTCAGCTTTTTGGAGCTCGTTGCAGCCCATACCTAGATCAAGAACTCAGAATACATCCACCAAAGCAGGACTGGGGTTTTACGCATCCTCGCGGCCCGAACCTGGATAAACGAACTGCGTGCTCTCTGTTAGACCCTCTCTTCTCTCAACTCCGCGCCCCGCAACCGCAGTAGGGATTCTTGTGATCCCATAGGTGTCGTTTTCCACCAACATAATGAATCATAAGTTTGAAACATTTTAAAAGTTCAAAGAATTTCAGAGTGAAGTTGAATATCATCGTAACAAGAAAATAAAGTTTCTACGATCTGATCGTGGAGGAGAATATTTGAGTTACGAGTATGGTCTACATTTGAAACAATGTGGAATAGTTTCACAACTCACGCCACCCGGAACACCACAGCGTAATGGTGTGTCCGAACTTCGTAATCGTACTTTACTAGATATGGTGCGATCTATGATGTCTCTTACTGATTTACTGCTATCGTTTTGGGGTTATGCTTTAGAGACGGCCGCATTCACTTTAAATAGGGCACCATCAAAATCCGTTGAGACGACGCCTTATGAACTGTGGTTTGGCAAGAAACCAAAGTTGTCGTTTCTTAAAGTTTGGGGCTGCGATGCTTATGTGAAAAAGCTTCAACCTGATAAGCTCGAACCCAAATTGGAGAAATGTGTCTTCATAGGATACCCAAAGGAAACTGTTGGGTACACCTTCTATCACAGATCCGAAGGCAAGACATTCGTTGACAATAATGGATCCATTCTAGAGAAGGAGTTTCTCTCGAAAGAAGTGAGTGGGAGGAAAGTAGAACTTGATGTGGTAACTGTACCTGCTCCCTTATTGGAAAGTAGTTCATCACAGAAACCGGTTCCTGTGACGTCTATACCAATTAATGAGGAAGTTAATGGTGATGATCCTGAAACTTCAGATCGAGCTCGTTGGTGATGACCCTCCACCTTCTCACCCGTAGCGATGCTTAAGTCCGTCCGAATCATGTTAGCAATTGCTGCATTTTATGATTATGAAATTTGGCAAATGGATGTAAAGACTGCATTCCCGAATGGATTTCTGGAAGAAGAGTTGTATATGATGCAACCCGAAGGTTTTATCAATCCAAATGATGCTGACAAGATGTACAAGCTCCAGCGATCCATTTATGGACTGGTGCAAGCATCTCGGAGTTGGAATGAACGTTTTGATAGTGTGATCAAAGCATATGGTTTTATACAGACTTCCGGAGAAGTCTGTATTTACAAGAAAGTGAGTGGGAGCTCTATAGCATTTCTAATATTATATGTGGATGACATATTGTTGATTGTAAATGATATAGAATTTCTGGATAGCATAAAAGGATACATGAATAAGAGTTTTCAATGAAAGACCTCGGTGAAGCTACTTATATATTGGGCATCAAGATCTATAGAGATAGATCAAGACGCTTAATTGGACTTACACAAAGCACATACCTTGATAAAGTTTTGAAGAAGTTCAAAATGGATCAAGCAAAGAAAGGGTTCCTGCCTGTGTTACAAGGTGTGAAGTTGAGTCAGACTCAATGCCCGACCACTGCAAAGAAAGGGTTCCTGCCTGTGTTCCCTATGCTTCAGCCATAAGCTCTATCATGTATGCAATGTTGTGTACCCAACCTGATGTGTGCCTTGCTATTAGTTTAGCAGGGAGGTACCAAAGTAATCCAGGAGTGGGTCACTGGACAGCGGTCAAGAACATCCTGAAATACCTGAAAAGGACTAAGGATATGTTTCTCGTTTATGGAGGTGACAAAGAGCTTGTCGTAAATGGTTACGTCGATGCAAGCTTTGACAATGGTCCGGACGATTCTAAATCACAAACCGGATACGTGTTTATATTGAACGGTGGAGCTGTCAGTTGGTGCAGTTCTAAACAAAGCGTCGTAGCGGGATCTACATGTGAAGCGGAGTACATAGCTGCTTCGGAAGCAGCAAATGAAGGAGTCTGGATGAAGGAGTTCATATCCGATCTAGGTGTCATACCTAGTGCATCGGGTCCAATGAAAATCTTTTGTGACAATACTGGTGCAATTGCTTTGGCAAAGGAATCCAGATTTCACAAAAGAACCAAGCACATCAAGAGACGCTTCAAATCCATCCGGGATCAAGTCCAGGTGGGAGACATAGAGATTTGCAAGATACATACGGATCTGAATGTTGCAGACCCGTTGACTAAGCCTCTTCCACGAGCAAAACATGATCATCACCAAGACTCCATGGGTGTTAGAATCATTACTGTGTAATCTAGATTATTGACTCTAGTGCAAGTGGGAGATCAAGGATATATGCCCTAGAGGCAATAATAAAGTTATTATTTATTTCCTTATATCATGATAAATGTTTATTATTCATGCTAGAATTGTATGAACCGGAAACATAATACATGTGTGAATACATAGACAAACAGAGTGTCACTAGTGTGCCTCTACTTGACTAGCTCGTTAATCGAAGATGGTTATGTTTCCTAACCATAGACATGAGTTGTCATTTGATTAACGAGATCACATCATTAGAAGAATGATGAGATTGACTTGACCCATTCCGTTAGCTTAGCACTTGATCCTTTAATATGTTGTTGTTGCTTTCTTCATGACTTATACATGTTCCTATGACTATGAGATTATGCAACTCCCGTTTACCGGAGGAACACTTTGTTTGCTACCAAACGTCACAAGTAACTGGGTGATTATAAAGGTGCTCTACAGGTGTCTCCAAAGGTACTTGTTGGGTTGGCGTATTTCGAGATTAGGATTTGTCACTCTGATTGTCAGAGAGGTATCTCTGGGCCCACTCGGTAATGCACATCACTATAAGCCTTGCAAGCATTGCAACTAATGAGTTAGTTGTGGGATGATGTATTACAGAACGAGTAAAGAGACTTGCCGGTAACAAGATTGAACTAGGTATTGAGATACCAACGATCGAATCTCGGGCAAGTAACATACCGATGACAAAGGGAACAACATATGTTGTTATGCGGTTTGACCGATAAAGATCTTCGTAGAATATGTGGGAGCCAATATGAGCATCCAGGTTCCGCTATTGGTTATTGACCGGAGACGTGTCTCAGTCATGTCTACATAGTTCTTGAACCCGTAGGGTCCGCACACTTAAAGTTCGACGACAGTTATATTATGAGTTTATGTGTTTTGATGTACCGAAGGTAGTTCGGAGTCTCGGATGTGATCACAGACATAATAAGGAGTCTCGAAATGGTCGAGACATGAAGATTGATATATTGGATGACTATATTCGGACACCGGAATGGTTCCGGGGGTTATCGGATATATACCGGAGTACCGGGGGGTTACCGGAACCCCCCGGAGGTTATTGGGCCTCATGGGCCCAAGTGGTGGAAGAGGAGAGGCGGCCAAGGGGCAGCCGTGTGCCCCTCCCCCCAAGTCCGAATTGGACAAGTAGGGGGGCGCCGCCCCCCCCCCCCTTTCCTTTCCCCCCCTCTCTCCTTCCCTCTCCTCTCCTACTCCAACATGGAAGGGGGGAGTCCTACTCCCGGTGGGAGTAGGATTCCTCATGGAGCTCGCCAAGGGTGGCCGGCCCCCTCCCCCTCCTCGACTCCTTTATATACAGGGAGGGAGGCACCCCCTAGAGACACAACAATTGATCCCTTGGATCTCTTAGCAGTGTGCGGTGCCCCCCTCCACCATAATCCACCTCGGTCATATCGTAGCGGTGCTTAGGCGAAGCACTGCGTCGGTAGAACAGCATCATCGCCACCATGCCGTCGTGCTTACGGAACTCTCCCTCAAAGCTCGGCTGGATCGGAGTTCGAGGGACGTCATCGAGTTGAACGTGTGCTGAACTCGGAGGTGTCGTGCGTTCGGTACTTGATCGGTCGGATCGTGAAGACATACGATACATCAACCGCGTTGTACTAACGCTTCCGCTTTCGGTCTACGAGGGTACATGGACACACTCTCCCCTCTCATTGCTATGCATCTCCATGATCTTGCGTGTGCGTAGGAATTTTTTTGAAATTATTATGTTCCCAACAGTAGCATATGATGGTTGAGAGTAACTGGCCGAATAGCTAGTAGTAGCATGGCCAATTCTCCCATCCATCAGCAAGGTTGGATTCACATATTGCAAATTAGTTGCTGATGAATAAAAAGGTGAAACAATTTCTTGTATGCTATTGGAAATTTTAACATGAGGTGTTTCAAATTGATTAACCAAACCCATCGTTTTGTTCATCGGCATATGGATTTGTGGGGCTGTCGATGCATGAGATTTTGGATACATATGTTGTACGTTGCTAAAATCATAAGAATTTAAAGCATGAAGATTGTTTTGCATCAGCCCTTGCGCATAATTAGATGCATGGTTGATAAAACTAGGGCTAGACGATACATTATGCTCATTAGGTGATCCAGCAACAACATATGGATTATTTGCTTCTACAAAGGCGAATTGGGTATTCATATTACCTTTGTAGATTGCAGCAACTTGATGACGATCTCTTCGTAGCAAGAACGGCCTGGAGACCGTTCAAAGCTTCGTCCCTAGAGGAGTTGCCAAAAAGTGTGTTTGCACACGAACACGTCACCGTGTACCCTCGACACCGGGGGTGATGCACCGCAGCTCACGTCGAAGGAGACCCGTCCGGAAGCGCGGTACGCAAGCAATCCGGCGGGTGCTTTTGAGGACCCGAAACCCCACACACCCGGGAGCGACCCCGTCAGGGCGCGCGGTGGCTATGGGCTGCCCTAGGTCGACCTGATCGCCCATAGGGCCTCGAGGTTCGCCGCCCTGCAACAAGAAGAACAGATGAAGAACGAGGAAGAAGAAGAACTAGGGTTAAGGAGAAAGATAAAAGATAAAAAGTGGTAGATGATTTGATCGATTGTGTGTTGTTCAATCGGCCGTCACCCCTTAAATATATAAGAGGCGGCTGGACTTCCCGTGCAAGTAAAAGGCTTGGATTCACGTCCAAAACCCTAGTCAAATTCGGATTGGTTTTATCCGAACTTTCCAAAATAGTTTGGTTTAAACTGGCTGCACTTTGCGGGTCTTTTTGTGGTGGTAAACGATCTCGGATGAGAACGAGCCCAAAAGCAATCTTGACTGTTTCGACAAGACGAACAACTTTCATGTCGAAGGTTTTTTTATCAGAGGTCATCTTGAGGATCAAATCGGTCACGCAAAACAGGCTATTCCCTCGCGCTACCCATCAGACATGTGTCTGGTGGGGCGTGCCTCATCTCGCCTCGTGACAGGGCTGCACTCTGATTGCTCTAACTTTTGCATACGAACTCGGATTTGGATGATTTTTATATCAAAATCGATCTTTTCGATGAGATGAAGACAACCTGTGTACATCATTTTTCCATTTGAGGTAGTCTTGGGGGCTTAAAAGGCCAAAATGTACTCTGAATATAAGAACTTAGTACTTTGAGCATAGTTTCGGCCTTCGAGATGAAATCGGACGGCGATGACCCAAAATTCAAAGATGTTCATATCAATAATACATAACTTTTTCATGTAGATCACTTCTCCATTTGAGGTCATCTTAAATAAGTTCTTGACCGTGCCAAAATCTGGTGTCAACACGACGATCGAATTTTGGGCAAGTAACACACCGATGACAAAGGGAATAATGTATGTTGTTACGCGGTTTGACCGATAAAGATCTTCTTAGAATATGTAGGAACCAATATGAGCATCCAGGTTCCGCTATTGGTTATTTACTGGAGATGTGTCTCGGTCATGTCTACATAGTTCTCGAACTCGTAGGATCCTCACGCTTAATGTTCGATGACGATTTGTATTGTGAGTTATGTGTTTTGGTGACCGAAGTTGGTTCGGAGTCCCGGATGAGATTACGGACATGACGTGGAGTGTCGAAATGGCTGAGAGGTAAAGGCCCACAATGGGCTGGTGCGCCCCCCACAAGGGAGGAGGCCGAATTGATTTAGGGAAGGGGGCACCACCCCCTTTCCTTCTCCTACTCCCTCTCCTTCCCCCTTTCCACCTCCATAAGAAGGAAAAGAGGGGGGCGAATCCTACTAGGACTAGGAGTCCTAGTAGGACTCCCTATGGCGCCACCCCTAGGGCTGACCTCCTCTCTCTCCCCCCTTTATATATGTGGGAAGGGCACCCCTTGGAGACACACCAATTGTTCCAAGCCGTGTGCAGCGTCTCTCTCCAAGGTTTACTCCTCCGGTCATATTCACGTAGTGCTTAGGCGAAGCCCTGTGCGGATCACATCACCATCACTGGTACCACGCCGTTGTGCTGACGAAACTCTCTCTCGACCCTCTACTGGATCAAGAGTTTGAGGGACGTCATCGAGTTGAACATGTGCTGAACTCGGAGGTGCCGTACGTTTAATACTAGATTGGTTGGATCATGAAGACGTTTGACTACATCAACCGCGTTAACCTAACGCTTCTGCTTTCGGTCTATGAGGGTACGTGGACACACTCTCCCCCTCTCGTTGCTATGCATCTCCTAGATAGATCTTGCGTGATCGTAGGAATTTTTTTGAAATTGCATGCTACGTTCCCAAAGAGTGGCATCCGAGCCAGGTCTATGCGTAGATCATATGCACGAGTAGAACACAAAGAGTTGTGGGCGATAATATTCATACTGCTTACCACCAACGTCTTATTTTGATTCGGCGGTATTGTTGGATGAAGCGGCCCAGACCAACATTACATGACCACATTCATGAGACCGGTTCTACCGACGTGCTTTTGCACACAGGTGGCTGGCAGGTGTCCGTTTCTCCAACTTTAGTTGGATCGAATTTTACTATGGCCGGTCCTTGTTGAAGGTTAAAACAGCACACTTGATGAAAAATCGTTGTGGTTTCTACAAAAAAAATACACTTTCGTGATGATACATGTTTGTCACAGTAGATCACGTTTTTCTGTCATGCATGCACATCCATGACGATTTTATGACAGAATCAAGATAGTCATACCTGTGCTGTCGTAGAAGTGTTCCATGACATTACCAAAATTATCATCACATAAGTGTTCACTTCCATGACAATAAATGCCGCGTCATGGAAATGCTTTCGTCAAGGGTGCCCGACACGTGGCATCCACCGTAACGGGTCGCCGTTAAGCTACCGGGTCCGGTTTTGGATCCGATAACCCGCTAACAGCCACGACCAATGCCGATTTTCCATGTGTAAAATTCTCATTAGCCGGCGGAACCACATTGTCGGTGTCAAAACCGGCGGATCTCGGGTAGGGGGTCCCGAACTGTGCATCTAAGGCGGATGGTAACAGGAGGCGGGGGACACGATGTTTACCCAGGTTCGGGCCCTCTCGATGGAGGTAATACCCTACTTCCTGCTTGATTGATCTTGATTATATGAGTATTACAAGATTTGATCTACCACGAGATCGTAGAGGCTAAACCCTAGAAGCTAGCCTATGGTATGATTGTTGTTGTCCTACGGACTAAACCCTCCGGTTTATATAGACACTGGAGGGGGCTAGGGTTACACAGAGTCGGTTACAAGGAAGGAGATCTACATATCTGTATTGCCAAGCTTGCCTTCCACGCCAAGGAGAGTCCCATCCGGACACGGGGTGAAGTCTTCAATCTTGTATCTTCATAGTCCAACAGTCCGGCCAAAGGATATAGTCCGGCTGTCCGGATACCCCCTAATCCAGGACTCCCTCAGTAGCCCCCGAACCAGGCTTCAATGACGATGAGTCTGGCGCGCAGATTTTTTTCGGCATTGCAAGGCGGGTTCTTCTCCAAATCCTGAATACCTGTTGAATAGTGTCCAGCTTCCCATAATTGTTGCGCTTCTTGGCTTCCACGTCCAATAATGGCTATCTTCCACGTGTCGAGCGAATGCGAGAAGCCGGAGCATTTTTACATTTGCCACCCTAGCTATGTGAGTGAACTGTCTATTAAAGAGGCAGGGATTCTTAGATCCAAATCACACCATCCTTCCACGGCGAGCATCCATCGAGCGCGCCCGAAAAAATCCATCCCAACATGGCCGGCCACCGCAGCTCTTCCTCTCGCTCCCGTAGCCCTAAGCCCGGAGATTGGAAGAAGTGTTCCGCCCCGCACAGTCAATTAGCGGAGTTACAGACCCAGGGATTTCTCCCTCCAGCGTATATGGTCCCCATTCGAGCCGGGCTCGCCACCTACAATGGCGGGGAGCAAGCGGAGAGCTTTACCAACCCCTCCAAGGGGAAGCGGGTATGCCTCGTCCCTTATTTATTAAGGGGACTCGGATTTCCAATCCATCCGTTCCTCTGAGGGCTCCACAGAGTTTTACGGCCTCCGGTTGCATAATTTCACCCCCTGCTTCCATATTACACATCGCTGGTTATGTAGCCCTTTGTGAGCTGTTTACGGGCTGCGAAGCTCATTTCGCGTTGTGGAAGAAGCTATTCTGCCTTGTGCCCGTGACGAGAGGGGTCAATATATCAAGTGGGTGGAGCCGAAATATGGCGCATCGTCGGGACCGGATACCTGTCCGGTACCCCAAAGAAGGCGTCCGAAGACTGGCCTTTGGAGTGGTTTTATATGGAGGACATCCCCCATCCAGATCCTATTCGGATTGGTCTTCCCGAGTTCGACAATGCCCCTTTGAAGAAACGCTGAAGCTGGCGCCCTCAGAGCCCTCGGGAGGAAGATAACAGAGACGTCCTTTACCTGATGGGCCAGATAAAGGTGCTGGCTCAATCAGGACTAACAATAACTGAGGTTATGTCAATATGCATTATGCGGGGGGTGCAGCCACTTTAATATCGAGGCCACCCCATGTGGCACTTCAACGGGGAAGATGACGCCACTCGCTGCGGGCGTAAGGGACCGGACTCAGTTGCTGCTCTAGCAAAAATTCTATCCGATTTGTATAAGGGAGGGGAAGAGGAGTTCCTCCGTATCAAGCCACGGGATGGATTCTCCATGTACAATCCTCCAAGCTGGGTGAGCTACCACTTTTTACTCCCATCCTTCCCGCATTCATCGTCATATGTTTTTACCTTGCCGTTTCATGGCAGGAACTGCGAAAAGCTGTAAGGGAGGTCAACAGCCCACCTCCACAACCGGAGGATCCTGGCCGGGCCCTCGACCCTGGCCTCGAAGAGGATCCAGATATATTTGTGGAGCTGATCGACAGGATATTCTATCAATTAAGCTATGATGATGCCATGGTGGCCATTATAGCTGACTATCCTGGGCTACTCCCCGCCTCGCATGTAAGTTAAACCAGAGTCCCGTCTTCCAAGAAGGATCCCCTTTTATGCACTTCACCCATCGTACATGTATGGTGTTTTACAGGGAAGGCCCTCGGGACTCGCCAACAAGGGGCACCGAAGCCGGGCCGGCTGAAAGGAAGGCGATCCGGACTGAGATGCCGGCGCAGAGGTATGATACAAAACCTCGCTCCGTGGTTGTCATCTTTAAAAACATAATAACACCCATGTTTCCTAGAAGGAAAAACGCTCGCCGGACTATATCCGGAGAGGTTGCCGATCACGCCTCCACCAGCCGGGCCCCAGGGCCGGACATAGAGGCGGAAGCTAACACGAGGCACACGCCGGATGCTCCTCCTACAGAGGATGCGGATAAAATATCCGCTACAAATTCCAAAGTGGAGAGCGCCATGAATCACAGGCGTCGTTGGGCCGTACTCCGTGACGCTTGTTTCTCCCAAGAGGCGTTTGATGCCTTCAACTTGGGAGACGCGTACATCCGTGCTGCTCAAAATGGTCTTGCAAGAGCCACGGCCAGTATGTAAAGGATATACGAGTAAGAAATTTGATGATTATATATATATCAGTAGCCCCTGAGACTTAAAACAGTTGGCACAACTGACTTAAGGATCATTATTTGTGCAGGTTCTTACAGAGAAGAATACCCAATTGTCTCAAGAAATTTGGAAGAGTGCAAGGCCCATTCACGGGCGCGATTGCCGCATTGAAGGAGTCCGAGAAGGCCCCCTATGGTAACACTTGTTTCAAATAATGATAGGTACCATATAGTATGCGGCATGCATGCAAATCTAATAATAGATATTGCAGATGACTCCGGAGTGAATCCGGATGAGCAACATGTCATACGGCAGCTAAAGGCTGGCGAGCGTGTGCTTACGAAAGTTAGGCGGGAGAAAAACGATCTCCAAGACGCCAATACCTAGCTGAGCATGGAACTGAAGGATGTTCGAGCCCAGCTTGTTGACTTCGTGAAGGAGAATAAGCGGCTTCGACGCGGCATTTTCAGTAAGTGCTTGAACACACTTTTGAAAGAGTTCGGCGAAGAAGACGGCTAACAGAGTTATGTCTGCAGGTATGCTGACGTGTTGTCCCGCAGAGGAGATGCCCGGGTCTGCGGGTGATCTTCTACCAGAGCTCTCACAACTGCACGAACAAGTTCGGCAGGTGATGCAGGGTATTGCCCAGGCCTTGTGGCCATCCGTCTCCCTGCCAGGAGGCATTGGAGAGCTTGCAGAGAAGCTCAAGGGAGCGCGGCGGCGCTTCCGATTATGGAAGATATCGACCTGCCGTCAAGGTGCCAGGGAAGCCTGGGCCATGGTGAAGACGCGGTATACCAAGGCTGACCCAAACCACATGGCCGAGGTCGGACCTGTGGGGCCCGATGGGAAAGAGATCCCCGTCAGTTTGGTGTATGACCAAGTAGAATTAGCCGCAAAGTATTCCCAACAGGATTGTAGGCTAGACAGCCTGTTGGATGGGATAGAAGAAGAATTTAGTCAGTCTAGGTGACTGTATAATTGAAATGACATGTATAATGTCTCTAGCCGGATTGTAAATCATTTGTCATGGCAGACCTTTTCGCTTCAACCTCGGGACCTGATAGTCCAGAGTGTATCCGAATAATCGCTCAGTTATGTAAAAACCGGGGTATGCGTGGAAACCAGGCGAAGGGGTCATAAGTGCTTGAATAGACAAGTACCCAACTAGCAATGTTATATTACATGGATAGTAAGGAACATCTTCCAGGGACAATAGCTCCGTTAAGGGTTCCTTTCCCTGGGTACGCATGCCCTAATGTGCATGTCCGGACTGCGAGAAGAGACACAGGCAAAAAACATCTGGGGGCATGTATCAAAAATAAATAAAAGTCATCTTTTGTTCACCGACCGAATATTCCCTTAAGAATGCTAGCTTTCGGCTTCACCCAGTCTGAGGTACACATCTGGCTGACCCGACAGTAACAATCGCAGAGGTGCTCCCATTATGCACTAGCCGAACTAACGGGAACGTAGGGCATAAATACAAGAGCCAGGCAACCCAGCTTGGCCAAAACTTAAGTCATATCGATGCATATAATGGCGAAAAAAGGTACATGCGGAAGAATAACACATGTGCGGGGCATGAAGCCGAAAAAATAGTTATATTAAGCTTCCGTATAAGAAGCCCCAGGTATAATGGTAGCGGCTAAGCGCGTTAATATTAATAGTCAAAACACAAGTTGGCCTTTGAAGGCCTTGAGGAGAAGGAAAAAGAAGAAAAAAAAGAGAGAAAAGACAGATAATGTATATGTGAAAAATGGACAGGGGTAAGGAGACGAACATAGAGTCCGGCACTAGGCGTAGAATCTTTGGAGTCTGGCTGCATTCCATGGGTTTGGCTCAAGTCGATTGTCTGATGCATCCCGCAGACGGTACGCTCCGCCGGTCAGAACTTGGTCAATAATGAAGGGACCTTCCCATTTGGGCTGAAGCTTGTTCTTATTCTTCTCCGGCAGGCGTAGAACTAGTTCGCCAACGTTATAAATTTTGGCCCGTACTTCTCTGCTTTGGTATCTTCGAGCCTGTTGCTGATAGAATGCGGAACGGGCTTTTGCCACATCGCGCTCCTCCTCTAGGGCGTCCAAACTATCCTGCCGATCAAGCTCGGCCTCTTTTTCTTCATACATGCGCACTCGAGGTGAGTCATGAATTATGTCACAGGGCAGAACCGCCTCTGCGCCGTACACCATAAAGAATGGTGTGTATCCGGTAGTGCGATTCAGCGTGGTCCGCAGCCCCCATAAGACGGAGTCGAGCTCCTCTACCCAGTGCGTGTTTGATTCCTTTAAGGACCGCACTAATCTGGGTTTGATGCCGCTCATGATAAGACCATTTGCTCGCTCGACTTGACCGTTAGTTTGTGGGTGATAGACAAAAGCATAATCGAGCTTGATGCCCATTTGGCTGCACCAAAGTTTTACCTCGTCGGCTGTAAAGTTCGTGTGGTTGTCAGTAATGATGTTGTGGGGGACGCCATAACGGTGTACAACCCTAGATATGAAGTCTATCACCGGTCCAGATTCGGCCGTTTTAACGGGTTTGGCTTCTATTCATTTGGTGAATTTATCCACCATGACCAGTAAGTATTTTTTCTTACGTGTTCCCCCTTTAAGGGGTCTGACCATATCAAGCCCCCAGACCGCAAAGGGCCAGGTAATGGGGATTGTTTGGAGAGCGGGGGGTGGCATATGGCTTTGGTTTGCAAAAAGCTGGCAACCGACGCAGCGTTGGACCAAGTCCTATGCATCTACCCGGGCCGTCGGCCAATAGAAACCTGTACGGAAGGCCTTGCTTACAAGGGCTCGGGCTGCAGCGTGATGGCCGCCGAGTCCAGCATGGATTTCTGCCAAAAGCTTCCGCCCTTCCTCTTCGGAGATGCACCTTTGAAGGGCTCCGGTAGCGCTTTTGTTATAAAGCTCTCCCTCGTGAACCTTGTAGGCTTTAGATCGCCGCACTATACAGCGTGCCTCATTTTGGTCCTCGGGAAGTTCCTGCCTAGTTAGGTAGGCCAGGACTGGATTACATCCGCAGGCGATGGCGGCCATTATTACATGAAATTTGAAGGTGTTATTTACGTGGCGAGCCTCCGATTATGTCAGAGTGTTCGGTATCTGGCGTTGTGGCCGGGTCCGGACTATTGTTACCGGTGTCCCCTTCCCATACCACGGATGGCTTAAATAGCTTTTCCAAGAAGATGTTAGGTGGGACAGCGTCGCGCTTAGTGCCGACACGGGCGAGGATATCCGCCGCCTGATTGTTTTCCCTAGTCACATGGTGGAATTCCAGCCCCTCGAACCGAGCTGACATCTTGAGGACGACATTGCGATAAGCCGCCATTTTTGGATCCTTGGCATCGAAGTCTCCATTTATTTGGGATATTGCGAGGTTCGAGTCCCCACGCACCTCCAGGCGTTGAATGCCCATGGAAACTGCCATCCGAAGACCATGTAACAGGGCCTCATATTCGGCTGCGTTGTTGGAGTCTGTGTACAGTATTTGGAGTATGTATTGGACTGTATCTCCGATGGGGGACGTCAGGACAACGCCAACCCCCAGACCAGCCAGCATTTTAGAGTCGTCGAAGTGCATGACCCAATTGGAGTACGCGCCATACTCTTTAGGGAGTTCGGCTTCTGTCCATTCGGCGACAAAATCGGCCAATACTTGCGACTTAATGGCTTGCCGAGGTTTATATGTTATGTCGAACGGGAGGAGCTCAATGGCCCATTGGGAGATCCGGCCCGTGGCGTCGCGGTTGTTTATTATTTCGCTGAGTGGTACTTCCGAGGCCACTATGATTGAACACTCTTGAAAGTAGTGTTGTAGTTTCCGGGATGCCATGAATACCGCATATGCTATCTTTTGATAATGCGGGTACCGTGATTTGCATGGAGTGAGGACAGTGCATACATAATATACCGGCTTTTGAAGTGGGAATTTATGTCCGTCCGTTTCTCGTTCGACGAGAACTGCGCTTACAACTTGATGAGTTGCCGCTATATATAGCAGCATTGATTCGCCGATGTTTGGTGCGGCCAGGATTGGGTTGGTGGCCAAGATGGCCTTTATGTCTTCCAGTCCGGCCGTGGCCACGTCCATCCACTCGAAGTGTTCGGTGCGCCGAAGAAGGCGATAAAGGGGTAATGCATTTTCTCCTAATTGGGAGATAAAGCGGCTTAAGGCCGCAACGCATCCAGTTAATTTCTGGATTTGCTTGAGGTTAGTTGGGATAGACAACTGTGGCAGGGCTCGGATTTTAGCCAGATTTGCTTCAAGTCCTCTACTAGAGATGATGAAGCCCAGGAGCTTTCCGGCGGGTACGCCGAAAACACATTTTTCCATTGAGCTTGATGTCGTATGTTCGGAGATTGTCGAACGTGAGCCTCAAGTCATCTATTAAAGAGTCGACGTGTCTGGTTTTAACGACCACATCATTTACGTATGCCTCCACTGTTTTTCCGTTCTTTTTTTCCAGACATGTCTGAATCATGCGTTGATACGTTGCGCCGGCGTTTTTGAGCCCGAAGGGCATTGTGTTGAAACAGAAGGGGCCATATGGCGTGATAACTGCCGTTGCGGCTTGGTCGAACTCCGCCATCTTAATTTGGTGGTAGCAGGAGTATGCGTCGAGGAAGCACAATGAGTCGTGTCCTGCGGTATCCTTTGGGCAAGCCTTGTTGAGGTCCTTGAAATCGACACATAGGCGCCAGGATTTGTCCTTCTTTGGTACATCACCAGGTTTGCTAACCAGTCCGAATGTTTTATTTCTCTGATGAATCCGGCCTCCAATAACTTGGCTAGTTCCGCTCCCATGGCTTGTCTCTTAGGTTCAGAGAAACGCCGAAGAGTCTGCTTGACCGGCTTGAATCCCTTTAAAATGTTAAGGCTATGCTCGGCCAGCCTGTGTGGGATTCCTGGCATATCTGAGGGATGCCAGGAAAATATGTCCCAATTCTCGCGCAGGAACTCCCGTAGTGCGGCGTCTACAGCGGGGTTTAACTATACCCCGATGGAGGCTGTTTTGTAGGGTCCGTTGGGCGGACTTGGAATTTGACTATTTCATCCGCTGGTTTAGAAGAAGTGGATTTGGGTCTTTGTCGAGTATCACGTCGTCCACATCCTTTGTGGAGCATACCATGATTAATTCCTCTGTAGTGAGGGCTTGGATAATGCCTCGAGGGCGGTCTTGGCTGTTTTGTTTTCGGTAGCGGGCTATGTCCGGATCACTAGCTAGAGTGATGATTCCATTGGGCCCGGGCATTTTGAGCTTCATGTACCAGTAATGGGGTATGGCTTGGAAGATCGTGAATACCTCCCGCCCTAAAAGGGCGTGGTATCCTCTACTGAATGGGGCCACTTGGAATATAATTTCTTCGGACCTATAATTCTCCGGAGTGCCGAATACCACATCTAGTGTGACTTTCCCAGCGCATCGTGCCTCCTGACTAGGGATGATTCCTCTGAAGGTCATGCTGCTTTGCTCAATGCGGTTCCTGTCTATTTCCATTTTTTGAAGAGTCTCCTCGTAAATGAGGTTTAATCTGCTGCCGCCGTCCATGAGTACTTTGGTAAGTCGAAAGCCATCCACAATTGGATTGAGGACCAAAGCGGCTGGTGCTCGGGCTGTTCGGAATTTGGGTTCGTCACTGGCATTGAAAGTGATAGCCGTGTCGCTCCATGGATTTATTGCTTCCACGTGGCAGACGTCGGCGAGGCTGCGGTGTCACGCCCAATATGCGACCCTATCCAAAAGGAACACGAAGGTCCCACCAAGGATAGACCCGCATATTGAAACGCTTTTGCAAGGTGGATATCATTACATCAACATTAGATAATAGATGGGGATACATACATAAGGCACAAATGCCACAAGCATACATCAACATCATACAAGATCCACATCCGACTACGGATGAAACATAAACAGAAACTCAAACATTATCCACCCTGCTAGCCCAGGCTACCGACCTGGAACCTATCCCCTGATTGAAGAAGAAGCAGAAGAAGAACTCCAACACAAGCAAACGTCGCTTTCACGTCATGATCATCGCAAACCTGTACCTGCAACTGGTGGTGTAATGTCTGTGAGCCACGAGGACTCAGCAATCCCATTACCATGGGTATCAAGACTAGCAAAGCTTAAAGGGAAGGAAGGGGTAAAGTGGTGAGGCTGCAGCAGCGACTAAGCATATATGGTGGCTAACATACGCAAATGAGAGCGAGAAGAGAAACAAAGGAACGGTCGTCAACTAGTAATGATCAAGAAGTGATCCTGAACTCCTACTTACGTCAAACATAACCCAGAAACCGTGTTCTCCTCTCGATCAACCCCGAAAAGAGACACTCACGCAGTTCACGCATAACGGTTGGTGTATTTTAGAAGAGTTTGCTTAAAGTTTATTACAACCGGATATTAACAAATTCCCATCTGCCACATAACCGCTGAGCACGGCTCTTGAAAGTTTATACCTGCGAGGGTGTCCCAACTTAGCCCATGATAAGCTCTCGCGATCAACGAAGGATATTCCTTCTCCCGGAAGACCCGATCGATCTCGGAATCCCGGCTACGAGACATTCGGACAGCAATAAAACAAGACCAGCAAAGCCGCCCGATGCGCCGACAATCCCGATAGGAGCTGCACATATCTCGTTCTCAGGGCAACACCGGATGAGACTAGCTACGAGTAAAACCAAACCTCGGGTTGCCTCAAGGTGGCCCCGCAGGCAGCTCGGTTCAGGCCAGCACTTAGAGAAGCACTGGCCCGGGGGGGCTAAATAAAGATGACCCTTGGGTTAATTACTCCCAAGGGAAATATAGGTGGTGGTGAGGCAAATGGTAAAACCAAGGTTGGGCCTTACTGGACGAGTCTTATTCAAAGAGAACTGTCAAGGGGGTCCCATAAATCACCCGACCGCGTTAGGGACGCAAAATCCGGGAACATAACACCGATATGATGGAAACTAGGGCGGCAAGAGTGGAACAAAACACCAGGCATAAGGCCGAGCCTTCCACCCTTTACCAAGTATATTATATGCATTAATAATATAAGATATATTGTGATATCCCAACAAGTAAACATGTTCCAACAAGGAACAACATCTCCATGTTCCAACAAGGAACAAACTTCATCTTCACCTGCAACTAACAACGCTATAAGAGGGGCTGAGCAAAGCAGTAACATAGCCAAACAACGGTTTGCTAGGAAGGGTGTCAAAGGTTAGAGGCTGACATGGCAATTAGGTAGGCTTGAGCAGCAAGTGATAGGTAGCGCAGCATAGCGATAGAACGAAGCAACTAGCATAGCAATGATAGTAGTGAGATCCAGGGTAGCGGTCATCTTGCCTGAAATCCATAAGGAAGAAGAACGAGTCCATGAAGAAGACGAACGGATGAAGCCGAACCAAGCGTAGACGAACGAATCCTCACGATCGCAACGAAACAGGAACTAACAAGAAGAAGCACACAACATAGTAAACACCCCACACATAGACAAGACATGAGGCACAACAAACATGATGCATGACAAATCTAGATGAGGCTACTCATGGCAAGAGATGATGCAAACAAGAGCAACACATCAAGGCAAGTTTAAATGTGGCCGGAAACAACATAGAACAATTCCGGTAAGTCCTCATATGCAAATTTCGAAATTGGTCCAGATCTGAATAAACCTTATGTTCAAGTTGTTAAACAGCAAGTTAAGATGCATCACGATAATCTACACGAAATTCTAGTCAAGTTACATATAAAGTTCATTAGATTCGGAGCTACGGCCTAGAAGATATGAGCAAAACAAGTTAAACATGGGATTGATGCAAAATGCATACAAACATCAAGCAAACACCTCAAAACAAGGATGCAACATGATAATATGAAACTACATGCAAAATCAAGCAAGTTTCATATAGAGCACACTCAAAACGGAGCAACGGTTCAACACATACACTATACAAGTTATAGCAACAATCTGTCCAAAACAGCAACTAGGCATATTGCAAGCATCAAAACAACATGCTACAGCATCTCAACGTAAAAACAAAAGGCATGGGAATGATGTACAGGTAAAGCATTACAAAACATGAACACTGAGCTATCTCCAGAAACTACTAGAACATGCTCAAAGACACATGGCAAGATTGCATATAATAACAGTTTCAGACTTTAGCAGAAATAACATCAGGTTGCAATGTTTAGAGCTATCAAACTACATGTTACAGGAACTTAACATGGCCAATAAAGCCATGACATGAAACTACTAAATTCATAGAACAAAAGTCCCTTATTGACCATAAGCCAAAAGGGATCACAAAATATGATGGCACCCATGTAAACATGGCAAGTTATATTACAGATTCATACATGTCAGGAACAACGATAAGTAGGCATGTTGCTGAGCTTGAACCACTCACCATAGAGCAATACATGATAAAATAAGCATACATACATCAAGAAGATATGGCATAGAAGCTATACATGGCAAGAACAACATCATAGCATACACGGATCAACTACAACAACCTTGGCAAAATTGAATAACATGTAAACAATCTGCCAGGAACATTTTATAGCAAAAGTAGAGCTCGATTGACTCAAGCTATGGCACTCCATAATTTCAAACAAGGCATGGATGGATAGAGAATAACCATATGTTCAAAACATCCTTAATGAAGTATCTCAAAATATGCATGGATCTCTCGGCAGCATCAAGTTAACATGGCATCAAAATATCAGCAAAACAGGGCCGAAATCAGCAACATCAGGAAGCCTACTTTGCATGCTTGTGCTAGTCACCACATAGATCACAAAAATACATGGCATACACACCTGGAAAGATGGCATGGCATATTACAAAACACATGTAGGACTCAAGTTCATAGGATGCACATATCAATCATGGCAAAAATGGCAAAAGTGCATGTTCTGTTAAGAAACAGAAACTAACATCACATAGCCCTCTTCTAACAGCATTTCGGTCATCAAGATGAGCTCAAATGGAAATGATGCAATGAGATGAAATGATCTACTCATCGTGGCGAATATTTTGACATATTACACGCACGAAACTGATCAACGATGACAGAGTTATGATGCAATGAAAATGCATAAAAATATTAGCAGAATCGGGGACTTAGGGAAAATATCAACCTTCGAGATCTAGGGTTCATGGCACGGTTCCCCAGGCGGCGGCGCGAGCTCGCCGGAATCCGGCCGGAGGGGGTCGGAGGAGGCGGCCGGAGCGGGCGCGGACGTCGAGGAGGGCGGCGCCGGAGCAACGGGGCCGCGGGAGGCGCACGGGACGGCCCGGCGCCGGAGGGATTACGTGGGGACGGCGGCGGGCCGGGAGGCGGCGACGGAGGCGGGTCGCCGGGCGGGCGGACAGGGCGGCGGCGCCGCTGGCGGGCAGCCTTCGCGGGTGCGGCAGGATCTGCCATGGGCGCGGGACGGACGGTGGGCGCGGTCACGCCGGGCTGCTCGCCCGGTGGCGGAGGTGGCGCGCATCGGGCGGCGAAGGGCAGGGTGGCGGAGGGAGCTCGGCGAGAGCTCGGGCTGAGCGGGCGGCGCGCTGCTCGCTGGCGGATCTGGGCCCCACAGCCCGCGCGGTGGGAGGCGGCGGCGGTGGCGTGGGAGTGGTCCGGGGCGGCGGCGCGATGACGTGTCGGCCCCGGATTGGTCCGGGCGACGTGGCTGCGGGGCGGCGGACATGTCCGGCCATCGCGGGATGAAATGTCCGGCGGCGGCGGGGAAGGTTAGGGTAGGTTTGGACCCCGGGATTTCGAAGGGGAGACTTATTTATAGGTAGAGGGAGCTAGGAGACTCCAAATGAGGTGCAGTTTTCGCCCACGCGATCGTGATCGAACGACCGAGAGCATAGAGGGGAGTTTTATGGGTTTTGGGCCACTTTGGAAGGGGTGTTGGGCTGCAACAAAAGAGGCTTTTGCGGATACCCGGTTAACCGTTGGAGTACCAAACGAGCTCCAAATGTCACGAAACTTGACAGGCGGTCTACCGGTGCTATACCAAGGCCGCTTGGCAAACCTCGGGCCATTCCGAGACCGTTTAACACCCGCACACGAAAAGAGGTAAAAGGGGGCGCCCGGAGACATAGGAGCGCCGGATTGCAAAACGGACAACGGGGAAAATGCTCGGATGCATGAGACGAACTTGTATGCAAAATGAAATGCACATGATGACATGATATGAAATGCATATGATGACATGGCAAAGTGCAACACGCAAGCAAATGACAAGGCAACAACGATGAATAACTGGCAGACACCTGGCGCATCGAATCCGGGGCGTTACATGCGGAGTGCTCGCTTACGCCTATTATTTGAGGCGAAGGTCTCGAAAACTGTTAATATTGTATTGTTATACATGGGATGGTGCTCTGCGGTGTTTTGAATGAGGAGATCCTCACCGCTTTTGGCCACCTGCCGGAGTACCCAACATGCTCTCAGGCTGTGTGTTGGTATGGTATCCGCGGTATTGTGGATTTTGCAGGGCCCATCAGCCATCCCTCCAATACGGTTCCACGCCATGTAGTGGGCTTTTGCTTCTTTGTGATTGAATCGGGCGACTTATGAGAGTGCACCCTTTTAATTTGGACTGGGTGTTTAGTCAGAGCCGGATTATCCCAGAATTTTGTTTCGGTTTTCCAGGCACTTTCCGTCGCACAGTACTTCCGTACTATGGCCGCCAAGTCAGCGAAGCATGCTATGTCACGGCAACCTATGGTGTTGGGGATACAACTACTGAGCGTGAACCGCCCCGGAGGGGCCGGTTTACCCTCGTCCATGATTCAGGCCCACGGAGGAGGCCTGGAGCCCAGAGGCGAATTAAGGTCCATTTATGTAAACCGCCTGAGTATTGTAACTTGTGTTGTAAGTTAAGAAAGAAGAGACCGAGCCGGACTCTTGTATGAGCCGGATCGGGACTCTGTAGACCGGCTGGGCGTCAACCCGTGTATATAAGGGGGCGACCCGGCGGCGAGTTAGGGACAGAGGATTCGAGGCTAAGGCAAAGCTATTGCTCCCTAGTCGCCGAAACCATATCAATCACATCACAACTGGACATAGGCTTTTACCTTCATCGAAGGGGCCGAACCAGTATAATTCCCGTGTCTTGTGTCCGCTTTAACCCCTCTAGGTTAACCCGTACGATGGCCCTACGACTAAGTCCTTTCATGAGGACATCTGCCGTGACAATTCCATCGACAGCTTGGCGCCCACCGTGGGGCTATAGCACGATGGTTTGATGATCTTAGAGGCATGTTCAAAGGACTCGAAGGCTATGCAAGTGGGCGGATGACTAAGAGTCGTCGCGGCAAGCTCTACATCGACGATGCGGACTGGGGCCCCGAGGCCGGCTCAGTTGAGTACGGGTACCGGGTCCCCTTTGGCGGCATACACGTGTTCATCGGCAAGATCGGCGAGCCAGGGCCTGGGCCGGACGTCTGCACTGACCTCGTCGAGATGGCTCAGCGGGCGAAGAAGAGTCCTGCCTCGCTAAACCGGGCGGTCGCATGTTTTCGTGGGAGTCGTCCACGGAGGCTACGAGGACGGATCAGCATCTGGTGACGAAACTGTTGTCTACTCCGGCGACGAATCGTCGGCCGGAGAAACTGAGTCTCTATACCAGCTGCAAGATGGCCAGATCGGGGGCTGTTCCGACGGCGAGAGTATTCGGACCCTTCGATCTACCCAGCCGGGTTGGGATCTTCATGGCGGCACGCAGCGGCGCTTCACTCTTCGACCGCGCGCCCACGGTTGCCGGTTCAACAATGATGATGGCAGCCGGGAAGGAGGCCCTGTCGCGCCGGCTCAAGTTTTGTCGAACTTTTCGACGCATTGGCTGTGCTCATGGCGGAAGCTAATCCGCCGGATCGTGACCCGCACAACGCGGAGATTGCAAAGGTGAGGAACAGATCACTAATGCTAAAGCGGACACAGCGCAGCCGGACGAAAGGATGGCGGCGGAACGGGCCGCCGGATGCGCAGAGCATATAGGCTCAGCCGACCAGAGCGCCGTCACAGAAGTCATGAAAAGGAAGTACAGTCCCGTTTACCTTGATTTTGAGCGAAGGAGCTTTTCAATACCCCAGGCGAGGACCAAGAATCCGCCGCCATTGGTAAACCGCCGAAGCACACAGGACGGCCGCACCGGTTCAGCCCCGTGATAGATCTACCTCGCCATCATACCGGTGCGCCCGCACCGTGTAGACACCTCCGGGTCACTACTCCAACCCGATGGATAACCTCGTGGCGGCTGCGGCACGGTTGGAGGCGATTCAATTGAAGGCGATTCACCACAGGCGGTAGAGACACGCCGGGTTAAGGAGCTCCTCAGACGGCCTGGCTCAGCAAGAAGCGTATTCATACGATCGGGATCGGATCCACTCCACCCCTGCCCAAGCCGGAGCTATAGCCGACGCGTCGACGAACCGCCGTGTCAAGCAATGCGGCGTGGTCCGCCTCGCGGCAACAATCCGCGGGCGGTTTTGAGGATGCTCAAGTGGTAGTGGACGCGCCCGAGAACGCGTAGGGAGGCCGAGTTAGCAGCACAAGCAGAGGATCATCCGCTCGCGCCGGTTCGTCCGACCATCTTCGAACCAGGGGTCACGTCTGGCTCTTTGGGGGTGCCTTGCCTCGTCCCCGCTTTACGCAATGTACGCTTGCCCAAAGACTTCAAGGGGCCGCGCAAGGTGCCCAATTATACTGCCGATTTGGCTCCAGAAGCATGGATAGAAAGCTATGAGATGGCCATGGAGATGCTAGATGTGGATGAAGCCGCATGTGCGAAGTACTTCACAATGATGTTGGAAGGTACGGCCCGGACTTGGTTGAAAAATTTGCCGCCCAACTCTATCAGTTGGTGGACCCGATTCGCGAACCCGATTCATTCAAAATTTCAAAGACACCGTAAGCAGCCCATGTCTGTGGTGGATTTAGCAGCTTGTGTCCAAAGCGGAGGGAGAATCCACAACCCATTGGGTGCGCCAGCGTTTGAAGTTTTACATTCTTCGCATCGGATCAACCCTGATTCCGCGATCTTGACCTTGGAGGCCAATTGCGGTTCGAGCCTTTGAAATTGAAGCTGGGCGCATGAAGCGTTTTGCCATGACATGGGCACTCTAATGGGCGTTTTGGTAAAGTACGCTGATTCCGATAGTACCAAGGATCCCGAATCTGAGAATGATGAAGTGGGGAAGGAAAACAGAACGGCAACTCCAGGGGCCGGCAGCATCATTCGGCAGCAATGGAGGGAACAAGCGTAAGCTTAACGGCAACATGGGCTTTGTGGTTAACACTAACGCTACAGGACAAGGGTCATGGCGCAGGTGAGGCAATCAAACCGGGCGGTCACAATCCGGATCATTTTAATTTCATATTGAATCAACCTTGTCCGAAGCATGGGACGAAGGAGGCACCGCGAACCACCTTTGGAAGGATTGTTACATTATGCGGGAGTTCAAAAACTCCAACTCTTTCCGGTATGATCAAGGGCCCGGCGGCGGTTCGTGGTCCGCCCGGTTACGGTGGAGGAAATTCGCCCGGATTCGTGGTAATCCGGCGGGCAAGGCAATCGAGAATAATCAAAGTAATCGAACAGTCGAACAATCGTAACCAAGGGGCTACAACCAACAACAGCGGCAGTCGGGTTATCAAAGTAACCCAAAGCAGTTGAACGGTGGATGCGATACCACGTCTTTACCACCAGCTTGGACAGACGAGACCGAAAACTTGAAGCGGGCGGTCGGTGTTGTTGAACTGCTGCGCCCGCATTACCTCTGCTGGTCCGAGCAACCGATCGTGTGGAGCAGAGGACCATCCTCCCGGTTTACAATCCGGGTCGATTAACCCTGGTGGTGGCACCCTGTAGGAGGGTACAAGTTTACCAAGGTTCTTATGGATGGAGGAAGCAGCATCAACATCCCGTACTCTGAGACTTTCCTGCGCATGGGGTTAACGGATAGGCATCTTAGGCCATCCAGCACGGTGTTTCACGGAGTGGTGCACAGCAAGTCGGCGTACCCGTCGGTAAGATAGCTCTGGAGGTGACCTTTGGGGACGAACATGACCTCGGATCAGAAACATTGACATTTGAGGTGGTGAAAATTCAAAGCCCTTACCACGCCCTCTTTGGGCGGCCGGCTTATGCTAAGTTTATGGCACGGCCCTGTTATGTTTACTTACAGCTGAAAATGCCGGGTCACAAAGGAACGATAACGGTTCATGGGAGCCGCCGGATCGCTTTGGAGTGCGAGGAAGGTGATGCGGCTTATGCAGAGTCGGTTTGTGCCATCAAGAGCTAAAATATTATAAAGACAATGTTGATCCGGCGGATATGACCCCTTTGAAGAAGCCAACTACGGAGCATGATCCGGACTTGAAGTTCAAGTCGGCGGCTGAGACGAAGCTTGTTGATTTTGTGCCTGGCGATTCGTCCAAGCAGTTCACCATCAGTGCCAACTTGGATCCTAAATAGGAAAGCGCGCTCATCGAGTTCGTCCGTGAGAATCGGGACATTTTTGCATGGAAGCCTTCTGACATGCCAGGTGTACCGAGGGAACTCCCTGAGCACACTCTTAATGTTGACCCAAAATACAGACCGGTAAAGCAATTTCTTCGCCGGTTTAATGAGGAAAGGCACAAGGCCATTGGAGAAGAAGTTGCTAGGCTCTTGGTGGCAGGGTTTATCGTCGAAGTCTTTCATCCAGAGTGGCTTGCCAATCCGGTGTTGGTTCTTAAGAAGAATGGCACTTGGCGCATGTGTGTGGATTACATGATCTTAACAAGGCCTCGCCCAAATAGATCCTTTCGCCCTCCCCCGCATTGACCAGATTATTGATGCTACGGCGGGTTGTGAGCGTTTGAGCTTTTTGGATGCGTACTCCGGTTATCATCAGATTAAGATGGCAGTTAAAGACCAGGAGAAGACGGCGTTTATCACCCCCTTTGGAGCCTTCTGCTATGTATCTATGCCTTTTGGACTCAAGAGCCGCCTAAGCGACTTATCAGCTATGCTCAGAGTTGCTTGCACGAACAGATCGGCTGTAACGTGCATGCTTATGTGGATGATATCGTGGTTAAGTCAAGGAAGAAGGAAACCTTGATTGAGGATCTAAAGGAAACCTTTGACAACTTGCGGGTGTACAAGATGATGCTCAACCCGGCCAAGTGCGTTTTGGTGTTCCGGCAGGCAAGTTATTGGGTTTTCTCGTGTCCAACAGGGGGATCGAAGCTAATCCGGAAAAAATTACGGCTATCACCTCCTTGGCTAAGCCGAAGTGCGTCAATGACGTCCAGCGTTTGGCAGGCCGGATTGCTGTGCTAAGACGGTTTATGAGCCGTCTAGGCGAGAAGGCCATTCCTTTGTACCAGATGTTGAAGAAAACGGATCGCTTTATGCAGAGTTCACCACCGATGAAGCATTGGAGGATTTGAAGCGGCAGTTGGCCAACCCGCCGGTTCTAGCCGCCCCATTGACAAAGAGCCGTTGCTGCTATATGTTGCTGCTAATGCCGTGGCGATTAAGCGTGGCTATCGTGGTGGAGCGGAAGGAGGCAGGGAAGGAGTATCCGGTTCAACGGCGGTTTATTACATCAGCGAAGTCCTCATTGAGTCTAAGCGAAGATATCCGCATTGGCGTAAGCTGGTATACGGGTTTTTATGGCAAGCGGAAGCTAAAGCAATATTTCCAAGGGCACCCCATCACGTTGGTCGATTCGGCTCCCTTGGGCGATATCATACGTAACCGGAAGCGATCGTCGGATTGCTAAGTGGGCTATAGAACTTGGGCTGCACGGTTTAAGGTATGTGCCTCGACGGCCGTAAAATCTCGTGCACTTGTGGATTTCATTAATGATTGGACGGAGTTGCAAGCGCCCGAAGAAAAGCCGGATCATACCTATTGGACCATCCACTTTGATGGGTCCAGGCAACTGGAGGGCTCAGGGGCTGGAGTCGTATTAACTTCCCCGCGAGGTGACAAGTTCTGTTACGTTCTTCGCTTAATGTTCCCGTGTACTAACAATGCAGCTGAGTATGAGGCTTTGCTCCATGGTCTCCGGATGGCTAAGGAGATGAATCTAAGCCGGGTTAAATGCTTTGGTGACTCGGACTTGGTGGCCCGGCAAGTATCGTGTACTTGGGATTCCAAAGATCCACTCATGGCTGCATATCGTCCGGAAGTGGATGTTGTTGCAGGACATTTTAAAGGATATCAGGTGGACCATGTGGATCGTCGGAAGAACGGCGGCCGATGCTTTAAGCCGGCTGGGCTCTCAACGTAAACCGTCCCGCCTAACGCCTTCCTTGATGTATCGCACAATCCGTCGCTTAAACTTCCGATGAAATTGATTTGGCTATCCCTGATCCGGAGGCTCAATTGGTGGCGGCCCTGCATGTCATTCCGGATTGGACGCTCCCTTATTTGGCATACATGAACCGGGCGAAGTTACGGAAGATGAGACGTTGGCCCGGCAGATAGTTCGGCGGTCTAAGTCTATGACCATTGTTAATGGCGAGTTGCACCATTGCGGTGTCGTATGCGTTTCAGCGTTGTGTGTCCCTGAAGAGGGCTGTGAGATATTGCGAGAGATCCATGAAGGGGATTGTGGTCACCACGCCGGTTCAAAGTCCTTGGTGGCCAAAGCGTTCCGCCATGGTTTCTATTGGTTGACTGCCCATGCTGATGCGGAGGATCTGGTCAGACGATGTGATGGTTGCCAGAAGTTCTCCAGGCGTGCTCATGTGCCAGCCCAAGAATTGAGGATGATTCCAATTACTTGGCCGTTTGCGACTTGGGGTTGGATATGGTTGGACCTTTCAAAAGGTCCAAGGACAAAAGACCCACTGTTGGTGGCGGTTGATAAATTTACCAAGTGGATTGAGGCGAGCCTGTTAGCAAGTGTGATGCGCCACGGCGGTTCAGTTCATCAAAAGGTGATTTTCCGGTTTGGGTTTCCACACGGTATCATCACGGACAATGGCACCAATTTGTCCAAAGGAGCTATGAAGGAATTTTGTGAACGAGAGCATATCCGCTTGATGTTTCTTCCGTAGCCCACCCGCAATCCAATGGTCAAGCGGAACAAGCTAATCAGAGATCTTGAAAGGTATCAAACCCCGACTTATGGTCCCTTTAGAGAGGACGCCGGGTTGTTGGGTGGAAGAGCTACCATCGGTGATATGGAGTATAAATACTACCCCAACCGATCCAATCGGATACACGCCGTTCTTTATGGTCTATGGAGCGGAGGCGGTCCTTCCCAAGCGATATCCGTCACGACTTCGCCTCGGTGGCAGCTTATGTTGAGGCAGATAGCGAGGCAGCACGGCAAGACGATTTGGATCGACTGGATGAAGAGCGCGATATGGCAGCTGCTTGTTCGGCGGTTTACCAGCAGGATCTTCGTCGGTATCACAGCCGGCGGGTTAAAACCAGAACCTTTCAGGAAGGAGACTTAGTGATGCGGCTCATTCAAGACCAGAAAGATATGCACAAGCTATCCCCACCTTGGGAGGGGCCTTTGTGGTCAAGAAGAATCTATACAACGGGTCCTACTATCTCGATTGATGTTCGAGAGCGAAAGGACTCACGACGTCGAGGGGGAGACCAACGAGCCGTGGAACATAGCTCATCTTGACCTTATTATACCGAGCCATTGGCTCCACTTATGTACATATTAAGACAATGTATATATTATGAATAAAGGCAATAAACCGGATCCTCGGCTAAAAGCGGGTATCTGTTCGTATAAAAGTCCGGTTTGGGTACATGGATATGTTGTCGTGAAGCGGCCTCCGTTTAACCCTTGGCCTTGCTTTTGTGAAATTTTTGTCACTTGGGGGCTTGGTCGTGTCCGAACCAATGCAACACCTCTTGGCGTAAAGCCACCAGATCATTTGGGGGCTTGGTCGTGTCCGAACCAATGCAACACCTCTTGACAGTAAAGCCACCAGATCACTTGGGGACATGGTCACGTCTGAACCAAGTCACGCCTCTTGGTCAGCCTAAGGCCATAGAATCACTTGGGGCTTGGTCGAACCCGAACCAATGCAATGCCACTTGATCGGCGTAATGCCACGATGTCAGTTGGGGACCTGGCTGACTTGAACCATCGCTACACCTTATAGGGAGCTTGGTCCTGTCCGACCATGGTAACGCCATCTGATCAGGCTCAATAAAGCCTCTTCTTGCAAATAGTCTTTGTCATTGTTTTTGCTTCCATGTGTTTTTTCTACGTATAATTTGGCTTTTGTTTGTTTTCTTAAACCAACAAACCTTCTTTCAACCGGATTCAAGTTTTCAGAATTTGGTCCATTTTTCAATCCGCGATTGATTGTTCCGGTTTGATTTTGCCGTTAACATCCCATTATGGAGTAACAGGGGCTTATCATGCCCGGCTACACGATTTACACGGTAAATCGGTATTATACACACGAGATTGTTCTCCTTGACGGTGATGGTTTATAAAGCCTCCGCTTGAGTTGGCTAAAGCCAACTGTGTGCCCGACATCGCGGTATGTTTGTATCACAAAATTTTGATCGTATACCTCGATATTTTCTTATATAAATATATTGGCATCACAATCCGGCTAGAGGCGCAAGCCGCCATGGCGGTTTAAGAATTTGTGATTGCAGGCAAAATATGTTGAAGGATTCACTACTTCAAAACCAAAGTATCCAACACCGCCATACAAAAGTTTACAGACTGAGGTTGTAACGGCATTGTTCAAAACAAAGTAATCTTGACTATCCTATTACAAAGCCTTTTAAGGCCGGCGTTTCATGTGGGGTTATGCCTTCAAGCTTGGAGGCGTCACCCGGCTTGATTTAATTACGCTGCTTCACCGGGTTGACGTGAGGTAGAGGGGGCGCTCGACGCCGGTTCAACTTCTTCTTCTTCCTCACCCAAAGCCCTAAGTCATTGGTAGACCAGTCAATCCGGTTAAGGCACGAAAGACAGCTTCTTCACTTATCAGCTCAGCCGGATCAACGTCGTGGGCATAAGTGTGCTTACGGATTGGGGTACAAGGCTCAGACTTCGTGGATGACAAACTCCACCCGCTTGTTGTTGGCGTCATAAAAGGCGGTGAACCGTCGAGTTGGCTTCGTCTGCCAGTTGACTTCGCCCAATGGACGCATTTCCTTTGTGATCCGTTTGTATGCGTCGTTATCAAAGGCTTCACCATTCTCTTGAGCACTGGGAAACCTTTGGCTATGTCACCGGATCAAGATTTGCTATCCACGCCTTGGCGCGCGTCGAGCCAAGAAGTGCCGGCCGAGCCGCGGATCGCTTCAACTCTTCAAGCTGCCCCGGAACCATGGACAACGGTCCAGGTTTCTCTCGATCGAGACGGCGCGCCGTGTTGTCGTATGATGTAGCACATATGACTTCGGCTGGCGCCGCAGTATACAGCTGCTCAATCGGTGTATAAGCGGCCTTGAGCTTCTTCCGCACATCGAGCCCATATGTGCACACGCTTGCCTGCACCGGTTTAAGACAACTCAGGATAAACCGGCGGAAATATCAAAATTAAGATAGTGCATAGTTTCTTACCAAAGACGGCAGAGGTCATGGCATGCACTTGGCGCTTGAGTCCGGTAAGCTCTTGATCACGGTTTAAGGGCTGCTTCGGCTTCTTCGCCCGTTTTTCAAACTGGCCTTCTCGGTGTCCCAGTCGGCCCGTTCGGTTATACCACTCCTTCAGCTGTTCCATAGTGGCCAAGGCCGTTCTCAATTAAATCCTTGGCCTTCGTGGTTCTCGCTTGCTGAGTCTCCAGATTGGCTCGCAGGTCTTTGAGTTGCACGCTTTGCCGCTCTATTTCATTCTGGTAACAAAGGAAGCATGTTAGGTCCCAAGCTCAATATACATATTCACCTTGGCACTTGGGGGCTAATGGCTAATTGATCTCAGTTTGCCATTTGGGTACAGAAATTAAGTCCCGGTTTAACTATGCTAAGTTGAACCGACCCTTGGGGGCTACTATACAGCTAAAAGTACAGAAAGACATAATTCATTACCTCATAGCGGTCCTTCATCCGGTTTACTGACCAGCTTCAAGGTCACGGTGGTATAGAGCCGGTTCGTAAACCCGAGTGCAGTTCTTGGGGCAGAGAAGTTGTCGTGGTCGACAGATCTGTTTTTCCTTTATCTTTACTCACGGCGGCCGACTCGCCCTTGGCACTATGTTTTGTTAAAGCGACCGGTTGGCTAGGAAGCAGTGTAGCGATTGCTGTCACAATAACATCGTCATTTTCGGCGGTCTTCTTTGGGCTTGATGTTTGCTTACTCGCTCGGCGGTTCAATCATTACGACTACTCGCTCTATCGGCGGGTTTGGTGGAGCAGGCTGTGAAGTTTCCATTTGGACCTCCGGTTCAACCGGCGGATCAGCGATGTCGTCTTTGTACAACTCGCCAGAGCTATCTTTAAGCGACTTGAGGATTTTCGTGGGTTTGTTCGGGGTCTTTTCCGGATCAACATCCGCAGAGGTCAAGGGTTTTCGCTTTCTTACTCAAGCGAGCCTTGGTGCTGCAATATTCAGAATTGGATTAAGGCAAATCGACCAAGGCAATTGTAAATCGAATCGACGGACAGCGATTTACATACCTGCGGCAACTTTCGCGGAGGCAGTTGCGTAGTTGATGAACCGCCAGAAGAGTTGGAAGAGGCCTGATAATTCGGATCAGACGAATTAAGAGGACATCGGAAGAAACCCTTTAAGGGATAACATTTTTCAGGAGAACAAGTCACCTCTGGGCGACGCTTCTGGTTTGGTGCATCCGTAAACCGGAGGATAGAATCTGTTGACCACTGTGCCGGGTTGTACGGCGCTCTTCGGCCTGTTGTGTCTTCAAATAAGTAGAGGAATGAGATTTTTCACTTTCCGAACGGCGCGGCAAATTCTCTTAACCGGCACGAGGTCGGAGTCGGAAGAAAGAAGGATTACCTCAACATGGTCGGCGTGGCTGGCTTTAGCATCATCCTGGGAGTTACATTTATCAGTACAGGGAAGAATAGAGGGATAAATCATAAGAAGAAACACAAGGAGGAGAGCCGGTTCTGGCGGCTCCCTCGTAAGGATATCAAGTTTTACCTCAGCTTCAGATTCTTCATCTTCCGCCGATCGAAGACCCGGCGGTTTTCTTACCAGCCTTTTGGTAGCCTTGGACTTTATACGCGAGCTCGGGCGGTTTGGTCCGTCTCGAAGGAGCTGTCAGCCTGCGAGGTAGCAAGGATTAATGAATATCAACAAAGTATTAAAGGCCCAAAGCGGTGAGCAAAGCTCATCACAGCGGCGGGTTGGCAACACGTAAGCGGAGCCAATCCGGTTAGGCTGCAGACGGAGATTGGTTCATCAAGCATCTTCTTTACAGCCTCTCGTGACCTCAAATTCAGTTATTGGTAATTCGTGACGCCTTTGAGGGTCTTTGAGGCTGCCAAGATACTCGTGCATCAATCCGGGCGGCGGCTCAAGGGCAAGATGCCCCAAGAAACCCAAAGATCGCACAAGGTCCACACCAGTTAGTCCATTGGCCATTAGAGCCCGGAGTTTTATGATCTGAGGTGCAAAGTTCTTCCGTTCCGCGGTTAAGCGTAAAGGCAGCGGATGGTTGTTCTTGAGCCGGTGAGGACGGTAACCCGCAAGGGATTCTCGTTAGCGGGAGCGGTGTTCCGGCAATAGAACCAGGTTTGGTTCCAATCCTTTGGATGGCTGTGGTGTTTGGCATGAGGAAAGTCCGCTTCCTTCCTTTTCTGGATTGAAACGCCGCCTAGTTCTGTGTTGGGACTATCAGAAAACTCCGTACGGCGATTCAAGTGGAAGAAATCCCGGAATAGCTCCACAGAGGGTTCTTCCTGAAGATAGACTTCACAGAAGACTTGAAAGTTGCATATATTTGACACAGAGTTCGGGCCGATATCCTGCGGATGGAGTTGCAAACTTGCAAGGACGTCCCAGAAAAATTTTGAACCGGGCGGGCAGAACCCCCGGTCTAAGTGCTGCATAAACACAATTACTTCTCCCTCTTATGGCTCGGGAGGAAACTCGCCATCCGGAACACGCCACTGGAGGACATTTTTGGAGCCAAACCGCCCGGTGGTGACATAGCCGTTGAGTTGCGTTTGATGATTTTGACCGGACCCAATTGCAGTGAGAATTGAGGAGTCATTCCGAAGACTAAAATTTGTGAAAGAAAGGGAGAAACAGTTCACCATTAAACGGTTCAGGCATATGATGCATTGTTAAACCGGCGATTCAGCGGCCGGCTTCCCATTCCGGTTTAGCTGAGGACTAATGGAGTGACGGATTAGCTATCAAAAGTTAAACCGCCGAATAAGGCAGAATTGAAAAATCTACTAAGTGTGGATGTAAACAGGTTTCACATGCGAATGGAAATAATCGAGATCTACGAAGTTCGAAGAAGAAAACCTTCACGACCTATGCAGAGAGCAGGAGGGTTCGGGTATTCTAAACTCGAGGATCTCTGAAGAAAGGAAGATGCGTGAAGGGTTAAATGGACGGGCCATGCAGTCACCACAGGATGTACGGTACGACCGGATCGCATGGCCATGGCGTAGCAGGTGTGAAGAAACCGAGATGAACTGCGGGATGAACAAGATCTACAGATGGGATCTAGGGTTTGGAAAAGGACCTTACCTGATGAGCGAAGCCGAGGAGGAGCGCCGGAAGACTCTGATACGGTCAGGTCGATGCGGCGGCCCGGCGTTGACGCGTCATTCCAAGGTCGGAGGCGACGGCGGAGCTTCAAGACTGGAGCGTCGCGAGGAAGGAGAAGAAGAAGAAGAAGAGACAGGAGCCGGCCGGTCTATTTATAAGGAACCGGAGCAATCAACGGGCGCGAGAATCGAGGAGTCAAAAGCGGCGACGGTGCAAGCGGCCGCCTCGATTTCCCGGAATGGCATTAAATGCGAGGAATCTTACTGTTTGGATTTCTTTATTAAAGATGACGTCACGCCTTACGACACGCGGATCGGAAGATGACATCACGGCGGTTCAAGCAGCTGGCGGTTTACAAAATGTGAAAAGAGATCAAGAATTTCGAAGGTGTTGAAGATTAACATGAACCGGTTCAAGTCAATGGGGCCTAATGTTGGGGATACAACTCTTGGCGTGAACCGCCCCGGAGGGGCCGGTTTACCCTCGTCCATGATTCAGGCCCACGGAGGAGGCCTGGAGCCTAGAGGCGAATTAAGGTCCATTTATGTAAACCGCCTGAGTATTGTAACTTGTGTTGTAAGTTAAGAAAGAAGAGACCGAGCCGGACTCTTGTATGAGCCGGATCGGGACTCAGAGACCGGCCAAGGCCAACCCGTGTATATAAGGGGGCGACCAGCGGAGTTAGGGACAGAGGATTCGAGGCTAAGGCAAAGCTATTGCTCCCTAGTCGCCAAACCATATCAATCACATCACAACTGGACGTAGGCTTTTACCTTCATCGAAGGGGCGAACCAGATAATTCCCGTGTCTTGTGTCCGCTTTAACCCCTCTAGGTTAACCCGTACGATGGCCCTACGACTAAGTCCTTTCATGAGGACATCTGCCGTGACAATTCCACGACATATGGCGTTGAGGATTCCCTTGTCCGTGCAATTATTGCAGAAGAATGAGATTGCGTCTTCCTCGCGATAGTCCTTGACCTTGTTCATTACAAGGAGGAATCTGGCCCAATAGTGATGTACCGTTTCCTGGGGCTCTTGCCTAATGTGGGAAAGATCGTTTATATCTGGGTGGGTGGGTGGATTTGAGTCCGAACCCTGACCCGATCTGAGACCCGGGGGCAGAGGAGTTTCCGATCTTGGAAGTTCGGGCTCCGGGATGTTGCCCAATAGGTCTGGCCCGCTGCCTGATTCTAGGTTCAGGGCTTGGGAGATGTCCTTCCGTAAACGGGTATCCGGCTTGGAGAGCTCGGGAATCTGGACATAGTTTGTCCTCAAGATAGAAGAAGAATCGCCGCATTGTTCCTCCACCACCGCTATCTGATGGGTGACCGGCGGAGAATTAATCTCCCTTTGGTCGGGTTTAAGCCCAATCCGATCATAGTCCGTAGCAACTCCCAGAGCGGCGATGCGATCCAAGAGCTCGTTTAGGGAAGAGAGCTCCATTGGATTCATCTGCTCGGCAAGTTCCGAGCCGACGTGGAGGCTGTTTTCGATGACCCGAGAAGTCATCGTCGGTGCAGCAAGCGAACGGGTGGTCATGACGAAGCCGCCTAGCCGGAGAGTTTGGCCGACAACCAGGGCTCCCCCAGAGGTGAAGTTGTCCTTGACAACGAGACGAGGCATGCTTCCTTACGGTGACGGCACAGTGGAACTCTCAATGAAAGCACCAATGTTGGTGTCAAAACCGGCGGATCTCGGGTAGGGGGTCCCGAACTGTACGTCTAAGGAGGATGGTAACAGGAGGCGGGGGACACGATGTTTACCCAGGTTCGGGCCCTCTCGATGGAGGTAATACCCTACTTCCTTCTTGATTGATCTTGATGATATGAGTATTACAAGAGTTGATCTACCACGATATCGTAGAGGCTAAACCCTAGAAGCTAGCCTATGGTATGATTGTTGTTGTCCTACGGACTAAACCCTCCGGTTTATATAGACACCGGAGGGGGCTAGGGTTACACAGAGTCGGTTACAGGGAAGGAGATCTGCATATCTGTATTGCCAAGCTTGCCTTCCACGCCAAGGAGAGTCCCATCCGGACATGGGGCGAAGTCTTCAATCTTGTATCTTCATAGTCCAACAGTCCGGCCAAAGGATATAGTCCGGCTGTCCGGATACCCCCTAATCCAGGACTCCTTCGCACGTGTCAGCTCCGCGTTGGCACATGTGTCACTCATCCAATGGTATGGTTACATGTGGAACGGCCCAAATGTGGCCCATAAAGATTAAATTGGCTGGCCCAACTAAAGGCCCACAAGATTTTGCGGACCATACGGCCCAACTAAAGGCCCACAAGATTTTGCGGACCATAATGGGCCGGCCCAGCTAAAGGCCCACAAGATTTTGCAGACCATAATGGGCCGGCCTAGCTAAAGTCCCACAAGATTTTGCGGGCCATAATGGGCCGGCACAGCTAAAGGCCCACGAGATTTCACCGACCATAATGGGCCGGCCCAACTAAAGGCCCACAAGATTTCGAGGACACTAGTGGGCCGTGAAGGAGTCCTGGATTAGGGGGTCCTCGGACAGCCGGACTATATACTTTAGCCGGACTGTTGGATTATGAAGATACAAGATTGAAGACTTGGTCCCGTGTCCGGATGGGACACTCCTTGGCGTGGAAGGCGAGCTTGGCAATACGGATGTGTAGATCTCCTCCCTTGTAACTGACTCTGTGTAACCCTAGCCCCCTCCGGTGTCTATATAAACAGGATGGTTTAGTCCGTAGGACAGAACAACAATCATACCATAGGCTAGCTTCTAGGGTTTAGCCTCTTTGATCTCGTGGTAGAACAACTCTTGTAATACTCATATCAGCAACATCAATCAAGCAGGAAGTAGGGTATTACCTCCATCAAGAGGGCCCGAACCTGGGTAAACATCGTGTCCCCCGCCTCCTGTTACCATCCGCCTTAGAGGCATAGTTCGGGACCCCCTACCCGAGATCTGCCGGTTTTGACACCGACATTGGTGCTTTCATTGAGAGTTCCACTGTGCCGTCACCATAAGGCTTGATGGCTCCTTCGATCATTGGCAACGACGCGATCCAGGGTGAGGTTTTCTCCCAGACAGATCTTCAGATTCGGGCGGCTTCGCATCATGCGGGCCAACTTCGGCAGCCATCTGGAGCAGATCGAGAGCTACGCCCCTGGCCATCAGGTCAGGTTTGGAAACTTAAACTACACTGCCGACATCCGCGGAGACTTGATCTTCGACGGATTCGAGCCCATGTCAAGTGCGCCACAAAGTCATGACGAGCATGACTTAGCTCTCCTGTCGAACAGTGTTCAGGAGATCGCACCTACAACATCTCCGGCCCTCAATCCGGAACAAATTGCGCCATCTGAGGACGGGTGGATGGACCCCTCCATGGAGGTCGCACACTCAGTGGCGATAGAGCCGAATACTGACTTCACCTCCTACGAGAGCCGTGTTGCCGAACCGTTGGATTCGTCCCCGGCCACGGGCTCTGAGCTGCTTGCGTCCGTGCCTATCGAATCCGATTGGGCACAGATCATGGAGTTTACCTCCACGGATATCTTTCAGCACTCGCCCTTTGGCGACGTGCTAAACTCATTGAGGTCTCTCTCTTTGTCAGGAGACCCTTAGCCGAACGATGTCGGGCTAGAATGGGATGTGGATGACGGAAAAATTCGCTCCCTACCCACCACCCACTTAGTAGCCACTGTCGACGATATAACAAACATGCTCGATTTCGGCTCCGAAGACATCGACGGTATGGATAACGATGCAGGAGATGAACAGGAACCATCGCCCACAGGGCGCTGGATAACCACTTCATCACATGATATATACATGGTGGATACACCCAAAGAAAACAATGACGAGGAACGGAAGGATGCAGCAAAGGATAGTTCCCTCGAGAAGCAATCAAAGCGACGGCGTAGGCGCCCCTCCAAATCCCGCCTCGGCAAAAACAGCGATAACAGCGCTAGAAAGAGTAATACCCCGGTCGACTCTAGAGGAAACGACGACCACACTGACCCAGCGATACAGCAGGATGAGCCAGCGGACGGTGAACATAGTACAGAGCCGCTGTCCGATAATGGCGACGCCGAGCGTCAAGCTAATCAACATGTCTCCGAAGAGGAGAACAGTCTGGACGACGATGCTCACATCATCCTGGAAAGGCACTTGGAACAAAAGAACCTCCAAAGAAGGCATATTGCCACCACGAGGAGTCTGAAGAAGCAGAAGCAAAGGCTTAAGGCCGCGCAGAATATGCTCAACAGTAGATAGAACAAAGTGCTCAACAATGCAGAAAAGTATGGTGGCAATCGCCACACAAAGAGCTATCCAAAGTGCAAGCTGTTGCCTGAGTTCGATGATGAGGCCGTAGAGCCTACACAGCCGAAGAATAAAACGGCCGATCAGCCGGATCGACCACCTCGTGGCCGCGATAGGGCGGCTAACGAGGACGCACATAAGTCAACACACGATTTACGTGAGGACTTGCGCCAAAAATCCGGTATGACCAGGTCCATCTATGGATCTAGGAAGCGCGCTCCGGCACAAAATCAAAACCGAACACCACAACCGTCTGAACGCCATGGTACATCCAAATACAGGGGTGCTGCGCACCCCCTATGTTTCACCGATGAGGTGCTGGATCACGAATTTCTAGAGGGATTCAAACCCGTGAACATAGAGGCGTACGACGGAACGACGGACCCTGGGGTATGGATTGAGGACTTCATCCTCCACATCCATATGGCTCGCGGAGACGATCTCTACGCCATAAAGTACTTGCCCCTCGAGCTGAAAGGACCAGCTCGGCACTGGCTGAAAAGCCTCCCCAAAAATTCAATTGGAAGTTGGGAGGAGCTTGAGGATGCTTTCAGGGCCAACGTTCAAGGGACCTATGTCCGACCTCCGAATGCAGACGATTTAAGTCATATAATTCAACAGCCCGAAGAGTCAGCCCAAAAACTTTGGAACATATTTCTCACTAAGAAGAATCAAATCATCGACTGCCCGGACGCCGAAGCCTTAGCAGCTTTCAAACACAGCGTCCGAGACGAATGGCTCGCCAGAAACCTCGGCCAAGAAAAACCGAGGACAATGACAGCCCTAACAAGCCTTATGACCCGCTTTTGCGCGGGCGAAGATAGTTGGCTGGCCCGTAGTAGCACCAGCGACCCAAGCACATATGAAGTCAGGGATGGCAATGGAAAACCACGGTGCAGTAAAAGCAAGCGTCGAAATAACGAAGACAACCAAGATAACACGGCGGTAAAAGCCGGATTTAGGGGCTCTCGACCCAGTCAACGGAAAAGGCCTTTCAAAGGCAGCAGAGATGGACCGTCTAGCCTAAACAAGATTCTAGACAAATTGTGTCAGATTCATGGCACCTCCGATAAACCTGCAAATCACACCCACAGAGAATGTTGGGTCTTCAAGCAGGCCGGTAAGTTAAACGCCGAACACAAGGGGAGGGAAACACCAAGTGCAGACGAAGATGAACCTCGCCAGCAAAGCACTGACGGACAAAAAAAATTCCCACCAGAGGTCAAAATAGTGAACATGATTCACGTAACAAAAAGAAGGAGCAAACATGCACTCTGAGACATATGCGCCTTTGAGCCCGGCACCCCTAAATTCAACCCTTGGTCGGCCTACCCGATCACTTTTGATCGCAGGGATCACCTGACAAGTATCCGACACAGAGGATTGGCTGCCTTGGTGCTAGACCCAATTACCGATGGATACCATCTCACCCGAGTCCTTATGGACGGCGACAGTAGTCTCAATCTGATATATCAGGACATGGTCCGCAAAATAGGGATAGACTCGACAAGAATCAGCCAAAGCAGTACTACCTTTAAAGGAGTAACACCAGGCCCAGAGGCCCACTGTACAGGCTCTCTACTACTAGAGGTTGTATTCGTTTCTCCCGACAACTTCCGAAGTGAAAAATTAACCTTCGACATCGCTCCATTCCGAAGCGGCTATCAAGCACTACTCGGAAGAACAACGTTTGCTCGTTTTAATAAGCTTAAGATGCCCGGTCCATGTGGCATCATCACAATTAGCGGATATGTTGAGCGTTCCTTGCGCGCGGAAGAACGTGTGGCGGCTTTAGCAGCCGAACACTAAACGGCCTCTCCAACCAGAATAAATGATCGGTCGTCAAGACAGCGGACACAGCTAGACGAGTCCGGCGCATCACTAGCTGTAACATCTTAGATAAACTTGAGATTGGTTTGATGGATATACCCCCATAGGCGGTACCAGGGGCTTCCCGCATGTAAAAAGGACTAGTTCGGCTCGACCTTACTTATCTTGAATTTTAATGGTTTATTGAGAATAACCAATTTTTCGCACGACAACTTTCACTTAAATTTTTCTCTTTTACAGATGATAATCGTGCTACACCCTTCCAGGATACAGCACAACGGAGACACAGGCGCAGACGTGCAGCAGGGCCCCGCTCAAAGGTTTCTTTTTAGATTAAGACCATGTGTAAACCTTTTTTACTGTCTCTTGTTGCTTCACATCCTCCGGATATTCAACATAACCAAGAGGGATGCTGACGTTATTGGCATTTCACCACGTCAGAATAATGCACATACCTGGACACTCGGGGTTCATTTTCAAGGGCGTTACTCAGCCCGGTATATGTTGTAAAGACCGAATACCTTAGGGAGTGTTCGGCGTTGCGAGTTTGGCCTTATATGCATCATCTCTGAATCATGTCTTTGGTCAAATGTTGGGTTTGCCCGGCTCCCACGTTTTTCTACCTTACGTTCCGCTCTATCGGCTAAGGTGGCACCGGGAGAACTACTGCAATTGTGCCCTGGTTCATCCAGATGAGCACCTCAGTAGAGAAAGCCGAAAACTGACTGTCATGATAAAGCGCAAGACTGGTCAACCACTCGATGACTTAGCGGAAACTTCGGGATTCCTCCGCATTAACGAAGGGCCGGTTTTCCCGGTCATGTACGTATGCGCCCCGTATTCAGATGAGCGCGGAAGTACCAGGGGCTATATAGTAGCCCCAATGTCAAACTTCTATGGTTAAGTGAAAGTGTTAAAGCAATATATTCTGATTGCCTCGTTCGCCGCGCTATCGCCTCCTTAATGGACCGAGACATTGGATCAAGTGTGAACACGCGCTTTTGCGAACACCCCCGCATTATGTGCGTGGGGGCTGAAGCCGACGACTGCAAACTTTCAGGTTATATACATATATACATAAACGACCGCAAAGGAGGCACCATAATACTTTAAGACAAAAGTATAAACACAGCCTTTATAATTCAAATAGCATTGTTATTACAATCTAAATACATGTCACTCGAACTTGACACTCTTCGAGCATTGAGCCTCTATTAAACGAGCACCTTCCAGGACTTCTTCAAAATAGTGTTCGGCCGACACCTGGCCTATGGCCGGATTCTGGGTTGCATTCGCGATGGCCGGCATCTCCGCCCAGTATGTCTTGACACGGGCAAGAGCCATCCACGCACCCTCTATGCACGCCGACCTCTTTACAGCGTCGATATGCGGCACAGCACCAAGGAACCGTTGCACAAGACCAAAATAATTATTCGGCCTTGGTCCCTCTGGCCAGAGACGATCCACGACAGACCTAATGGCAAGCCCGGACAACCTATGGAGCTCGGCCCACTCGGCCATTTGCTCATTTAATAGCAGCGGACGCCGGAGCATTGAACTGCGACCGGAACAACTTTTCCACTTCGTGATCTTTTTTATCTTCGAAAAACTTGGTCGCATCAGCAGCACTTGCCGCCAAATCTATGTATGCGTCCGCACAACTCCATAATTGATCCAGACGGGCATACTTAGGATCTCCGAACTTCGTCCGCAACAAAAGGGGCTTCCCAGCCGTGATATTTCTGGCTTGACGCAGCTCCTCCTTCGCTGCTCCGATTTTAGAGCGGGTTTCCTTAGCTGCTACCATGGATTTCTCCAGGTCCACCGTCTTTGTTTGACTTTACCTTTCGAGAAGCTCATAACGGTCAGCGGTGTCTTTCAGCTCAACAGCCATCTTGGCTATTTTCTCTTTGCTCTCGCAATGCGCAATTGCTCGCTTTTTAACTCTTCGACCGCCTTTAGGGCGGCCGCATCACTCCTCCTGGCTTGTTCCTTGGCTCGAGCAAGTTCTGCCCGCAGGGTCTCCACGGCAGCAGCTCCATCTGCAGTCACAGCATATTATAGATACTCGCATTATGCTCCTCTTAATAAGTTTTGACCATCGGAGAGTACATACCATGTGCCTCGTCAAGCCGCCTGTTTACAAGCACGATGTCGGCATCTGCCGCATCAAGTTGCCGCTTCAGTTCGGCAAACTCACCAGTCTGGCTAGCCACCGGACCTTTAGCCACCTGCACATGAAGGAGGCATGATTATTACCTGGGACTATGATCCTCTGTTTGTCGTCGTTTGTCGACAGCAACCAGAGTCTCAGGGGCTACTATCTACATAGGGCACACCTGGCGTGTGTGGTACCGTCAAAGAATATATATATATATATATATATATATATATGTGTGTGTGTGTGTGTGTGTGTGTGTGTGTGTGTGTGTGTGTGTGTGTGTTACTTTGCGTACCTCAAAGCCTCTCAGCAGGCTCATAAAAGCTTCATGCAGCCCGCTTTCGGCAGATGAAATCCTCTCAACCACCATACCCATCAGTGTACGATGCGCTTCTGAGATAGCCGCTTGCTCCAGAAGATTCATCAGTGCGTCTGGTCGCGCACCGGACAGTCCCGGACTCTTTCTGTTGCTCTCCTTAGGAGCCGAATACTCCGGACTTCGGGTGGCCGAAGGGTTACCCTCTGGCCTTGGCGGATCAGGAGAAATCCTCCGTGACGACACCTCAGGGTCATCCACTTCACGAGGCGGGGAGGCACGGGGAGGCGTTTCTCTCTCCATCATCTCCGGAAGAAGATCCCCTGAAGACGAACTCTGTTGAGAAGGGCTACGATCCAAACTACAAGACATACGTCTCGGTTATTGTTCTCAGAAATAAAGCAGGGTATATTTACTATGAAGTACTTTTGTTTACTTACAGCTCGGTGGAGGGCTGGTCCCCTTGCGGGTACTGTGCGGTAAGGATGCCTTCCGGGGTAGGGCCCCCTGACAAAGGTTTCTTCCCTCGTTTGGAAGCCATTGCTTCCAAGTCTTCAGAGGCGGCCCTCTTCCTTCCTTGGGGAGAAGGAATTTTAGATTCTTCTCCCCGGTTATCCTCCTTCGCGGAGGCACTAATTCCCCCAGTTTGGATGAATAATGAGTGAGGCCCACTTTCGGCTTCTTTATCCCCCCCCCCCCCTTTATCTTCCCCTGAGGGCACTTGATAAGGCGCAAGCTCAAGCATTTTGGCCAGTAGTGGATCTATTGAGCCTTCGGGAAGGGGGGCCAAACACCTGATCATCTTCACCTTTTTGACCCAGTCCTGGTCAAAGAGCGACTTTTTAGAATGATGTTGTGATAAATAAAGAGACAGCATGTTCGGCCAAAGAACTACTTACTTGGGTATCTGGACGATTGCAGCTCAGACCTGCATCCTCGGTGGTGTACGGACACTTTATTTGTGATCCGAAGAAAAATATGTACATCTCTTCGAGCGTCATGTCGAAGAAGTGCTGAATAGCTCGCGGTCCTTCCGGGTTGAACTCCCACATCTGGAGAGGTCGACGTTTGCAAGGAAGGACTCGACGAACTAGCATGACTTGCATTACCTTGACAAGGCTGACATCTCTCTCGAGGAGATCTCGGATGCGACTTTGCAATGTCGGCACATCATTTACTGGCCCCCAGTCCAGCCCCTTGTTGATCCATGACACCAGTTGTGGTGGGGGGCCCGAGCGGAAGGTAGGGGCGGCTACCCACTTAGTACCGCAGGGAGCTGTGATGTAAAACCACTCCCGTTGCCATAAGTTGGACACCTCCGGGAAGGAACCCTTTGGCCATGGAACATCGGCGTCTTTGCTTATTACGGCACCTCCACATTCTGCGTGTCGCCCATTAATCATCTTCGGCTCCACATTAAAGTTCTTGAGCCATAAGCCGAAGTGTGGGGTGACGTGGAGGAAGGCCATACACACGACGATGAACGACGAGATGTGAAGGATGGAATCCGGGGCCAGGTCATGGAAATCAAGCCCGTAATAGAACATGAGCCCTCTAACAAAGGGATCTAGACTGAGGCCTAGCCCTCAGAGGAAGTGGGAGATGAATACGACACTCTCACCGGGTTCGGGAGTGGGAATGACCTGCCCTTGGGCAGGCAGCCTGTGCAAGACTTCGGCGGTCAGATACCTGGCTTCTCTTAGCTTCTAGATATCCTCCTTTGTGATAGAGGAGGGCATCCACCGACCTTGAAGGTTGGATCCACACATGATTGCAGGTCCGAAGCGCCTAACCTGAGCCTTGGGTGTTGGAACTCGCGGTGGGGAAGGATTCGATTGAGCGCGAGAGGAAAAGGACAGGCTTTGATCCCTTTATAAAGAGGATGAATATCAAGCGTCCTCCGTGTGGCCGTTTGGAACTTGCCTAAAATCCAGGAGTCATACTACATGCACGATTGGGTTACCCACGCCCGTATTGATGAGAATCCCGTGATAAGGGGAACATGATCTCTGCTTCGACAAGACGTGCCAATAAAAACCGCCTTGCAAAACATGCAGTGCCAGGCTGGGAGGAACGGTTCGAATAATGACCAGGCCATGGTGTGATATCACGTTATGAAAAGTTGTCAGTAGATTAGATTCATGGAAATATTATTCTCACTATGGTGGTATGTGGATTTTGTTTTGCAGAGCCAGACACTATCCTTGTGTTCAAAATCTTCTATGGAGTATTTGGAGGAAGAACCCGCCTTGCAATGCTGAAGACAATCCGCGCGCCGGACTCATCGTCATTGAAGCCTGGTTCAGGGGCTACTAAGGGAGTCCTGGATTAGGGATTCCTCGGACAGCCGGACTATATACTTTAGCCGGACTATTGGACTATGAAGACTTCGTCCCGTGTCCGGATGGGATTCTCCTTGGCGTGGAATAAAACCGCCTCGCAACACGTGCAGTGGTAGGCCGGGTAAAACGGTTCGTAATGACCGGACCACGGTAGGATGTCACGTTATAAAAAGTTGTCAGCAGATTAGATTTTTGGAATATTATACTCTCTACGATGGTATGTGGAATTTGTTTTGCAGAGCCGGACACAATCCTTGTGTTCAAAATCTTCTATGGAGTATTCGGAGGAGGAACCCGCCTTGCAATGACGAAGACAATCTGCGCGCCGGACTTACTGTCATTGAAGCCTGGTTCAGGGGCTACTGAGGGAGTCCTGGATTAGGGGGTCCTTGGACTGCCGGACTATATACTTTGGCTGGACATCTGGACTATGAGAATCCCATCCGGACACGGGACACGGGACGAAGTCTTCATAGTCCAATAGTCCGGCTAAAGTATATAGTCCGGCTGTCCGAGGACTCCCTAATCCAGGACTCCCTTAGTAGCCCCTGAACCAGGCTTCAATGACGATGAGTCCGGCGCGCGGATTGTCTTCAGCATTGCAAGGCGGGTTCTTCCTCCAAATACTCCATAGAAGATTTTGAACACAAGGATAGTGTCTGGCTCTGCAAAACAAAATCCAGATACCACCGTAGTGAGAATAATATTTCCATGAATCTAATCTGCTGACAACTTTTCATAACGTGATATCACACCATGGCCTAGTCATTATTCGAACCGTTCCTCCCAGCCTGGCACTGCATGTTTTGCGAGGCGGTTTTTATTGGCACGTCTTGTCGAAGCAGAGATCGTGTTCCCCTTATCACGGGATTCTCATCAATACGGGTGTGGGTAACCCAATCGTGCCCGCTGGTATGACTCCTCGATTTTAGGCAAGTTCCAAACGACCACGCGGAGGACGCTTGATATTCATCCTCTTTATAAAGGGGCCAAGGCCTGTCCTTTTCTTCTCACGCTCGGTCCTTCCCTTCCCCCACCTCGAATTCCAACACCCAAGGCTCAGGCTAAGCACTTCAGACCTTCAATCATGTCCGGATCCAACCTTCAAGGTCAGGATGGCCTCCTCATCACAGAGGAGGACATCAAGAAGCTAAGAGAAGCTGTATCTAACCGCCAGATCTCAAGACAGGCTGCCTGCTCAAGGGCAGGTCATCCCCACTCCCGAACCCAACGAGAGTGTCGTATTTGTTTCCCACTTCCTCCGGGGGCTAGGCTTTAGTCTTGATCCCTTTGTTAGAGGTCTTATGTTCTATTACGGGCTCGATTTCCATGATCTAGCTCCGGATTCCCTCCTTCACATCTCGTCGTTCATCGTGGTGTGTGAGGCCTTCCTCCGCATCACCCCACACTTCGGCTTATGGCTCAAGACCTTCAATGTGAAGCCGAAGATGATCGATAGGCGACACGCAGAATGCGGAGGTGCCATAATAAGCAAAGGCATCGATGCTCCATGGCCAAAGGATTCTTTCCCGGAGATGTCCAACTTATGGCAGCGGGAGTGGTTTTACACCACAGCTCCCCGAGGTACTAAGTGGGTAGCTGCCCCCGCCTTCCGTCCGGGCCGCCGCCACAACTGGCGTCATGGGTTAACAAACGGCTGGACTGGGGGCCGGTTAATGAAGTGCCGACATTGCAGAGTCGCATCCGAGATCTCCTCATGAGAGATGTCAGCCTTGTCAAGGTAATGCAAGTCATGCTAGTTCGTCGGGTCCTGCCATGCCAACATCGACCTCTCCGTATGTGGGAGTTCAACCCGGAAGGACCGCGAACTATTCAGCAATTCTTCGGCGTGACCCTCGAAGAGATGTATGGATTGTTCTTTGGATCACGAATAAAGTGTCCGGGCACCACCGAGGATGCGGGTCTGAACTGCAATCATCCAGATACCCACGTAAGTAATTCTGCGACTGAACATGCTATCTTTTCATTTATCACAACATCATTCTGAAAAATCGCTCTTTGACCAGGACTGGATAAAAAAAGGCGAAGATGATCAGATGTTCGGCCCCCCTTCCCGAATGCTCACTGGATCCTGTACTAGCCAGGATGCTTGAGCATGCACCTTATCAAGTGCCATCAGAGGAAGATAAAGGGAGGAATAAAGAAGCCGAAAGCGGGCCTCACGCATTACTTATCCAAACCGGGGGAATTACTGCCTCTGCGAAGGAGGATAATCAGGGAGAAGAATCTGAAATTCCCTCTCCCCAAGGAAGGAAGAGGACCGCCTCTGAAGACTTGGAAACGAGGGTTTCCAAACAAGGGAAGAAACCTGCGCCAGGGGCCCTGCCCCAGAGGGCATCCTTGTCGCACAATGCCCGCAAGGGGATCAGCCCTCCACCGAGCTGTAAGTGAACAAGAGTATGGTAAATATATCCTGCTTCATCTCTGAGAACAATAACCGAGACGTATGTCTTGCAGTTCGGATCGTAGCCCCTCTCGACAGAGTTCGTCTTCAGGGGATCTTCTTCTGGAGATGATGGAGAGCGAAACGCCTCCCCCTGTCTCCCCGCCTCATAAGGCGTACGACCCTGAGTTGTTGTCACAGAGGATTTCTCCTGATCCGCCAAGGCCAGAAGGTAACCCTTCGGCCACCCGAAGTCCGGAGTATTCGGCTCCTAAAGAGAGCAACAGAAAGAGTCCGGTACTGTTCGATGCACGACCGGACGCACTGATGGGTCTTCTAGAGCAAGCGGCTATCCCAGAGGCGCATCGTACTTTAATGGGTGCGGTGGTTGAGAGGATTTCATCCGCCAAAAGCGGGTTGCATGAAGCTTTTATAAGCTTGCTAAGAGGCTTTGAGGTACGCAAAGTAATATATATTTTTTTGTGACGGTACCGCACACGCTAGGTGTGCCCTATGCAGATAGTAGCCCCTGAGACTCTGGTTGCTGTCCAAAGGCGACAAACAGAGGATCATAGTCCCAGGTAATCATCATGCTGCTTTCATGTGCAGGCGACTAAGGGTCCGGTGGCTGCCCGGACTGGTGAGTTTGACGAACTGAGGCGGCAACTTGATGCGGCAGATGCCGACATCGTGCTTGTAAACAAGCGGCTTGACGAGGCACAGGGTGTGTATTCTTCGGTGGTCAAGATATATTAAGAGGAGCATGATGCTAGTATCTATAATATGCTGTGACTGCAGATGGAGTTGTCGCCATAGAGACCCTTCTGGCGGAGCTTGCCCGAGCCAAGGAACAAGCCAGGAGAAGTGATGCGGCCGCTCTAAAGGCGGTCGAAGAGTTAAAAGCCGAACAGGCTGCTCATCGCCAGAGCAAAGATAAAATAGCCAAGATGGCTGTTGATTTGAAGGATGCCGCTGACCGGTATGAGCTTCTTGAAAAGGAAAGCCAAGCGAAAGCGGCAGACCTGAAGAAAGCCATGGTAGCAGCCAAGGAAACCCGCTCTAAAGTTAGAGCGGCGAAGGAGGAGCTTCGTCAAGCCGGAGATATCACGGCTGGGAAGCCCTTTTTGTTGGGGACGAAGTTCGGAGATCCGAAGTATGCCCCTCTAGATCAATTATGGAGTGCTGCAGACGCGTACTTGGATTTGGCAACGAGTGCTGCTGATGCGACTGAGTTTTTTAAAGATCAAAAAGATCACGAAGTGGAAAAGTTGTTCTGGTCGCAGTTCAGTGCTCCAACGCGTCCGCTGCTGTTAAATGAGCAAATGGCCGAGTGGGCTGAGCTCCATAGGTTGTCCGGGCTTGCCATGAGGTCTGTCGTGGATCATCTTTGGCCGGAAGGACCAAGGCCGAATAGTTATTTTGGTTTAGTGCAACGATTCCTTGGTGCTGTGCCGCATATAGACGCTGTAAAGAGGTCAGCGTGCATAAAGGGTGCGCGGATGGCTCTTGCCCGTGTTAAGACATATTGGGCAGAGATGGATGCCACTGCTATTGCAACCCGGGGCCCGGACGTAGGCCAGGTCTCGGCCGAGCACTATTTTGAAGAAGTCCTAGAAGGCGCTCGTTTAATAGAGGCTCAATGCTCGAAGAGTATTATGTTCGAGTGACATGTATCCCAATTGTAAAAACAATACTATTTGGATAATAAAGGTTGTGTTTATACTTTTGCCTAGAAGTATTATGATGCCTCATGTGCGGCTCTTTATGTATGTATATAACCTGAAAGTTTGCAGTTGTCGGCTTCAGCCCCCACGCATATAATGCGGGGCTGTTCGAAAAAGTGTGTATTCACACTTGATCCAACGTCTTGGTCCATTAAGGAGGTGATGGCGCGGCGAACAAGGCAATCGGACTATATAGCTTTAACACTTTCACTTAGCCATAGGAGTTTGACGGTGGGGCTGAAGGAAATATGCCCTAGAGACAATAATAAAGTTATTATTTATTTCCTTATAGCATGATAAATGTTTATTATTCATGCTAGAATTGTATTAACCGGAAACATAATACATGTGTGAATACATAGACAAACATAGTGTCACTAGTATGCCTCTACTTGACTAGCACATTTATGAAAGATGGTTATGTTTCCTAGCCATGGACAAAAGAGTTGTCATTTGATTAACGGGATCACGTCATTAGGAGAATGATGTGATTAACTTGACCCATTCCGTTAGCTTAGCACTTGATCGTTTAGTATGTTGCTATTGCTTTCTTCATGACTTATAGATGTTCCTATGACTATGAGATTATGCAACTCCTGCCATCGGAGGAACACTTTGTGTGCTACCAAACGTCACAACGTAAATGGGTGATTATAAAGGAGCTCTACAGGTGTCTCCGAAGGTACATGTTGGGTTGGCATATTTCGAGATTAGGATTTGTCACTCCGATTGTCGGAGAGGTATCTCTGGGCCCTCTCGGTAATGCACATCACTATAAGCCTTGCAAGCAATGTAGCTAATGAGTTAGTTACGGAATGATGCATTACAAAATGAGTAAAGAGACTTGCTGGTAACGAGATTGAACTAGGTATTGAATACCGGCGATCGAATCTCGGAAAGTAACATACCGATGACAAAGGGAACAACGTATGTTGTTACGCGGTTTGACCGATAAAGATCTTCGTAGAATATGTAGGAGCCAATATGAGCATCCAGGTTCCGCTATTGGTTATTGACTGGAAACGTGTCTCGGTCATGTCTACATAGTTCTCGAACCTGTAGGGTCCGTGACGCTTAAGGTTTCGGCGATGCTTATATTATGAGTTTATGAGTTTTGATGTACCGAAGGAGTTCGGAGTCCCGGATGAGATCGGGGACATGACGAGGAGTCTCGAAATGGTCGAGACGTAAAGATCGATATATTGGACGACTATATTCGGACATCGGAAAGGTTCCGAGTGATTCGGGTATTTTACGGAGTACCGGGGAGTTACGGGAATACGTATTGGGCCTTATTGGGCCATACGGGAAAGATGGAAAAGGGCCTCAAGGGTGGCCGCACCCCTCCCCTTGGTCTGGTCCGAATTGCACTAGGGAAGGGGGGCGCCCCCTTCCTTCCTTCTTCTTTTCCCTTCCCTTTCCTTCCCTCCTACTCCTACTACTTGGAAGGGCTCCTAGTTCTACTAGGAAAGGGGGAATCCTACTCCCGGTGGGAGTAGGACTCCCCTAGGGCGCGCCATAGAGAGGGCCGGCTCTCCCCTCCTCCACTCCTTTATATACGGGGGCAGGGGGCACCCCATAGACACACAAGTTGATCTTCGTGATCGTTCCTTAGCCATATGCGGTGCCCCCCTCCACCATATCCTACCTCGGTCATATCGTTGCAGTGCTTAGCGAAGCCCTGCGTCGGTAGAATATCATCGTCACCACGCCGTCGTGCTGACGGAACTCATCCCCGACACCCTGCTGGATCGGAGTCCGGGGATCATCATCGAGCTGAACGTGTGTTGAACTCGGAGGTGTCGTATGTTCGGTACTTGGATCGGTCAGATAGTGAAGACGTACGACTACATCAACCGCATTGTCATAACGCTTCCGCTTACGGTCTACGAGGGTACGTGGATAACACTCTCCCCTCTTGTTGCTATGCATCACCATGATACTTGCGTGTGCGTAGGAAAATTTTGAAATTACTACGTTCCCCAACAGTGGCATCCGAGCCTGGTTTTATGCGTTGATGTTATATGCATGAGTAGAACACAAGTGAGTTGTGGGCGATACAAGTCATACTGCTTACCAGCATGTCATGCTTTGGTTCGGCGGTATTGTTGGATGAAGCGGCCCGGACCAACATTACGCCAGACGCTTTACGCGAGACTGGTTCTACCGACGTGCTTTGCACACAGTGGCTGGCGGTGTCTGTTTCTCCAACTTTAGTTGAGTCGAGTGTGGCTACGCCCGGTCCTTGCGAAGGTTAAAACAGCACTAACTTGATGAACTATCGTTGTGGTTTTGATGCGTAGGTAAGAACGGTTCTTGCTAAGCCCGTAGCAGCCACGTAAAACTTGCAACAACAAAGTAGAGGACGTCTAACTTGTTTTTGCAGGGCATGTTGTGATGTGATATGGTCAAGATGTGATGCTATATTTTATTGTATGAGATGATCATGTTTTGTAACCGAGTTATCGGCAACTGGCAGGAGCCATATGGTTTTCGCTTTATTGTATGCAATGCAATCGCCCTGTAATGCTTTACTTCATCACTAAGCGGTAGCGATAGTCGTAGAAGCATAAGTTTTGCAAAACGACAACGATGCTACGATGGAGATCAAGGTGTCGCGCCGGTGACGATGGTGATCACGACGATGCTTCGGAGATGGAGATCACAAGCACAAGATGATGATGGCCATATCATATCACTTATATTGATTGCATGTGATGTTTATCCTTTTATGCATCTTATCTTGCTTTGATTGACGGTAGCATTTTAAGATGATCTCTCACTAATTATCAAGATATGTTCTCCCTGAGTATGCTCCGTTGCAAAAGTTCTTCGTGCTGAGACACCACGTGATGATCGGGTGTGATAGGCTCCACGTTCAAATACAACGGGTGCAAAATAGTTGCACACGCGGAATACTCAGGTTAAACTTTACGAGCCTAGCATATACAGATATGGCCTCGGAACACGGAGACCGAAAGGTCGAGCGTGAATCATATAGTAGATATGATCAAAATAGTGATGTTCACCATTGAAAACTACTCCATCTCACGTGATGATCGGACATGGTTTAGTTGATTTGGATCACGTGATCACTTAGATGACTAGAGAGATGTCTGTCTAAGTGGGAGTTCTTAAGTAATATGATTAATTGAACTTAAATTAATCATGAACTTAGTCCTGGTAGTATTTTGCAAATTATGTTGTAGATCAATAGCTCGCGTTGTTGCTTTCATATGTTCATTTTGATATGTCCCTAGAGAAAAATTATGTTGAAAAATGTAAGTAGCAATGATGCGGATTGGATCCGTGATCTAAGGTTTATCCTCATTGCTGCATAGAAGAATTATGTCCTTGATGCACCGCTAGGTGACAGAACTATTGCAGGAGCAGATGCAGACGTTATGAACGTTTGGCTAGCTCAATATGATGACTACTTGATAGTTTAGTGCACCATGCTTAACGGCTTAGAATCGGGACTTCAAAGACGTTTTGAACGTCATGGACCATATGAGATGTTCCAGGAATTGAAGTTAATATTTCAAGCAAATACCGAATTGAGAGATATGAAGTCTCCAACAAGTTCTATAGCTAAAAGATGGAGGAGAATCGCTCAACTAGTGAGCATGTGCTCAGATTGTCCGGTACTTCAATCGCTTGAATCAAGTGGGAGTTAATCTTCCAGATAAGATAGTGATTGACAGAATTCTCTAGTCACCATCACTAAGTTACTAGAACTTTGTGATGAACTATAGTATGCATGGGATGACGAAAACAATTCCCGAGCTCTTCGTGATGTTGAAATCGACGAAGGTAGAAATCAAGAAAGAGCATCAAGTGTTGATGATTGACAAGACCACTAGTTTCAAGAAAAGGGCAAAGGAAAGAAAGCGAAACTTCAAGTAGAATGGCAAACAAGATGTCACTCCCGTGAAGAAGACCAAAGCTGGACCAAAGCCTGAAACTGAGTGCTTACAATGCAAAGGAAATGGTCACTGGAAGCGGAAATGCCCTGAATATTTGGTGGATAAGAAGGATGGCAAAGTGAACAAGGGTATATTTGATATACAAGTTATTGATGTGTGCCTTACTAGTGTTTATAGTAGCCCCTGAGTATTTGATACTTGTTCAGTTGCTAAGATTAGTAACTCGAAACAGGAGTTACAGAATAAATAGAGACTAGTTGAAGGCGAAGTGACGATGAGTGTTGGAAGTAGTTCCAAGATTGATATGATCATCATCGCACACTCCCTATACTTTCGGGATTAGTGTTAAACATAAATAAATGTTATTTGGCGTTTGCGTTGAGCATGAATATGATTTGATCATGTTTTAATACGGTTATTCATTTAAAGTCAGAGAATAATTGTTGTTCTGTTTACATGAATAAAACTTTCAAATGGTCATACACCCAATGAAAATAGTTTGTTGGATCTCAATCGTAGTGATACACATATTCATAATATTGATGCCAAAAGATGCAAAGTTAATAATGATAGTGCAACTTGTTTGTGGCAATGCCGCTTGGGTCATATCGTGTAAAGCGCATGAAGAAACTCCATAAAGATGGATTTTCGGAATCACTTGATTATGAATCATTTGATGCTTGAGAACCGTGCCTTTTGGGAAAGATGATTAAAACTCGCTCCCGGAACAATGGAACGAAGCCATCGACTTATTGGAAATAATACATACCGATGTATGCGATCCGATGAGTGTTAAGGCTCGCGGCGTGTATCATTATTTTCTGACCTTCACAAATGATTTGAGCAGATATGGGTATATCTAGTTGATGAAACATAAGTCTGAAACATTTGAAAAGTTCAAAAATTTCAGAGTGAAGTGGAAAATCATCGTAACAAGAAAAATAAAGTTTCTACGATCTGATCATGGAGGCGAATATTTGAGTTACGAGTTTGGTCTTCATTTGAAACAATGTGAAATAGTTTCGCAACTCACGCCACCTGGCACACCACAATAATGGTGTGTCCGAACGTCGTAATCGTACTTTACTAGATATGGTGCGATCTATGATGTCTCTTATCGATTTACCACTATCATTTTGGGGTTATGCATTAGAGACAGCTGCATTCACGTTTAATAGGGCACCATCTAAATCCGTTGAGACGACACCGTATGAACTATGGTTTAGCAAGAACCTAAGTCGTCGTTTCTTAAAGTTTGGAGTTGCAATGCTTATGTGAAAAAGGTTTTCAACCTGATAAGCTCGAACCCAAATCGGAGAAGTGCGTCTTCATAGAATACCCAAAGGAAACTGTTGAGTACACCTTCTATCACAGATCCGAAGGCAAGATATTCGTTGCTAAAAAGGATCCTTTCTAGAGAAGGAGTTTCTCTTAAAAGAAGTGAGTGGGAGGAAAGTAGAACTTGATAAGGTAATTGTACCTTCTCACGAATTGGAAAGTAGTGCATCACAGAAATCAGTTCCAGTGATTCCTACACCAATTAGTGAGGAAGTTAATGATGATGATCATGAAACTTCAAATTAAGTTACTACAGAACCTCGTAGGTCTTCCAGAGTAAGATCCGCACCAGAGTGGTACGGTAATCCTGTTCTGGAAGTTATGTTACTAGACCATGATGAACCTACGAACTATGAAGAAGCGATGGTGAGCCCAGATTCCGCAAAATGGCTTGAGGCCATGAAACCTGAGATGGGATCCATGTATGAGAACAAAGTGTGGACTTTGGTGGACTTGCCCGATGATCGGCAAGCCATAGAAAATAAACGGATCTTCAAGAGGAAGACGGACGCTGATAGTAGTGTTACTATCTACAAAGCTAGACTTGTCGAAAAAGGTTTTTGACAAAGTTCAAGGTGTTGAATACAATGAGATTTTCTCACTCATATCGATGCTTAAAAGTCTGTCCGAATCATGTTAGCAATTGCCACATTTTATGAAATTTGGCAAATGGATGTCAAAACTACATTCCTTAATGGATTTATTAAAGAAGAGTTGTATATGATACAACCGTAAGGTTTCATCAATCCTAAAAGGTGCTAACAAAATGTGCAAGCTCCAAATGATCCATCTATGGACTGGTGCAAGCATCTCAGAGTTGGAATATACGCTTTGATAAGTTGATCAAAGCATATTGTTTTATACAGACTTGCGGTGAAGCCTGTATTTACAATAAAGTGAGTGGGAGCACTACCGCCTTTCTGATAAATATATGTGAGTTGATCAGAAATGATGTAGAATTTTTTCTGGAAAGCATAAAGGAGTATTTGAAAGGAGTTCTTTAAAAGAAAGACCTCGGTAAAGCTACATACATATTGAGCATAAAAATCTATTGAGATAGATCAAGACGCTTGATTAGTTTTTCAATAAGTACATACCTTGTCAAGATTTTGATATAGTTCAAAATGGAACAGTCAAAGAAAGAGTTCTTGCCTGTGTTGTAAAGGTGTGAAATTGAGTAAGACTCAAATCCCGACCACGGCAGAAAATATAAAAGAGAATGAAAGTCATTCCCTATGCCTCAGTCATAGGTTCTATAAAGTATGCTACGCTATGTACCAGACATATTGTATACCTTGCTCTGAATTTTTCGAGGGAGTACAATAGTGATCTAGGAGTAGATCACTGGACATTGGTCAAGAATATCCTTAGTGAGGACTAAGGAAATATTTCTCGATTATGGAGGTGATAAAAGAGCCCGCCGTAAAGAGTTACATAGGTGCAAGCATTTACACTGATCCAGATGACTCTAAGTCTCAATCTGGATACATATTGAAAGTGGGAGCAATTAGCTAGAGTAGCTCCGTGCAGAACATTGTAAACATAGAATATTTGCAAAATACATACGGCTCTAAATATGACAGACCCGTTGACTAAGCTTCTCTCACGAGCAAATCATGATCATACCTTAGTACTCTTTGGGTGTTAATCACATAGCGATGTGAACTAGATTATTGACTATAGTAAACCCTTTGGGTGTTGGTCACATGATGATGTGAACTATGGGTGTTAATCACATACAGATGTGAATATTGGTGTTGAATCACATGATGATGTGAACTAGATTATTGACTCTAGTGCAAGTGGGAGACTGAAGGAAATATGCCCTAGAGGCAATAATAAAGTTATTATTTATCTCCTTATATCATGATAAATGTTTATTATTCATGCTAGAATTGTATTAACCGGAAACATAATACATGTGTGAATACATAGACAAACATAGTGTCACTAGTATGCCTCTACTTGACTAGCTCATTTATCAAAGATGGTTATGTTTCCTAGCCATGGACAAAAGAGTTGTCATTTGATTAATGGGATCACATCATTAGGAGAATGATGTGATTGACTTGACCCATTCCGTTAGCTTAGCACTTGATCTTTTAGTATGTTGCTATTGCTTTCTTCATGACTTATACATGTTCCTATGACTATGAGATTATGCAACTCCCGTTTACCGGAGGAACACTTTGTGTGCTACCAAAAATCACAACGTAACTGGGTGATTATAAAAGAGCTCTACAGGTGTCTCCGAAGGTACATGTTGGGTTGGCGTATTTCGAGATTAGGATTTGTCACTCCGATTGTCGAAGAGGTATCTCTGGGCCCTCTCGGTAATGCACATCACTATAAGCCTTGCAAGCAATGTAGCTAATGAGTTAGTTACGGAATGATGCATTACGTAACGAGTAAAGAGACTTGCCGGTAATTAGATTGAACTAGGTATTGGATACTGGCGATCGAATCTCGGGCAAGTAACATACCGATGACAAAGGGAACAACGTATGTTGTTATGCGGTTTGACCGATAAAGATCTTCGGAGAATATGTCGGAGCCAATATGAGCATCCAGGTTCTGCTATTGGTTATTGACCGGAAACGTGTCTCGGTCATGTCTACATAGTTCTCGAACCCGTAGGGTCCGCACGCTTAAGGTTTCGATGGCGATGCTTATATTATGAGTTTATGAGTTTTGATGTACCGAAGGAGTTCGGAGTCCCAGATGAGATCGGGGACATGACGAGGAGTCTCGAAATGGTCGAGACGTAAAGATCGATATATTGGACGACTATATTCGGACATCGGAAAGGTTCCGAGTGATTCGGGTATTTTACGGAGTACCGGAGAGTTACGGGAATACGTATTGGGCCTTATTGGGCCATACGGGAAAGAAGGAAAAGGGCCTCAAGGGTGGCCGCACCCCTCCCCTTGGTCTGGTCCGAATTGGACTACGGAAGGGGGACGCACCCTTCCTTCCTTCTCCTTTTCCCTTCCCTTTCCTTCCCTCCTACTCCTACTACTTGGAAGGGCTCCTAGTTCTACTAGGAAAGGGGGAATCCTACTCCCGGTGGGAGTAGGACTCCCCTAGGGCGCGCCATAGAGAGGGCCGGCCCTCCCCTCCTCCACTCCTTTATATACGGGGGCAGGGGGCACTCCATAGACACACAAGTTGATCTTGATCGTTCCTTAGCCGTGTGCGGTGCCCCCCTCCACCATATTCCACCTTGGTCATATCGTTGCGGTGCTTAGGCGAAGCCCTGCGTCGGTAGAACATCATCATCGTCACCACGCCGTCAGGTCGACGGAACTCATCCCCGACACCCTGCTGGATCGGAGTCCGGGATCGCCATCGAGCTGAACGTGTGCTGAACTCGGAGGTGCCGTCTGCTCGGTACTTGGATCGGTCGGATCGTGAAGACGTACGACTACATCAACCGCGTTGTCATAACGCTTCCGCTTACGGTCTACGAGGGTACGTGGACAACACTCTCCCCTCTCGTTGCTATGCATCACCATGATCCTTGCGTGTGCGTAGGAAAATTTTGAAATTACTACGTTCCCCAACAGGGGCTACTATATAGCCCCTGGTACTTCCGCGCTCATCCGAATATGGGGCACGTACATACATGACCGGGAAACCGGCCCTTCTTTAATGCGGAGGAATCGTGAAGATTCTGCTGAGTCATCGAGTGGTTGACCAGTCTCGCGCTTTATCATGACGATCGGTTTTGGCTTTCTCTCTTTGAGGTGCTCGTCCAGATGAACAAGAGCACAATCGCAGTAGTTCTCCTGGTGCCACCTTAGCTGATAGAGCGGAATGTAAGGTAGCAAAACACGGGAGCCGGGCAAACCCAACTATTGACCAAATACATGATTCGGAGCTGATGCATATAAGGCCAAACTCGCGACGCCGAACACTCCCTAAGGTATTCAGTCTTTACAACGTATACTGGGCTGAGTAACGTCCTCGATAATAAGCCCTGAATTTCCAGGTACGTGCATTAGTCTAGCGTGACGAAATGCCAATAACGCCAGCATCCCTCTTGGTTATGCTGAGTGTCCGGAGGGTGTGAAGCAACAAGAGACAGTAAAAAAGGTTTACACAGGGTCTTAATCTAAAAAGAAACCTTTGAGCGGGGCCCTGCTGCACATCTGCGCCTGTGTCTCCGTTGTGCCGTATCCTGGAAGGGTGTAGCACGATTGTCATCTGTAAAAGAGAAAAACCCAGGTGAAAGTCTTCGTGCGAAAAATTGGTTACTCTTAATAAACTATTAAAATTCAATCTAAATAAGGTCAAGCCGAACTGTAGTCCTTTTTACATGCGGGAAGCCCCTAGCGCCACCTATGGGGGTATATCCATCGACCCAATCTCAGGTTTATCTGAGCTGTTACAGCTAGTGGTGCGCCGGACTCGTCTAGCCGTGCCCGCGGTCTTGACGACCGATCATTTATTCTGGTTGGAGAGGTCGTTCGGTATTCGGCTGCTAAAGCCGCCACACATTCTTCTGCATGTAAGGAACACTCTGTGTTTCCGCTAACTATGATGATGCCACGCGGACCGGGCATCTTAAGCTTGAGATAAGCGTAATGCGGTACTGCATTAAAACGAGCAAATGTCGTTGTTCCGAGTAGTGCTTGATAGCCGCTTCGGAAAGGAGCGATGTCGAAGGTTAACTTTTCACTTCGGAAGTTGTCGGGAGAACCGAATACAACCTCTAGTACTAGGGAGGCCGTGCAGCGGGCCTCTGGGCCTGGTATTACTCCTTTAAACGTAGTATTGCTTTGGCTGATTCTTGTCGGGTCTATCCCCATTTTGCAGATTGTGTCCTGATATATCAGATTAAGACTACTGTTGTCGTACATAAGGACTCGGGTGAGATGGTATCCGTCAATTATTGGGTCTAGTACCAAGGCAGCCGATCCTCCGTGCCAGATACTAGTCGGGTGATCCCTGCGATCCGAAGTGATCGGGCAGGTTGACTAAGGGTTGAACTTGGGGGTAACGGGCTCCATGGCGTATGCGTCTCAGAGTGCGCATTTGCTCCTCCTCTTCGTTACGTGAATCATGTACACTGTTTTGACCTCTGGTGGGAATTTTTTCTATCCCCTAGTGTTTTGCTAGTGAGGCTCATCCTCGTCTTCACTTGGTGTCTCCCTCCCCTTGTGTTCGGTGTTTAGCTTGCCGGCCTGCTTGAAGACCCAGCATTCTCTGTTGGTGTGATTAGCAGGTTTGTCGGAGGTGCCATGAATCTGACATAATCTGTCTAGAATCTTGTTTAGGCTGGACGGTCCATCTCTGCTGCCTTTGAATGGCTTTTTCCATTGACCGGGTCGAGAGCCCCTGAATCCAGCATTTACCACCGTGTTGTCTAGGCTGTCTTCATTGTTCCGACGCTTGCTTTTATTGCATCGTGGCTTTCCATTACCATCCCTGACTTCGAATGTGCCTGGGTCGCTGGTGCCACTACAGGCCAGCCAACTATCTTCGCCCGCGCAAAAGCAGGTCATAAGGCTTGTTAGGGCTGCCATTGTCCTCGATTTTTCCTGGCCGAGGTGTCTAGCGAGCCATTCGTCCCGGACACTGTGTTTGAAAGCCGCTAAGACTTCGGCATCCGGGCAGTCAACAATTTGATTCTTCTTAGTTAGGAATCTGTTCCAAAGCTTTCGGGCTGACTCTCCGGGCTGTTGGATTATATGACTTAAATCGTCTGCATCCGGAGGTTGGACATAGGTCCCTTGAAATTTAGCCCTGAAAGCATCCTCAAGCTCTTCCCAACTTCCAATTGAGTTTTGGGGAGGCTCTTTAGCCAGTGCCGAGCTGGTTCTTTCAACTTGAGGGGCAAGTATTTAATGGCGTGGAGATCATCTCCGCGAGCCATGTGAATATGAAGGATAAGTCCTCAATCCAGACTCCGGGGTATGTCATTCCGCCATATGCCTCTATGTTCACGGGTTTGAATCCCTCTGGAAATTCGTGATCCAGCACCTCATCGGTGAAGCATAGGGGGTGCGCGGCACCCCTGTATTTGGATGTGTCATGGCATTCTGACGGTTGTAGTGTTCGGTTTTGATTCTGTGCCGGAGCGCGCTTCCTAGATCCGTAGATGGACCTGGTCATACCGGCTTTTTGGTGCAAGTCCTCACGTAAATCGTGTGCTGACTTATGTGCGACATCGTTAGCCGCCCTATCGCAGAGCGGTCGTTTTATTTTTCGGCTGTGTAGGCTCCAAAGCCTCGTCATCGAATTCAGGCAGCAGCTTGCGCTTTGGATAGCTCTTTGTGTGGCGACTGCCACCGTACTTTTCTTCAGTGTCGAGCACTTTTTTCCATCTACTGTTGAGTGTGTTTTGCATGGCCTTAAGCCTTTGCTTCTGCTTCTTTAGACTCCCCACGGTGGCAATAAGCCTTCTATGGAGGTTCTCTTGCTCCGAGTGCCTTTCCGGGATGATGTGTGCATCGTCGTCCGAACTGTTCTCCTCTCCGGAGACAGGTTGATTATCGTTTCTCTCAGTGTTGCCGTGATCGGACAGCGGCTCCGTACTATGTTCGCCGTCCGCTGGTTCATCCTGCTCTGTCGCTGGGTCCATGTGGTCGTCGTTTCCTTTAGAGTCTACCGGGGTATTACTCTTTCTTGCGCTGTTATCGCTGTTTTTGCCGAGGCGGGATTTGGAGCGGCACCTACGTCGTCGCTTTGGTTGCTTCTCGAGGGGATTAACCTTACCTGCATCCTTCCGTTCCTCGTCATTGCTTTCTTTGGGTGTATCCACCATGTATATATCATGTGATGACGTGGCTGTCCAGCGCCCTGTGGGCGGTGGTTCCTGTTCCTTTCCTGCATCGTCGTCCATACCGTCGATGTCTTCGGAGTCGAAATCAAGCATGTCGGTTAAATCGTCGACAGTGGCTATTAAGTGGGTGGTGGGTGGGGAACGAATTTCTTCGTCGTCCGCTTCCCACTCGAGCCGGACATAGTTCGGCCGAGGGTCTCCTGACAAGGAGAGAGACCTTAATGAATCTAGCACGTCGCCCAAGGGCGAGTGCTGGAAAATATCCGTGGAGGTAAACTCCATGATCGGTGCCCAATCAGATTTGATAGGCACAGACGCAAGCGGTTCGGAGCCCGTGGCCGGGGAAAAATCCAAGGGTTCGGCAACACAGGTCTCGTTTGAGGTGAAGTCAGTATTCGGCTCTAACGTTGCTGAGTGTGCGACCTCCGTGGCGGGGTCCATCCACCCGTCCTCGGACGGTACGATGTGCTATGGATTGAGGGCCGGAGTAGGCACAGGTGTGATCTCCCGAACACCGTACGACAGAAGAGCCAAGTCATGCTCGTCGTGACTGTGCGGCGCACTTGACATGGGCTCGAATCCGTCGAAGATCAAGTTTCCGCGGATGTCGGCAGTATAGTTTAAGCTTCCAAACCTGACCTGACGGCCAGGGGCGTAGCTCTCGATCTGCTCCAGATGGCCAAGCGAGTTGGCCCGCAGTGCGAAGCCACCGAATACGAAGATCTGTCCGGGGAGAAAAACCTCACCCTGGATCGCATCGTTACCGATGATCGAAGGAGCCATCAAAAGCCTTATGGTGACGGCACAGTGGAACTCTCAATGAAAGCACCAATGTCGGTGTCAAAACTGGCGAATCTCGGGTAGGGGGTCCCGAACTGTGCGTCTAAGGCGGATGGTAACAGGAGGCGGGGGACACAATGTTTACCCAGGGTCGGGCCCTCTCGATGGAGGTAATACCCTATATCCTGCTTGATTGATCTTGATGATATGAGTATTACAAGAGTTGATCTACCACGAGATCGTAGAGGCTAAACCCTAGAAGCTAGCCTATGATTATGATTGTTGTTGTCCTACAGACTAAACCCTCCGGTTTATATAGACACCGTAGGGGGCTAGAGTTACACAGAGTCAGTTACAAGGGAGGAGATCTACACATCCGAATCACCAAGCTTGCCTTCCACGCAAAGGAGAGTCCCACCCGGACACGGGACGAAGTCTTCAATCTTGTATCTTCATAGTCCAGCAGTCCGGCCAAAGTATATAGTCCGGCAGTCCGAGGACCCCCTAATCCAGGACTCCCTCAGCCGGTTTACTGCGAAGACAGGATATATATACATTAAAATAACTGCAACATCGTGAATAAGAAAAAACCTAGACTATACAATAAAGAAATTACGGCATATTACATCCACTGAGCATCAAAGTTTGCCATTATGATAATAAAGCACAAGCAGGCAACAGATTACATACAATGGGCATCAAAGATCGCCACCAGTGCAAATAAACATGCCAACAAAATAATATACAAAACCGTCAGCACTTTAATAGAGTTCAAGAAAGGTTAGCCCTGGTTGGGAGCTGTAGCGCAAGCAGCTGAGCAAGCTGATGAGGCTGTGCTTGTTTGACACTTATATCCTCCTCACTCTGAAAGATAAACAAGCAAACAGATGACATGTTTTGCAATAAGTATCAGTGCTGACAATTCATCACATTTCTTACTGACGAATAAAGTGACACAGTTTAAAATAGCATTAACACAATATGATATTGTTCAGGTCAAGACATGGCAGGAAATGACATTGTGAAGGAGTTGGCAGCTTCACGACACCACTGGATTACAGATCAAGAACTCATAAGTATCAATGGTTAGTGTGTTGTTGTCGGTGTACTAGAATAGGGGTACCCTAGTACCCCGAACTCGTGCACGGACAGTGGCAGCGCCCCACGGCCGGGCCGGCCTGTTGGCCGCCAAGATCCTCAGCAGCTCCCTTGGAGCCATTCAAGAACAAAGTAGTCAAGACCCCGGCAAGAGAAGCTTGCCGGGAAGGCTACCCAGTAGCTAAAGGAAACGAGGCCCGGCAAGAGGAGCTTCTTTGGGAAGGCTTGGCGGGCGCTGAACCCCAAGCGACAAGGTTCCCGCCATGGAAGCGCTGTCGGGCGGGCGACCTCTCTTCATCTCCGCTCCAGCTCACCCGCCAACGTGTCACCACGGGGCTCTCCCAAGTACGCGTGTCGGAAGGCCGTGCAGCCAGCGGGGAGTAGCGACAGACGGCGCTGACAAGCCACCATCGTATGACGGAGGCGCACTTAACGTCCCTGTTACATCGCTCGAGCGATCGAGACGGGCATTGATGACTCTTGTCCCTTGTGAGTTAGGTATAGGATATCAGACATCGCATAAAGCGGTGTACCAACCTAGGTTTTACCATTGTGACCTTGTCTACTTGCCACATGTGGTAACCCCTTGTGCATATAAAAGGAGGCCCGAGGGCAACGTGAGGGGTTCGATTCGCTGGGTTTCTAGTTTAGCTCCAGCTTAGTTCATCACACTCAAGTTAGGTCTTGTAGCCAGCATTGCTCCCTAGCAAGAACACAAGATAATCCACAAAGCAGCAGTAGGAGTATTATCTCTCCGGAGAGCTCCGAAGCTGGGTAAACCCCCTCGTGTGCATCGCCTCGACCCGCTCTTTGTGCAATCTCCGCCCCCCTCCGAACCACAAGGGACACAGGTCCCGTAGGTGCTCGTGGGGCACGATCAGCTCACCCCCGACATCTTTGGCGCGCCAGGTAGGGGGCGTCGAGGCTGTGTGAATCCGGTCCGGCGGTCGCACTAGCAACTCCATCGACGTCTTCGTCGACATGGCGCCGAAGAAGAAGCCTTCGGCAGCAGCTGAGCCATCCGCGTCGAACCCACCATCACCGGAGCCGTCAGGTGGTGGGGGAAACGCTGGCGGAGGGACCGGCATCGTCGAAAGAGCCCACGATGCCGCCAGGTCCAAAGACAACGCAGTGCGGGCGTCTGCGTCCGAATCTGCACCGCGTCCGTCACAGGAGGCGCGGACGACGGCGTCATGATACTGCGGCACCATACGATCTTTGGACCAAGGCCTGGAGGATCCCGAGGCCCTCGAGACCCGCATGCACCTCAAAGACGCCGGTACGAAAGTGGGTACGGTCGCTGGGACGGGATGCTGCTCCTCCTAACTTGGTTAGGAGTCCGAGCACATCCCGTTCTTCACTTCGTACGCCGTTGCCGCCAACTACACCAGCGGAAGCCCTGGCGAGAGCTCAGTTACTACTAGATTACCCTCCAACGGCCGATAAGGTCGATGAGTGGAGGGCCACAATTCAGAGTCTCATCGGCTTCGCCAATGGCGACGTCCCGCGGCGAGGCGACAAGGTGCGAGCCGATGGCGACGAGACTTGCGGGGGTGCACCCACCGTACACTCCCCTTCCCGAAGGCCAAGATCGCCGACTCGCCGGATCCACCTCGACAGTGACTCCACAACATCGTCGGATCCGCGGCCTCGTCGCGACCAGCGTCAAGTTCTTCGAGAACGGCAAGAAGAGGACGCTCGAACCCGTATCGAGCGCCGAAGAGAAGCGCGCCGTCAATCTGACCAACGCGCCGGGCCCACTGTCGATATGCATGCGCCAGGGGAACCAGGCGACTTGCCGTACGCGGTGGGTTGCCCTGCGTTCACTCGTGAGCTGCGGCAAGTCCAGTGGCCCGACAAGAAAAATTTCAAACCAGATGTGCCGGAGAAGTACGACGGCAGGACACACCCATCGGAGTTCCTCAGCATCTACACCATCGCGGTGCAAGCTGCGGGGGGCGACGACAAGATCCTCGCCAACTACTTCCCCTTGGTGCTCAAGCCAAACGCCGATCTTGGCTCATGCACTTGCCGGATGGCTCTATTTCTTCTTGGCAGATTTGTGCCATCAGTTTGTTGGCGCCTTCACAGGCGGCCACAAGCCTCATGGCCAAGAGAGTGATCTCCACCTGCTTGCCCAGAAGGAGGGGGAGTCTCTGCGCAAATTTATCCAGAGATTCAGTCGAGTGCACTATAACATCCCAGACGTCCACCCTGCTGCAGTGATTAGTGCATTCCATCAGAATGTGCGAAATCGCAGGATGAGGGAGGAGATGGCGATGTGCAAAGTGAAAGACGTCGGCAGCTCTACGCCTGGCCGACAAGTGTGCACGCTGAAGAAGGAAGAAGGCTCCAGAGAGAGTGTGGGAGCAGAAGTCCTGACAAGGAGGGGACCGCCCGGCAAGGAATAGCCGGCGGAACAACAGGAGGAAGAAAACCAAGAAGTGCTAGTTGTCGAGCAGTCCGGCAAGGATGATGCCGCCAACCAAGCCAAGGCCGGTGGCTCCGGCAAGGAGGTTACGTTGGCGCCGTCCGCCAAGTCGTGGCGGCCACGACAAGCCTAGCAGCTCCAACAAGCAGTACTGCAAAATCCACCGCACTAAGGGCCACGATCTCCAAAGCTGCAAGAAAGTCGAGCAGCTTGTGGAGCTACAGAAAGCTGAATACGAGCGGTGAGACAAGGAGAAAGCCCAAGAAGGTGCCGGTGCAGCAAGTAAAAAGAGACCCGGTCGGGGAGGACGCCGCGGCAAGGCCAAGCAGCGGCAAGGAGACAGACCTCCCCGTGGCCGCGACAAGGAAGAAGATGAAGATGACGAGGATTATGAAGATGATGAAGCTGATGAGCAGGAGTTTCAAAAGGCAACAGAGGTCCTTTGCGTCGACGATGGTGCGTCTCTGCATACCTCACACTGCCAACTCAAGCAATGGATGCGCGAGGTCAATGCAGCAGAACCATCCCTAGAGTCACGCAAACCTCTCGGCGGTCCAAGACGCCCATCATCTTTGACATTGAGGATCACCCTGATCGCATCACTGCGGTCGGGTGTTTGCCGATGTTGGTATCACCAACCATCCGCAACCTCAAGGTCACAAAGATGCTGGTTGACGGCGGGGCCGGCCTGAATTTGATATCTTCTGCAGTACTCCAGAGACTTCAAATCCCCGACAGCTCGAAGAAACCGGCACCTTCCAAGGAATCAACCCAGAAGGAGCAAGCCCAAGGGGAAGATCACGTTGCCGGTAACATTCGGCAGTGAGCTCAACTTCAGAACTGAGAGGGTCACGTTCGACGTCGCCGATTTCCCATTGCCCTACAATGGCATACTCGGTCGTCCGGCACTCGCCAAGTTCATGGCCGCCTCTCACTATGCATACAACCTACTCAAGATGCCCGGCCCGATAAGTGTCATTTCTGTCCATGGCGACAAGAAAGATGCACTTATCTGCGCCGACAAGATTTACCGGGATGCAGCAGCGACAGATATAGCAAACCACTTACCGCTGAAGCTCACGGGCCGAAGAAGAAGACCACTGGGTCCGGCAAGAGCACTGTTGCCCACTCTGGCAAGCGCACCTCTTCGGAGTGCTGCGCTACCGTCGAGGACGCACCATCGAGCTCCACCGGCAAGTGCAACAAGACGATGGCAGCTCCGCCAAAGACCAAGAAAGTGCCCGCCAAGGAGGACGGTGCTGGTGGTACCTTCACCATCAGTGCCACGCTTGATCCTAAATAGGAAGGCGAGCTCGTTGCTTTCCTGCGGGCGAATGTCGATGTGTTTGCATGGCAACCATCTGATATCCCCGGTGTTCCCGTGAAAGTAATTGAGCACCACCTAGCTGTCTGCCCTCACCGCAGCGGCCCGTCAAGCAAAGAGTTAGGAAGCGAGGAGCGCCAAGAGTTCATAGCAGAAGAAATCAAGAAATTGGAAGCAGGGCTTGTCGAGGAGTCCTCCACCCCACGTGGTTGGCCAATTCGGTAGTGGTACGCAAGGCTAATGGGAAATGGAGACTTTGTATTGACTTCACAGATGTTAATAAAGCTTGTCCCAAGGACCCATTTCCCTTGCCGCGTATCGACTAGATTGTTGACTCCACGGCTGGATGCGATCTGCTTTCATTTCTTGATGCATATTCAGGATATCATCAGATCTTCATGGAAGAAGAGGATGAAGAGAAAACCGCATTCATCACACCATGTGGCACGTACTGCTTTATACGGATGCCTTTCAGTTTGAAGAATGATGGTTCAACCTTTGCAAGGGCAGCCATGATGCTTTTGGACCACAGATACACAGAAATGTAGAAGCCTACATGGATGACATAGTGGTCAAGAGCAAGGACAGAGCGACTCTGATTCAGGATTTAGACGAGACGTTTGCAAACCTGCGCAAGATCAACCTCAAGCTCAACCCCGAGAAGTGCGTGTTTGGAGTCCCTTCCGGCAAGCTCCTCGGGCTCTTTGTATCTCAGCGGGGAATTGAAGCCAACCCCGACAAGATCAAGGCCATTGAGCAGATCGAAGCACCAAAGCGCGTTAAGGATGTCAGGAGGCTTGCCGGTTGCGTGGCTGCTCTCAGCAGGTTCATTTCTAAGTCTGCTGAGCGCCTCGCCATTTTTCAAGATTTTGAAAAAGGCAGGTCCAATGAAATGGACTCCCGAAGCGGAGGCTGCGCTGCAGGACTTGAAGAGATACCTGTCCTCCACTCCAATACTTGTCGCACCTAAACCGTAAGAGAAGTTGCTGCTGTATATAGCGGCGACCAATCAAGTGGTAAGTGCTGCGTTAGTAGCGGAGAGGGAGGCGGATGATGAGCCGGCAACCAAGGCAGGTGCGTCCAGCGACAAGCGGGGCGCTTCGCCGTCAAGCTCCGGTCCCGACAACGACGGATCAGCGCAGGGTTGCGACAAGATACGGAAGAAGATGGTGCAGCGCCCAGTGTACTTTGTCAGTTCCCTTCTGCAGGGGGCTAGATCGAGATACTCTGGTGTGCAGAAGCTGCTTTTTGGCCTGCTCATGGCCTCGAGAAAGCTGCGCCATTACTTCCAAGCACATGAGATAACAGTTGTCACTCGCTTTCCGCTAAAGAGGATTTTGCAAAATCCAGAAGCAACAGGCAGGATTGTTGAGTGGGCACTGGAACTGTCAAGCTTTGGTCTCAAGTTCGAAAGCACTTCAACTATCCAGAGCAGGGCATTGGCAGAATTCATAGCAGAGTGGACGCCAATGCAGGATGAAGAGATTCCAGAGACGAGCATCCCCGTCAAGGAGGCAAATAAAGAATGGCTGATGTACTTTGACGGTGCCTTCTCGCTGCAAGGCGCCCGGTGCGTGTCGCTTATCGCACCCACCGGGGAACACCTCAAATACATAGTCCAAATGCACTTTCCCAAGGAACAAGCAACAAATAATACTGCAGAGTATGAAGGCTTGCTTGCCGGTCTCAGGATTGCGATAGACCTTGGGATTAAGAAGCTCATCGTCAGGGGAGACTCACAACTTGTCGTCCGCCAAGTAAATAAAGATTACCAGAGTCCGTTGATGGAAGCATACGTCGATGAAGTGAGGAAGCTGGAAGAGCACTTTGAAGGCCTGCAAATGGAACACGTTCCAAGAGCACATAATGATATAGCTGATGGCCTCTCCAAATGTGCCGCACTTAAGTTGCCTGTGGAACCAGGGATTTTTGTGCTCAAGCTGACTCAGCCAACCGTGACACCATCAACAGGGCAGAGCAAGAAGAGAAAATTGGTTTCCGGTGACTACTTTCCGGCAGAGCTCTCCAAAGCCGCCGCCAAGAAGGTCCCTACAACCAATGCAAATATCACTGAGGAGCAGTCTGCTCCGACAAACCACGCAGTTTGTATAGTTGAAGCAAACGCTCCCGACAAGCTTAGCTCCGGCAAGCTTGACGGGGATCATCGAGCTCCGGCGGACCAGCGGGTCCTTGCCATAGAAGCTGATGGTCCCGCAGTGACAGATGAGCCTTTAGTCCTTGTTGTCGAGCCACGTGCTCCAACATGGGCACAGCAGATCGTCCATTTCCTTGACATGAGAACTTCCCAAGAGCAAGAAGAAGCGGAAAAAGTAGCCCGGCAGTCAAGTATGTACCAGTTTGTTGATAACATCCTGCATGTAAGGAGACTCAACGGGTGAAATTGAAGTGTATTTGCGAAGATGGACAGCTGTTGGCGGAGATACACGGAGGCATATGTGGTCACCACATTGGCGCAAGAGCACTTGCCTACAAAGCTTTCCGGCAAGGTTTCTTCCGCCGAAGCCCTCCAGATGCAACCGCACAAGTAACCAAGTGTGAAGCGTGCGGCCCATTCAAGACAGATACACCAGCCAGCTCAAGCTCTCCAGACGATCCCTTTATCCTGGCCCTTCGGTGCAGGGGCTCGACATCCTCGGCCCTTTCCCGAAGCTGTTGGGGGCTTTGAGTACTTGTACGTCGTGAATCGACAAGTTCACAAAGTGGCCGGAAGTAGAACCAGTGAGGAAGGTGACAGCCGACCGTCAAGTTCTTGGTCAATTGTTTGCCGCTTTGGGATTCCTAATCGGATCATCACCGACAACGGCACACAGTTCACGAAGTCGAACCTTCATGCACACCCAAGATCTTGGCGCCAAGATCTGCTTTGCTTCGCTGCTCATCCGAGAAGCAACGGTCAAGCGAGAGGGCAAACACTGAAGTGCTGCGAGGACTCAAGACCGTAACTTTCGACGAGGCTGCACAAGTGCGGAAGGAATCTGGATCGAGGAGCTGCCGCGATTCTTTGGTCGATCAGACGACGCCAAATCGAGCCACCGCCGCACACCATTTGCTCTAGTCTCGGAGCGTAGGCAGTTCTCCCCACGGAACTTCAGATACGGGTCACCTCGAGTGCTCGCTTATGATGAGTGGAGCAAGAGCAGCTGCGACAAGATGACGCGCTGCTCCTCGAGGAAGATCGTCTTCGAGCTGTCACGAGCTGCTCGTTACCAGCAAGCTTTGCGCCGCTACCATAGCCGCAGTTAATGCCGTAAGCTTCGAGGAAGGCGACCTTGTTCTTCGGGCGTTCAATCCGCCAAGAATTCCAACAAGTTGACGCCTTGAAGTGGGAAGGCCCTTATCGGGTAAAACGAAATACTAGGCCAGCTGTCCGCCTTGAGACCGAAGACGGCTTTCCGGTGAGCAATTCCTGGAACATAGAGCATCTTCGCAAGTTTTACCCATGAGGCGCGGTTGCCGGAACCCGTTCCGGCAACCAACCTTTTGTACAAGTCTTGCCGCTGTTGCATGTAATCCTTTGTACAAAGCCGGGCGCAGACCCCGTGCATCAGTAAAGCCTATGGTTGCGCACATTTTTGTTAATACATGCCTTCATAATTAAATATGCATGCGTTTACTAACATCTTGTGTAGCACCCGCACCCGGTAAGCGATAATGAGCCATTAGGCTCCACAACTTTCTTTTTCTCTTCTTTCTTCTCAAACAAGAAGATGGTTCATCCACCCACAAGTTAACCGGGGGGAGAGAAGGAGATAGTGGTGTTGGCCGACAAGCGTCGCTCTAGGAACTGTCGCCTTGCCGGAAGACGGACAACAGAAAAGCTAAGTTGCTAAGTTTAAGCGACCAGTTTTAAATTTTCAAGTTATCTTCCTCGAACGATAGTACTTTGTATGGAAAACCCGTGCTGGAGGAACCAAATCGTGATCTGGTCGCCCTTACTTTGTTTCGAGTCCGCTCAACAACTTAAGTGAGCTGCGGCTAGTCCGCAACGAGGTTGCTTGTCGGTAGCGACCCCGCCAGTCTTGAAGTTCCGCACTCAGCCGCAGCAAGAAGGGTGCTGCACCGCAAGTTTCCCTGAAAGCGTAGGGTAAAAACATACAAGGGAAGAAATCGAGTAAAGGAAATAACGTTGCATTCGATTGCCTAAGATAGTGTATATTACATAATAACTTGTCGCAGATCTAATAGGCTTTTCTCACAAAACATGATCTACAGCGACAAGAGAAGGATAAACTTGGCGGCCTAGTCCACGCGGCCACCCTCGAGCCTCTTGACTCCGCTCACCCTGTCCACAATGGGTGCGACAAGGGTCTTGAGCGCTTCAACATCGGCGGATGGAGGCAGGGACTTGAGGACCTTGGAGAAGTCGACGCCTGGGTTGCGGAAGGCCACCTTCATCAACACCTTCTGGAGAGCCTCGGCACAGACTTGGCGTGATTCCTCCGCCAGCTGCTTCGGGACCTCATCCCGGAGCCGCCGGATACCCGCCAACACGCCTTTGAAGAATAGGCTGAGCTTGACGCTGGGTTGGAGGTTCTCGTCGGTGGAATATCCAAGATCTGTCATCCCCAACTCGATCAGCTCATTGTGGATGCCGGCGGCGGTGTCCACGAGGCCTTCTGTCCAATGCATTATGCTGTCCCGAAGATTATTCTGGGCAGTCACGGCATTCGACAGTAACTCCTCGGTGGCCTTGATTTTCTCCAGCAGGCCTGCTTTCCGCCTCCCTGACGCCGTTCAACGTCTCCGTCAAGGTGGTTAATTTCAGCTCCAGATCCGCCTTGACGTTCTTGGCGGCATCGATCTCCTTGATCTTTTCAGCCAAACGACCCTGCAGCTCGCCGAGGGTATAAGCGTCCTTCTCACGCTCGCTCTTCAACCCGGTGACCTCCTCGACACTCTTCTGGAGGGTGGACTCCAGCTGAGCCACCCTCGTCTCCAGTTCCCCTTTGGCGGCCTCGGCAGCAGCAGATCCTTTGCCTCCCGGCGGCCCGCTGATCGTTTGCTTTCGCCTGCGAGATCTTCCTCAAAGCTGTCGAGGTTGATCTTCCGCGCCAGCTCACCTTCTCTAGCAGAGAGCTTCTCACCGGCAAGCCTCTGCTGCTCCTCAACCTCGCCTTTCTCCAAGATAAAGGTCGCGCGCTCCTCAGCAAGCTGCTCCCGAGCCTCTGCTATGTCCCGGAGAGTCTCTTTGTTGGCGTGTCGGAGCTCTTCTGCGCGTTTCTCCAAGTCAGCTCCCGCCCTCGCGACAAGCGCCTCCCTGGACTCCAGTTTGGCTTGTCGGGCGCGGTAGAGCGACAGCAACCTCCTTAGCAGCTGCTCCTCCTCGGGTTCACCACTGCTGCTGCTCAGGGCATCGACCAGCGACAGCCCGGCGGAGGCGAGCAGCTCCGCATCGAAGGTCTCCCCTTCGGCTGGCGCCCTGGAGCTTGATGCCCATGGGAGCTTGATGAAGACACCCTCACCGGCTTTCAGGTAGGCGTCGGGCTGGGGCTCCTCGGAGCCTGGCGCGGCATCGGTGGCGGGGGCATCGGCGGTCGGCGCAGCGCCTGGCGCTCCTGCGGCCTCCGGGCCGTCAGTCACGATCGGGTTCCTCCCACCTCTGCGCCCGGCCCCCCGGCAGCCTCCTCACCGGCGGGCTTGTCAGCACCAGCTTCCTCCTCCTCCATGTTGGCTGCGTCGACACTGTCGCCGCCGGCGTCCTCCTCGCTGGCAGCCTCGGTTTCCATCGGGTCTCCGGCAGATGGATCTGGTGGTCAGGAGGAGGAAGCACAGATCAGACAGATATTCGGAAGAGCAGAACCCAAGGAAAACTATCAAGACAAGAAGGTTACCTGCAGTGGGGCCTGTGGCCGCGGCCTCCACCACCGGAGGGTCGTCGGCGCCAGTCCTTGTCGGGGAAGCTCCCCTTGTCGGAGAAGCCTCCCTTGCCGGAGAGCGCTCCCTCGGCGGAGAATTCTCCCTTGGTGGCGTAGTTGAAGCAAGCAGAATCTCGGGAGCGGCCTCCGGGGCCTCCTGATGAGGCTGGACCTCAGGGGTAGCCTCCGGTGCTCCATGATGTGGCTGCTCTGCTCCTACAAAATCCAACAAACCAGATATAAGTAACGGAAAAGCACCCAAGCGCGCCTAACCACGGGAAGCATACTAGATACTTACGCTGGGGGCTGTGCTGGGGGCTGCTCTGTTGAAGGGTTGCCGGATCCGGCAAGGGAGTTCCGGACGTGCCCCCTGTTGCAACAGGGGAGTCGTCCGAAACGACGACCACCGGTGTCTTGGCCCTCTTCGGCGCCCTCTGAGCTGACGCCCTGAAGAAGAAAGTTCAGAGTGGAACCAGTCAGATATAAGATGAAGCAATAAATTGGAAGATTACAAATGGCAGCGGCAAGATCTTACTCTTCCTCTTCTTCCTCGGGGCTGAGGGCGGAGAGATCAAACTCTGCTCCAGCGCGACGGATCGGGGGAGAGGACTCCCTCTGGCGCTTGGCGGGTGCAGAAGCTGCGACTCCAGAGGGCCCTGCTCCCGTCGCCGCGGCGGAATGAGGCGCTCCCGCGGCAACAGTACTTGTCGCGGTGGAGCGCGTCGGGCGGCGAGGCGGCTGCTGGACCGTGTGCTCCCCCGCCATTTCTCCGGTCCTCCGGAGACGTCTCCTTGGCGGGGCGGCGGGCTCCTCCTGCGGCAAGCTACTTGACGGCGGAGGAGAGGCGCCCCCGGCAGGCTCAATTGGGTCGTTGTCGGGCTCGGTCTGCTCCTCCTCACCGATGAACTCTTCTTGGTCGGCAAGGCTTGCCGCCTCGGCCCTCTCTGCCTCCTCGACTGTGAACCCAAACGCACCGGCGGCCTCTCGCAGCCTCCTCCAACCTTGTGGCGTCGCGCCATCTCCCAGCAGTGGTGTCGCGGGTGAGCCGCCTCTTCTCGTCGGCACGGACCGGCACTTCAGACAAGTCGTCGAAGAACTGTTGCACTATGTCGTCGGCGGGTTCCTGCCAAGTTGGAACGATCCCATGGGAATCGCACAAAGGCATTATCGCGCGGATGCGATCAAGCGACGAGTTGTTGCACAAGGGCACAACCCCCCTCGGCAACATGCACCATCCAGGGTTATCCGCTTCAGGCTTGAACAGCTCCCGCAGCATGCCGTCAAGCTCCAGGGTGGTGAAGTTCCAATTCAGACCTGGACGCAGCCTCATGATATCTGCCGCGTTCTGGAATTCCCAAGCAGGTCTCCCTTTCTCCTGCAAGGGTGCAATTCGGCGGCAAAGGAAGTCCGCGCCAACCACCCCTACGGTGAGCCCTGCTTGCCGGAGGCGCAAAATCCTAGTTGTGGCAATCTTCAACTTGTCGTCCTCCGGCGCCAAGTTGCTCCAATCATTGCCGCGAACTATGGGGGTTTTGCGCAGGGCAGTAAAGGGCTGTGGCTCCTCCTCTAAGATCCAGCACCAGACAGCCCTCCACTCCTCCCACTTGCTGCGCAACTCTCCGTCAAGGTACGCTTCCTTCTTGCCGATCCTAGAGGTCCATGCAATTCCTCCGGCAAGCGGCTCTCCTCTCTCTACACGGGGTGAGAAGTAATGGCGGAAGAGGGCGACATTTGGGTGGACCCCGACAAAGTTCTCGCAAAGATGCACGAAAAAAGCCAAGGTGAGAACGGCGTTGGGGGTGAAGTCAAGAAGGCGGAGACCATAGGTGCTCATGACATCACAGAAAAATTCAGAAAAGGGCGGGCAGAGCCCGCACCAGAAGAAAATCGCAAAGAAGGGGTACACGAAGGAGACTTTGGCAGATGTGGCGGCGGAGATGACCCTCGTGCGCGGATGCGCCCGGGTCACTGTCGACCAGAAGAGGTAGTACCCATCCCGCAGTTCCTTCCTGTCGAGCAGGGGGTCGAAGAGAGCCCGCTCTTTCCGCAGCGCCGCGAGCCGCTGCGCCTCGGCGGATTTCACGCCCTTCCCCTTATCGGCCTTCGGGGCCATAGGGAGTCATGGTGAAGGAAGCCGACGGCGTGGGTGGTGCCGGTGGCAGTGGAGGGGGCGGAGCGTCGCTCTCTGTGGGCTCGAGAAGGAAGGGGAAAGCGACGGGGGTTTTCCGATGTGACAGCGAGGGCAAGTGGGTGTCCTGCCCCGGTTTCCCCGCTTATAAAGGGAGAGGGGACGGGCGTTCCGATTTTTTCCATTAAAGGAAGCCCCACGATCTCCCCCACGGGCCACGCCCCACACGTGCTGCTCGGAGACGTGGTGGGTCCAAGGCAAGTAACGGCGTAATCAAGACCACGCTACGCCTCGGCACTGTTTTGGGCCTGGCCCAACAGAGCTTGGCGCCGTGTGGCCCAGCCCGGGGCTCTGTTGTACTAGAATAGGGGGTACCTAGTACTCGAACTCGCACGGATGACGGGCAGCGCCCCACGGCCGGGCCGGCCTGTTGGCCGCCAAGATCCTCAGCAGCTCCCTTGGAGCCATTCAAGAACAAAGTAGTCAAGACCCCGGCAAGAGAAGCTTGCCGGGAAGGCCACCCAGGGCGCAAAGGAAACGAGGCCCCGGCAAGAGGAGCTTGCTGGGAAGGCTTGGCGGGCGCTGAACCCCCAAGCGCGACAAGGTTCCCGCCGCGGGGAAGCGCTTGCCGGGGCGGGCGACCTCTCTTCATCTCCGCTCCAGCTCACCCGCCAACGTGTCACCACGGGGCTCTCCCAAGTACGCGTGTCGGAAGGCCGTGCAACCAGCAGGGAGTAGCGACAGACGGCGCTGACAAGCCACCATCGTGGCGGACGGAGGTGCACTTAACGGTCCCTGTTACACTGTTCGAGCGACTGAGACGGGCATTGATGACTCTTGTCCCTTGCCGTCAGAGTTAGGTATAGGATACTGTACACTGTACAAAGCGGTGTACCAACCTAGGTTTTTACCATTGTGACCTTGTCTACTTGCCACATGTGGTAACCCCTTGTGCATATAAAAGGAGGCCCGAGGGCAACGTAGAGGGGGTTCGATTCGGCTGGGTTTCTAGTTTAGCTCCAGCTTAGTTCATCACACTCAAGTTAGGTCTTGTAGCCAGCATTGCTCCCTAGCAAGAACACAAGATAATCCACAAAGCAGCAAGGAGTATTATCTCTCCGGAGAGCTCCGAAGCTGGGTAAACCCCCTCGTGTGCATCACCTCGACCCGCTCTTTGTGCAATCTCCGCCCCCCTCCGAACCACAAGGGACCCAGGTCCCGTAGGTGCTCGTGGGGCACGATCAGCTCACCCCCGACAGCTGTCAATTTATCCCATTTCAGATTGGCAAATAAAGAGATGGTTTAAATAATAGTAGAATGATATGACATTGTTCATAATTAAGACATTGCAGAATATGACATTGTGCTGTAGTGGGTTGGTTCACCACACCACTGGATTACGGATCAAGAATGTATATACATGCAAAGGCAAAAGAAAATCACTTGCTCAGAGTAGTTTAATTTACATGGTATGAAGAAGGAACTTGGTTGTACAACTGAAAACTTAAATTGAGAAGGACAAACTTTTGTTTATGAACTACATAATATACTTTAAACATGCAATTTGATGCAAACACCAAAAATAAACAGTTGTTGCAGTCATGTCTAACAAAATATACACAACAAAGTTTGAAGGCTTGAGAAGGACAAACTTACATTATTGGTGAAGACAGGCTCTATAAAGCCCTTGTCCACGCTGATTGGGGGCAATTCAAGAAGTTTACCACAGAATCTTCTTCATAAGCATTGCCTTTATTCTACATTTTGTTAAGAGTAAATACAGATGTGATAATATAAGAAAAAATGGAGAATATTTAAGATAAGATGAAGAGTGATGCTACATAACCAAGTAGCTATAAATGTAAGTACAGCGACAGGCAAAAGGTATATCCAAGAGCAATGCAGAGCTAAACTTCTTCAGTACCATCGGTGTTATCCAACCTTATGATAAGAGTAAATATAGATCTGATGTGTAGAAAATGGAGGGCAAAGGAAAATAAGCTGCAGAGTGATGGTACATGAACAACTACCTCTCAATATAAGTACACTGATAAAGGACAGCAGGTACTTACAAGAACAATGCAGAGCTAAAAAAATTCATTGGCATTGGTTATATTCTACACTAATGTAACCATTCATACAGATCAGATAATTTGGAGCGAACAATTGATAAGCAAGCTATCATGCATACTGCTGTCACATAATGAACCTGGTATGTATGCAAGTACAGTGATACAGGATAACGGGTACTAACAAGAGCAAAGCAGCGGGCAGCATATTTGTGATATCCTGTCGTCCTTTTCAAATCGGAATTCTTCTTCGAGCAGATTTCCTGCAAAAAAGATCCGTAAGGCACATGCGGAAAAGTAGAAGTTCAAATTGTCATGTGATATGATAGAAAGTAACTCATGCTGGGAACGAGACCAGTGCATAACAAGATTTTTCCATTCAATGTCTTCTAAATTTAGCACATGAGACTTAACCGGAAATTTGTTTATAGACTTGCCATCAAAGTGTGATTTCCTCAGGTAACATCGATACTGCTGTAATGCTTCCTTGAAAAGCGCAAGAAAGCTTTGCTCGTCATGACTATCCAGATTGACCCGCACCTACTTACAACAATGTAATGTAAATCATTGATGTTTTCAATCAGAAGAAAACAGGTGGGACAGGAAGATGTGAAAATGGTGTTTATCTTCACTATAATGTTCCCATCATGGCAATATATGCACGTAGTCCCTAACAAAATTGAAAGCATTGTCTTTTAAACTGGGAATAACTGGAATGCGGTTCCAATCTGCAGGAATTGGCCGTCTCTACAGTTGGGATAGGTCTTCGGCCGGTGGACTTGCTGTACTTTTTGCTGGAGTGGGATTTCTATGTGGTACTGCTGGTGCTATGGCAACTGAAATAGGCATACCTTTTGCTGGAGTGCAGGTCCTGTGTGGTGGGGCTAGTGGTGTGGCCAGTGAAGTATGGGTACAGTCTGCTGGAGTCGGTCCTATGTTTTGTGTCACTAGTTGTAGAGCCAATATAAGTGGGGTGTTGTCTGATTTCTCCGGCACCTCCATGTTTTTCAAGGACTTTGATGGTGCTCCTTCAGGTTCGGCAATCACCATCTTCCTCTTTTATGTCTGATGCACAAGAACAGCATTTGAGTGGAAAACACGATATAATGATAGATGGAATATGTATTGATAATGGATGGGCATGGCATCTGGACATATATGATGAGTAAACTAAGCAAATGGCGGTGCTACAAAGTAGAATAAATGGAAGATAACTTATGCAAGATACGCGCAATCAATAAAACCTTGCCAAATTAGAACAGGCACCTTGATGGGTGAACAGGATAGGCCATCTTCCTTTGACTCCCCGAGGTCAGAATAGTCATTAGGATAATATTCTGAACAAGAATCTACAGGTGAGGAGCGTATGAGTTTCATTGCATACAGAATGGCACTCAATGCCTTGGTGCCAATTTTGTAAGTCGTTGCAGTGTTCCACAATATTCTTCTGATGCGCGGATTCTAATATTCACTGTGATTACGTATAATATCTGAGAAGCATGAAAACATAAATAACAGTGAGATTATCTTTGTAATGCAGAGGATATTCTAATATAGGGGTGCCCCTGTAAACCCTTGTGTGCTATCACTGGATTCTGATGAGAGATCCCATGTGTGATGTAATATGGTGCGTGCATTAATATAATCTGGCACAAGTACACAAAAAATAGGCTCCAGAAGTAAGGATAGTTGGCAGATGATAGGTTTATAATATACTGTATAGAGAGTTTATTGCCAAACCATGATAACAAGAGCACACAACAACTAGGCAGATCATAGTATACATAAAAGGGGCACACCATAACCAGGATATATAAATCGGGAAAGTGGAACTGGCTGGAAATTACGGTGTTGTATTGCCGCTACCAATTGAAAGCCTATCGATCACGTACAGGCCAGCTCTATTAGCTGTTGACTGCAGATGTCCCTGCTCCCCTTCCTGACAAGGAACATACTGTACGTACTAAATACAGAATAACAAAAGAGTACCATGTTAAAGAACAAAAGAGGAAGCATATTCTTGAGGTTCTGCTTCATTGCACACAGTGTTGGTTGCCCACTCATGATGAATCACAGCGCCCAAAGAAATGCAATTCCATGTTGTCTCTCTATATGTGGCCACATGCATTTGTAAAATCAAGTGGGAGCTTTACCTGACCAATTAAATGTGTGCCTGTTAACTAATATTAGTATCATGTCACAATTCGTATTTGAAGAAGTAAGCTTTGGACTTATGATTGGTGTGTTGTTTAGCTTCAAGAGTGGACTGCTCCTAGTGCGACACGAAGCAGCTACGCAGATCATAGTGTAGATATAACGGGAAAACCGTGAGCATCACAAGTAAAATCAGCAAAGTGGAACTTGCTGGAATATATGTGCTAGTATTGCCGGTACGGCTAGAAAGGCTTCGGATACCAGCTCTCTTCAACTGAAGGTGCGGTACTGTTAATATCAGTGTAACTCTCAAAGGCGACACAGCTCCCCGCATTTCCTTGCTAATCTTATAGGATTCAAGTGGGCAGGCCACTACAATTCCTATCCCTATGTTTACAAAATCCTACGATTCAAAGAGGCCTGAAAAGTTAAAAGTGTCCATCACAACCGACTATATAGACCTCTACACTGCAAATGTCCCTGCTCATCTTCACTACAAGGAACATACTGTACTACTATCATACTCCCTCCATTCCAAAATATAAGTCTTTGTAGAGATTTCCACTATGGATCACATACAGATGTATACAGATACATTTTAGAGTGTAGATTCACTCATTTTGCTCCATATGTAGTCCATGGTGGAATCTATACAAAAACTAGTATTTAGGAATGGAGAGAGTACTTATTAAAGAAGAATGGAAGAGGGACATGCTAAAGAAGAGCAAGCAGATTTTGGATAATAAAATGTTCGTTGCGCAGTGCCCACACATGATGAACGAGAGCGCATTAAGAATGCAACTCCCTGCTGTCTCTCTATATGTGGTGCATGTGATTTTCGAAAGTAAAGTAGGAACATTAGCTGACCAATAAAATGTTATCTGTTTTAGTAATATCAGCATCATATCAGATTCGTATTTGAGCAACAAGTTTGGAATTATGAGTGGCACGTTGTTTAGCTAGATGGATTCAGAGCGATTGCTAAGGTGTACGATGATGGTACTGAATATAAAGGCATGTCTGCATGCAAGTCGCGTGACTTTTGTCATTTGGGTCAATCGACCATTTCAGGCGGTTGGATGAAGATCCTACGTCTCCTAACCCTTCTTCTTCCTCGTCTCTGATTCTTCCCATACAGAACACTGCACGGGCCGCCGGCCGAACCACCGGCCCCCATCGCCTGTGTTCCTCCCCCACCCCCGCCCCCACCCGCATCGAGTTTTCTTCGTTTGGCGAGGCCCCACCACTGCCCCCCACAACCACCGTCCCCACCCGAGCCCCTTCCTTCACACTGGCAAACTCCAGCGCGCTTTCAAAAATCGACTGACCCAATTTTGAAATTTAGTCTACTATCATTTAACTAGTTTGGAATGTAAAAGGGGGAAACCATAAGCATTGTGAGTATAGTGTTGAGCGTGCCATGGCGGATCTGAAGGTGCAAACCGGACAAAGGCAACTTCGCAACCAATGTTTGCTTTCAACTAACAAGTAAGTGATGGACAAGAAATCAGAGTAAAGCAGTGGTGATCTATTTTCTTGCTGCGATAAATAAGTTGAGCAAATACGAAAGAGTACCGCCTCTGGTGCGGCGACGTGTATGCATCTGCTGAGAATTTGACGGTGCTGCGGTAGCGATGGCTGGCTGTGGCGTGGAAGCAGATCTAGGAGGGTAGATGGTGGCGGTGGGGCGCGGTGGACGAGACGGTCGTAGGTGCGGCGCCGGCAAGGTGGACGGCGACGGGGAAGAAGCGAGAGGACGGGATGCAAGGATCCTGGTCCGAAGCCGTGGATGAGAGAGGTCGATCTCTTGTAATGGACGACGGCGTCGGGGTATCAGCTCCGGCATGGTGGAGGAGGACGACGGTGGATGGGGTGGCGAACGGAGGAGGCTGGGGTGGAGAGGGTGTTTTGGCGCCCACGGAGTACGAATGTGGAAATGGAGGGAGAGAGGAAGGGGGGAACCATGTCTTCAGGGCGCGCTTGTCTCAAATGCGAGCAAATTTACAAACTTAGCCCCCGTTTAAAATTTCCTACATCACGGCAACATTAGTCGGTTGGGGATAGGACGGTAATCTTGCATACACCGAATATTTGCCGACGAGAGTTTTTTTTGGCGCCCACCGTGTATGAATCGAGGAGGGAGTCGATTTCAGCCGATGAGACACTGTGTTTTGGTGCCAACCATGTATGAATCTGGGTGAGAGGCGGTTATGTCATGTTTGAGTGAAATTACAAACCTACCCCTATCGAAACCTATAGAAATCGAGCCGATAGGCTTTGCATGGAAGGGATAGGTAGTAATTTCCATCTCGCGGATTTTGGTTTTGGGCAGTTACTACAACCTTCCCCGCTTCGTTCAAATTTTTGGAGAGCAAGAGTGCATATTACCGTGCCAACTCAATTCGAATCCAGTTTTTATTCTATGTTTGTTCGGGCAGGATCCATTTTCGATTAGAATAAAATTCTATATACATCATTTTTTTATATATATACTTTCAAAAGCACAACAAAGAATTCTGCTCCTTTATATGTATAACCAGCAGAGTGGCCCGCTCGATGCACAGGCTAGAATTTTGTGAAGCTTAATAACCCTTGTGGTAATTTTCGTTCTTCTAATATTATGAATGCTTTATATAGATTTTTTTAGTTGTATCCTTGAACCCGCTATATAGTTTATAATTTTAAAAGAGCATTAAGAACATTTGTTTTCCATTAACTATTATTCATTCATGTATTTATTTCAATAGATTTTGAAAATAATCAACAAATTAATAAATGATAATTATGCTAGAAGATAGAAAATTAGAGATGGGCTAAAGCTTATATATAAATTACTTCAGTGGCTAAACTTATCGATTGTTAGAATTGAGTGGAATATTATTGTACAAGGTAGGTTACAGTTGGACTTGGTTTTGGACTGTGTGTAGACAGGGTAGGAGCTGTGTCCTGATAGGACACTTGTATCCTAGGCCTCCTATATATATCAAGGGTAGACACACGATGTAACATATGTCAACATAATAGCACGGGCACGTGGGGGAGCCGGCGGTGTGTGCCGGCTCCCGGGCGGCCAAGGTGCGGTATTGTGACTGTGTCACGGGGAGGAGTGCCCGTTGTCAGGCCCCGGGGATGTAGCCATATCGGTGAACCTCGTTAACAAATCTCGGTGTCGTACTCATGTGATTGCTTGGTCCTCAGATAATCACGGAGCGCCTCGGATTTATTCTAACAGGTGGTATGAGAGCAAGGTTCGAGGAGTTCGCGAAATCGTTGATCTAGAGGAGATAACTCGTCAGATCGGATCATGTTTGATACAGGGAAGCTGCACGCTCGTGAGAGCACTAATGTACGTGTCAAGCAACGATGGGAGATCAGCCAACTGAGTTTGGTTGTCGGGGATGTGGATAATCGCGGTCACACGGGTTGAATCAGAGCGACGCTGGACAAGGCGCTTGTTGGCGAGAATTCAAAGGAAGCAATCGAGGGTAGCAACGACAGGTAGCAGTGCTTGCGTTTAATATCTCGACGAGATCGGATCAGCAGGAACAGCGGCGGCGTAATGCACATGCGTTGGATGGACTCGGCGACTCAGCGTGATTGGCAGGCAGCGGCTGGTACATTGTCGAGGCTCATGTGGGCTTCTATTGTGCGGCCCAACACGGAAGCAAGGCGCGCGGTCGGGCTGGGCCTGAGGAGCAAAGTTTGGCACGGGCCAGCTTGAGTCCGGGGACAGAGGCATTGTGCGAAGCAGGAGGTCGTGTCTGCTGAATGCGAGCAAAACGGAGCTACGTGTGAGATTTGTTTGGGAAAAAATTGGCATGTGCGTTCAGGCAAGAGGCAAATCAAGCGGTGGATAGAATTCACTAGAGTTGATCCATCGAGAAAGGGCTGAGGCAAAAGGCAACAAAGGGCATTGAAAGTTGTGCGTGGAAACAACCGTACGTGAAGTGTTGGTGGTAACTAAAGATTAATTCCACTGCCATGTTAGAGCATCTTGTGGGCAACATTAAATCACTCATCTGCCATGTTAGAGCATCTCCAACAGAAGCGCAATGTGTGGCACTTTAAAAAGCATTTACAGTGCTAAGATCGAGAAGTAGAGATAGAGAGTAGAGACTAGAGAGTAGAGGATAGTTCTCAGCATAGATATAGCATAGATAGATAAAAAATAGATAGTTCAACTACTCCTTGTCGTCCGACTCCTCCTCGGTGATGTCCTCCTTCGACGTCTCAATGTAGGCGTGAAGATACCGGTCGTCTTCGGATTCCCAGGGCGACACTGCTCCTAGCCTCATGTTGAATTGAACGTCTGCTTTTCGCGTATGCTTGTCCTCGCGATAGGCGGCTCGCTCCGCCCTCCTCTTCTCCCTCTCCGCCCTCCTTTGCGCGTAGAACTCGCGCTCGTTGATGATGTCCTGCAGGAAGTGTTGACGCCACTTCGCCATGGCTTCCTCGTCCATCTCGGTGATGCCGAGATGGTGCTCCCGCCTCCGGTTGTCGCGACGATCCTCGTCGGTGCTAAGCCGCGGCAGAGGCGCAAGCTCCTTCGCCCGCTCCCGCGTCGGCACATTGGGGAAGTTCAATGTTCTATGAGGCCACTGGAGGCGCCACGCCGCCGCGTCGTACGTGCGGGCGACCTCGTTGGCAGTGTCGAAATTGCCGAGGCTGAGGCGCATCCCGTGGAACCGGATCTCGGCGGAGAAGCCGCCGGAGGGGTGCGCACGGACGCCGCGGTATCCCCAAGTTTCCTGGCGACGCGGAGGCATGGGGGCGCGGCGGCAGCGAGGCGAGAAAGAGCGGGGAGAGAGCGGTGGTGAGGCACAGAGTGGGGAGAGAGCGGTGGAAAGGCACGGAGCGGGGAGAGAGCGATGGCAAGGCACAGAGCAGTGGGAGGGCTTTGGATTTTATAAAGCGCGCCGGACGTCGCGCGCCAAAACTAGCGTGCGCCCGACCGATTTTTCCCGCGCGCGCGCGATCCTTTCCCGACGTCCCTGCTATCTCTACTCTCTTCTCTAGTGTTATATTTATTTTATATTTAATATTTATATCTACTTCTCTACTCTCTACTCTTTTTTCTTTTAAAAAACAGAGTTGGTGATGATGGTGTGCCTGCCATCCTGCAATATAGGCCGTCCGATTTATATCCGACGAATAGGAAGGAAACTATGGCAATTTTGCAGAAAGATACCCAGACCCCTCTCCATATTTGCAAATAAGGCCTTCCCTCGTTCATCCATTTCTCCCACAAGATAAACTACTCATACAAATGCATCTTGATGCGTGCAACGCATGGGCATCTTGCTAGTTCTAAAAAACTTTCCATCATTTGCCACACTACTGGTTGCAGATGAAGAACCTACCCAAGCACAGCGTGAACAGGAGCGACGCACAACTACAAGCTGATATTTTGTTGGACAATGGAGGCTATAACCAATTACTTTTACGGGAACAATAGCAACGAGAAAATTTTAAGGGTAGGTATGAACAAAATTGGAACTGCACATGTACTGCTAAGTGATTCAATACATGCATTACCAATCGAGGAGGAGAACGATAGTCGCGGCGGCCTCTGTGCATCATGGTCGGCAACGGGAGTTAGTTCATTGTCCATGACGGTGGCGCTTCTGCGCTTGGCGTTGGCTTCCGGGAAGCAGATCCGAGACCGTGGAAGACGGTGCCGGGGAAGAGGCTCCGTGTACATGACGGCGATGGACCGACTCTAGTGCGGCGTACGAGGTCATCGATGAGGCAGATGCACTGCGGTGGACGAGTGCGCCGATGTAGAAGGGGAGGAGCACGAAGGCTATGGTGTCGTGGATAAGTCTATTTTGCGATGGGTATAGAAAATGGGAAGTATTCAGGTGTACTACTCTAGGTGCCGGGGTGGGGTTGGCTGGGTAGGGTGAAGCTGAAGTTATGAAAACAACCCCCTACCAAGCGTCATCCGTAGGCCTGTTCCGAAGGCTATGATGGTAACTTCACACTGCTCGAATCAGGGTCACGGGAGATTTTCCCGCTGACCTCAAAATTTTGTGACACTGAACTCCCCGTGTGGCGTGCTGGGTGATTGGGCTAAGCAACTAGCGAGTAGTACTAGTAACTACTAGTACTCCCTCCATTTTTATTAACTTTGCATATTAGGTTTGACCGAAGTCAAACTTCCTACAGTTTGACCAAGTTTATAGAATAATATAAACATTTACCATAACAAATATGTATGATGTGAAAGTACATTCAATAATGAATCTAATGGTATATATTTGTTAATATTTTTTGTTATAAACTTTCTGAGAGTTTACAAAACTTGACTTTGACCAATGCTAATACGCGGACTTAAATAAAAATGGAGGGAGTACACATTTGTTTTGTAGTGAATTAATCATTTGTTGTAATTGTGAAATAGATATATTAGGCTACTGACTTTGAATGTAATGTTCTATACAATTCAATAGTTACAATCATTGTTGAATTCCAAGATGTATACGAGGTCTATAGTACTTCACAATATGCTCAAACTCACATAATCCCAGTCAAATGAGAATCTGAATGCATTTTATAGTTATTACTTTGTAGGATGCAACAAAACCAACCATAACTCTACATCATTCATTATAAAAGCAACATTTTGAACACATCCCAATGTGTGAATGAAACGTGTAGAGAGAGCTTGCGAAGATGGAGCCAATAGGGAAGGAAAGATTGTATGTATGTGGACGAGAGAATAGGAGACAAACCTAACGAGACAGAGAGAGAGATAGAGAGAGAAAGAGAGAGAGGAAGAAGTTAGGTCTGTGAGAAAGATGGAGACATGTAATATACGTGAGAGGTGTGTGCATTGGGATTCTGTACATGTGGAAGGAGAAGAGACAACAGGTTTGATGAGAGAGCTGGAAAAACATGGACGAGAGGGGAAGGATCTCGTGGGTTGAGGGATTGATAATTTTGTGTGGGAGATTTTTATGCCAGCTCCTTGCTTGCTGATGCCGGCTGATCTTGAGAAGCGGCGTGTCACGCAGCATAAAGATCATAGGGTGGTGAGCATCAACCCCCTTGACTGCGATCTGATCCTCGTCACCCTCAACTACATTAACGGTATGTACTGGGTCGGCATGAACACGTTTTGGATGGTGCTCGTCGACGGTCGCGACAGCAGGATGCTCATGGAGGTCTACACCCGGCGATTGATTGCCCTTCCATCGATTAACACAGCACTGTTTTGGCACCGCGGCCCAGAATACTCGGAATCTTACAGTAGCCAATATGATACCAAGTTTTATTTGCTCAAGGTTGTAATATGCCAAGTGCCCGCAAGATCTGCAAATTATAAAGACTTCAGGCTAATTGCGTTCTTCAACCGCGGTCTCGCCTATCTGACAGGTCACTACGGTAAGTGGATAAATCTGCACGTCCATCGCGGGATCATACATCCTCCATGGTTCTCTGATGCCATTGAACACAAGGGCTTCATTTACGCTGTCAACTCCTTCTATGGCTGGACGTATTGCTGGCCTACTCCAGTCATCGCTACAAACGGCTGTTACAGAGGTATGTTACTTTCCTATGATATCATGATGGCTTGCTCATATTACTGTCAACATTTACTGAAAAAATATTCATGCTCATAACATGTTGTTCTTAAGATTGACTACATTAAGAGCCCTTTTTTATTTGACTCCAACTTGATATGACGTTGTAGGCCGCCTGGTGTCCCTACCCTTCCTAATCCCAGAACCTTTCAAAGAAAAGCGGCATGGCAGTTGCAGGTGGTTCCTGGCTCGATCAGACGATGGTGAACGATTGATGATCGTTCGCACGTACCGGACGTGTTGTTTTGCGGAATACAATCACAGTCACTGCAAGGTCTTTGAGCAGGAACCCAGCTTCTCTAGGCCTTCAGGAATTTTTGACCGGAGGCTGGTAAGTAGCCTTGGTACATGTTGTGTGTTTCTCGGACTGAATTATCCGATTAACCAGGAGATAGTCGACGGCCAGGATCATGATGGTAGCGCGGTTTCGTTCATCAGGCAAAATTGTGTGTACACAGCGTACCATGCATCTCTGCATGCACCATACACTGATATGTGCCGCCACGCTCTACAGCCCAAAGTAGGAGAGAGGGTCGCAAGTATCATACTTCGACCTGCTGGCTAGAGTTTCCCCCGTCAGGCACCCATCTGGTTCAAGCCGCCAGCCAATCTCCACAGCTTAATAAATAGTAACATCTAACTGAGCCAGTTAGTTAGATGCGTACACTTGGTGTAGTAGGATCTTTATTTAGTTTGATGCATACACTTGTTCTTTTTTGCTAGCCCTTTTGTAATGATGGTTGATGTTTGGTTTGGAAGAGAGAGCTGTGTCTTTACTCTTCTAGCCTGCTTACTGCTTCTGTTGCACCCCCAGCCCTGGTTGCTGTTGCTGCTGTTTTCAATGTACAATCAGTAGTATATTTCGTTTGTTGGTTGAATAAATGTGTTGTTAGAACGACAAACACAATGTTTTGGAAGTCGTTGCACGGTCCGATCCTTTAGTGCCCCATACCGTACATAGCGCATACTATTTTTGGTATGGAACACATTTTCCACTTGTTAATAACATGCAGCCCACTGATGAAGGCCCAATAGAGGAGCTCATAATTAACTTGAAGGGAGGCTCTCACATGAATCCAGCCCAGGTACATGCTCATGGCCCCCTAAACATAAATAAGTAAAATAAATAAAGCTAAGTGCTCATGCACCAGTTCTTTAAATTCACGATTTAACGGGAGGATATTATTTCCTATGATAGTGTCGTTACATTCAGTCGATATTATTCTTAGGCAAAGATAGCGACCAGTCTTCTTTCTCCCACCATTTTCTTCCAACAACCAGCGAACCCATGCAAATTGTAGTCAACATCGTAAATAGTTCCGGTCTATTTTTATTTTTCAATAAGAATGTCCAACCCAGCCCAGCACATTGGCGACAGCATTTTATCCTCCGCCTTGGTGCGCTCCCCGCGGCACCGCCATCCGGCCCTGTCAACATATTGAATCGGGAGATGACTGTAGTTGTGAGTATGACAGTACGGACCCACCAGGTCCACTCTCGAACACAAGCAAGTGCCTCTTTTACTACTCAGATGCACCCCTCATTTTTTTACTCTAATCCACACTGCTGATATCTGGGACCCACATCATTTTCAAAGTATAGTCAATTAACGACAGAATTGCACAACTTTTTTTGAGTAGTAAATCGGAGGAGCAGGCTATAAACTGGGTTGTGCGGTCTCTGCGGCCTGTCTAACAACATGACCAGCCCAGCAATTTTTTCTTTGGGAAAATAGGTAGCCCAGTATTTCTTTTTGAAGAACACCCAAGCTAGACCTATTTGTTTTCTCCGACTTACTAGGCTGCAAATCTTTCAAGATGAGGAGGGATGCATTCCGTCCTGGCCAAAGAGTATGGTTAGTGTCTGTTAAAAATAATATCAAAGGGGTTAAAAATTCCAAAAAAATAGCGCAAATGGGAAATTAGTTTCTTTTTTTGTTTTTGTTCTTCACAGATATTTTATATTTCATTGGATTTAACATGACATAGTACTCATTTGTTTTTAAATATGTTTTAATATGGCTACTAATTTTCGGATTAAGAATATTTTGTTCCCCAGCAAAAATTTGTGAATTTTCAAAACTTCACACATATTTAGTTCAATTTTTTAACCCTGGTACTGACCAGAAAATGGGCAGCAATTCTAAAAATGGAAAATGGGCTGCAATAAATTCCATATGAATTAGAAAATGAGTAAAAATTATAAAAATAATAGCAAATGGGCTGTACACGCCATAGATTTTGAGGCTGACTTGTTTACGCAAGGCTTTGTCAGTCAACACACGATTCTAGCAGCAGTGACTGTTAGATGTCCATCCAACGGCCGATGTGCTTCTTAAATCTCTGATCTTCCTGCTCCAGCCGCCTAAACTAGCGCCGGCGGGACTGCCTGCTCCCTCCTCTTGTGGCCCGCTATGATGCCGCGCAGGCTTCACCGGCCCACCCTACTCCCTCCGCTGGCCTGGCCGCACGCAATCAACTACCTCCTTATTACGCGAAAAAATGATTCCTCCCACTGACATCTGGGGCGCACCGGTTGGGAGGCTGACCTGTGGGCCTACTAAGTTGACGCGTACGCAGGGCTTGTCAACTTAGTCAACAAACGATTCTAGCAACAGTGACCGTTGGATTTGAATCGAACGGTCTTGCTGCTTCTTCAATCGCTGCTCTTCTTGCACCAGCCACCCAAACCAGCGCCGGTGAGACCGCTTGCTCCTGCCTCCAATGGCCGAATGGGCTGCCGTTGAGGCCTCACCGCCCCCTACTACTCCCACCGTTGGCCAGGCCCTGCGGCGACGGCAGCCTCACACCGCAGCCGAACCAGTGAACCCTCGTACTCCGTGTGGGCATCCACTGCCACATCTTCTCCGGCTCCGCGTCGTCCCCTTCCTAGGCCTCGCCATCGTCCACCGCCCTGGTGCTCTCGACACGGCGTGGTCAACGTGGTGAAGGAACGACTTCCATCAGAAGAGTACTGTACATGGAGAGGCTAACAGCTGGGTCCACGGCCGTAGCAAGGAAGTGCCTCCTTATTACGTGGAAAATAATGATTCTCCACCTGACATTGGGGACCCACTGAACGGGCCACCGTATTTTGCGGGAAAAAATGTTTCCCCCCTGACTGCTGGGATCCACCAGCTACATCTTCGCACGCAAGGAACTGCGTCCATATTACGGGCAAAAAAATGATTCGCCCCCTGACTGCTAGGACCCACCAGCTACATCTTCGCACGCAAGGAAGTGCCTGACAGTCGGGACCCACCTGGTCGAAGCGCATGTAGTGTTGTCATTCTGGTCGTGAACGTGTACGTACATACTGGTCGATCGGTCGCTTTGCAATGATAAACCGTGGCCGAGTAAGTAGCGACACATGTCATAGTAGAGCCCCCCAAGTAGTAGTTCAGGCTGTCCCGTCTAAACTATGTACACATACATACAGCCACACGCTAAAAAATACGGCCACGTACGTACATACGGGCGGGGTCTCGAACGCCTACTCGCGCATACATATGGCCAGGGCTCGTGTACATGGCTGGGTCAGAACGGAGAAACTGCATCGTCGTCATGTTCATGGGGAGCCAACCGGCTGGGTCGAAACAGAATGCGTCGTCGTGTTCACCGGGAGCCAACCGGCTTGGACGGAACAGCCAATGGAAACAAGGCCTGGCGTACCGCAGAATGGAGGAAAAAGGCCTTGTGTTCGACCGACCATGGTCGAAACGGGATCCTGCTCATCGGGAGGGGTCTAGCGTACCGCAAAACGAAGGAAACGGACTTCTGTCGAAACGGGGTCCTGCTGACCGGGAGGGGTGTGGCGTACCGCAAAACAGAGGAAACGGATTTGTGTTGGAGTGCTACGGTCGAAACGGGGGTCCTGTTCATCAAGAGGGGTGTGGCGTACCGCAAAACAGGACTCCAGGGGATAGTGTTCATCTCCAACGTCGACCTCCTCCAGCCTCCACGGGCTACGGTTCATCCACCGTCGACCTCCTCCAGCATCCACCTGTGACTGTTCATCCACGGGCTCCTGTTCATCCAGCCTCCACCGCTCCTCCACCGGCTACTGTTCAACCAGCCCTCTCCACGGGGTCCTGTTCAATCACCCCTCCATGGGCTACTATTCATCCATCCCTTCACCGGCTACTGTTCAACCAGCCCTCCACCGGCTACTGTTCAACCTTCCCTCCACGGGGTCCTGTTCATCCAGCCCTCCACGGGGTCCTGTTCATCCACGCCCAACCGGCTCGATCAATCAAGGTCCTGTTCATCCAGCGGCAACACCACGGGGTCCTGTTCATCCAAACCCCCACCGGGAACTGTTCATCCAACCCCCCCCCCCCCCCCAACAACGCTCACTGTTCATCAAGGGAAGGAGGCAGAGTTCGATCGGCTTGATTAGCGGTGAAGTGAATGAAGGAATCGCTCGATCGGGTTCAGTTAACAGCCATCGGTCGATCGCTCGGGTTCAGTAACGCGTAGCCTGTAGTGCAATCGCTCGGGTTCAGTAGGCGAACGCGTCGCTCGGGTTCAATTAGAGCCCAACGCCTCGCAACCACGCGCGTACGTGTATGAGAGAAACGCGCATCGCCCGGCCCCCGACCACCCACCGTGCCGGGAACTCCCCGATATTTTCCGCGCCCTCGCTACTACCATGGTTTTTTCCGTCATGGACGGCCCAAAGAATGTCATCCAGCTGCGTCTCCGGCCCGCCCAGGACAAAAAGGGCATTTTCTGTCATGATTTCTTGTCATAGAAGTAGGAGCCCACCACATCTATGATGATACCGGGTTTTGTCACAATTATCATCATAGAAGTGTCATAAGCATGACAGAAAAAAAAATCGTTTGGCCCAAAATGTCACGGATGTGTCTTTTTTTTGTAGTGTTTTGATGCGTAGAAAGAATGGTTCTTGCTAGAAGCCCGTAGCAGCCACGTAAAACTTGTAACAACAAAGTAGAGGACGTCTAACTTGTTTTTGTAGGGCATGTTGTGATGTGATATGGTCAAGACGTGATGAGATATAAATTGTTGTATGAGATGATCATGTTTTGTAAAAGTTACCGGCAACTGGCAGGAGCCTTATGGTTGTCGCTTTATTGTATGAAATGCAATCGCCATGTAATTGCTCTACTTTGTCACCAAGCGGTAGCGATAGTCGTGGAAGCAATAGTTTGTGAGACGACAACGACGCTACGATGGAGATCAAGGTGTCAAGCCGGTGAAGATGGAGATCACGACGGTGCTTTGGAGATGGAGATCAAAGGCACAAGATGATGATGTCCATATCATGTCACATATTTTGATTGCATGTGATGTTTGTCCTTTATGCACCTTATTTTGCTTAGTACGGCGGTAGCATTATAAGATGATCCCTCACTAAATTTCAAGGTATAAGTGTTCGCCCTGAGTATGCACCATTGCGGCAGTTCGTCGTGCCGAGACACCACGTGATGATCGGGTGTCATAAGCTCTACGTTCACATACAATGGGTGCAAGACAGTTTTGCATGTGCAGAATACTCGGGTTAAACTTGATGAGCCTAGCATATGCAAATATGGCCTCGGAATACTGAGACCGAAAGGTCCAACGTGAATCATATAGTAGATATGATCAACATAGAGATGGTCACCATTGAAAACTACTCCATATCACGTGATGATCGGACATGGTTTAGTTGATATGGATCACGTGATCATTTAGATGACTAGAGGGATGTCTATCTAAGTAGGAGTTCTTAAGTAATATGATTAATTGAACTTAATTTATCCCAAACTTAGTCCTGATAGTATTTGCATATCTATGTTGTAGATAAATAGCTCGCGTTTAGCTCCCTGTTTTATTTTTCATATGTTCCTAGAGAAAACTAAGTTGAAAGATGATAGTAGCAATGATGTGGACTAGGTCCGTGATCTGAGGATTATCCTCATTGCTGCATAGAAGAATTACGTCCTAGATGCACCGCTAGGTGACAGACCTGTTGCAGGAGCTGATGCAGACGTTATGAACGTTTGACAAGCTCGGTATGATGACTACTTGATAGTTTAGTGCGCCATACTTTACGGCTTAGAACCGGGACTTCAAAAATGTTTTGAACGCCACCGAGCATATGATATGTTCCAAGAGCTGAAATTGGTATTTCAGACTCATGCCCGTGTTAAGTGGTATGAGACCTCTGACAAGTACTTTGCCTACAAGATGGAGGAGAATAGCTCAGCTAGTGAGCATGTGCTCAGAATGTCTGAGTACTACAATCACTTGAATCAAGTGGAGTTAATCTTCCAGATAAGATAGTGATTGACAGAGTTCTCTAGTCACTATCACCAAGTTACTAGAACTTTGTGATGATGACGGAAACGATTCCCAAGCTCTTCGCGATGCTGAAATTAACCAGTGAAGGTAGAAATCAAGAAAATGCATCAAGTGTTGATGGTTGACAAGACCACTAGTTTCAAGTAAAAGGTCAAGGGAAAGAAAGGGAACTTCAAGAAGAATGACAAGCAAGTTACCACTCCAGTGAAGAAGCCCAAAGCTAGACCTAAGCTTGAAACTGAGTGCTTCTAATGCAAAGGGAATGGTCACTGGAAACGGAACTACCCCAAATACTTGGCGGATAAGAAGGATGGCAAAGTGGTCAAAAGTATATTTGATATACATGTTATTGATGTGTACTTTACTAGTGTTCATAGTAACCCCAGGGTATTTGATACCGGTTCAGTTGCTAAGATTAGTAACTCGAAACAGGAGTTACAAAATGAATAGAGACTAGTTAAGGGCAAGGTGATGATGTGCGTTGGAAATGATCCCAAGGTTGATAAGATCACCAGCGCACACTCCTTTTACCTTCGGGATTAGTGTTGAACCTAAAATAAATGATATTTGGTGTTTGTGTTGAGCATAAATATGATTGGATCATGTTTATTGCAATACGGCTATTCATTTAAGTCAAAGAATAATTGTTGTTCTATTTACATAAATAAAACCTTCTATGGTCATACACTTAATATAAGTGGTTCACTGAATCTCGATTGTAGTGATACACACATTCATAATATTGATGCCAAAAGATGCAAAGTTGATAATGATAGTACAACATACTTGTGGCACTGCCGCTTAGTTCATATTGGTGTAAAGCGCATGAAGAAACTCCATACGGATGGACTTTTGGAATCACTTGATTATGAATCATTTGATGCTTGCGAACCATGCCTCATGGGCAAGATGATTAAGACTCTGTTCTCCGGAACAATGGAGCGAGCCACTGACTTATTGGAAATAATACATACCGATGTATGCGGTCCGATTAGCGTTATGGCTCGCGGCGGGTATCGTTATTTTCTGGCCTTCACAGATGATTTGAGCAGATATGGGTATATCTACTTAATGAAACACAAGTCTGAAACATTTGAAAAGTTCAAAGAATTTCATAGTGAAGTTGAGAATCATCATAACAAGAAAATAAAGTTTCTATGATCTGATCGCGGAGGCGAATATTTGAGTTACGAGTTTGGCCTTCATTTGAAAACAATGTGGAATAGTTTCACAACTCACGCCACGTGGAACACCACGGCGTAATGGTGTGTCCGAACGTCGTAACCGTACTTTATTAGATATGGTGCGATCTATGATGTCTCTTACCGATTTACCACTATCGTTTTGGGGTTATGCTTTAGAGACGGCTGCATTCACGTTAAATAGGGAACCATCTAAATCCGTTGAGATGACACCATATGAACTGTGGTTTAGCAAGAAACCTAAGCTGTCATTTCTTAAAGTTTGGGGCTGTGATGCTTATGTGAAAAAGCTTCAAGCTGATAAGCTCGAACCCAAATCGGAGAAATGTGTCTTCATAGGATACCCAAATGAAACTATTGGGTACACCTTCTATCACAGGTCCGAAGGCAAAATATTCGTTGCTAAGAATGGATCCTTTCTAGAGAAGGAGTTTCTCTCAAAAGAAATGAGTGGGAGGAAAGTAGAACTTGATGAGGTAATTGTACCTTCTCCCAAATTGGAAAGTAGTTCATCACAGAAATCAGTTCCAGTGATTCCAACACCAATTAGTGAGGAAGTTAATGATGATGATCATGAAACATCAGATCAAGTTACTACCGAACCTGGTAGGTCAACCAGAGTACGTTCCGCACCAGAGTGGTACGGAAATCCTATTCTGGAAGTCATGTTACTATACCATGACGAACCTAAGAACTATGAGGAAGAGATGATGAGCCCAGATTCCGCGAAATGGCTTGAGGCCATGAAATCTGAGATGGGATCCATGTATGAGAAAAAAGTGTGGAATTTGGTTGACTTCCCGATGATCGGCAAGCCATGTACAATAAATGGATCTTCAAGAAGAAGACTGACGCTGATGGTAATGTTACTGTCTACAAAGCTCGACTTGTTGCAGAAGGTTTTTGACAAGTTCAAGGAGTTGACTACGATGAGACCTTCTCACCCGTAGCGATGCTTAAAGTTTGTCTGAATCATGTTGGCAATTGCTGCATTTTGTGAAATCTGGCAAATGGATGTCAAAACTGCATTCCTTAACGGATTTATTAAAGAAGAGTTGTATATGATGCAACCAGAAGGTTTTGTCGATCCTAAAGGTGCTAACAAAGTGTGCAAACTCCAGCGATCCATCTATGGACTAGTGCAAGCATGTCGGAGTTGGAATATACGCTTTGATAAGGTGATCAAAGCATATGGTTTTATACAGACTTATGGTGAAGCCTATATTTACAAGAAAGTGAGTGGGAGCTCTGTAGCATTTCTGATATTATATGTGGATGACATATTGTTGATTGGAAATGATATAGAATTTCTGGATAGCATAAAAAGGATACTTGAATAAGAATTTTTCAATGAAAAACCTTGGTGAAGCTACTTATATATTGGGCATGAAGATCTATAGGGATAGATCGAGACACTTAATAAGACTTTCACAAAGCACATACCTTGACAAGATTTTGAAGAAGTTCAAAATGGATCAGTCAAAGAAAGGGTTCTTGCCCGTGTTGCAAGGTGTGAAGTTGAGTAAGACTCAAAGCCCGACCACGGCAGAAGATAGAGAGAGAGAGAGAATGAAAGTCATTCCCTATGCCTCAGCCATAGGTTCTATAAAGTATGCCATGCTGTGTACCAGACCTATTGTATACCTTAGCATGAGTTTGGCAAGGGAATACAATAGTGATCTAGGAGTAGATCACTGGATATCGGTCAAAATTATCCTTCGAGGACTAAGGAAATATTTCTCGTTTATGGAGGTTATAAAGAGTTCGTCGTAAAGAATTATGTTGCTTTGGCACCAATCTGGATGACTCCGAGTCTAGATCTGGATACATAGTGAAAGTGGGTGCATTTATCTAGTAGCTCCGTGCATAGCATTATAGTCATAGAAATTTGCAAAATACATATGGATCTGCATATGGCAGACCCGTTTACTAGACCTCTCTCACAAGCAAAAAATGACCACACCTTAGTACTCTTTCGGTGTTAATCACATGGCGATGTGAACTAGATTACTGACACTAGTAATCCTTTGGGTGTTGGTCACATGGCGATATAAACTATGGGTGTTAATCGCATGGTGATGTGAACTATTGGTGTTAAATCACATGGCGATGTGAACTATATTATTGACTCTAGTGCAAGTGGGAGACTGAAGGAAATATGCCCTAGAGGCAATAATAAAGTTGTTATTTATATTTCCTTATATCATGATAAATGTTTATTATTCATGCTAGAATTGTATTAACCGGAAACTTGATACATGTGTGAATACATAGACAAAACAAAGTGTCCCTAGTATGCCTCTACTTGACTAGCTCGTTAATCAAAGATGGTTAAGTTTCCTGACCATAGACATGTATTGTCATTTGATGAACGGGATCACATCATTAGGAGAATGATGTGATGGACAAGACCCGGCCATTAGCTTAGCATAATGATCGTTAAGTTTTATTGTTATTTCTTTCTTCATGACTTTTACATATTCCTCTGACTATGAGATTATGCAACTCCCGAATACCGGAGGAACACCTTGTGTGCTATAAAACGTCACAACGTAACTGGGTGATTATAAAGATGCTCTACAGATGTCTCTGAAGGTGTTTGTTGGGTTGTCACAGTCCAAGATTAGGATTTGTCACTCCGAGTATCGGAGAGGTATCTCTGGGCCCTCTCGGTAATGCACATCACTATAAGCCTTGTAAGCAATGTGACTAATGAGTTAGCTGCGGGATGATGCATTACGGAACGAGTAAAGAGGCTTGCCGATAACGAGATTGAACTAGGTATGATGATACCGATGATCGTATCTCGGGCAAGTAACATACCGATGACAAAGGGAATAACGTATGTTGTTATGCGGTTTGACCGATAAAGATCTTCATAGAATATGTAGGAACCAATATAAGCATCCAGGATCCACTATTGGTTATTGACCGAAGATTTGTCTCGGTCATGTCTACATAGTTCTCGAACCCGTAGGGTCAGCACGCTTAACGTTCGATGATGATTTGTATTATGAGTTATGTGTTTTGGTGACCGAAGTTGGTTCAGAGTCCCAGATGAGATCACGGACATAACGAGGAGTCTCGAAATGGTCGAGAGGTAAAGATTGATACATTGGAAGGTAGTATTCAAACATCGGAAGGGTTCCGGAGTGTATCGAGTACATACTGGAGTACTGGAGGGGTTACCGGAACCCCGTGGGGAAAGATATGGGCCATAGGAGGGAGGCTAACCAGCCCACAAGGGGCTGGTGCGCCTCCCACAAGGGAGGATGCCGAATTGGTTTAGGGAAGGGGGCACCACGCCCCTTTCCTTCTCCTACCCCCTCTCCTTCCGCCTTTCCACCTCCATGAGAAGGAAAATAGGGGGGTGAATCCTACTAGGAGAGTCCTAGTAGGACTCCCCCTTATGGCGCGCCCCCTAGGGCCAGCCTCCTCTCTCTCCCTCCTTTATATACGTGGGCAGGGTACCCCTTGGAGACACACCAATTATTCCCAGCTGTGTGCGGCATCTCTCTCTGCGGTTTACTCCTCCAGTCATATTCACGTAGTTCTTAGGCCAAGCCCTATGCGGATACATCACCATCACCATCACCATGTCGTCGTGCTGATGAAACTCTCCCTCGACCCTCTGCTCGATCAAGAGTTTGCGGGACGTCATCGAGCTGAACGTGTGCTGAACTCGGAGGTGTTGTACGTCCAAAACTAGATCGGTTGGATCGTGAAGACATTCGACTACATCAACCGTGTTAACCTAACGCTTCCGCTTTCGGTCTATGAGGGTACGTGGACACACTCTCCCCCTCTCGTTGCTATGCATCTCCTAGATAGATCTTGCGTGATCGTAGGAATTTTTTTGAAATTGCATGCTACGTTCCCCAACATTTCTCCATGGAGAAAACTACATTTTTAGTTTCTTCCAAAGGAAATGGTTTGATCAACTCTTCCTGTGCGTGGGAAGAAATCCCCTCAGTGCCCTGGATATTGAGAATGATATTAGAGATTTCTGTTTTCCCAAATAGTTTTTATAGAACCCAATAATGTAATCCATGAGCTCTTTATCTCCTTCAATCACCTCCCCATCCTGTTCCAATTTTAGAATTCTATTTTTTTCTCCCATTTACCTTGGCATGACAATATCTAGTGTTAGAATCACCTTCTTTAATTTCTTTATCTTAATATATTTGTAGCCAGTTGATCTCTTCTAGGTTAAGTAGATCGTTCAGCTCCTTTCTTAATTTTTTTGCAACTCTCTATCCTAAGCACAAAGCCCTCTAACTTTAGCATTTTTATCAATTATATCTAGCAAGCCCATCAGCTCTTTCTTCCTTTTTTTTGTATTTAGCATTTGCATTCAGGACCCATCCTTTGATCTTCTGTCTAATATTCCTTAATTTTTTCTTCCAAGTATCTAGGCTAGATCCATTATAGTTTATCCCCCAGTTTTTCTCAACAAATTCTTTAAATCCTTCCATCAGCATCTAGGCATTTTCAAATCTGAAAATAGGTTGATCAGTCTTATGTTCCCCTGTATCCAGTAAAACAGGGGTGTGATCAGAGATCTCCCTCTCCAAAGCATTTACCATGGCCAAAGGGTATTTCCCCTCACAATCAGGGCAAATTAGAACTCTATCTAACTTTTCATAGGTAGGGTCTGGTAAGTTATTGGCCCAAGTATAATTCCTCCCATTCATTGGTATATCTCTGAGCCTAGCATGTTCTATTATGGCATTAAACACAAAACTAAAGTGATCAGTTCCCCCCTGGTTTGTTTTTTAGAGCTATTTCTGATTATATTAAAGTCCCATCCAATCACAGACGGTAGGGGGTTATCTTGATATATTCTGGATAGCTCGGCTAAAAAAAAGATGATTTTCCTCCTTTTTGAGCATCACCATAGACTGTTACTAAGTTCTAGCTGAATTTAGCTTTTTGTCAAATAGAAGCATTCTAATGAAATATGTCCCCTTTTTCCACTTGCAGAAAATCAAAACAATCATTATTGACCCCTACTAGGATACCACCAGATTTGCCCCTAGCAGCAATCCATTCCCAGAGAAAAAAAAATCCTCCAGAAAGATTATGTAGTTCATTCTTTGAGTAATCACTTTTAATAGTTTCTTGTAATCCCACAAAATCAAGATGTTTTTCTACATTTTTTCTCTAATGAAATCAATATGTTTTGGAATATCTTTATCATAGTCACTCTTCTCTCCAAGTTCCTCCCCAGTCAGTTCTTTCTCTTCCCACATTTCAATTTTTTCCATGCACCTATCTATCAACTCTTATTGCCCCTTCATCATTTCCACCAGCTTCTTCTTCTCCTATTCCCAGTTTCCATTCTTTTTCTCCTCCACTGCCCTCCAGGCTTCCTGTTTGCATTTGTTTTCTTCCATTTCTCACATCATTTGCATCACTTTATCTAAGTTAGCTTCAACCTTTTTCCTTAATCCCACCTCTGCCAGGTATTCTTTCTAAATATTGAGGATTTCTTCCATTTTTTTCCTCATATCCTCAAATTGTTTAAGCCCCACACTGCCCACTGAGATATTTTCCTTATTGCCATCAGCATCCATACTACCAATCCTGATTTTCTTCCTGGTGTCCTCTGAGTCTGCATCCTGCCCCGTTTCAATGTTCTCATGTTTCCATTTTTCCTCATATCAGTTGTGTTCCACCACCCTTTCCAGTTCCAAGGTCACTCTATATATCGTGAGGTCTTTGTTAGTAACCTCAGTATGCTTGGGGATTTTTTCAAAATCCCTCACTCCCACCTTGGCTCTGATCTTATCTTGTAGAATAGTGGTCATGTCAATTTCCAGCACATGTCCAATTGTTGCAGCTACCTCACAAGATCCAAGGAAGTGTCTGAAGCACTCAGCACTTTTCCCATGCTCACCCACATAGTGTGAAGTTTTCCTATAGCCTGGGTGTTATATGTCCAGCTGTCAACATTTATGATGGCTTTAGTTCCCAAAAGATTGAAATTTCCAAACTTGTGGAGCTCTATTAACCTACTTTTGTTTGGAAACCTCATAAGATAAGCTCGGTCACCCTGTTTTTTGCATCTCCACTACCAGTCACATTTGAACATGTAGTTGAAGCCTTCCAAGGATTATGTTTCATTTATCTCTCCTGAGGCAATGTTGACAATTGCCATTGGGTTGATTTTCTCACTGCTCACCACTTCCCTAGAATTTTGGACTAGGAGCACTCCCAAACCCCTTGCAGCATAACCTACAAATTTGGGTGCTGGTTTGATCTATTTCAGCCAAGTGCAGTCATCAGTGATGTGAGAATTTTTCCTATAGATGATGCAATTTGGGAGTTTGCATTCTCCGGTTAGGTGTCTGGAATCCTTGCACTTGTTGCACATGACCCTGAAGTTAGCTCCACTTTTATTCTGATCAGTGCCTTGTCTCTGACCAAACCTCGCTGCCGCTCCCCAATTGTTCTGCCCTTGTCTGTTGCCTAGCCCTACATCAAACTCTCTCCCCTATCGCTGTCTCTGTCTTCCACAGTATTTCCTCTTCCCTTTTCATCCTCAATTTCTTTCTACCCTTCTAGAGGATGTCCACACCCCCCCCCCCCCCCCGAAGAGACACCCACTCCTTGTTGGGCCATTTGTGCAAGTAAAGCCCAAACCACTTATGTTGTTGAAGCATCTCAAACAAAGGATTGAAAATGGATACATATTCTTTACCTTTCCAAGATGTGCAAGTGGATACTGCTTGCTTCGATGTAATTTGCTCCTTGATCTCATCAGCAGATCTTGCTTCTCTTCAAGATCCCTCTCCACCATCCACCTGATAGTTAAAACTACCAGGGTTGAATCTAGTCCCAAACCCATCCCTACTTCTGTTGTGCTGTTGATAGTTCCCTTTAGATATGTCCACCTCTTATTCCTTTTTCCTATACTGGAAATCTTCCCTCCCCCTCTGTTGAATCTCCCCCCCCCCCGATTCCCTCCAAAACCTCTGTTCGTTATCTCCCCCTCACTGGGTTCTTCTGGCTCTAGGGTCGGCGGGGGGATGGGAAACCCTAGTTCCACGAAGGGATTGCTCTCTCCTTCCAACAGAAGGAGGGCTCGTCATTTATTTGAGTAAAGATCTTTGAAAGCGTATTCTTCAAAGCCATATCTTCTTTTTTTCCATTTTTCCCTTCTTTACCTTTTCCATTGCATGTTTCCCCCTGATCAAGGTTATTAGCATCTCTAATACCTAGCCCTTTGCTAATTTCCATCTCTTCAATATAAATTGCCTCATTTGACCAGAAATATGGAATTTGGGCATACAGTTTTCTACTCATCTTTTCAGAAATCTCTCTCCCAAGTAAGATTTGGGTTTGAATAATTTTGTTACTATTATCTCCACTGAGGACAGAACCAGAGCATGGTCTAATATCAACACTTTTTTTACCACTGGAAGCAATCTGCCTTTGTTTTTTCATTTTATTCTACTCAATTTTTTAGAATCATCAGAATCAATGAGGTATTTGGCCGAATGAATGTTCATACCTTGCAAAACCGTCGAGGACCTAGCCTCCTCATCAGAATCCTCTCCAGCCAGCAGCCAGAAGCGGCTGCCAGTCGGAGAGATCCCTATGCCTCCTACATGGAGGAGGCCAGGCGGACCAGACGGAGAGAGCATCGCGGAAATATGGGAGAGCGTCGGGGCAGCTCCGTCACCACGCACTTCTTCTTCTTCTTCTTTGGATTGCTCTCCAGCACCATCCCCATCCAAACCTCCGCTGCTGCCTCCCCTCCATCCACAGATTCCGAGCTGATCCTCATCGGGCGAGTCACCGCGCCAAGCGTAGGGATGGTAAGCACCATCACTGCCCCAACCACCATCCCCTCTGGCCTCACGGGCGCGTCTGGATCAGAACTCTCGCTACTTCCGCGCCTGCTTGGGTTCATCGGAGCTCGCCTCCTCCATCGCTCACAGCATCATCCGCAGCGGTCCCACCACCCCGCCGTCTGGAGACAGGCGGGTGTCTTCTTCCTCTGTCAGCATGTGGAATCCTTGTGCCATCGCTGCCCTCAGATCCCCTCTCTCTGGGAACCATGAGAGTATCTCTCACATCTTCTCCATCTTCCCCTCGTCTCCCTCTGTGATCACCACCATCTCCTCCTCGAACAATTTCTTCTAGAACACCATCGAAGCCAGAGCGGTGTGAGCGAGCGTGGGAAGGGGAGGGGAGTTTTTCTTCTCTGCCCCTATGGTAATGGAGGATAAAGTTCCCCCCTCACCCACTGCATTTATGTCCCTGCCGCCATGGCGGTCAGCCTTCTCCACTCCCTCGACCCCCGCGCCGCCTCTCTCGCCACATTGTTTCCTGCCCATGAGCGCCAATGGTAGGGGAACGAGATCTGCTTACCTTCCTTGATTTCCTCCCCGGCCACACCGCCCTCGCATCGACACATCCGCCCCGGTCGTTGAAGAGCAATAGTCGACAGGCACTGATACGTCTCCAACGTATCTATAATTTTTTATTGTTCCATGCTGTTATATTATCATTCTTGGATGTTTTACAATCATTTTATAGTCATTTTATATAATTTTTTGGTACTAACCTATTGACATAGTGGCAAGTGCCAGTTGTTGTTTTCTGCATGTTTTTTACATCGCAGGAAATCAATATCAAACGGAGTCCAAAAGCAGCAAAACTTTTTGTGGATTTTTTTGGACCAGAAGACATCTAGTGGACCAAAGAAGTACCGAAGAGGGAGCCCGAGGTGAGCACGCTGGAGGCCCATGCGAGCCCTGATGTCTATTACGCAACCTTATTCTTGTAGACGTTGTTGGGCCTCCAAGTGCAGAGGTTTGTAGGACAGTAGAAAATTTTCCTCAAGTGGATGACCTAAGGTTTATCAATCCGTGGGAGGCGTAGGATGAAGATGGTCTCTCTCAAACAACCCTGCAACCAAATAACAAAGAGTCTCTTGTGTCCCCAACACACCCCAATACAATGGTAAATTGTATAGGTGCACTAGTTCGGTGAAGAGATGGTGATACAAGTGCAATTTTGATGGTAGATATAGGTTTTTGTAATCTGAAAATAAAAAAACAGCAAGGTAACTAATGATAAAAGTGAGCGAAAACGGTATTGCAATGCTAGGAAACAAGGCCTAGGGTTCATACTTTCACTAGTGCAAGTTCTCTCAACAATAATAACATAATTGGATCATATAACTATCCCTCAACATGCAACAAAGAGTCACTCCAAAGTCACTTGTAGGGGAGAACAAACGAAGAGATTATTGTAGGGTACGAAACCACCTCAAAGTTATTCTTTCAGATCGATCTATTCAAGAGTCCGTACTAGAATAACACCTTAAGACACAAATCAACCAAAACCGTAATGTCACCTAGATACTCCAATGTCACCTCAAGTATCCGTGTGTATGATTATACGATATGCATCACACAATCTCAGATTCATCTATTCAACCAACACAAAGAACTTCAAAGAGTGCCCCAAAGTTTCTACCGAGATTCAAGATTTCAAAAACGTGTGCCAACCCCTATGCATAAGTTCATTGAACCCGCAAGTTGATCACCAAAACATACATCAAGTAGATCACATGAATATCCCATTGTCACCACAGATAAGCATGGCAAGACATACATCAAGTGTTCTCAAATCCTTAAAGACTCAATCCGACAAGATAACTTCAAAGGGAAAACTCAATCCATTACAAGAGAGTAGAGGGGGAGAAACATCATAGGATCCAACTATAGTAGCAAAGCTCGCGATACATCAAGATCGTGCCACATCAAGAACACGAGAGAGAGAGAGAGAGAGAGAGAGAGAGATCAAACACATAGCTACTGGTACATACCCTCAGCCCCGAGGGTGAACTACTCCCTCCTTGTCATGGAGAGCGTCGGGATGATGAAGATGGCGACCGGTGAGGGTTCCCCCTCCGGCAGGGTGCCGGAACAGGGCCCTGATTGGTTTTTGGTGGCAACAGAGGCTTGCGGCGGCGGAACTCCCGATCTATTCTGCTCCCCGATAGTTTTAGGGTATATTTGTATATATAGGCGAAAGAAGTCGGTAAGGGGAGCCACGAGGGGCCCACGAGGGTGGAGGGCGCGCCCAGGGGGTGGGCGCGCCCCCTACCTCGTGCTCTCCTTGTTGATCCCTTGACGTGCACTCCAAGTTTCCCGTATTGCTTTCTTTCCAAAAATAACTTTTCCGAAGGTTTCATTCTGTTTGGACTCTGTTTGATATTCCTTTTCTGCGAAACACTGAAACAAGGGAAAAAACAGAAACTGGCACTGGGCTCTGGGTCAATAGGTTAGTCCCAAAAGTAATATAGAAGTTCATAGTAAAGCCCATTAAACATCCAAGATGGATAATATAATAGCATGAATACTTCATAAATTATAGATACGTTGGATACGTATCAGCATCCCCAAGCTTAATTCCTGCTCGTCCTCGAGTAGGTAAATGATAAAAGAAAGAATTTATGAGGTGTGAATGCTAGCAAGTGCATAAGTTTGATCAATGATAGTTCCAATCACTTTTTCTAGCATCATTATATGTCATAACAGTACTTCATATCTTCAAGCTTTGCATGATCAAGTAACAAACTATTCACATGTTAAAGTATAGATCATAAACTTTCTTGAAAACTAACAAATCGTGTTATTAGTCATCAAACAATTACAATTCATCTTATTTTCAGGAAGAGTCTATGTCAGAGATTTGATTCAACAAACTTCACATACTCAACTATCATTTAGTCTTCCATGATTGCTTCCACTCAAAGCATATTTTTAGAACAAATAGTATTTATCGAACACAGAGAAAGATAGGGGCTTAATATTTCACCTCCCAACCTTTTACCTCAAGGGTAATGTCAACAGTAATAATTCATGCTCAAATATATTTGAATGGCCGTAGATGCCTAGATATTTCCCTCACATGATGCTTGCCAACTAAAGAGTAGGTTGGAATGAGAAGGAATACTACTGACTCTTGCATAAAAGTAAAAGATAGGCCCTTCGCAGAGGGAAGGTGGATTTGCAGAGGTGCGAGCTCAAGCAAAACAGAGATGAAAATAATTTTGAAAGGTATGCTTTCATTGTCAACATAATGACCAAGAGTTCCCAATATCTTCCATACTAGATACATTATAGGCGGTTCCCACGCAGAAGGTAAAGTTTTACTCCCCCTCCACCAACATTCACACTCCACGGCTTGTCCGAAACAACGGGTGTCGTCCAACTATCAACATTCCTGGGGGAGTTTTGTTTAAATTATTTGCAATTTTGTTTTTGATCTTTTGATCATAGGACTGGGCATCCCAGTTACCAGCCATTTTCTCGTGAATGATGAGCGGAGTCCACTCATCGTGAGAATAACCCACCTAGCATGGAAGATACTGACAGCCCCTAGTCGCTACATGATCAATTCAGGCATACAAAACAGATTATTATTTGAAGGTTTAGAGTTTGGCACATGCAAATTTACTTGGAACGGCAGGTAAATACCGCATATAGGTAGATATGGTGGACACTCATGGAAGGAACTTGGTTCAAGGATTTTGGATGCACAAGCAGTATTCCTACTTAGTACAGATATTTTGGCTAGCAAAGGATTCTAAATAGCAAGCACCACATGTTAGAGGATCCATAACAATGTAACTTCTATACAAATATACCCAAGCATAACCCATTATGTTGTCTTCCTTGTCCAACTAAAACTAATTTGCTCAGGTTTGAAAATAATTAATGGGGCTCACAATCATAGAAGATGTCCAAGATAGTATATTTATATGTGAAATCTCCCTTCCTTCAATATTCTTTTCATGAATTGTTCAAGTGACCAATACAATGTTTGCTAACCTTCAAAAAATTACCACCTCTACTTCTTATATGTGAAGGCATTACTCCCCATGGGATAAGAATATGAAACATATAAAATTTTAGATTTATGACATTCAAATCATTCAACCATTTACTCATAGGATATAAGTGAAGCACACGAGTGACAAACTACTCCAAAAGATATAAGTGAAGATCAATGAGTAGTTAAATAATTATGTAGCTATGTGAAGACTCTCTCTCTCATTTAATAATTTCAGATCTTGGTATTTTATTCAAACAGCAAGCAAAACAAAATAAAATAAAATGACGCTCCAAGAAAACACATATCATGTGGTGAATAAAACTATAGCTCCAAGTAAAGTTACCGATGAACGAAGATTTAAAGAGGGATGCCATCCGGGGCATCCCCAAGCTTAGGCTCTTGGTTGTCCTTGAATATTACCTTGGGGTTCCTTGGGAATCCCCAAGCTTAGGCTATTTCCACTCCTTATTCCATAGTCCATCGAATCTTTACTCAAAACTTGAAAACTTCACAACACAAAACTCAACAGAAAATCTCGTGAGCTCCGTTAGCGAAAGAAAACAAAACACCACTTCAAAGTAGTGTGTTGAACTCATTCTTTATTTACATTGGTGTTAAACCTACTGTATTACAACTTCTCTATGGTTTATAAGCTCTTTTAGTAGCCATAGATTCATCAAAATAAGCAAACAACACGCGAAAAACAGAATCTGTCAAAAACAGAACAGTCTGTAGTAATCTGTAACTAACGCAAACTTCTGGAACTCGAAAACATCTACCAAAATAGGAAGACCTAGATAATTTGTTTATTGATCTACTGAAATTGGAATCAGTATTTTATCACGTTCTGGTGATTTTAAACAATTGTTTTCATGAACAGAAAGTTTCTGGAATTTTCAGCAAGATCAAATAACTCTCATCCAAGAAGATCATATAGGTCTTACTTGGCACAAACACTAATTAAAACATAAAATCACATCTAACCAGAGGCTAGATGATTTATTTATTACTAAACAGGAGCAAAAATCAAGGAACAAAAATAAAATTGGGTTGCCTCCGAACAAGCGCTAACGTTCAACGCCCCTAGCTAGGCATGATGATTTCAATGATGCTCGCATAAAAGATAAGAATTGAAACATAAAGAGAGCATCATGAATAATATGAATAGAACATTTAAGTCTAACCCACTTCCTATGCATAGGGATTTTGTGAGCAAACAACTTATGGGAACAAGAATCAACTTGCATAGGAAGGTAAAACAAGCATAACTTCAAAACTTTAAGCACATAGTGAGGAAACTTGATATTATTGCAATTCCTACAAGCATATATTCCTCCCTCACAATAATTTTCAGTAGCATCATGAATGAATTCAACAATATAACCAGCACCTAAAGCATTATTTTCATGATCTACTTGCATAGAAAATTTACTACTCTCCACATAAGCAAAATTCTTCTCATTCGGAATAGTGGGAGTATCATAAGAGACTCGAATACTATAAATCGTTTCCACATTAAAAGATTAATGTTCAGAAAAAGGGTAATCATAATCATGACAAGTTTTATAAATATAATCATCACTACTTTTTATAGCATAAGTTTCATCACAATAATCATCATAAGTAGCAACTTTATTCTCATCATAATCGATTGAAACCTCTTCCAAGATAGTGGACTCATCACTAAATAAAGTCATGACCTCTCCAAATCCAATTTCATAAATATAAGATTCAACATCCTCCAAAATAGTGGGATCATTACTTCCTAAATTTGACACTCTTCCAAACCCACTTTCATCAATATAATCATTATAGGTAGAAGGCATGCTATCATCATAACAACTTTGCATATCAAAACTTGGGAGGCTAAAAATATCATCTTCATTAAACGTAGCATCCCTAAGCTTGGGACAAACATTAATTGTAGCAAATATATTCTCAAAAACATCATCTTCATCAAACATAGCATCCCCAAGCTTGGGCCTTTTCATATCATAAGCATAATCACTCTCATCATTAATAGTATGGATAGCACCAATAGTATAGCAATTATCATCATCACAATGAATAGTAGGAGCAACATCATTTGGGAGGGATACCTTTTTACCTTTGCTTCTCCGTTTTTTATTTTTCCTCTTCACATCATGTGCGGGTTTATCCCTCTTTTTTGAGCTCCTTATTGATGAGATTGGTTGAATAGAAAGCTCCTCCTCGTTACCTGATTCATCATAAGAAATAATAGGAGGATATTGGGAAGTCTCTTCCCTTTCATTAGTGTTCTCTTCATCTTCTATTTGTTTTCTTTTCTTTACGTAATTGGCAATATAAGGATTTTCAATGCAATTCACCGCACAATACATGTAAATTTCTTCTAGATCAATATCGAGGAATTTCTCAAGGTTATATTCTGGAATATGCTTAGTTTGACATTTCATTTCTTCATAACTCAAAAGCAAACTAAGTTCATTATGATGTGCAATGGAAATCAAGTCATCACAATTTTTGGACACGATTCGGTCATGAAACAATTTGCATTTGATATTTAAATGACCATGTTCATTGCAAAGTTCACAAGTATGGCTAAGATATTTTAAAGTTTCAGCACTAACATTTAGCCTTTCTTGCAACTATTTAGTTTCTAAATGCTTATGCCTCTTGCAATATCTATCTTCCCTATTTGGTGCGTACTTGTAAACCCAATGCACTCCACAAAAATTGACATGTTTATAGGAGACATTTTCATCATAACTAGTGCAATCATCATTAGTACTATGAATATTCAAAGAGTTCATACTAACAACATTGCAATCATGCTCATCATTCAAAGATTTAGTGCCAAACATTTTATAGACTTCTTCTTCTAGTACTTGAGCACAAATTTCCTTTTCATCATACTTACGAAAGATACTAAAAAGATGAAGCGTGTGAGGCAAACTCAATTCCATTTTTTAGTTTTCTTTTATAAATTAACTAGTCATAAAACAAGAAACAGAAAGATTTGATTGCAAGATCTAAAGATATACCTTCAAGCACTCGCCTCCCCGGCAACAGCGCCAGAAAAGAGCTTGATGTCTACTACGCAACCTTCTTCTTGTAGACGTTGTTGGGCCTCCAAGTGCAGAGGTTTGTAGAACAGTAGCAAATTTCCCTCAAGTGGATGACCTAAGGTGTATCAATCCGTGGGAGGCATAGGATGAAGATGGTCTCTCTCAAACAAACCTGCAACCAAATAACAAAGAGTCTCTTGTGTCCCCAACACACCCAATACAATGGTAAATTCTATAGGTGCACTAGTTCGTGAAGAGATGGTGATACAAGTGCAATATGGATGGTAGATATAGGTTTTTGTAATATGAAAATAAAAACAGCAAGGTAACTAATAATAAAAGTGAGCACAAACGGTAATGCAATGCTAGGAAACAAGGCCTAGGGTTCATACTTTCACTAGTGCAAGTTCTCTCAACAATAATAATATAATTGGATCATATAACTATCCCTCAACATGCAACAAAGAGTCACTCCAAAGTCACTAATAGCGGAGAACAAATGAAGAGATTATTGTAGGGTACGAAACCACCTCAAAGTTATTCTTTCGGATCGATCTATTCAAGAGTTCGTACTGAATAACATCTTAAGACACAAATCAACCAAAACCCTAATGTCACCTAGATACTCCAATGTCACCTCAAGTATCCGTGGGTATGATTATACGATATGCATCACACAATCTCAGATTCATCTATTCAACCAACACAAAGAACTTCAAAGAGTGCCCCAAAGATTCTACCAGAGAGTTAAGACGAAAACGTGTGCCAACCCCTATGCATAAGTTCATTGAACCCGCAAGTTGATCACCAAAACATACATCAAGTAGATCACGTGAATATACCATTGTCACCACAGATAAGCACGACAAGACATACATCAAGTGTTGTCAAATCCTTAAAGACTCAATCCGACAAGATAACTTCAAAGGGAAAACTCAATCCATTACAAGAGAGTAGAGGGGGAGAAACATCATAGGATCCAACTATAATAGCAAAGCTCGCGATACATCAAGATCATGCCACATCAAGAACACGAGAGAGAGAGAGAGAGATCAAACACATAGCTACTGGTACATACCCTCAGCCCCGAGGGTGAACTACTCCCTTCTCATCATGGAGAGCGTCGGGATGATGAAGAGGGCCACCGGTGAGGGTTCCCCCCTCCGGAAGGGTGCCGGAACAGGGTCCCGATTGGTTTTTGGTGGCTACAAAGGCTTGCAGCGGCGGAACTTCCGATCTATTCTGCTCCCTGATAGTTTTAGGGTATATTGGTATATATAGGCGAAAGAAGTCGGTAAGAGGAGCCACGAGGGGCTCACGAGGGTGGAGGGCGCGCCCAGGGGAGTGGGCGCGCCCCCTGCCTCGTGCTCTCCTCATTGATCCCCTGACGTGCACTCCAAGTCTCCCGTATTGCTTTCTTTCCAAAAATAACTTTTCCGAAGGTTTCATTCCGTTTGGACTCCGTTTGATATTCCTTCTCGTGAAACATCAAACAAGGGAAAAAGCGAAAGCGGCACTTTGGGCTCTGGGTCAATAGGTTAGTCCCAAAAGTAATATAAAATTGCATAGTAAAGCCCATTAAACATCCAAGATGGATACTAGAATAGCATGAATACTTCATAAATTATAGATACGTTGGAGACATATCACGCCCTGGTGGGTTGTGCCCACCTCGGTGGCCTCCCGAACTGCCTCTTTACTCTATAAATACCCCAATATTCCAGAAACCCTAGGGGAGTCGTCGAAAATCAATTCCAGCCGCCGCAAGTTCCAGAACCACCAGATCCAATCTAGACACCATCACAGAGGGGTTCATCATGTCCATTGGTGCCTCTTCGATTATGCTTGAGTAGTCTTTTATAGACCTACGGGTCCGTAGTTAGTAGCTAGATGGCTCCCTCTCTCTCTCTTTTGATTCTCAATACAATTGTCTCTTGGAGATCCATATGATGTAACTCTTTTTGCGGTGTGTTTGTTGGGATCCGATGAACTTTGAGTTTATGATCCGATCTATCTTTTTATCCATGAAATTTATTTGAGTCTTCTTTGATCTCTTATATGCATGATTGCTTATAGCCTCATATTTCTTCTCCGATGTTTGGGTTTTGTTTGGCCAACTTGATCTATTTATCTTGCAATGGGAAGAGGTGCTTTGTGATGGGTTTGATCTTACAGTGCTTGATCTCGATGTAAGGGGAACCGACACGTATGTATCGTTGCTATTAAGGATAACAAGATGGGGTCTATTTCTACATAAATAGATCTTGTCTACATCATGTCATCATTCTTATTGCATTACTCCATTTCTCCATGAACTTAATACACTAGATGCAAGTTGGATAGCGGTCGATGTGTGGAGTAATAGTAGTAGATGCAGCCAGGAGTCGGTCTACTAATCTTGGACGTGATGCCTATATAATGATAATTGCCTGGATATCATCATGATTATTCGAAGTTCTTTCAATTGCCCAACAGTAATTTGTTTACCCACCATTTGCTAATTTTTCTCGAGAGAAGCCACTAGTGAAATCTATGGCCCCAGAGTCTCTTCTTTAATATATTTGCCTTTGCGATCTATTTTTATTGGCTTTTATTTTCAGATCTATTAATCCAAAAATACAAAAATACCTTGCTACAATTTTTATTTATTTATTTTTTTCTCGCGAGATCTATTTATCCAATCTACTACAATTTTACCTATCTTTTTACCCGTGAGGTATTGACAACCCCTCTCTTACGTCGGGTTACAAGTATTTGTTCTTTGTGTGCAGGAGCTGTTTACGTGGTGTTGAGTGGTTCTCCTACTGGTTCGGTAACCTTGATCTTATCACTGAGGGAGATACCTACCGTTGATGTGCTGCATCATCCCTTCCTCTTTGGGGAAATACCGACGTAGTTCAAGAAAACATCAGGCACGACCTCGCCGGACTATAGTCCCTCGCAAGAAAACTAGCAGGGCCGGCGTATGGAGATCAGAGACCAGATGCCCGCCCATCTCTGATCGCCCGGAGAGGTCACCATCATGGGCAACTCGGCCAAAGGAGAATCTCCTCTTTCCATATGGATTAGTCTATGTGATCATAGTTATGTCTTGATTTATTTGCCACTTGATTCGCTCGCCACACCACCGAATCAATCAAGACAATAAGATACCGATTCTCTGCCACACCATCGATCTGCTTCCATCGCTCGCCCGCACGAACTTCCAACGATCCCAGTTGAAGGAGCACAACGGTTGGTTTTTTCAGACCTTATGCATACAACATTGGTTACCAGCCATGGCGCTCAAATTTTGGACGACGACAACGTTGCATGTGAGCCTCAGGGGCTGGTCGTCAAGCAACTAGAGCGAGGTGCCGTAAAAGCCTGCTTATCGGACTTGTCGGTGCAAACTTCAATGACAGTGATCAGGCAGAAGCAATAGATGCTTTATTATTAGGGAAAGATTCCGTAATTTCTTGGGAGGGTGACGCTCATGATTATCGATGTTGAACTTGTTAGTGATGTTATAATTATTTGATTTGAATAAAGTGTGCCACAAGTTCAAAAAAAGTACTAAGATTATCTAACTCTTCAACGATATGAGTAATATTCTCATTCTATGAATCAGAGCTTAACTTGACACTGGAAGACTACTTCTCATGAGCAGCTATCTTCTTTTCTTATTTTCTTCTTTTTCTGAGCAGGTTCATAAAGCAATGCTTGAGCAAGGTCTCTTGCGTTGTTTGAAGAAAAAAGAAATTACACCCTTTGTTTCTAAATATAATACATTCTATATTTATTAGGGACACAGATAGTATATGTTAAAAATGCGTAGCATTGGATCTGTATGAAACAACTTTCGGTGGTATACATTTTGTGACTTATAACTTCTACAGTGGTATTCTATTTGTCTAATTGATATTTAAAGTTAGAAAATCAACCACCCGGTAACTTGTGGAGTAGCACCCTTTCGGTCCGCCTCCTGGTCGCTCCCTGCGTGGACGACCCGGGGGTCAACCCTAGCCGTCGGCAACTCAAGACACCAGCACCCCTCCTACCCTCGCCGTCGCTGGAGGGCAAAGCCCGAGCGGCGGCCAGGGACGGGGGGATTTTCTCCTTGTTTAAGGCTAGTGTTTGACGCGCGGCATCTCGGCCAAGCATGAGCTCGAGGCAACGTGGCGGCCCATGGGTGGCGCGGAGGCGAAGCGCGCAGTTGCATTGGCGAGTGGTGGTGGAGCAAGTGCGCACTGGCACACATCAGAGGCGTGTGCTCAAGGATATGGTTGCGGCGACCTGGCTGGTGCACCGGCGAGGGGGTGCGATGGTTCTGAAGCGTGGCAGGTGCTCCCTCAGCTCCTCTGCAGCAAAGTCCGTGATGTGGTGGCTCAAGGCGACGATGTGCACATGGCAGCTCCCAAGAGTGCGTTGCACTACGTCCTTCATTGACATCGTGGCATTCGAGTGGTGATAGGCTTCTCCAGCATCTCGATGATAACCCACAAGTATAGAGGATCGCAACAGTTTTCGAGGGTAGAGTATTCAACCCAAATTTATTGATTCAACACAAGGGGAGCCAAAGAATATTTGCAAGTATTAGCAGCTGAGTTGTCAATTCAACCACACCTGAAGATTAATTATCTGCAGCAAAGTGATCAGTAGCAAAGTAGTATGATAGTTTTGATAGTAGTAGCAACAGCAATAGTAACAGTAACAGTGATAGCAATGATTTTGTAGCAAGTGCAATAGTAACAATGGCAGTAGTAACTTAGCATAAACAATATAAGAGAAATTTGTAGTCATTGGATCGGTGAATTCGCTGGATGATATTCATAATATAATAGTCATAACCTAGGACGATACGGCACTGGCTCCAGTTCATAAATATAATGTAGGCATGTATTCCGTAAAGAGTCATACGTGCTTATGGAAAGAACTTGAATGACATCTTTTGTCCTACCCTCCCGTGGCATTAGGGTCCTATTGGAAACTAAGGGATATTAAGGCCTCCTTTTAATAGAGAACTGGAACAAAGCATTAACACATAGTGATTGCATGGACTCCTCAAACTACGGTCATCACCGGGAAGTGTCCCGACTTCTGTCACTCCGGGTTTGCCGGATCATAACACGTAGTAGGTGACTATAACTTGCAAGATCAGATCAAGAACATAGATATAATGGTGATAACATAAACGGTTAAGATCTGAAATCATGGCACCCGGGCCCAAAGTGACAAGCATTAAGCATGGCAAAGTCATAGAACCATCAATCTCAGAACATAATGGATACTAGGAATCAAGCCCTAACAAAACGAACTCGATTACATGATGAATCTCATCCAACTTCTCCGACCAGCGAGCCTACGAAGGAATTACTCACTCGCGGTGGGGAGCATCATGGAATTGGCGATGGAGAAGGGTTGGTGATGACGAAGATCGAAGATCCCCCTCTCCGGAGCCCCAAACAGACTCCAGATCTGGCCTCCTGATGAAGAATAGGAGGTGGTTGCTGCTCCGTCTCATGAAACGCGATAATTATTTCTCCCTTCTTTTTCTCTCCAAATATGTGAATTTATAGTATCAGGGTTGAGGTTCACGGGCCACTGTGGGGACAACCCACAGGCGCCGCTTGAGGGGGCGCGCCCTGGTGGGTTTTGCCCACCCAGGTGCCCTCCTTCGGTGGTTCTTGGCTCCAGAAAATATTATTTATTGAATAAAAAATCATCGCAAAGTTTCATTCCAACCTGTGAACTTTTATTACTGCACAAAAAATAACAGCATGGTAGTTCTGCTGAAAACAATGTCAATCCGGGTTAGTTTCATTCAAATCATGCAAATTAGAGTCCAAACAAGAGGAAAAGATTTAGGAAAAGATTTAGGAAAAGTAGATACGACGGAAACGGAATGTATCAACTCCCCCAAGCTTAAACCTTTGCTTGTCCTCAAGCAATTCAGTTGATAAACAGAAAGTGAAAAACAAAAACTTTTACGAACTCTTTTGCTCTTATTTACATAAATAAGCTTAAGTAGCAGTGTAGCACCTAGGTTTTCAGCCAAGATTATAACTAACCATGTCAACAATAACTCTTAGAAATTATATTAACTCATATCAATAGCATAATCAACTAGCGAGCAATAATAAGATATCTTAAACAACAACACTTTGTCAAAACAACCATGATATAATATGACAATAGTGATATCTCGCTAGCCCTTTCTGAGACCGCAAAACATAAATGCAGAGCACCTCCAAAGTTCAAGAAGGGAATAGACATTGTAATTCATGGTAGAAAAGATCCAGTCATGATGCATCCAACATTAGCTACACACAATGCATGAGGATGACAATAGTGCTCTCAGGTTCTGGCGCTTATTTGAGAGGGTGATGACACAACATAAAAGTAAATAGGTAGTCCCTTCGCAGAGGGAAGCAGTGATTTGCAGAGGTGTCAAAGCTCGAGTTTTTAAAACAGAGGTAAATGAAATTTTGAGAAATGCACCCTTCTTGTTTACTTCGCGACCATTAGTTATCGGTATCTTCCATGCTAAACACATTAGTGGCGGTTCCCAAGTGATAAAAGTAAAGGTTTACTCCCCCTCCACTGCTACCTCTTTAGCTTGCAAGGACACCTAAAAGCCAAAGCTTGGGGATGCCCCGGAAGGCATCCCCTCTTTCGTCTACTTCCATCGGTAACTTTACTTGGAGCTATATTTTTATTCACCACATGATATGTGTTTTGCTTGGAGCGTCTTGTATTATTTGAGTCTTTATTTGTTAGTTTACCACAATCATCTTTGCTGTACACACCTTTTGATGAGATACACACATGATTCGGAATTTATTAGAATACTCTATGCGCTTCACTTATATCTTTTGAGCTATACAGTTTTTGCTCTAGTGCTTCAATTATATCTTTTAGAGCATGGCAGTGGTTTTGTTTTATAGAAACTATTATTCTCTCATGCTTCACTTATATTATTTTGAGAGTCTTAAACAGCATGGTAATTTGCTTAAATTGGGAAATTAATCCTAATATGCTAAGTATTCAAGACTAGTAAAAAAACTTTCTTATGAGTGTGCTGAATACTAAGAGAAGTTTGATGCTTGATGATTGTTTTGAGATATGGAGGTAGTAATATTAAAGTTGTGCTAGTTGAGTAGTTGTGAATTTGAGAAATACTTGTGTTGAAGTTTGCAAGTCCCGTAGCATGCACGTATGGTAAACGTTATGTAACAAATTTGAAGCATGAGGTGTTCTTTGATTGTCCTCCTTATGAGTGGCGGTCGAGGACGAGCGATGGTAATTTCCTACCAATCTATCCCCCTAGGAGCATGCGTGTAGTGCTTGGTTTTTGATGACTTGTAGATTTTTGCAATAAGTATGTGTAGGATCGAAAGTATGTCTAGAGGGGGGGTGATTAGACTACTTGACCAAATAAAAACTTATCCTTTTCCCAATTTTAGTCTTTGGCAGATTTTAACTATCTTAGCACAAGTCAAGCAATCTTAATGTAATTCAAGCAAGCATGCAAAGACTATATGAGCAGCGGAAAGTAAAGCATGCAACTTGCAAGAATGTAAAGGGAAGGGTTTGGACAATTCAAACGCAATTGGAGACACGGATGTTTTTGTCGTTGTCGGTGTCAAAATCGGCGGATCACGGGTAGGGGGTCCCGAACTGTGCGTCTAGGCGGATGGTAACAGGAGACAAGGGACACGATGTTTACCCAGGTTCGGGCCCTCTTGATGGAGGTAAAACCCTACGTCCTGCTTGATTGATATTGATATTGTGGATGTTTACAAGAGTGGATCTACCACGAGATCAAGGAGGCTAAACCCTAGAAGCTAGCCTATGGTATGATTGTAAGGGTTGTTGTGATTGTTGTCCCTACGGACTAAAGCCATCCGGTTTATATAGACACCGGAGAGGGCTAGGGTTACATAGAGTCGGTTACAATGGTAGGAGATCTACATATCTGTATCGCCAAGCTTGCCTTCCACGCCAAGGAAAGTCCCATCCGGACACGGGGTGAAGTCTTCAATCTTGTATCTTCATAGTCTTGGAGTCCGTTCGATGATGATAGTCCGGCAAATGATAGTTCGGCTGATGATGGTAGTCCGGCTATCCGGACACCCCCTAATCCAGGAATCCCTCAGTAGCCCCTGAACCAAGCTTCAATGACGATAAGTCCGGCGTGTATATTGCTTGGCATTGCAAGGCGGGTTCCTCCTCCAAATGATAGAAGATTGGGAACACCAGGATAGTGTCCGGCTCTGCAAAATAAATTCCACATTCCACCGTAGAGAGAATAATAATATAAACACAAGTTCAATCTGCTGACGTTTTCCATGGTATGACGTCACACCACTACCAAGTCATTACTCAAATTGTTTTTTACTTTACCAGCTTAGCGCATTTAGCGAAGCGGTTTCCTTGGCACGTCTTGTTGGGGAACGTAGTAATTTCAAAATTTTCCTACGCACACGCAAGATCATGGTGATGCATAGCAACGAGAGGGGAGAGTGTTGTCTACGCACTCGTGAGACCAAGCGAAGCGATCACAACGTAGAGGAAGTAGTCGACGTTCTCCTCGCGATCCAACCGATCCCAGCGCCCGTTACTCCGGCGCCTCCGAGTTCTTGGCACACGTTCAGCTCGGTGACGCTCCTCAGGCTCCGATCCGGAAAGCTCCGGAGAGAGAGTTCCGTCGGCCTGACGGCATGGTGACGATCTTGATGTTCTATCGACGCAGGCTTCGCCTAAGCACCGCTACGATATGACCGAGGTGGAATATGGTGGAGGGGGCACCGACACTGCGGCTAAGAGATCCAAGAGATCAATTGTTGTGTCTTTGGTGCTAGCCCTGCCCCTCTATTTATATGTTGAGCCCCGGGGTCGAAACTTGGAGCAAAAGCCTCCTCAAAGTCGGTTTTGCCCGAAAGGCAAGAGTCCCACTCGGACTCCAGGACCAAACGCCACAATCCTTGGCGTCTGGCCCAGACGCCATGGGCCTCGGCGTCGCCCAGGCCGACGCCAGGTCTCCGACGTTTGGCCCCCGGCCTCCGCATAAAACTCCTTTTGCACCGACCTAAAGCCTCATGGGCTTGACCCCTTGGCCTAAACATATCATCCAATATATGAATCTTTACGTCTCGACCATTTCGAGACTCCTCGTCATGTCCCCGATCTCATCCGGGACTCCGAACTCCTTCGGTACATCAAAATACACAAAACTCATAATATAACCGCCATCGAAACCTTGCGTGCGGACCCTACGGGTTCAAGAACTATGTAGACATGACCTAGAACTATTCTCGGTCAATAACCAATAGCGGAACCTGGATGCCCATATTGGCTCCTACATATTCTACGAAGATCTTTATCGGTCAGACCGCATAACAACATACGTTGTTCCCTTTGTCATCGGTATGTTACTTGCCCGAGATTCGATCGTCGGTATCCAATACCTAGTTCAATCTCGTTACTGGCAAGTCTCTTTAATCGTTCCGTAATACATCATCTCACAGCTAACTCATTAGTTGTAATGCTTGCAAGGCTTAGTGATGTGCATTACCGAGAGGGCCCAGAGATACCTCTCCGACAATCGGAGTGACAAATCCTAATCTCGAAATACGCCAACCCAACATCTGCCTTTGGAGACACCTGTAGTACTCCTTTATAATCACCCAGTTACGTTGTGACGTTTGGTAGTACCCAAAGTGTTCCTCCGGTAAACGTGAGTTGCATAATCTCATAGTTATAGGAACATGTATAAGTCATGGATAAAAGCAATAGCAACATACTAAAGCGATCGGGTGCTAAGCTAATGGAATGGGTCATGTCAATCAGATCATTCAACTAATGATGTGACCTTGTTAATCAAATAACAACTCTTTTGTCTATGGTTAGGAAACATAACCATCTTTGATTAACAAGCTAGTCAAGTAGAGGCATACTAGTGACACTCTGTTTGTCTATATATTCACACATGTATTATGTTTCCTGTTAACACAATTCTAGCATGAATAACAAAAATTTATCATGATATTAGGAAATAAATAATAACTTTATTATTGCCTCTAGGGCATATTTCCTTCAGTCTCCCACTTGCACTAGAGTCAATAATCTAGATCACATCACCATGTGATTAACATCGATAGTTCACATCATCATGTGATTAACACCCATAGTTCACATCGCCATGTGACCAACACCCAAAGGGTTTACTAGATTCAGTAATCTAGTTCACATCGCTATGTGATTAACACCCAAAGAGTACTAAGGTGTGATCATGTTTTGCTTGTGAGAGAATCTTAGTCAACGGGTCTTTCATATTCAGATCCGTTATGTATTTTGCAATTTTCTATGTCTACAATGCTCGCACGGAGCTACTCTAGCTAATTGCTCCCACTTTCAATATGTATCTAGATCGAGACTTAGAGTCATCCGGATCGGTGTCAAAACTTGCATCGACGTAACCCTTTACTTACCTAACCTTTGTCACTTCCATAATCGAGAAACATATCCTTATTCCACTAAGGATAATTTTGACCGCTGTCGATGATCTACTCCTAGATCACTATTGTACTCCTTGCCAAACTCGATTGTAGGGTATACAATAGATCTGGTACACAAGATGGCATACTTTATAGAACCTATGGCCAAGGCATAGGGAATGACTTTCATTCTCTTTCTATCTTCTGCCGTGGTCGGGTTTTGAGTCTTACTCAATTTTACACCTTGTAACACGTGCAAGAACTCTTTCTTTATTTGCTCCATTTTGAATTACTTCAAAATCTTGTCAAGGTATGTACTCATTGAAAAAAACTTATCCAGCGTCTTGATCTATCTCTATAGATCTTGATGCTCAATATGTAAGCAGCTTCAGCGAGGTCTTTCTTTGAAAAACTCCTTTCAAACACTCCTTTATGCTTTGCGTAATAATTCTACATTATTTCCGATCTACAATATGTCATTCACATATACTTATCGAAATGCTGTAGTGCTCCCACTCACTTTCTAGTAATTACGGGCTTCACCGCAAGTCTATAAAACTATATGCTATGATCAACTTATCAAAGCATGTATTCCAACTCTGAGATGCTTGCACCAGTCCATTGATGGATCATTTGGAGCTTGCACATTTTGTTAGCTCCTTTAGGATTGACAAAACCTTCGTTGCATCATATACAACTCTTCTTTAATAAATCCATTAAAGAATGTAGTTTTGACATCCATTTGCCAGATTTCATAAAATGTGGCAATTGCTAACATGATTCGGACAGACTTAAGCATCGCTTCTGATTGAGAAAATCTCATTATAGTCAACACCTTGAACTTGTGGAAAACCTTTTTGTGACAAGTCGAGCTTTGTAGATAGTAACACTACTATCAGTGTCCGTCTTCCTCTTGAAGATCCATTTATTTAACATGGCTTGCTGATCATCGAGCAAGTCAATCAAAGTCCATACTTTTGTTCTCATACATGGATCATATCTCAGATTTTATGGCCTCAAGCCATTTCGCGGAATCTGGGCTCATCATCGCTTCCTCATAGTTCGTAGGTTCATCATGGTCTAGTAACATGACCTCCGGAATGGGATTATCGTACCACTCTGGTGCGGATCTCACTCTGGTTGACCTACGAGGTTCGGTAGTAACTTGATCTGAAGTTACATGATCATCATCATTAGCTTCCTCACTAATAGGTGTAGTAGTCACAGGAACTGATTTCTGTGATAAACTACATTCCAATAAGGGATAAGGTACAATTACCTCATCAAGTTCTACTTTCCTCCCACTCACTTCCTTCGGGAGAAACTCCTTCTCTAGAAAGGATCCATTCTTGGCAACGAATGTCTTGCCTTTCGGATCTGTGATAGAAGGTGTACCCAACATTTTGGGTATCCTATGAAGACGCATTTCTCCGATTTGGGTTCGAGCTTATCAGATGAAACTTTTTCACATAAGCATCGCAACTCCAAACTTCAAGAAACAACAACTTTGGTTTCTTGCCAAACCACAGTTCATACGGTGTCGTCTCAACGGATTTAGATGGTGCCCTTTTTAACGTGAATGCAGCTGTCTCTAATGCATAGCCCCAAAACTATAACGGTAAATCGGTAAGAAACATCATAGATCGCACCATATCAAATAAAGTGCGGTTATGACGTTCGGACACACCATAACATTGTGGTGTTCTGTGGCGTGAGCTGTGAAACTATTCCACATTATTTTAATTGAAGACCAAACTCGTAACTCAATTATTCGCCTTTGCGATTAGATCGCAGAAACTTTATTTTCTTGTTACGATGATTTTTCCACTTCACTCTGAAATTCTTTGAACTTTTCAACTATTTCAGACTTATGTTTCATCAAGTAGATATACCCATATCTGCTCAAATCATCTTGTGAAAGTCAGAAAATAACGATACTTGCCACGAGCATCAACACTCATTGGATCGCATACATCGGTATGTATTATTTCCAATAAGTCAAGAGCTTGTTCCATTGTTCCGAGAATGGAGTTTTAGTCATCTTGCCCAAACGGCACGGTTCGCAAAAGCATCAAATGATTCATAATCAAGTGATTCCAAAAGTCCATCAAGATGGAGTTTTCTTCATGCGCTTTACACCAATATGACCTAAACGGCAAGGCCACAAATAAGTTGCACTATCATTATTAACTTTGCATCTTTTGGTTTCAATATTATGAATATGTGTATCACTATGATCGAGATCCAATGAATCATTTTCATTGGGTGTGTAACCATATAAGGTTTTATTAATGTAAACAGAACAACAATTTATTCTCTTACTTAAATGAATAACCGTATTGCAATAAACATGATCAAATCATACTTATGCTCAACACCAAATAACACTTATTTAGGTTCCATACTAATCCGAAAGTATAGGGAGTGTGCGATGATGATCATATCAATCTTGGAACTACTTCCAACACTCATCTTCACTTCCCCTTCAACTAGTTTCTTCATTCTGCAACTCCGTTTCAAGTTACTACTCTTAGCAACCGAACCAGTATCAAATACCGAGGGGTTGCTACGAACACTAGTAAAATACACATCAATAATCTGTATCTCAAATATACCTTTGTTCACTTTGCCATCCTTCTTATCCGCCAAATACTTGGGGTAGTTCCGCTTCTAGTGACCAGTTCCATTGCAGCAAAAGTACTTAGTCTCGTGCTTAGGTCCAGACTTGGGCTTCTTCACTCGAGCAGCAACTTGCTTGCCGCTCTTCTTGAAGTTCCCCTTCTTCCCTTTGCCCTTTTCCTTGAGACTAGTGGTCTTGTCAATCATCAACACTTGATGCTCTTTCTTGATTTCTACCTTCGTCGATTTCAACATCACGAAGAGCTCGGGAATCGTTTTCGTCATCCCTTGCATACTATAGTTCATCACGAAGTTCTAGTAACTTAGTGTTGGTGACTAGAGAATTCTGTCAATCACTATCTTATCTGGAAGATTAACTCCCACTTGATTCAAACGATTGAAGTACCCAGACAATCTGAGAACATGCTCAATAGTTGAGCGATTCTCTTCCATCTTTTAGCTATAGAACTTGTTGGAGATTTCATATCTCTCAACTCGGGTATTTGCTTGAAATATTAACTTCAATTCTGGAACATCTCATATGGTCCATGACGCTCAAAACGCCTTTGAAGTCCCGATTCTAAGCTGTTAAGTATGGTGCACTAAACTATCAAGTAGTCATCATATTGAGCTAGCCAAACGCTCATAACGCCTACATTTGCTCCTGCAATAGGTCCGTCACCTAGCGGTGCATTAAGGACATAATTCTTACAGGCAGCAATGAGGATAAACCTCAGATCACGGATCCAATCCGCATCATTGCTACTAACATTTTTCAATACAATTTTCTCTAGGAACACATATAAAAACATAGGGAAGCAACAACGCGAGCTATTGATCTACAACATAATTTGCAAAATACTACCAGGACTAAGTTCATGATAAATTAAAGTTCAATTAATCATATTACTTAAGAACTCCCACTTAGATAGACATCTCTCTAGTCATCTAAGTGATCACGTGATCCAAATCAACTAAACCATAACCGATCATCACGTGAGATGGAGTAGTTTTCAATGGTGAACATCTTATGTTGATCATATCTACTATATGATTCACGCCGACCTTTTCGGTCTCTGTGTTCCGAGGCCATATCTGCATATGCTAGGCTCGTCAAGTATAACCTGAGTATTCTCACAGGCAAAACTGGCTTGCACCCGTTGTAGATGGACGAGAGCTTATCACACCCGATCATCACGTGGTGTCTCAAGACGATTTAACTTTGGCAACGGTGCATACTCAGGAGAACACTACTTGATAATTTTAGTGAGAGATCATCTTAAAATGCTACCGTCAATCAAAGCAAAATAGATGCATAAAGGATAAACATCACATGCAATCAATATAAGTGATATGATATGGCCATCATCATCTTCTGCTTGTGATCTCCATCTCCGAAGCACCGTCGTGATCACCATCGTCACCGGCGCGACACCTTGATCTCCATCGTAGTATCGTTGTCGCCACGCCATCTATTGCTTCTCGACTATCGCTACCGCTTAGTGATAAAGTAAAGCAATTACAGGCGTTTGCATTTCATACAATAAAGCGACAACCATATGGCTCCAGCCGATTGCGATAACCCGGTTACAAAACATGATCATCTCATACAATAAAATATAGCATCACGCCTTGACCATATCACATCACAACATGCCCTGCAAAAACAAGTTAGACGTCCTCTACTTTGTTGTTGCAAATTTTACGTGGCTGCTACGGGCTTAAGCAAGAACCAATCTTACCTACGCATCAAGACCACAACGATATTTCACAAATAGACTCCGTTTAACCTTCTCAAGGACCGGGCGTAGCCACACTCAGTTCAACTAAAGTGAGAGAGACAGACACCCGCCAGCCACCTTTAAGCACGAGTGCTCGTAACGGTGAAACCAGTCTCGCAGAAGCGTCACGCGTAATGTCGGTCCGGGCCGCTTCATCTCACAATACCGCTGAACCAAAGTATGACATGCCGGTAGGCAAGATGACTTGTATCGCCCACAACTCACTTGTGTTCTACTCGTGCAAAACATCAAACCATAAAAACCTAGGCTCGGATGCCACCGCTGGGGAACGTAGTAATTTCAAAATTTTCCCACGCACACGCAAGATCATGGTGATGCATAGCAACGAGAGGGGAGAGTGTTGTCTACGCACTCAGAGACCGGGCGGAAGCGATCACAACGTAGAGGAAGTAGTCAGACGCTCTCCTCGCGATCCAACCGATCCCAGCGCCGTTACTCCGGCGCCCGAAGTTCTTGGCACACGCTCAGCTCGGTGACGCTCCTCAGCTCCGATCCAGAAAGCTCCGGGAGAGAGAGTTCCACAAGACGACGGCATGGTGACGATCTTGATGTTCTACCGACGCAGGCTTCGCCTAAGCACCGCCACGATATGACCGAGGTGGAATATGGTGGAGGGGGCACCGCACACGGCTAAGAGATCCAAGAGATCAATTGTTGTGTCTTTGGTGCTAGCCCTGCCCCTCTATTTATATGTTGAGCCCCGGGTCGAAACTTGGAGCAAAAGCCTCCTCAAAGTCGGTTTTGCCCGAAAGGCAAGAGTCCCACTGACTCCAGACCAAACGCCACAATCCTTGGCGTCCGCCCAGACGCCATGGGCCTCGGCGTCGGCCCAGGCCGACGCCCAGGTCTCGTTTGGCCCCCGGCCTCCGCATAAAACTCCTTTTGCACCGACCTAAAGCCTCATGGGCTTGACCCCTTGGCCTAAACATATCATCCAATATATGAATCTTTACGTCTCGACCATTTCGAGACTCCTCGTCATGTCCCCGATCTCATCTGGGACTCCGAACTCCTTCGGTACATCAAAATACACAAAACTCATAATATAACCGTCATCGAAACCTTAAGCGTGCGGACCCTACGGGTTCAAGAACTATGTAGACATGACCTAGAACTATTCTCGGTCAATAACCAATAGCGGAACCTGGATGCCCATATTGGTTCCTACATATTCTACGAAGATCTTTATCGGTCAGACCGCATAACAACATAATGCTTGTTCCCTTTGTCATCGGTATGTTACTTGCCCGAGATTCGATCGTCGGTATCCAATACCTAGTTCAATCTCAAGCATCGCAAGTCTCTTTAATCGCTCCGTAATACATCATCTCACAGCTAACTCATTAGTTGTAATGCTTGCAAGGCTTAGTGATGTGCATTACCGAGAGGGCCCAGAGATACCTCTCCGACAATCGGAGTGACAAATCCTAATCTCGAAATACGCCAACCCAACATCTGCCTTTGGAGACACCTGTAGTACTCCTTTATAATCACCCGATTCGTTGTGACGCTTGGTAGTACCAAAGTGTTCCTCCGTAAACGGAGTTGCATAATCTCATAGTTATAGGAACATGTATAAGTCATGGATAAAAGCAATAGCAACATACTAAACGATCGGGTGCTAAGCTAATGGAATGGGTCATGTCAATCAGATCATTCAACTAATGATGTGACCTTGTTAATCAAATAACAACTCTTTTGTCTATGGTTAGGAAACATAACCATCTTTGATTAACAAGCTAGTCAAGTAGAGGCATACTAGTGACACTCTGTTTGTCTATATATTCACACATGTATTATGTTTCCTATTAACACAATTCTAGCATGAATAATAAACATTTATCATGATATTAGGAAATAAATAATAACTTTATTATTGCCTCTAGGGCATATTTCCTTCACGTCTTGTCGAAGCAGAGATCGTGTTTCCCCTTAATCCGGGATTCTCATCAATACGGGCGTAATTCCAACCGCTACTTCGCTCGCCACGCCTCTATCGGGTTGCGAGTCCCAAACGGTCACGGAGACGGCTCTTGGTATTCTCCCTCTTTATAACAGGACCAAGGCTCGTTTCTTTTTCTTTAATCCACCATCGAATCTTCTCCACGCTCCAAGTTCCAGCTCCTAGAGCTCCAGATTCGTGCGCTGTCGGACCTTCAGCGATGTTCGGTTCTCGACCTCCGTGGTCAGGGATGCCCTCCTCCGTCACGGAGGAGGACGTGCTAAAGCTGCGGGAGGCCAAGTACTGTCTTACGAGATTTCAGACAAGTTGCTCGCCAAGGGCAGGCCATCCCTACCCCTGATCCCGGCGAGTATGTCGTCTTCGTATTCCACCTCCGTCGGGGTTTAGGCTTCCCGATGGATCCTTTTGTGAGAGGGCTCGTGTTCTACTATGGGTTGGAATTCCACGACTTGGCTCCGGAGTCCATCCTCCATATATCCGCAATCATTGTCATCTGCGAAGCCTTACTCCGTCACCCCACACTTCGCCCGTGGGTGAAGACTTTCAATGTGGCAATCAAGATGATCGGGGCGTCAAGCAGAGTGTGGCGGGGCGGCCATAAGTAGGAGGGCCGATGCCCCGTGGCCCGCTGGCTCCTTCCAAGAGGAGCTCGGCCTGTGGCAGCAAGAGTGGTTCTATATTACCGTTCCGAGGGGCCGCAGACAACAGCCGCCGCCCTATTCCGCCGGGACCTCCACGATGATTGATGTCGTGGTCAACCAAGGAGCTCAACTGGGGCCGTCAAAGGACGTGCCCCTACTGTAGGGCCGGATTCGAGATCTCTTAACGAGGGAGATCGATATGGTGGTGGTGATGCAGGTTATGCTAATTAGGCGCCTCCTGCCCTGCAAACACCGTCCTCTCCGGCTATGGGATTTCAATCCGGAGGGCCCACGGATTCTTCAACACTTCATGGGTATGACACCCCTGGAGACGTATAACTTATTCTTCGGATCGCAAGAGGTGTGTCCGGAATTGACCAAGGATGCTGGACTAAGCTGCAATCGCCCGGATACTCAAGTAAGTAGTTCCAAGTCCGGACATACCGTTTGTTTGCCTTTCAATGATCCGCCTTATGACCGATCTCCTTCTACACAGGAGTGGATAGCGGAAGCAAAATTAATACGGTGTCCGCCCTCCCCGAGACCGCGCGGATCCCGTGGCCGGGTCCGGATGTTGGAGGTTGCGCCTTCGGAGGAAAGCGAAGGGGAAAGCAGAAAGCTACCGCCTCGCCTAAGGAGGCTCTTGAACGAGGGGGATCGAGAATCCTCCTACCAAGGGGAGAAGAGGACTGCCTCAGGACCTGGGAAAAAGCCCCTAAACGGGGAAGAAATCTTCACGGAGGGTCCTGCGTCCGGGAGGCCCCGCCGCACAATCTCCTTAATGAGCCAGCCCTCCAACGAGCCGTAAGTAGAAAGAAAGGAGGTTTATAATAAGGGACATCCCTATTTGTGCTTCTGAGGATAACTAAAGCTTTTACCTTGTAGTTCGGATCTCCGTCCTTCACAGATGAGCTCGTCTTTGGGGGACCTTCGTCCGGAGATGATAGAGAGCGAGACGCCCCCGTCCGGGGCGCCGTTGGATAGGGCGGACGAGCCTGAAGTGTCGTCGCGGAGGGAGCCCCCGAGTGTGGCAAAGCCGGATAGTTCGGCGCCAATCGGTGTCGGTCAAGGATCTGCTTGAGAAGGCGTCTATCTCGTAAGATCGGCATGCATTGATGAGCATGGTGATTGAAAGGATTTCGTCACCAAGGCGGGTTGCATGATGCCGCCGAGTTTATCAAGGGTTTGAGGTACGTAAAAATGACACTCCTTTTAACAGTTTTGCATATAGAATGCGCCCTGTATAGATAGTAGCCCCTGAGACTCGGTAGGTTGTCGATATCGACAACGTGCCGAGGATCAAAAATCGCAGGTTTAAATTCCCGTCGTGCCGATGCAGGTGGCGGGTCGTCCGGGGGCCAGCCGGACTGATGGAGTTGCTGAACTAAAGCGGCAACTCGATGTGGCGGATGAAGACATCGCGCTGATCAACAGGCGACTTGATGAGTCGCAAGGTAAGTGTTACTGCGTGCTCACGTGGTAAGGGAGTCGAAGCCAACTCCTTACAATATGTGCGTAAAATGCAGATAGTGCTGCTGTCGTGGAGAGTCTTCGGGCCGAACTTGCTCAAGCCAAGGAGCAGGCCAGAAGGAGTAATGCGGCAGCCTCGAAGGCGGCCGAAGAGTTAGCGGCCGAAAGGGCCGCATCACGCCGGAGCAGGAAGAGATAGCCGAAATGGCTGTGAAGTTACAAGAGGCTACCGACCGCAATGAGGCTCTTGGGAAGGAGCGCTAAGCGGGCAAGAAGACTGCGGAAGGCCACCGCCGGTTAAGAATGCCCGCTCTGCAATGCGGGCTATGAAGGAAGAGCTGCGCCAGGCCGGGGAGATTGTAGCTGGCAGGCCTTTTCTGCTGCGCCGAAGGTTCACGGATCCGAAATATGCTCAGCTGGGCCAACTATGGTGTCCGGAGGACCCTTATATGGACTTAGCAGCGAAAAGTGGCGGATCTTGTTGTGCATTTTCGCCGGAAGGATCACCAGACGGAAGAGCTATTTTGGTCTCAATTCCATAGTCCAGAGCGTTCACTTCCACGACCGATCGCTTGGCTGAGTGGGCTGAGCTAAATAGGTTGTCCGGGCTTGCTATGGCGGATATAGTGACCCATATCCGGCCGGATAGGCCCCAGCCGAAGAGTTACTTTGGCATATTGCAGCAGTTTCTTGGGGCGGTGCCGCATATCAAGGCGATGAAGCGGTCGGCCTGTATAGAGGGTGCGCGGATGGCGCTCGCCCATGTGAAGACACATTGGACAGAGATGGATGCCACCGCTGTTGCAACCCCGGGTGCGGATAATGACCGGCTACCCGCCGAGCACTATTTTGGCGGCGTCGCTCGGTGCTCGTGTAATAGAGTCGCAGTGCTCGAAAAATGTTACGTTCGAATGAACGTTGATATGATGTAAAAACAATTTGTATGATATAAACGCCTTTTATACTTGTGCGTTCAAGTAATAGAATATCTCCTTTGCGGCCGTTCTTGTATACGTATGTATAACCTGAAAGATGGCGATCGGCTTTCAGCCCCCACGCACAAAGTGCGGGGTGTTCGCAAAAATAGCGTTTTCACACTTAATCCGACGCCTCGGTCCTGTAAAGGAGGTGGTAGCGTAGCAAACGAGGCAACCGGACTATAATGCTTTATCACTTTCACTTAGCCATGGAGTTCGAGGGTGGGGCTACGACATAGCCCCTGGGGCACCGTGCTCTCCGAATTGGGCGCCAGATGTGCTGGCCGAAACGGCCCTTCACAAAGCGGAGGAATCCTAAACATTCCCAAGGTCGATCGAGTGGTTGACCGGTCTCTCGCTGTATCATGACAGTTAGTTTTCGGCTTTCTCTCGAGGTGCTCGCCCGGCCCGGCTGGGGCACAATCGCAGTAGTTCTCCTGGAGCCGCGTTAGCCGATGATACGGAACGTAAGGCAGCAAAACACATGAGCCGGGCAAACCCAACATTTGACCAAAGACATGATTCGGAGCTGATGCATATAAGGCCTAACTCGAGACGCCGAACACTCCCGAAGGTGTTCGGTCTTTATAATAGCGGGCAAAACAAAGCCCTAAGCCCCTTGTGTCCGGGTACGGGCAGGTTCTTCTGGCGCGGCCGATGCCAAAACGCTAGTCTCCACTCTGGTTATACGGAAAAACCAGGGGATTATAGCAACAAGAGACAGTAAGAAAGGTTTACGTAGGGTCTTAGTCTAAAAAGAGTCCTTGCAATGGGTCCCTACTGCACGTCTGCGCCTGTGTGTCCGTTGTGCCGTATCCTGGACGGGTGTGCACGTTGTTCATCTGTAAAAAGAGAGGGACTTGGTTGGAAAAGAAATTGTGCGAGAAAATGCATAAAAATTGAAATATAGATTAAGAAAGCTGAGCCTATGCTAGCTCATTATGGCTTGTATGTGCAAATCCTTGTGAAGGGGTGTGCGGCTAGGTAGCCCCTAGCTTATTTATTCCGGACTCGTCCAGCCGTGTCCGGGGTCTCAGGCGACCCTATGATGAAACGATGCCACGTGGACCGGGCATTTTAAGCGTAAGAGACGCGGAATGTGGTATTGCATTGAAGCGGACGAGAGCTTCCCGTCCAGTGGTGCTTGATAGCTGGCTTAAGGGCCTGGCGCCACTCCTTTGAAGGAAGTGCGGCTATGCCGAATTGTAATAGGGTCTATCCCCACTTGCGGATTGTGTCCGGATATATAGCAGGTTTAAGTCACTTTGCCGCCGTCCATCAACACCGCGTTAATTGCAGTCCGTCTATTATGGGATCCGATATCAGGGCAGTCTATCCTGCGCTCCGGATACTTCTGGACTAATCCAGATGGTCGAAAGTGATTGGTTTTGACATCCAACCTTGGTCCACTAGGGTGGATCGTCCGACACTTGTCTTGGCGAGTGTCGTGTTGGCTTTCCGTGTTTATCACGTGAAGCAAGTTTACTGCTTTGACTTCTCGAGGGAAAGTCCTTTGACTTCCGGTGCTTTGCTGGTGGGGCTCGCCATTGTCCTCGCTTGGCGTATCGAGCCCCTTGTGTCCGGCATTAAGTCTGCCGGACTGTATAAAAACCCAACAATTTCGGTTGGTATGGTTTGCAGGCCTTCCGGGGGTACTGTGGATTTGACATATCTGGTCTAAAATTTTGTTTAAATTTGATAGCTCGTCTCTGTTGTCCTTAAGAGGCCGTGTGTTATTGTCCGGCGCGAGCTTTTGAATCCGGCGTTGACGCTGTGCCTGTGGGCTTTTTCTTTATTCCGGCTGATCTTTTTCTCTGCGCCATGACTTTCCGCTTCCATCTCTAATCTCGGATGTACTCGGTCATTGGTGCTGCATCTTGCTAGCCACTGTCTTCTCTCGCAAAAGCGCGTCATGAGGCTTGTTAGCGCGGCCATTGTTCTTGGCTTCTCTTGGTCGAGGTGTCTGGCGAGCCATTCGTCTCGGACGTTGTGTTTAAAAGCTGCTAAGGCTTTTGCGTCCGTACAGTCGACTATTTGGTTCTTTTTGATAAGGAACCTGTTCTGCAATTTGCTACTGATTCTCCGGGCTGTTGGGTGATATGACTCAGATCGTCAGCATCCAGAGGGCGGACATAAGTCCCTTGAAAATTTGCTCTAAACGCGTCCTCAAGCTCTTCCCAGCTTCCAACAGTGTTTTCTGGGAGGCTTTTGAGCCAGTGCCGAGCTGGCCCTTTGAGCTTGAGGGGTAGGTATTTTATGGCGTGGAGATCATCTCCTCTAGCCATGTGTATGTGTAGTATGTAGTCTTCTATCTAGACTCCGGGGTCTGTTGTGCCGTTGTATGCCTCTATGTTTATGGGTTTAAACCCTGCTGGGAATTCATGATCCAGCACCTCATCGGTAAAACATAACGGGTGTCTTGGCGCCTGTATTTGGGTGTGCCGCTGTCTTGAACACTTGTCGTGGTGTGTTACTTCTGGGGTCCTCTTTTTGGCCCGTAGATGGACCTAGTTGGGTCGTCCGTTTTACCACGATTATAATTCGGCTTGTGTGCAGCCCCGCTTGTCGCTTTGGGCCTGTCATCTGGCCGTCTATCCGGCCAGGCAGCCTCTTTATTTTTTGATTGCGAGGGCTCGATGGCTTCCTCGTCAAATTCTGGCAGCAACTTGCGCTTCGGGTAGCTCTTAGTTTGATGGCCATTGCCATATTTGTCTGCGGTCTTGAATACTTTGCTCCACTTCATTCTGAGCGTGTCTTCCGCTGTTTTGAGCTTCCGTTTCGCCTTCTTCAAACTTCTTGCGATGGCGACTAGTTTTTTGCGTATGTTCTTATGCTCGTGTTGTGGCGGACTGTTGATTGCTCCGTGAATGGGTTGATTACCCGGCTCGTCCTGTTAAATGCGTCTGGCGGCTTGCCTGCTCTGCTCTATCGCTGGGTCGTTAGGAAGGCTGCTTTGATTGAGGCGGGACTTAGGGCGGCGTTTGCGTCGCCGTTTTGGTTCTTTATCGACGAGATTACCCTCTGCCGCGTCCCGTTGTTCCTCGTTGTCGCTTCCCTTCGGGGTGTCCACCATGTATATGTCGTATGACGAGGTGGTCTTCCAGTGTCATGTAGGCACTGGTTCTTGGGAGTCTCCAGCATCGTCGTCCATACCGTCGATGTCTTCGGAGTCGTAGTCGAGTATGTCGGTTAAATCATCGACGGTGGCTACGAGGTGGGTGGTGGGTGGGATCTGAATTTCTTCGTCATCCGCGTCCCAACCATCCTGGCCGTAGTCCGGCCAGGGCTCTCTGGATAGCGAGAGATGCTTCAATGGATTTATGATATCGCCAAAGGGCGAGTGCTGAAAGATGTCCGCAGCGGTGAATTCCATGATCGGCGCCAATCGGATTCGATCAAGCGGAGCGCAGGAGGTTCGAGTCCGGCAGGAGTCCGCACCTCGGAGTCATGGGCTTTATGTGGGACAAGGTAAGTGTTCGGCTCCATCGCCGTAGAAATTGCGGCTCCCGAGGTGGTGTCCAGCCATCCGTCCTCGATTCGAGCGATCGGCTCCGGACTATGAGTCGGAGCGGATCCGGGTGTGGCCTCCAAGGCGCTGTCCGGCGGCAGAGTTAGGTCATGCCCATCGTGACAGCCGCTGCACGCCGGGTCAGGCTCAGATCCATCGAGGATCAAGTCCCGCGGATATCGGCCGTGAAGTTTAAGCTTCAAACCTGACTCGACGGCCGGGCGTAGCTTCGATCTGCTCCAGATGGCCAAGCGAGTTGGCCCTTGACGGCCGCCCGAATCTGAAGATCTGTCCGGGGAGAAAGGTCTCACGCAGGATTGCGTCGTTATCGATTGAAGAGGCCATCACGCCTATCGGTGACGACACAGAGGAACTCTCAATGAAAGCACCAATGTCGGTGTCAAAACCGGCGGATCTCGGGTAGGGGGTCCCGAACTGTGCGTCTAGGCGGATGGTAACAGGAGACAAGGGACACGATGTTTACCTGTGTTCGGGCCCTCTTGATGGAGGTAAAACCCTACGTCTGCTTGATTGATATTGATATTGTGGATGTTTACAAGAGTGGATCTACCACGAGATCAAGGAGGCTAAACCCTAGAAGCTAGCCTATGGTATGATTGTAAGGGTTGTTGTGATTGTTGTCCTACGGACTAAAGCCATCCGGTTTATATAGACACCAGAGAGGGCTAGGGTTACATAGAGTCGGTTACAATGGTAGGAGATCTACATATCCGTATCGCCAAGCTTGCCTTCCATGCCAAGGAAAGTCCCATCCGGACACGGGGTGAAGTCTTCAATCTTGTATCTTCATAGTCTTGGAGTCCGGTCGATGATGATAGTCCGGCAAATGATAGTTCGGCTAATGATGGTAGTCCGGCTATCTGGACACCCCCTAATCCAGGACTCCCTCAGTCGTGGTTCCGATTGGTGGTGCTATTGTACATCCACGTTGATGGAGACTTCAACCCACGAAGGGTAACGGTTGCGCGAGTCCATGGAGGGCTCCACCCACGAAGGGTCCACGAAGAAGCAACCTTGTCTATCCCACCATGGCCGTCACCCACGAAGGACTTGCCTCACTAGCGGTAGATCTTCACGAAGTAGGCGATCTCCTTGCCCTTAGAAACTCCTTGGTTCAACTCCACAATCTTGTCGGAGGCTCCCAAGTGACACCTAGCCAATCTAGGAGACACCACTCTCCAAGAATTAACAAATGGTGTGTTGATGATGCACTCCTTGCTCTTGTGCTTCAAATGATAGTCTCCCCAACACTCAACTCTCTCTCACAGGATTTGGAATTGGTGGAAAGAAGATTTGAGTGGAAAGCAACTTGGGGAAGGCTAGAGATCAAGATTCATATGGTAGGAATGGAATATCTTGGCCTCAACACATGAGTAGGTGGTTCTCTCTCAAAAAATGTGTATTGGAAGTGTAGGTTCTTTCTGATGGCTCTCTCCACGAATGAAGAGTGGGTGGAGGGTTATATATAGCCTCCACACAAAAACTAACCGTTACACACAATTTACCAATCTCGGTGAGACCGAATTGAGAAACTCGGTCGGGCCAATTTAGCAAACCTAGTGACCGTTAGGATTTTCAGTGGGACTGACATGCAACTCGGTAGGACCGATATGGTTAGGGTTAGGGCATAACGTAATATCGGTGAGACCGATTACACAAACTCGGTGGGACCGATTTTCGTAATAAGCTAACCAGAGAGTTGGTCAGGTAAACTCGGTGGGACCGATTCGCTCATTTTGGTGGGACCGAAACGTTACAAAAAGGAAACAAAGAGTTTACATTGCAATCTCGGTGGGACCGATCGCTCATCTCGGTGGAACCAAAACGTTACGAAGGGAAACAACTAGATTACAATCCCATCTCGGTGAGATCGAGATCCCTATCGGTGAAACCGATTTGCCTAGGGTTTGTGGCAATGGCTATGACATCTGAACTTGGTGGCGCCGGATAGATAGAATCGGTGGGGCCGAGTTTGACTTTTAGTTTAGGTCAAATGTGGATGTGGGAAGGTAGTTGAGGGTTTTGGAGCATATCACTAAGCACTTTGAAGCAAGAACCTCATTAAGCAACACCTCATCTCTCCTTGATAGTATTGGCTTTTCCTATGGACTCAATGTGATCTTGGATCACTAAAATATAAAATGTAGAGTCTTGAACTTGAAGCTTGAGCCAATCCTATGTCCTTAGTATTTTGAGGGGTCCACTTTCCTCATCCATGTCATGCCATTCATTGAGCTTTTCCTGAAATATTTATCTTGGAATAATGTTAGCTCAATGAGCTATATGTTGTTAGGAACTACCAAAACCACCGAGGGATAGTTGCACTTTCAATCTCCCCCTTTTTGGTAATTGATGACAACATATAGATCAAAGCTTCGAGAAAGAATAATAAGAATGAAAAACATTGTCACTTTGAGAAGTATGTGAAAGCAAGAGCTCCCCCTAAATTTGTGCATAGGTTAAAATTTGCTTTGGACTGCAAATGCACACAGAGTTAGGCTCATGGGTTACTCTTCCATGTCACATACATCTTGGTGGAGCGCTCAAAATGATAACAATAGAATACATGCACTCATCACCAAGCAAAGTGAATGATCATATAGAGATAAAAAGATAAATTCATCCAACGAGCATTAATGTAGTATATGATCAAACACATGATCATCCAAGTATCACACAAGCAGAAAGTATCTCAATCAAGCAAATAAAGTCCAACCACCAAAGCAAGAGAGAATAAAAAGCAACGCTCTCTCTCGAAGCCTATGATCTATACATTTTTCTCCCCCTTTGGTAACAAGTTACCAAAAAGTTCATTGAAAATGCATAGCACTAAATCGTCTCTTAGGCTTGATCTTCAGGTGGTGGTGTAGACAGAATGCCAAGGACGAAAGCATCAGTTGATGTAGACGGTGCTGGTGGAGTAGGTGCTGGAGCTGGTGGCACAGAAGTTGTAGCTGGTGCAAATGAAGTGGCTCTGGTGTCTGTACCTGGCATTGCAGCTGACCTCTGATCTCTAGGCACTCTGGCAAAAGCATTTGTGGTTGACTTGCCCTTCCTCTCCTGCATATCATCCTGAAGTTGCTCCATAGCAGACTGAATCTCAGTTATCTTTACATCCATGTCATAGAATTTTTGCTCCATGATCCTTTCCAGGCTCTCCTGGTTTTGAGTCAAGGTGGCCAACCCCTTCTCAATCCTTAGAGTGGATGCAATCAAGTAGCCAAGTTGATCTTGTTTGCTCTTCAGAAGATACTGAGATGCCTCATCCATGGTTGGCATCTTTGCAGCTTTCTCAGTCCTTGCTTTCTACCTCTTTGCTTGAGCTTGCATTGAAGATGGTTCATCTTCATTCATAACCACAATGTTATCCTAAAATTCTGGATAGATAGGCATGTGCTCCTTGTCCAACGAGTATGTGTCAGTGCTCATCTTGGAGTTAATCAGTTCCTGGATCTATGGGGCATATCCACAACTTCTCTTTTGGTCAGCAGCTGTCCTCTTGATAGTTTCAACTATAAGACTCATGACCTTGAACTTTTGTGGCACATCAAATATATGTAGCAGATTGATGGAGTGCCCTCTGATCATTCTGCGATCACCAGACTTGGGCAGAAGTGTGTGCCTGAGGATCCAATTTATTGTAGGCAGTCCTGACAGCAAGTGCTTTACTGACCCAGACTGGTGAATCTCAAGGTCTGCATCTGGAATCTCCTTGTACATGCTAGCCATGGAGTTGTGATCCTTCTTCTTCTTGGCATAGACATCCAAGTCATCTTCTTGTTCTTCTGGGGCATTGATCAACTGAGCCCATTCTGCAACTGTTGACTGGTATCTAGTGCCTTCAGACATCCAGACTATCCTGCCATCTGGGTAGAAGTGAGCTGTGGAGTAGAACTGCATTATAAGCTCATCATTCCATTTTGTGAGCTTCTGAGCCACAAACTCATCAAATCCACAAGCCTTGAAGCTGTCATATACTCCAGGATAGTGTTCTTCATGCTCCTTGATGTACTCCCAGTTGACCCATCTCATGTCACATACTATAGGTTTCTTGTCAAGCAACACTGTTTCATAGAAATCCTGTTGTTCCTTTGTATGGAACCTGTAGTCTACAGCAGTCCTTCTTCTGGTGGCATATGGATATGTCTCTCTCCATAGCCTCAATCCCGAGTCCTTCCTGATCTTCATGTTTTTTGCTACAGGATGAGCATCATTATGATCTGGAATTTTAGGCTTCAATTTTCTCAAAACATGAGTCTCATCATCTTCTTGACTTCAAGTTTGCACCTTTGGGGCCTTATTCTTTTCAAAGAATTGGAATGTTCCTGGTACTCCTCTTGGGTGCAGACTTGGGTTTGGAGGCAGTCTTGGGTGCTACTTTGGGCTTGGATGAAGCAGCCCCTGACTTAATAGCATCACACATAAGCTTCTGAGCCTTGGGTGCTGGTGCAGCATTCTCTTCTTCTTCCTCCTCTTCCATTATGGAAGCTTTTCCAATAACTCCGGCTATGGTCTTTTTGACCCTTTCCTTCCTCTTCTTCCCTTCTGCAGCATCCTCTTTGGGTTCAGCTTCCAGAGATACTTGAGTGGATGCTCTGGCTTTAGACATGGGAATCCTTCCTGGTGGCCTTTTGGTCTTCAGACCTGGCTTGGCTGCTGCAGCTGAGCTATATTCTTTCTTGAGCACTTTCTTCTTGGAAGTGGCCTCTTCCTCAACTGCCACATAGTCTTCATCCTTAGATTCTGAAGTTCTCTTCTTTATGGTCCTGGTGGCAGCTTTGGGTAGGTCACTTGGGGTGCTCCTACTACCCTCATCATAGTTGCTAGAGGGACTAGTGCCCTCACTCAAATGCACCTGCTCCTCTTCCCTGTTCTGGCTGTCACTTGGATCAGACATATTACAATCACTGACAACTGACCCTGTGAGTAGATGTAGATGAGATAGAGTGGATGAGCATCACAAAATACAGAGGTTTTTGCAAAAGAATGAGTCAAAAACTTAGTTTTAGTTTTCCATAGAAAGCATTTCGGATCTACCGATTCATAAACTCGGTGATACCGAAGCAGCTTTTGGAACCTAAACTTGTGAACTCAGTCAGACCGAGTCACAGTTAGGTGGCACCGAGACTTCTAGGGTTTCACAAAGTCCTGAACTCGGTCACACCGATTTGCAATTCTCGGTCAGACCGAGAGTTACATGTGCAATGGCCTGGGCCGAATCGATGGTACCGAGTTCCACAACTCGGTTGGTCCGAGATGGTTTCGGCGGAAACCTAACCCTAAATTTTCAATTCATCTCTAATCTACGGAGTGTTTTGACTGGATAGGATATTTCAATCGTGGCAAGATTCATGGCGAACACAATGTGCTAGGAATTAGAAAAGGATAGCACAGTGATCGAGTTCATACCCTAGTTCGGCGATGAACTCGCTACGGCGGCAACGGCGGAGATGAATTCCGTTGACGGCGGCGAAGACCTGCGGCAGGAGGCGGCTGGCAACGAGGAGGACGATCCGGAGACCCTGGAGGCACAGCGGGCTGAGCGCGGGCGAAAGAGTTTGGAGAAAAATTCCAAAATTTTGCCCGTGGGTATATATAGCCCGACCCTGTCGGTGTGACCGAGTGGAACAACTCGGTGGCACCGAGGTGCATAACTGCAGGCAGTTACTGCAACTCGGTGTGATCAAAAAGTTCAGATCGGTTGCACCGAGATTGAAAACCTAGATCGACTTAGTGATCTCGGTATGACCGAAATGTATGAACTGGTCAGACCGAAACGCACAAAAAAGTTTTGGAAGTTTAAGTCTATGACGAATCAGGGACTCCGAGTGCTCCTCACACAGAGTGGTTCGAATCTGACTTGATCAAATTTTGTGATGTAGCATGAATAGAGTTTGAGACATGAAGAGCATAGATAGCTAGATAAGGTTCTTAGGTATTCTTTTCCATCCACTTGGCAAAAGAAAAAGAAGCCAATCAATCAAAACAACATGTGGATGTCCTCGAATGAGTAAATTATGCAACCAACATGCTCACACAATAAAATGGCAAATGAAATATGTGGCAAAGCATGCAAAACCAATTCTAGCATCTATCAAGCAATTGGCGATGACTAGGTCATCTATATATGAGCATATTGACTTAGGATTTAAATGAGAACATTTGATCATAGGTCATACTCATCGTTTAAGCTCAAGTGGGGTTACCACTTTTACATAATGCATTGTTGTGTTCACACCATTAGAGTTGCTTTAGCTCAATTCTTAGAGTAAAGCTCCCCCCTAGATGTGAGATCCCCCCTAAGAGGGATGAACTAACCTCGGGTTTTGTCGATGATGACTTCATGTAGGTGTTGAAGATGTGGATGCTCAATGTTGATGTAGATCATTTTGATCCATCCCTTGGAGTGAATTGCACTTTCAATACCTACACGGGTTAGTCCCACAAGGAACAAACATGGATATCCATAGACATAGAGTGATGCTCACACGAGATAATGCCTATGAGAGCATTAGGTTACCTTGTCCCTTGTCTTACCAACAAGAGGGTTTGTGACTCCTTAAACTAGTGCAAGATGTGGAAGTTGATTGCACTTGTTCTTGCAAAAATGATATGAGTGAAATATGTTGGCGGAGTCACCCACGAGAACTCTCTCGTTCTTCTTCTTTGGGATCCACATCATCTTGATGGGAATCCTCGGAGTTGTAGCTGTACTTGATGATGTGGAACTTGATGTAGTCTTGGGAACCCACTTGACCAAGGCCTTAGGAGCTTCTTCAAATGCATCAATTTCTTCTAGAAGCTTGTCCTTGTCTTTTTGCTTGTGGTCTTGTGGTGGAAGATCATCTTGAGCTTGTGCCCCTTTGAAACAAGTAGGATCATACTTCTCTTGTTGGGGAACAAACTTCGCCTTGGGGTATTGATCTTCTTCCCACTCAACTCCATTGGCATTGAACTTTCATTCAAAACCAATACCTTGATTCTTCCAGTGCCTTCCTTGCTTGCGTACAATTTCCTCAAATTGCTTACTCCCGGCAAGGCTCTTGTAAACTCCTTTCTCTATGATTCCCTTCAATAAGCTATTTTCTTGCTCAAGTGTAATTTGGCTAAGAGAATCATTAGTGGAATCAAGAGAACTACTAGAAACAACATCATTGGATTTAGCATGATTATTGTTACTACTAGAGTAAGAATCCTTCTTGTTCTTGTTACTAGACTTGACTTGAGGCATGTAAGTGGATAAGAGTAAACTCTTGGCAATGTAAGAAGAACTTTTCTTGCGAAGATCATCATTGATTGCCTTTAAGAACTCATGCTCTTGCTCAAGGTTGAGCTTTTCAAAGCGTAACTTCTCATGAGTCCTTAAAAGTTCTCGATGATCTCCTAAGATAGTTTCATGAGCTAACTTAAGAGTGTTTAGTTCTTTAGTTAGGAGCTCAATCTTCTCCTTATCATTGTCATTCGTTTCATCTTGATTAGCATGATTAATTGATGTTTCATCATAGTATTCATCACTAGAGTTGTCAACAAGTAAATCATCATCACCTAACAAGTCATCTTCATCACTATTGAAATTAACATACTCGGGATGTGTTACCTTTGGACCTTTAGCCATGAAGCATCTTCCAATTCCTTCATTTGGTGAATCAAATATGTCGTATGAGTTGGTTGACACAAGTGCTAGACCGGCAACACCTTCATCTTGAGTATATTTGGAGTCGGAGTGATAGCTTCTCTCGGAGTGGTTGTCGGAGTCGGAGCCGGATACCCATTCACCAACATGAGCTTGATGTCTTCGTTTTGTGTAGCTCCTTGATGACTTTTCCTTCCTTTCCGAATCCTTGCTTCTCCGTGAGGGTCTTCATTCATAACGATCATCTCTACTCCTTCTCTCTCTAGGTGGTGATTCTTCTCTCTTACTCCTTCTTTTCGGAGAATCTTCTCTTCTTTTGTAGGGTGCCGTACACTCATTTGAATAGTGTTCGGGTCTTCCACAATTGTAGCAATTACGCTCTCGACTAGAAGATCTTTTGTCGTTGTAGGACCTTGACTTGGAGCTTCTCTCTTTGCTTCTACTCTTGTAGAATTTGTTGAATTTCTTCACCACTAAGCTCAATTCTTCATTGAAGGTTTGTTTCTCACTTCATGATGTGGGGGCTTCACATGAGGCTTTGTAAGCACCACTTGATTTGTTGTGAAGTTCCTCCTTATCCTTGAGTGACATCTCATGAGCAACAATTCTTCCAATGACTTCCGTTGGCTTGAGATCTTTGTAATTTGGCATCATTTGGATCAATGTGCACACGGTATCATATTTTCCATCCAAGGCTCTTAGGATCTTCTTGATGATGAATCTGTCGGTCATCTCTTCACTTCCTAAGTCGCCAATCTCATTTGTGATAAGAGCAAGCCTAGAGTACATTTCAGCGACAGCTTCACCATCCTTCATTTTGAACTTGTCAAGTTGACTTTGAAGCATATCCAACTTGGATTCCTTGACGAAGTCGGTACCTTCGTGCATATCAATCAAAGTATCCCAAATTTCCTTTGCATTCTCAAGACGGCTGATTTTGTTGAATTCTTCGAGGCACAATCCGTTGAAGAGAATATCACAAGCTTGAGCATTGTATTGCAGCATCTTCAACTCTTCCGCGGTAGCTTCACGGTTTGGTTCTCTCCCATCAAAGAATTCACCTTGCAAGCCAATACACACAATAGCCCAAACGGCGGGTTATGTCCAAGAATATGCATTTTCATCTTATGCTTCCAACTAGCAAAATTAGTACCATCAAAGTAAGGACCTCTACGGTGATAATTTCCCTCGCTAGACGTCATACTCTCCTAGGTTGTGAAACCAAGGCTATGACCACCAAAAGCTATGGAAATCAAAGCAAATGGAGACCAAAGCTCTGATACCACTTGTAATATCGAAAGTATGTCTAGAGGGGGGGGTGATTAGACTACTTGACCAAATAAAAACTTATCCTTTTCCCAATTTTAGTCTTTGGCAGATTTTAGCTATCTTAGCACAAGTCAAGCAATCTTAATGTAATTCAAGCAAGCATGCAAAGAGTATATGAGCAGCGGAAAGTAAAGCATGCAACTTACAAGAATGTAAAGGGAAGGGTTTGGAGAATTCAAACACAATTGGAGACACAGATTTTTTTGTCGTGGTAGGTGGTGCTATCGTACATCCACGTTGATGGAGACTTCACCCACGAAGGGTAATGGTTGCGCGAGTCCACGGAGGGCTCCACCCACGAAGGGTCCACGAAGAAGCAACCTTGTCTATCCCACCATGGCCGTCGCCCACGAAGGACTTGCCTCACTAGCGGTAGATCTTCACGAAGTAGGCGATCTCCTTGCCCTTACAAACTCCTTGGTTCAACTCCACAATCTTGTCGGAGGCTCCCAAGTGACACCTAGCCAATCTAGGAGACACCACTCTCCAAGAAGTAACAAATGGTGTGTTGATGATGAACTCCTTACTCTTGTGCTACAAATGATAGTCTCCCCAACACTCAACTCTCTCTCACATGATTTGGAATTGGTGCAAAGAAGATTTGAGTGGAAAGCAACTTGGGGAAGGCTAGAGATCAAGATTCATATGGTAGGAATGGAATATCTTGGCCTCAACACATGAGTAGGTGGTTCTCTCTCAGAAAATGTGTATTGGAAGTGTAGGTTCTTTCTGATGGCTCTCTCCACGAATGAAGAGTGGGTGGAGGGGTATATATAGACTCCACAGAAAAACTAACCGTTACACACAATTTACCAATCTCGGTGAGACCGAATTGAGAAACTCGGTCAGACCGATTTAGCAAACCTAGTGACCGTTAGGATTTTCGGTGGGACTGACATGCAACTTGGTAGGACCGATATGGTTAGGGTTAGGGCATAACGTAATCTCGTGAGACTGATTAAACAAACTCGGTGGGACCGATTTTGGTAATAAGCTAACCAGAGAGTTGGTCAGGTAAACTCGGTGGGACCGATTCGCTCATTTCGGTGGGACCGAAACGTTACAAAAAGGAAACAGAGAGTTTACATTGCAATCTCGGTGGAACCGAAACGTTACGAAGGGAAACAAAGAGATTACAATCCCATCTCGGTGAGACCGAGATCCCTATCGGTGCAACCGATTTGCCTAGGGTTTGTGGTAGTGGCTATGACATCTGAATTCGGTGGCGCCGGATAGATAGAATCGGTGGGGCCGAGTTTGACTTTTGGTTTAGGTCAAATGTGGATGTGGGAAGGTAGTTGAGGGTTTTGGAGCATATCACTAAGCACTTTGAAGCAAGAACCTTATTAAGCAACACCTCATCCCTCCTTGATAGTATTGGCTTTTCCTATGGACTCAATGTGATCTTGGATCACTAAAATATAAAATGTAGAGTCTTGAACTTGAAGCTTGAGCCAATCCTATGTCCTTAGTATTTTGAGGGGCCCACTTTCCTCATCCATGCCATGCCATTCATTGAGCTTTTCCTGAAATATTTATCTTGGAATAATGTTAGCTCAATGAGCTATATGTTGTTAGGAACTACCAAAACCACCCAGGGATAGTTGCACTTTTAGTATGTGAGTTCTTTATGACTAATGTTGAGTCCATGGATTATACGCACTCTTATCCTTCCATCATTGCTAGCCTCTTCGGTATCGTGCATTTCCCTTTCTCACATTGAGAGTTAGTGCAAACTTCGCCGGTGCATCCAAACCCCGTGATATGATACGCTCTTTCACACATAAACCTCCTTATATCCTCCTCAAAACAGCCACCATACCTACCTATTATGGCATTTCCATAGCCATTCTGAGATATATTGACATGCAACTTTCCACCGTTTCATTTATCATGACACGTTCACAATTGTCATATTGCTTTGCATGATCGTGTAGTTGGCATTGTATTTGTGGCAAAGCCACCGTTCATAATTCTTCATACATGTCACTCTTGATTCATTGCTATCCCGGTATACCGCCGGAGGCATTCATATAGAGTCATACTTTGTTCTAGTATCGAGTTGTAATCATTGAGTTGTAAATAAATAGAAGTGTGATGATCATCATTCATAGAGCATTGCCCTAATAAAAAAAGAGAAAGGCCAAATAAAAAAAGAGAAGGCCCCCCAAAAAAGAGAGAATAAAAAGGGCAATGCTACTATCCTTTTTCCACACTTGTGCTTCAAAGTAGCACCATGATCTTCATGATAGAGAGTCTCTTGTTTTGTCACTTTCATATACTAGTGGGAATTTTTCATTATAGATCTTGGCTTGTATATTCCAACAATGGGCTTCCTCAAATGCCCTAGGTCTTCGTGAGCAAGCAAGTTGGATGCACACCGACTTAGTTTCTTTTGTTGAGCTTTCATGCATTTATAGCTCTAGTGCATCCTTGCATGGCAATCCCTACTCCTTGCATTGACATCAATCGATGGGCATCTCCATTGCTCATTGATTAGCCGCGTTGATGCGAGACTTTCTCCTTTTTGTCTTCTCCACATAACCCCCATCATTATATTCTATTCCACCCATAGTGCTATATCCATGGCTCACGCTCATGTATTGCGTGAAGGTTGAAAAAAGTTTGAGATTACTAAAGTATGAAATAATTGCTTGGCTTGCCATCAGGGTTGTGCATGATGAGAGCATTCTTGTGTGACGAAAATGGAGCATGACTAAACTATATGATTTTGTAGGGATGAACTTTCTTTGGCCATGTTATTTTGAGAGGACATAATTGCTTAGTTAGTATGCTTGAAGTATTATTACTTTTATGTCAATATTAAACCTTTATCTTGAATCTTTCGGATCTGAATATTCATACCACAATTAAGAGAATTACATTGAAATGATGCCAAGTAGCATTCCACATCAAAATTCTGTTTTTATCATTTACCTACTCGAGGACGAGCAGAAATTAAGCTTGGGGATGCTTGATACGTCTCCAACGTATCTATAATTTTTGATTGCTCCATGCTATATTATATTCTGTTTTGGACATTATTGGGCTTTATTATACACTTTTATATTATTTTTGGGACTAACCTATTAACTGGAGGCCCAGCCCAGAATTGCTGTTTTTTGCCTATTTCGGAGTTTCGCAGAAAAAGAATATCAAACGGAGTCCAAACGGAATGAAACCTTCGGGAATATAATTTTCGGAACGAACGTGATCCAGAGGACTTGGACCCTACGTCAAGACATCAACCAGGAAGGCACGAGGTAGGGAGGTACGCCTACCCCCCTGGGCGCGCCCTCCACCCTCGTGGGCCCCATGTTGCTCCACCGACGTACTTCTTCCTCCTATATATACCTCATTGCCCCAAACTACGAGATCGGAGCCAAAACCTAATTCCACCGCCGCAACCTTACATGCCGTGAGATCCCATCTTGGGGCCTTTTCCGGAGCTCTGCCGGAGGGGGCATCGATCATGGAGGGCTTCTACATCAACACCATAGCCTCTTCGATGATGTGTGAGTAGTTTACCCCAGACCTTCGGGTCCATAGTTATTAGCTAGATGGCTTCTTCTCTCTTTTTGGATCTCAATGCAATGTTCTCCCCCTCTCTTGTGGAGATCTATTCGATGTAATCTACTTTTGCGGTGTGTTTGTTGAGACCGATGAATTGTGGGTTTATGATCAAGTTTATCTATGAACAATATTTGAATCTTCTCTGAATTCTTTTATGTATGATTGGTTATCTTTGCAAGTCTCTTCGAATTATCAGCTTGGTTTGGCCTACTAGATTGATCTTTCTTGCAATGGGAGAAGTGCTTAGCTTTGGGTCTTGCGGTGTCCTTTCCCAGTGACAGTAGGGGAAGCAAGGCATGTATTGTATTGTTGCCATCGAGGATAACAAGATGGGGTTTATATCATATTGCATGAGTTTATCCCTCTACATCATGTCATCTTACTTAAAGCGTTACTCTGTTCTTTTGAACTTAATACTCTAGATGGATGCTGGATAGCAGTCGATGTGTGGAGTAATAGTAGTAGATGTAGGCAGGAGTCGGTCTACTTGTCTTGGACGTGATGCCTATATACATGATCATACCTAGATATTCTCATAACTATGCTCAATTCTATCAATTGCTCAACAGTAATTTGTTCACCCACCGTAATACTTATGCTCATGAGAGAAGCCACTAGTGAAACCTATGGCCCCGGGTCTATTTTCCATCATATTAATCTTCCAACACTTAGCTATTTTTATTGCCTTTTATTTTACTTTGCATCTTTATCATAAAAATACCAAAAATATTATCTTATCATATCTATCAGATCTCACTCTCGTAAGTGACCGTGAAGGGATTGACAACCCATTTATTGCGTTGGTTGCGAGGATTTATTTGTTTGTGTAGGTGCGAGGGACTCGTGCGTGGCCTCCTACTGAATTGATACCTTGGTTTTCAAAAACTGAGGGAAATACTTACGCTGCTTTACTGCACCACCCTTTCCTCTTCAAGGGAAAACCAACGTAATGCTCAAGAGGTAGCAGGCTGTAACGCCCCGAGACCGACGCTCCAGATGCCTTCCATGTTTTGCGTGTCAGCTCTGTTATTTATTTGCTTGTTGCTTTCAGCATGACATCATTTGCATTGCATCGGCACTTCGTTGCCGTCATTGTTTCCAAACTTGCATCCCCTCGTAGTTGCCGCGTCCACCCTTGCTTTTGTTGACCGTTTTGAGACCAATCTTGTTCTTCGTTTTCCCTCTTGCCTAAACCGGAGTCTCTTTGCATAGTGCATCGACCCCTTGCCCGTGTCCGAAACTTCCCCGAACCCGACCCGCTCTGTCACCACACTTGGGTCCGGATCATCCCCAAACATATATAAAACATCTCCGTTTTCTTCAATTAGACTTCCTAACCTATATTTTTCTCAGTCGTCCGATTAGGATCGTAGGGACGTGATCGCCCCTATCCTAATCTCATTGCAATATAAATAGCGGGCAACCCAAAAACTAGGGATCATGTCCCATCCATCCATCCAATCCCTCCGCCGCCGTTCCACCAAATCCCCTCGGGATCCCCTTCTCCTCGTTTTCCTCCACCCACCAACAGGAGCCCGAGCTCCTTCTCCCCGACCCCGAGCACTCGACCCACCTCGCCGGTGCCTCCCCCTCCAAATCCGATCGGGAGAGGAGCTCCCGATCTGAAGCTTCCTTGCGCCATGATCCAGTAGCCCGTGCCCAAGGCCTCGCCTCTTCCTCCTCTGCCCGACGCCTACCGTCCCCGCCATGGATTTGGAGCTCGCCTCTGCTTCTGGTCAGCGCCGCCCCAGGAACCGACGATGCCGGAGCCCCTCCTCACCTCGCCACCTGCTTCGCGGGAGCCGCCTCGCCTCCCTGTGCTCCCTCCTCACGCGCTCGAGACCAGCAGCTCCCCTCGAGCCGGCTACAACAGCAGCCCCAGGGCGACCCTGTGCCCTCTCCCTCGGTCCCTCCTCCCCGTCCTTCTTTCTCCCGCTCTCTCTCTCTCACACACATCTCTCTCTCGCAGGAGCTCTTCCCGAGCGAGAGCGCTCGCTCCAGCCGTCGATCATGAGCAGCTTCGCCGGGAGCACCGAGCAACAACCCTGCTCGCTATGGACCCCCTGCTCGACTTCGGCTTCCCGCGCCTGCGCCGTCGTGCCTCGTCGTTGCCGCCTCTCCGTTCACGCCACCGCGCCCAAGTTCCACCGTCCAAGTCCGTCCGCCACCATGCCCTGCATCCCGCATTGCCAGCGGCCGTCCCCTGCTTCACGAACGAGACGGCCAGCGCTGCCCCTTTGTTGACTTGGTCCAGCGCCAGCGTGGCCGGCCTCCAAGTCCCAGCGCGCCTCCAGCCCAGCCGCTTCTCCGCTCCTGGCCCGAAAGCCCGATGTGAGCAGCCATCCAAACCCCCCCTGTGCATTGTTGGGTCAGGCTGCAGATTCGGCCCATGTCATGTCTTTTTTCCCAGGGCGAATTTCCTAATTATCCAGAGAACGCCGTTTTTCAGAAAAGTCCCTAGTCTCCATGCATTTAATAAATCACAACCTGTGCATCACATGTAAAAACTTTAAATATATAAAATGCTTAGAATTTTGTCTAGTTTCATAATATCCAACTTTCATCCATGTTTAAACTGTTCAAATGTGTTGTTTGATTTAATCTACATAAATGCCATGTTAAAATGCTTTTTTTCATAACTAATAAACCGTAGCTCCGAATTTAATAAACTTTATAAGTAAATGGGGTGGAAAAATGCATAGATTAACTTGTTGCACTTTATTTTCCTTTTTAACAACACTAAAATTGTGTTTAGGGCAGAACAGTACCAAAATCTAAAATATGGACATGAGGATTTTTCAGAATTGTTGTTTCTTGTTCCGGCCTCATTTAAACTTGCCTAAATAGTTAGTTTACTTATGCTTCACCTCTTGCCATGTGTAACAACATTTAATATTGTTGGGTACATAACCGAGAGTTAGCTAAATAACTTGAATGTGGTGTTTTGTCAATATGCAACTCATTACATATTGAGCTCCACTTAACTTGTAGTGTTGTTTGTTGCATTTTTGCCATGCCATGCTTCTTTAAACCGGACATGCATCATACTTGTGAGGATTCTTTAAAGTTCCGTTAATGTCGCGTTTGTGAGGATTCGTTCGACTACATCCTTTTGTCTTATTCATGGACTCGTTCTTCTTCCTAGCGGGATCTCAGGCAAGATGACCATACCCTCGAAATCACTTCTATCTTTGCTTGCTAGTTGTTCGCTCTGTCGCTATGTCGCGCTACCTACCACTTGTTTATCATGCCTCCCATATTGCCATGTCAAGCCTCTAACCCACCTTTCCTAGCAAACCGTTGTTCGGCTATGTTACCGCTTTGCTCAGCCCCTCTTATAGCGTTGCTAGTTGCAGGTGAAGATGAAGTTTGTTCCATGTTGGAGCATGATTATGTTGGGATATCACAATATCTCTTATGTAATTAATGCGTCTATATACTTGGTAAAGGGTGGAAGGCTCGGCCTTATGCCTGGTGTTTTGTTCCACTCTTGCCGCCCTAGTTTCCGTCATACCGGTGTTATGTTCCTTGATTTTGCGTTCCTTACGCGGTTGGGTGATTTATGAGAACCCCTTACAGTTCGCCTTGAATAAAACTCCTCCAGCAAGGCCCAAACTTGGTTTTACCATTTGCCACCTAAGCCTTTTTCCCTTGGGTTCTCCAGACTCAAGGGTCATCTTTATTTTAAACCCCCGGGCAAGTGATCCTTTGAGTGTTGGTCCAAACTAGAGCACCGTGCGGGACTGTCCCTTGGCAACTTGGGTTACATTGGTACCTATACGCTTCGCTCATCCGGTGTGCCCTGAGAACGAGATATGTGCAGCTCCTATCGGGATTTGTCGGCACAGTCAGGTGGTCTTGCTGGTCTTGTTTTACCATTGTCAAAATGTCTTGTAACCGGGATTCCGAGACTGATCGGGTCTTCCCGGTATAAGGAATATCCTTCGTTGACCGTGAGAGCTTGTGATGAGCTAAGTTGGAACACCCCTGCAGGGTATAAACTTTCGAGAGCCATGCCCGCGGTTATGTGGCAGATGGGAATTTCTTAATGTCCGGTTGTAGAGAACTTGACACTTGACTTAATTAAAATGCATCAACCGCGTGTGTTAGCCGTGATGGTCTCTTTTCGGCGGAGTCCGGGAAGTGAACACGGTTTGGGTTATGTATGAGCGTAAGTAGTTTAAGGATCACTTCTTGATCACTTCTAGCTTCGCGACTGTTGCGTTGTTCCTCTTCTCGCTCTTATTTGCGTATGTTAGCCACCATATATGCTTAGTGCTTGCTGCAGCTCCACCTCATTACCCCATCCTTCCTATAAGCTTAAATAGTCTTGATCTCGCGGGTGTGAGATTGCTGAGTCCTCGTGGCTCACAGATTCTACCAAAACAGTTGCAGGTGCCGATGATGCCAGTGCAGGTGACGCAACCGAGCTCAAGTGGGAGTTCGACGAGGAACTTGGTCGTTACCATGTTTTTTTCATGTTGATCAGTAGTGGAGCCCAGTTGGGACGATCGGGGATCTAGCAGTTGGGTTATCTTCTTTTCTTTTGGCTTTGACCGTAGTCGGTCTATGTGTGTACTCTAAATGATGTATGTTTAATTAATGTATTGTGTGAAGTGGCGATTGTAAGCCAACTCTTTATCCCATTCTTGTTCATTACATGGGATTGTGTGAAGATGACCCTTCTTGCGAAAAAACCACCATGCGGTTATGCCTCCAAGTTGTGCCTCGACACGTGAGAGATATAGCCGCATCGTGGGCGTTACAAGTTGGTAATCAGAGCCATCCCCGACTTAGGAGCCCCTTGCTTGATCGAATCGCTAGCGTTGTTGAGTCTAGAAAAAAAATGTTTTGATTCTTAGGATTATATATATCGGAGAGTAGGATTCTTTTTACTCCTCAGTCCCTTCATCGCTCTTGTGAGGCTCCCTGACGTAGAAGTTTTGACTCTCCTCTCCTCAAATTTCATGAATTTTTTTTAGGATCACGCGGGTATCTTGGAATCGTTCCGATGGTTTTGTGACGAGAACATTGTTCTTGGTGCCTCCTTACATTTAGGGGTTGTGGCAGTGTCCCGGGGAGTTGAGCTCCGAGGTGTTGTCGTCACAATTTTATCGTTGCAGTTCTGGAATACCTGAGTTTCGCCGACAACGAAAATCTCTTTTATGCAGTTGTTGGTGAGATAACCTCGACGCCACCCAGTACTGGGGTGGGAGTTCGGGAGTATTGCCATAACTCGTATAATGGATGCTTTTCGAAGGTTGAGGTAAATGATTTCCGAAGGTTTCTTGGTTATGTGTTGAAGGATGGATACAACTGGATCTAGGTATTGTTAGTTTGGGTGAGATATATTGCGTCCCCTGTATCCCCAACACCTGATTGCATAACCAGAAAATTTCGGGAGTTTATAAGTGGGAATTCAAGTAGCTCCTAGAATATCTTTCCAACACACACATGATACGATATGGGATCTATCATATGTTTGTTTTCGCCTTATTTTGCAAGCCTTTCCTTTGTTTTGTTTTAAGTTGTGGTATTCGAGTTGCTTCAGTGTCAAGTGTTGATTCCATACCTTTTCCTAGTGGTGTTCTCATGTTTCTATGGGAGTGTTAATCCTTCTTGGTCATCAATAGTGTCATCCCAAATCTATTTCCAACCGGTGTGCTTCTCTTCAAGGGGATCCAATCATTTTCAACATCCGCAAGATCAACTCTAAGTTTTCTCAACGGTGTTTTTTTCATCCGTCCCAAGTTGCCTTTGTTTTTCCCACCCTCCCACCCTTTTCCTTCAAGGAATCAGATGTCTTAACCAAGTATCCATTCTTTCTTTTCAATCAATGTTCTTACCCGGTGGTTCTCATGAAGATGTTCTTCAAGTTTATCATTCTTCATTCTTTTTCTTCTCCGATGGACTAAATTCAAGCCTTCAATGTTGGTCACATTCCTTTCCTTGTTTCAAATGTTTTTCTCGTACCGGTGCACCTCTCAATCATCCACTTCTCGCTATTCAATTGATCCGGAGTGATGAAGATATCTCAGAAGATTCGTGTTTCCATTCTTAATCCATTCAAGCCATTTATATCAATCGGTGTATTATCTCTTCCTAAGAAATCGTTTAACGGTGTTTTCTTTTTAGTGGGCCCTAACCCACAGGTCTTTTTCCAGGATCTTACCTGACTCTTCTAACTTTTCCCGGAGTTATTCTCAAATTCTTTTCCAATTTGACGTAAGAATGAATTATCATCAGTCAAATGTCTTTCTCCAAGATCTTTCAAATTCTTTGCATCGTTGGTTCAACCTTTCTAATTTTCATTACGGAGTATCTCAACAATTCATGGTGGTGTTTCTCATCGTCATTCTCAACATTTGAAGACCGAAGAAGAGTTTCTCTTAAATCTTGCTCCATTCTCTTCAAGATTCATGGTTCTAGCTTGATGCCATCCTCTCATAATTGTTTTTCGATTGTGAGAATTCCTTTCACCCATCCGGAGCATTTCAGAAGTCTTTTCAGTTTGATTCTCCGGAGCCCATCATCTCGTAATTATTCATTCAAGCTTTCAGCTCTCGTTCTCCAAATCATACCGGTGCATAATTCAAGTATTATCTAATCAGCTCGGGATCTCTGCGTTCACTTGTATCTAAATTCTCTCAAGTATCTTCATTCATTTTCTAGTTCTTCCCGGTGTTTCTTTATCTTTTCTTCGTTCATTTTTAATTCTTATGGTGGTTCGTTCAAGAGTTCCCTTCCTTGGTTATCATATCAATTCATTCCTTCTTCCCAATCCTACCGGTGGATAGTTGAAGACTTTCCCAAGTTTGAGCTATATATCTCTTAATCTTTTCTACGAGAATAAGTAGTATGCCAAATCCGTTTCTTGTCATCAATATAAATTGGTGAAGGATACGCATAACATAATTCGTATTGTTGTCTCATCCAAGTGATCTAATTTCTTGTTTCCAGAGTTGTTCATCATGTCACATTCTCGGTTCAAGATCCTTCATCTTTTCTTATCCGGAGTTCCAAGTTTTCTGCATTATCTCATCGCGAAGCTCCATCTAAATCATCGCAAGGTTTCACCTTGTGTTTTTCAATTTCTCTTTGTTTCTATCATCCTTTTATTTCCGGAGTTCTTCATGGAGGCTCTACATGATGGTTCATCAAGGATTCCTTTCATTCTTCAATTGTTCTTCAAGATTTCTCTCGAAGTTAAGATCCGTCAAGCTATACTCTAAAATAAACATGGTGCTCAACACATGTTTGTTTTGCGGAGTTCAAGTATTCTTCTTCTTGCATTTCGAAGTGCAATTCTTTCTACCTTATCTTTTGAGATGGTGTTATGTCATTCTTGAAAATTTCCTTCATGTTTCATGATTCACAAGTTGTAAGGAATGGGATATTTAAACCCATCACTTTCTTCCTTGGAGTTATCTTGGTATAGATTTCACTTAAAGCCTTCCCTAAGGAATGTTGCTATTATGGTGCTTATCAATGATCCAAGTTTTCTCCTATCCTCTCGGCGAGAGAAGTTTTCATCTCTTCGTTGAACTTAAACAATCAATTGTTTTCGTTAGTGGCAAATTTCACCTCTAGTTTTGAGATGTTTTCATAAGTCCACGAGGAGTATATAATTTCATTGTTGATTTTCAACAACTCCATTCTATCCTTCTTTTTAAGGATGCTATATCAAATTCAGTTGAGGTAGAAGATGTTATTGTCTTCTCCGTTCTTTTCATTCCATTTGTTCTTTTGTTCTGGAGGCATTGTGTTGTTGCTCTCGTCAAGTATCTTCCCATCTTGTCAAGTTATTGTTCTATTCATTCCATGTTCAACCGGAGTGCTGTCAAAATTATGTCATTCTTATTCCTTCTCTATCTTGTTTAACCGGAGTGGTTTCAATATCTATCTTGTCAATTAACCTCTTGGTTCTCGTCGTATTCTATGTTCCTCTTATCTAACGGAGTGTTCACAATCTCGTTCATCTCCATTGTATTCTTCTTTCAATTGCTCAACCTCTCAAGGTTCGTGGTTTCACTCATTTGTCATAGAAGCAACTTTGTTTTACCTCTTCCTCTTCCGCTTTTCTCCGGTGCCATCCTAGATCTCGGGACGAGATCTCTTGTAAGTGGAAGAGTGTTGTAACACCCCGAGACCGACGCTCCAGACGCCTTCCATGTTTTGCATGCCCGAGACCGACGCTCCAGATGCCTTCCATGTTTTGCGTGTCAGCTCTGTTATTTATTTGCTTGTTGCTTTCAGCATGACATCCTTTGCATTGCATCGGCACTTCGTTGCCGTCATTGTTTCCAAACTTGCATCCCCTCGTAGTTGCCGCGTCCACCCTTGCTTTTGTTGACCGTTTCGAGACCAATCTGGTTCTTCGTTTTCCCTCTTGCCTAAACCGAAGTCTCTTTGCATAATGCATCGACCCCTTGCCCGTGTCCGAAACTTCCCCGAACCCGACCCGCTCTGTCACCACCGTTGGGTCCGGATCATCCCCAAACATATATAAAACATCTCCGTTTTCTTCAATTAGACTTCCTAACCTATATTTTTCTCAGCCGTCCGATTACGATCGTAGGGACGTGATCGCCCCTATCCTAATCTCATTGCAATATAAATAGTGGGCAACCCTAGAAACTAGGGATTCTGTCCCATCCATCCATCCAATCCCTACGCCGCCGTTCCACCAAATCCCCTCGGGATCCCCTTCTCCTCGTTTTCCTCCACCCACCAACAGGAGCCCGAGCTCCTTCTCCCCGACCCCGAGCACTCGATCCACCTTGCCGGTGCCTCCCCCTCCAAATCCGATCGAGAGAGGAGCTCTCGATCTGAAGCTTCCTTGCGCCCGCGGTCCAGCACGCCCGTGCCCAAGGCCTCGCCTCTTCCTCATCTGCCCGACGCCTACCGTCCCCGCCATGGATTTGGAGCTCGCCTCTGCTTCTGGTTCACGCCGCCCCAGGAACCGACGATGCCGGAGCCCCTCCTCACCTCGCCACCTGCTTCGCGGGAGCCACCTCGCCTCCCTGTGCTCCCTCCTCACGCGCTCGAGACCAGCAGCTCTCCTCGAGCCAGCCACAGCAGCAGCCCCAGGCCGACCCCGTGCCCTCTCCCTCGGTCCCTCCTCCCCGTCCTTCTTTCTCCCGCTCTCTCTCTCTCATCTCTCTCTCTCGCAGGAGCTCTTCCCGAGCGAGAGCGCTTGCTCCAGCCGTCGACCGCGAGCCGCAGCTCACGGAGCAAAGACCAGCAAAGAACCCCAGCTATAGACCCCCTGCTCAACCTCGGCTTCCCGCGCCCGCGCCGTCGTGCCTCGTCGTTGCCGCCTCTCCGTTTACGCCGCTGCGCCCAAGTTCCACCGTCCAAGTCCGTCTGCCGCCATGCCCTGCATCCCGCATCGCCAGCAGCCGTCCCCTGCTTCACGAACGAGACGGCCAGCGCTGCCCCTTCGTTGACTTGGTCCAGCGCCAGCGTGGCCGGCCTCCAAGTCCCAGCGCGCCTCCAGCCCAGCCGCTTCTCCGCTCCTGGCCCGAAAGCCCGATGTGAGTCAGGCTGCAGATTCGGCCCATGTCATGTCTTTTTTCCCAGGGCGAATTTCCTAATTATCCAGAGAACGCTGTTTTTCAGAAAAATCCCTAGTCTCCATGCATTTAATAAATCACAACCTGTGCATCACATGTAAAAACTTTAAATATATAAAATGCTTAGAATTTTGTCTAGTTTCATAATATCCAACTTTCATCCATGTTTAAACTGTTCAAATGTGCTGTTTGATTTAATCTGCATAAATGCCATGTTAAAATGCTTTTTTTCATAACTAATTAACCGTAGCTCCGAATTTAATAAACTTTATATGTAAATGGGGTGGAAAAATGCATAGATGAACTTGTTGCACTTTATTTTCCTTTTTAACAACACTAAAATTGTGTTTAGGGCAGAACAGTACCAAAATCTAAAATATGGACATGAGGATTTTTTCGGAATTGTTGTTTCTTGTTCCGGCCTCATTTAAACTTGCCTAAATAGTTAGTTTACTTATGCTTCACCTCTTGCCATGTTTAACAACATTTAATATTGTTGGGTACATAACCGAGAGTTAACTAAATAACTTGAATGTGGTGTTTTGTCAATATGCAACTCGTTACATATTGAGCTCCACTTAACTTGTAGTGTTGTTTGTTGCATTTTTGCCATGCCATGCTTCTTTAAACCGGACATGCATCATACCTGATTGTGCATCATGCCACGTTTATGTGATGGTGTTTTACCATGTTGTTTGCTTCTTTCCGGTGTTGCTTCTTCGGTTTAGTTCCGTTAACGTCGCGTTTGTGAGGATTCGTTTGACTACATCCTTTTGTCTTCTTCATGGACCAGTTCTTCTTCCTAGCGGGATCTCAGGCAAGATGACCATACCCTCGAAATCACTTCTATATTTGCTTGCTAGTTGTTCGCTCTGTCGCTATGTCGCGCTACCTACCACTTGTTTATCATGCCTCCCATATTGCCATTTCAAGTCTCTAACCCACCTTTCCTAGCAAACCGTTGTTTGGCTATGTTACCGCTTTGCTCAGCCCCTCTTATAGCGTTGCTAGTTGCAGGTGAAGATGAAGTTTGTTCCATGTTGGAGCATGATTATGTTGGGATATCACAATATCTCTTATTTAATTAATGCATCTATATACTTGGTAAAGGGTGGAAGGCTCGGCCTAGTTTCCATCATACCAGTGTTATGTTCCTTGATTTTGTGTTTTACGCGGTTGGGTGATTTATGGGACCCCCTTGACAGTTCGCCTTGAATAAAACTCCTCCAGCAAGGCCCAAACTTGGTTTTACCATTTTCCACCTAAGCCTTTTTTCCCTTGGGTTCTGCAGACTCAAGGGTCATCTTTATTTTAAACCCTTGGGCCAGTGCTCCTCTGAGTGTTGGTCCAAACTAGACCATCGTGCGGGACTGTCCCTTGGCAACTTGGGTTACATTGGTACCTGTACGCTTCGCTCATCCGGTGTGCCCTGAGAACGAGATATGTGCAGCTCCTATCGGGATTTGTCGGCACAGTCGGGTGGTCTTGCTGGTCTTGTTTTACCATTGTCGAAATGTCTTGTAACCGGGATTCCGAGACTGATCGGGTCTTCCCAGTAGAAGGAATATCCTTCGTTGACCATGAGAGCTTGTGATGGGCTAAGTTGGAACACCCCTGCAGGGTATAAACTTTCGAGAGCCGTGCCCGCGGTTATGTGGCAGATGGGAATTTGTTAATGTCCGGTTGTAGAGAACTTGACACTTGACTTAATTAAAATGCATCTACCGCGTGTGTTAGCCGTGATGGTCTCTTTTCGGCGGAGTCCGGGAAGTGAACACGGTTTGGGTTATGTATGAACGTAAGTAGTTTCAGGAACACTTATTGATCACTTCTAGCTTCGCAACTATTGTGTTGTTCCTCTTCTCGCTCTTATTTGCGTATATTAGCCACCATATATGCTTAGTGCTTGCTGCAGCTCCATCTCATTACCCCATCCTTCCTATAAGCTTAAATAGTCTTAATCTCGCGGGTGTGAGATTGCTGAGTCCTCGTGGCTCACAGATTCTACCAAAACAGTTGCAGGTGCCAATGATGCCAGTGCAGGTGACGCAACCTAGCTCAAGTGGGAGTTCGACGAGGAACTTGGTCGTTACCATGTTTCTTTTCATGTTGATCAGTAGTGGAGCCCAGTTGGGACGATCGGGGATCTAGCAGTTGGGTTATCTTCTTTTCTTTTGGCTTTGACCGTAGTCGGTCTATGTGTGTACTCTAAATGATGTATGTTTAATTAATGTATTGTGTGAAGTGGCGATTGTAAGCCAACTCTTTATCCCATTCTTGTTCATTACATGGGATTGTGTGAAGATGACCCTTCTTTGGACAAAACCACCATGCGGTTATGCCTCCAAGTCGTGCCTCGACACGTGGGAGATATAGCCGCATCGTGGGCGTTACACATGCCGCATAGGAGGAACACAAGCTTTCGAGCAAAACATAAAAATAGATTAACTATGAAATTGTCTTTTACAAATCCCATACACCTCACTCGAATATTATGTCTTTCGAGCATTGACCCTCTATTAAGCAGGCGGGCTCTAAGACGTCTTCAAAGTAACGCTCCGGTGCGTAACGGTCCTTGCCCTTGGGTGGACTCTTCGCCGAAACATTGATGGCCTTCATCTTCCCCCAGAATGTCTTGACACGGGCAAAGGCCATCCGTGCACCCTCAATGCACGCCGACCGCTTCACAGCGTCGATACATGGCACCACATCCACAAGCGCTGCACCAAGCCGAAGTAGCTATTCGGAACAGGCTCAGTTGGCCACAACCGGATTATGACGTTCTTCATGGCAGCGTCGGATATCCTTTGAAGCTCGGCCCATTGGGACATCTGTTCATTCAACAACAGAGGGCGCTTTGACACGCCAAATTGTGACCAGAAAAGCTTCTCCGTTGCATACCCCTCTCGCGCTTGGTAAAACTGCGCCGCATCGGAAGAACTCTTCGGCAAGTCAAAAACTCGTCCGGAGAACTCCACACTTGGTTAAGTTGAGCATAGTTCGGATCACAGAACTTAGTCTGTAGCAAAAAGGGCTTATCGGCCGCAATCTCCCCAGCTTGCCGGATCTCCTCACGGGCTGCTCTGGATTCAGACCGCGCTTTTGTCGCCTCTCGTAAGGCCTTGTCAAGTTCAGCCATTTTGGCTTCATTCTCCTTTTCAAGAAATTCACAGTGGCTAGTAGCATTTTTTTAGTTCGAGTGCCATCGTGGATATCTTCTCCTTGTCTTGGCGCCAAGCAGCTTGTTCGGCCTTTAACTCAGTCGATGCCTTTTCGGCAGCCGCATTACTAAACCGGGCCTGTTCCTTGGCCTGAGCCAGCTCCGCCCGAAGAATCTCAACGGCGGTAGCACCATCTGCAGCCATGTGTAACCCAGTATATAACTTTCAGCGTCATGCTTATATTACAAAAATGTATGTGAAAGGACTGCTCTGAATACATACCTTGCGACTCGTCAATACGCATATTAATTAACGCAATGTCATCCCCTGCCACATCAAGCTTCCGCTGCAGCTCGGCAATATCCGTAGTCCGGGAAGTAGCCAGGGGTAGCAGCCTGTGTTCCAATTAATCAGATTAGTCTTTGAGTATTTCTTCTTGATCCTCCGTTCGCCTCCCACGGGAAGCCAACCCGAGTCTCAGGGGCTAGTACCTATACACAAGTGCATCTTTGCAAATAAAATATAGTTCAAAACATTACATCACAAACCTCGAAGCCTCTTAGCATGATCTTCCGTTCGCCTCCCACGGGAAGCCAACCCGAGTCTCAGGGGCTACTACCTATACATAGGTGCATCTTTGCAAATAAAATATAGTTGAAAACATTACATCACAAACCTCGAAGCCTCTTAGCAGGCTCATAAAGGCTTCATTCAATCCGCTCTTCGCAGACAGAATCTCCTCAACCACCCTACCCATCAAGGTACACTATTCCACCGAGACAGATGCTTCCACTACAAAAAAAAATACACTTCCGTGATGATACGTGTTTGTCACAGTAGGTCGTGTTTTCTATCATGCATGTACATCCATGACGATTTTATGACAGAATCAAGATAGTCATACCTATGCTATCGTAGAAGTGTTCCATGACATTACCAAAATTATCATCACGGAAGTGTCCACTTCCATGACGATAAATCATGCGTCACAGAAGTGCTTTCGTCAAGGGTGACCGACATGTGGCATCCACCGTAACGGAACGTCTTTAAGCTATCGGGTCAGGTTTTGGATCCGATAACCCGTTAACAGCCCCGGCCAATGGGGATTTTCCATGTGTAAAATCATCATTGGCTGGAGGAAACACGTGTCGGCTCATCACTGGGACAGATGTCATCCACTCATTGGACAGAAGGTGCCTATGATATGTCAACACGTGGCACGGCCCAACAGAGGCCCATTCCTGTGAAAAGGATGGCCCGTTTGACTTGGTCAAAAGGTGGTGGGCCGGCCCATGGAAAACCTGTTAACGGCCAGTTCGCATATAGCCCATTTATAGCCCGCTAACCCAAGGCCCGTTACGCCCTACTCGAATTAGGCCCGGTAGGGTCATCTGGGCCATCCAGTATGATTCCAGCCCGTTTTCACTTCTGGCCCATGTATGGCCCATGACGTCTTTCGGCCTATATGAGGCCCTATGTAACTCTTGGCCTATTAACGACCCGTGGTGAAACTGGCCCGTAATGAACAGTGTATCACTGTACACCCATTAAAGGCCCGTGGTGAAACTGGCCCGTAAAGAACAGTGTATCACTTTATACCCATTAACGGCCCGTTATTCCGTTGGGCCGTTTCCAGCCCATGTTATCTTTCGGCCTTCTCAGAGCCCATTTATTCTTGGGCTATTTTCTAGCATTCGTTTACTTACGGCCCGTTACTGTCATTTTCTGCTTGTGGGCCAAATTCAGCCCGTGGTTACAGTCGACCCGTTTGTGGTCCGTTAATATGTTGGGCCGTTTTCATAGCATCATCAAATACGGCCTATTAACGATGGCCCGTTATGGTCGGCCCATGAACGGACGATTCCAACTCTAGCCCGTTTACGGCCAGAATGCGTTCTGTTTGGCTCATGTTTGGCCAATCGATCATACGGCCCGTATAAGGCCCATGCTGGGTCGGAACGGAATGCGTGGTCGTGTTCATCGGGAGGGCTTGGACGGAACAGGCGATGGAAACGAGGCCTGGCATACCGCACAACGGAGGAAACGGACCTCCTACGTTCGGAACGGGGTCCTGTTGATCGGGGGGGTGCGGCGTACCGCAAAACAGAGGAAACTGACCTCCTATGGTCGAAACAGGGTCTGTTGATCGGGAGGGGTGTGGCGTCTCAAAACGGAGGAAACGGACCTCCTATGGTCGTAAACGGGGTCCTGTTGATCGGGGTGTGTCGCATCGCAAAACGGACGAAATGGACCTCCTGGCGAAATGGGGTCCTGTTGATCGGGAGGGGTGTGGCGCATCAAAAATGGACGAAACGAACCTCCTACGGTCGAAACGGGGGTCCTGTTCATCGGGAGGGGTGTGGCGTACCACAAAACGGGACTCCACGGGATACTGTTCATCTCCACCGTCGAGCTCCTCCAGCCTCCACGGGCTCCTGTTCATCCAGCCTCCACTGCGCGCTACTCCACCGGCTACTGTTCAACCACCCCTCCACGGGCACCCCTCCACTGTCTACTGTTCATCCAGCCCTCCACACCACAGGGTCCTGTTCAACCACCCCTCCACACCACGGGGTCCTGTTCAACCACCCCTCCACACCACGGGGTCCTGTTCAACCACCCCTCCACGGGCACCCCTCCATCGTCTACTGTTCATCCAGCCCTCCACACCACGGGGTCCTGTTCATCCAGAGGCAACACCACCGCTCACTGTTCATCCAACCCCCCTGCAACGCTCACTGTTCATCCAATCGATAGGCTTCAGTTAGCAGCAGTAGCGAAGGAATCGCTCGATTGGGTTCAGTTAACAGCCATCGATCGATCGCTCGGGTTCAGTAACGCGTAGCCTGCGGTCTGTGCAATCGCCGGGAGCCCAACGCCTCGCTTCGGCTTGATTAGAGCCAACGCCTACGCACACCGCAGCGTCTGTGTCTGAGAAAGCAGCGCATCGCTGGCCCCGACCTCCCACCGTAACCGGCAACTCCCCGAAATTTTCCTCCCCCTCGCTTCTACCACGGTTTTTTTCGTCATGGACGGCCCAAAGAATGTCATGCAGCTGCGTCTCCGGCCCGCCCAGGAGGAAAAGCCCATTTTCTGTCATGATTTTTGTCACGTAAGTAGGAGCCCACCACATCTATGATGATACCGGTTTTGTCACAATTATCGTCATAGAAGTGTCATATGTATGATGTAATTTTTTTCGCTCGCCCAAAATGTCATGGATGTGTCTTTTTTTTGTAGTGTTCGCAGCATATCCCTCAACATATCCGCGCCACGGTCTCCGGAAGCTTGGTAGGAGCACGACCATCCTTTGAAGGAACCTGTTCACCCGTCTCCAGAATCATCGTTGGCTGAAAACCGGACAGTCCGGGGCCTTCATTATTGGCCCCCGAATCCCGAACGACCAGAGGTCCACCTTCAGGTATTGCCTCTTTCATCCCCTGCACCGCTTGTTGATCAAGAAAACCCTCCGAGATGACACTTCGGAGTCGTCCGCCTTATTGAGCGAGGAGGTCGGGGGAGGCGTCTCGCTTTCCATCATCTCCGGGAGGAGATCTCCCGAAGAAGAGGATTGCCCAGAAAAACTCTGTGCTGAACTGTCAAAATACATGCACGCTATACATGTCTCTTGATGGGGAAAGGAGCGGGATGCTATCAAAGTACCCCGGATTCACTTACGATTTGTTTGAGGGTTTGTCCTCACGGCGGAGCTGTTCAACGGCGTCGCCTTCCAATCCCGAGCCGCTCGATGGTGGAATCTTGCCCCTCTTAGGAGACCTCCCCTCCCAACCTTCGGAGGCGGCCCTTTTCTTCCTAAATGGAGAAGGGATACTTGCTTCTCTTTCGCCTTTGTCTTCGGGCAAGGAAATGTCGATTTCTCTGGACTAAGTATCTAATTTACCTTTGGAACGAAGGTCACCCCAGGTCTTCTCGCTCTCTGCCTTGCCCTCCCCTACCGGCCTGGTACGGTGCCGGTGCCAGCATCCTTGTTAACACGGGGTCCGCTGAGTCTTCGGGAAGAGGGGCCGGACACCTAATCCGTTCCGCTTTCTTTATCCAGCCCTGGAAAAAGATGGTTTGCTTAGTGTCTTACCACAGGATATCTGATTATGAGGTGTTCGACGGACGAGTACTTACCGTGGTATCCGGGTGGTTACAGTCTAGGCCGGTATCTTCGGTGGTGTCCGGCCATTGTTTTCGTTTCCCGAAAAATAATTTCCACATTCCTTCGTGTGTAGTGCTGAAGAAGTGCTAAAGAGTCTGTGGCCCTTCTGGATTAAACCCCCACATGTGGAGAGGCCGTCGCTGACACGGCAGGGTCCGGCGGACTAACATTACCTGAATGACATTGACAAGATCGATATCCTTCTCAATGAGGCTTCAGATGCGACTTTGCAAAGTCCGCACCTCGTCAACTGATCCCCAGTCCAACCCCTTATTAATCCATGATGCAAGCTGAATTGGGGGGCAGGATCAAAACGCAGGCGCAGCTGTCCACTTGGAACCACGGGGCTCGGTGATATAGAACCACTCCTCCTGCCATAAGTCGGAAGATTCTTTGAAAGATCCTTTTAGCCAAATAGCGCTGGTAAGCTTGCTCACTGAGGCACCACCGCACTCTGCCTGCTCCCCCACTATCATTTGCGGTTTCACATTGAAGGTCTTGAGCCACAAGCCGAAGTGTGGAGGAGTTCGGAGGAAGGCTTCGCACGTGGCAATAAATGCCGAGATGAGAAGAACAGAGTTCGGGGCGAGATCGTGAAAATCTAGTCCACAATAGAACATGAGCCCCCGGACGAAGGGATTAAGGGCGAACCCTAACCCTCGGAGGAAGGGGAAACGAACACGACCCGCTCGCCGGATCTAGGGGTAGGGATAACCTGCCCCTCTACGGGAAGCCGATGGAGGATTTCTGCGGTCAGATACCTTGCCGCCTGAAGCTTCGCGATATCCTCCTCTGTGACAGAAGAAGCCACCCACCGGCCTTGGCGGCTGGATCCGGACATTACTGAGGCTTGCTCTGACGCCCCCGATTCAATCGTACACTAATCATACACGCAAACGTGTACGATCAAGATCAGGGACTCACGGGAAGATATCACAACACAACTCTACAAATAAAATAAGTCATACAAGCATCATAATACAAGCCGGGGCCTCGAGGGCTCGAATACAAGTGCTCGAGCATAGACGAAGTCATGAAGCAACAATATCTGAGTACGGACATAAGTTAAACAAGTTGCCATAAAATGGCTAGCACAAAGCGGGATACAGATCGAAGAGGCATGTGCCTCTGCCTGGGATCCTCCTAACTACTCCTGGTCGTCGTCAGCAGGCAGCACGTAGTAGTAGGCACCTCCGGGGTAGTAGTCGTCATCGACGGTGGCGTCTGGCTCCTGAACTCCATCGTCTGGTCGCAACAATCGGGTAAAGAAAAAGGGGAAAAGGGGGTACAAAGCAACCATGAGTACTCATCCAAAGTACTCGCAAGCAAGGAGCTACACTACATATGCATGGGTATATGTGTAAAGGGGCATATCGGTGGACTGAACTGCAGAATGCCAGAATAAAGGGGGGGATAGCTAGTCTTATCGAAGAGTGCGCTTCTGGTCGCCTCCGTCTTGCAGCATGTAGAAGAGAGTAGACTGAAGTCCTCCAAGTAGCATCGCATAGCATAATCCTACCCGGCGATCCCCTCCTCGATGCCCTGTTAGAGAGCGATCACCGGGTTGTATCTAGCACTTGGAAGGGTGTGTTTTATTAAGTATCCGGTTCTAGTTGTCATAAGGTCAAGGTACAACTCCAAGCCGTCACTGCTATCAAGATCACGGCTATTCGAATAGATTAACTTCCCTGCAGGGGTGCACCACATAGCCCAACACGCTCGATCCCATTTGGCCGGACACACTTTCCTGGGTCATGCCCGGCCGCGGAAGATCAACACGTAGCAGCCCCACCTAGGCCAACAAAGAGGTCAGCACGCCGGTCTAAACCTAAGCGCACAGGGGTCTGGTCCCATCGCCCTTAGCACACCTGCACATTGCGTGGGCGGCCGGAAGCAGAACTAGCCCCCTTAATACAAGAGCAGGCTTACGTTTCAATCCGGCGCGCGCCGCTCAGTCGCTGACGTCACGAAGGCTTCGGTTGATACCACGACGCCGAGTGCCCATATCTTTCCCACGTAGTTGGTTAGTGTGTATAGGCCAGTAGCCAGACTCAGATCAAATATGAAGATCTCGTTAAGCGTGTTAAGTATCCGCGAACGCCTAACAGGGCTAGGCCCACCTCTCTCCTAGGTGGTCTCAACCTGCCCTGTCGCTCCGCCACAAAGATCCACACAAAGGGCCGTTGGGACAAAGGTCCTTTCAAATTTCAACTGTGAATCACTCGCGGGTGCTCCTCGAGCCGACCGTCTTTAGTCACCACATGTATCATGTATAAAGTATATAGTATATACCCGTGATCACCTCCCGAGTGATCACGGCCCGATAGTATAGCATGCCAGATGGACAAGGATGTAGGGCCACAGATGGAAATACTAGCATCCTATACTAAGCATGTAGGATTGCGGTAAAGGTATCAACAAGAGTAGCAAGGGCAGGCTATGCATCGGGATAGGAATAACGGAAAGCAAGAACATGCTACACTACTCTAATGCAAGCAGTATAGAGAAGAGTAGGCGATATCTGGTGATCAAGGGGGGGGGGGCTTGCCTGGTTGCTCAGACAAGAAGGAGGGGTCGTCGGTGACGTAGTCGACCACAGGGGCATCAACATCGTCACGGGGTCTACTGGAAAGAAGTAACGGAGGGGGAACACCATAAATAAAAGATCAATCAAAGTATAACATGGCAATGCGCGGTGCTAGAGGTGACCTAACGCGGTAGTAAGTGATACTGGTGAAGGGGGAAACATCCGGGAAAGTATCCCCGGTGTTTTGCGTTTTCAGACAAATGAACTGGAGGGGGAAAGTTGTGAGTTCGACAGGTTAGGGATGCGTGGCGGACGAACGGGCTGCGTATCCGGATTTGTCTCGTCGTTCTGAGCAACTTTCATGTTGAAAATAATTTAATCTGAGTTATGGATTAAAAGATATGATTTTCTAAAGATTTTATTAATTTCTGGAATTTAATTAATTATTTAATTTAATTTGGAATTGGATTTATGACATCAGCATGATGCCATGCTGATGTCAGCAGTCAACAGTGGTTGACTGGGTCAAACTGACACGTGGGTCCACTGGGACCCATCTGTCATACTCTGTTTAGGTTAATTAGAGTTTAGTTAAACTAATCACTGTTTAATTAAACTAATAGGTTAATTATATCAATTAATTAAGATTAATTAACTTAATTAATTTAGTTAATTAATTAATTATTTATTTTTATTATTAATTAATTATTTTATTTATTATATATATATTTATTTTATTTTTCTAAAAATGTTCTGGGGCTGGGCCCCGTTTGTCATAGGCCTAAGCGCCTTAGTGAGCGCCTGCCACGGGCGCCGGTGGATCGGCGACGAGCGCCACCACAAGGCGCCATGCGAGGGCGAGCGAAGGCATGCTCGGCTCCGACGGGCCAAGGGCAGCGATTGGCGGAGAGGGCCACCGCAGCGATTTACGGACGAAGGGAGTGGGATGAGCCTGTCAGACGCATTTACCATGGCGGATGCGACCAGTGCCGCAGGTAGAGACGGCGCAGTAGCGGGGAAGCGACGGGAGCGCATGGGCACGCTACTGGGTCGAGCAGGCGAACGGGTGTGCACGGTGACGTCAATGTAGAAGGGGAGAAGAGGAGAGGGAGGCCGTGGCCTCACCGGCGTTGCAGAGAAGAGGGTCGGCGAGGCTCGGTGGATCCTTTGGGGAGGAGGATGGGGAACGACGACGTAGAGGAGGACGTCCGGCGAGGAGGAGTCAAAGAGGAGGACGGCAGGGCCGCTCCACGAGGCAGCTCCGATGACAGCGGGGTCCATCGGCGTCGAGGTCGGTGGATGAGCACGTCGGGGAGGAGGCGAGGCGGCTGGGCGGCGTCGGGTTGGGCGCCGGCATCGGGCTCAGGGGATCTGGCGGGGGAAGAGGACGAGGAGGTGCTCCCGCGATGGGGTGGCTCCGGCGAAGTAGTGGCGGGACGAGGCGCGGGCTGGGCGGCCGGGTGACGGCAGACAAAGGGGTCTGGCGACGGCCAGTGGGCGGGAGTCGAGCCCTCGATCCAGATCGGATCGGGAGGGGGGTGAGAGGGACGAGAGAGTGGGGTGGGGATCGTGCGGGGGAGGAGTGGGGTGACTTGGGGGTTAGGGTTTGGGGTACGAGGCCATATAGGCCGGGGGAGGTTAGGTGGGCTAGTTGGGCTGGCTATCTAGGCCGGAGCCCAGTGAAAGGGGGGGTTCCCTTTCCCTTTTTTTGTTTGTTTTGTTTTCTTTTACTTTTTCTTATTTATCTTTTCTGTTTTCTTTTAGTTCCTAATTATTTTGGTTTTAATAAAATACCGTGGCACCTAAAAATTGATGTTACAAATTATGTCACAACCACAAAAAGTTTCATCCTAAAATAATATAGTTTAGTATTTTACAAAATATAAAAGGCATTTAATAAATGGTTTTAGCTATTGATTTAATTAGTTTAGTGCATTTAAACATATTATAAAGACTTGGTTTCTCCACCAATATATCTTATGAATTATTTGTCACAATAAGAACATTTTAGTTTTGACTTTTGAAAACTTTAATTGTTTGACTTGTTTTTGAATTTGGATTTTGAATCAGTTTTGAACTAACACGAGATTAGAAACAGTAATCGAGGTGACGTGGCATCATTAGCAAAGGTTACTGTAGCTTGATTATCCGGGCGTCACAATTCTCCTCCACTACAAGAAATCTCGTCCCGAGATTTAAGAGGTAGAGAAGGGGGGGGGGAAACAATCTGGGGTTAACCCATGAATGAGCATAAGAGTGTCTCTCGAGTTGAACATATAAAATACATCGAGAGTAAGGTACGAAGGTACAATAAGAGGTTCCAAGTGGATAGATAGTTGCTCGAAGTCTGAACCAGAGTGAGAAAGGCATTCAGAGCAGCGAGAGTAAGTATTGCGTCTGATACCAGAATAGAGCACTAGGAAGGTGGCCCGTGAATTAAATACGAAGCCAAGTGTGAGGAATAACCATTAGAAACAGGGTTGTATAGGAGAGTCAGGTTTCGATCCGGTGGACCTATGGGTTATGGGCCCACCATGTGGGTTGAAAGTAGGAAGGGTGGTGACATCTTGCAATACCGCGACAGGGAGGCATGTTAGTGAATAGCTTGTCAGGTATGCCGGCAACAATGTCGGCACCAAGGACGAGGAACGAAGAGAGCAATTTTCCTGCTTGTTGAACGAGGCGAACCATTTGGCAAAGTTATCAACAATCGTTGGCTACCAAATGTCATCAACAATAGTAATGTGGTCTTACAGACAGTGGTACAACAAGGTGCGTACCTAAGCGAGGAATTATCTCGTTTCCGATTAATTCAGATTCAGGAAAGGTTAAACAAAAGAATGGAAAGGAAAACGTGATTATCAGATTAAACAGAACAATGGAAGGAAAATTGTGTTTACACACAATTATTAGGAGTATATCCTTCCCATGTACAAGCAGAACATGGCATACAGGGTAGGAGAGCAAGTACCCAACCATTTAGATAAGAAGCAAGGATTAATCAAGATGTTACCCATACAACAGAGTTTGGATAACTGACCAAGAAACATTTAGCATCGCGCCTCCAATGTTCTTGTTGATGAGCGGGGTATCATAGTCATGCTTCGAGGTAGCAATGATATGGTGTTTCAATCAAGGGCCAGACTTGGATATACAAAGGATTCATCAGGAACAACATATAGAATAAGTCTCACAATTTCCTCATGGAAGAATGGTTAACCTTGCTAAGATGGAAACTATAACAATAGGTCCTCCGGCCAGGTGTGTTAGGCATGACATCACCTTACCGGGTCATATAAAGACCAATGTTGTGACTCTTGGAAAATGTTCCAACCATCATATCTGACCAAGATTCAGATCTAATCGGTGTCAAAATACCTCAGACTCAGGATGTTTGAGAGGAAAAGGTGTAATACAATTGACAAGATGACATTGTAAAATTCTCGAGAAATGAACTATGGAAGCGAGTTCTGAAACAAGAGTTAATCAGTAAACCAACAAGAGGATGAGGAGGTGGCTGATAGAATCTGTTGGGGAACGTTGCAGAAAATTAAAAAATTTCCTACGGTTTCACCAAGATCCATCTATGAGTTCATCTAAGCAACGAGTCAAGGGAGTGAGTTTGCATCTACATACCACTTGTAGATCGAAAAGGAAGCGTTCAAGGGGATGGTGATGAAGGAGTCGCACTTGCCGTGATTCGGATCACCGATGACCAAGTGCTGAACGGACAGCACCTCCGCGTTCAACACACATACACGATGCAGACGACGTCTCCTCCGCCTTGATCCAGCAAGGAGGAAGGAGAGGTTGAGGAAGACAGCTCCAACGGCAGACGACGGCGTGGTGTAGTTGGCAAAGAAGATCTCGGCTGTGGCTTCGCCAAGCACGTACGGAGGAGGAGAGGTGTTGGGGAGGGGAGGGGCTGTGCCTTGGCTTGTGTGTGCAGCCCTCCCCTCAACCCCTCTATTTATAGGGGAAAAGGGCAAGGGGGCCGGCCCCTCTAGATGGGAATCTAGAGGGGGGGCGGCGGCCAGGGAGGGGTGGCTTGCCCCCCAAGCAAGGGGGGGGCGCCCCCTCTAGGGTTCCCCCCAAACCCTAGGCGCAAGGGCCCAAGGGAGGGGGGGCGCCCAGCCCACTGTGGGCTGGCTGCTTCCCACGCAGCCCAAGTGGCCCCCGTGAGGGGTGGCCCCTCCCGGTGGACCTCCGAACCCTTCCGTGGCCCCAGACAATACCGGTATGCCCTCAAACTTTCCGTGTCCATTTGACAACTTCCCATATATAAATCTTTACCTCCGGACCCTTCCGAACTCCTCGTGACGTCCGGGATCTCATCCGGACTTCAACAACATTCGGTAATCACATACAAGTCTTCCTAATAACCCTAGCGCCACCGAACCTTAAGTGTGTAGACCCTCTACGGGTTCGGGAGACATGCGCATACATGACCGAGACGCTCTCGTGTCAATAACCAACAGCGGGATCTGGATACCCATGTTGGCTCCCACATGCTCCTTGATGATGTCATCGGATGAACCACGATGTCGAGGATTCAAGCAACCCCGTGATACTATTCCCTTTGTCGACGGTATAGTTACTTGCAGAGACTCGATCGCCGGTATCCCAATACCTCGTTCAGTCTCGTTCCCGGCAAGTCACTTTACTCAGACTGAATGCGTGATCCCGTGACCGGACACTTGATCACTTTGAGCTCATTATGATGATGCACTACCGAAAGTGGGCCCAAGTGATACCTCTCCGTCATACAGAGTGACAAATCCGCCTCGATCCGTGTCAACCCAATGCACACTTTCGGAGATACCTGTAATGCACCTTTATAGTCACCCGATTACGCCAGGACGCTTTGGTACACCCAAAGCACTCCTACGGTATCCGGCAGTTACACGATCTCATGGTCTAAGGAATAGATACTTGACATTGAGAAAGCTCTAGCAAAACAAACTACACGATCTTGTGCTATGCTTAGGATTGGTCTTGTCCATCACGTCATTCTCCTAATGACGTGATCCCGCTGTCAATGACATCTGATGTCCATAGTCGTGAAACCATGACTATCTGTTGACCAACGAGCTAGTCAACTAGAGGCTTACTAGGGACGTATTGTAGTCTATGTATTCACACGTGTATTACGATTTCCGGATAATACAGCTTATAGCATGAATAAAAGACAATTATCATGAACAAGGAAATATAATAATAATGCTTTTATTATTGCCTCTAGGGCATATTTCCAACAGTCTCCCACTTGCACTAGAGTCAATAATCTAGTTACATTGTGATGAATCGAACACCCATAGAGTTAATTGTTGATCATGTTTTGCCCATGGAAGAGGTTTAGTCAACAGATCTGCGACATTCAGATCCGTATGTACTTTACAAATTTCTATGTCTCCATCCCTAACATTTTCACGGATGGAGTTGAAGCGACGCTTGATGTGCTCGGTCTTCTTGTGAAACCAGGCTCCTTGGCAAGTGCAATAGCTCCAGTGTTGTCACGAAGAGTTTGATCGGCCCCGATGCATTGGGTATGACTCCTAGGTCGGTGATGAACTCCTTCACCCAAATTGCTTCATGCGCTGCCTCCGAGGCTGCCATGTACTCCGCTTCACATGTAGATCCCGCCACGACGCTCTGCTTGCAGCTGCACTACCATCGCTCCACCATTCAACATATACACGCATTCGGGTTTGTGACTTAGAGTCATTCAGATGCGTGTCGAAGCTAGCATCGACGTAACCCTTTACGACGAGCTCTTCGTCACCTCCATAAACGAGAAACATGTCCTTCGTCCTTTTCGTGTACTTTAGGATATTCTTGACCATTGTCCAGTTGTTCCTTGCCGGGATTACTTTGGTATCTTCCTACCAAACTTACGGCAAGGTTTACATCAGGTCTGGTACACAAAGATGGCATACATAATAGATCCTATGGTGAAGCATAGGGGATGACACTCATCTCTTCTTTATCTTTGGCCATGGTCGGGCATTGAGCTGAGCTCAATCTCACACCTTGCAATACAGCAAGAACCCCTTCTTGGACTGATCCATTTTGAACTTCTTCAAAATCTTATCAAGGTATGTGCTTTGTGAAAGACCTATGAGGCGCCTCAATCTATCTCTATAGATCTTGATGCCTAATATATAAGCAGCTTCTCCAAGGTCCTTCATTGAAAAACACTTATTCAAGTAGGCCTTAATGCTGTCCAAGAATTCTATATCATTTCCCATCAAAAGTATGTCATCTACATATAATATGAGAAATGCTACAAAGCTCCCACTCACTTTCTTGTAAACGCAGGCTTCTCCATAAGTCTCATAAACCCAAACGCTTTGATCATCTCATCAAAGCGAATGTTCCAACTCCGAGATGCTTGCACCAGCCCATAAATGGATCATTGAGCTTGCATACTTTGTCAGCATTCTTAGGATCGACAAAACCTTTCGGCTGCATCATATACAGCTCTTCCTTAAGATAACCGTTAAGGAACGCTGTTTTGACGTCCATCTGCCATATCTCATAATCATAGTATGAGGCAATTGCTAACATGATTCGGACGGACTTAAGCTTCGCTACGGGAGAGAAAGTCTCATCGTAGTCAATCCCTTGAACTTGCCGATAACCCTTAGCGACAAGTCGAGCTTTATAGATGGTGACATTACCATCTACGTCCGTCTTCTTCTTAAAGATCCATTTGTTTTCTATCGCTCGCTGATCATCGGGCAAGTCGACCAAAGTCCATACTTTGTTTTCATACATGGATTCTATCTCAGATTTCATGGCTTCTAGCCATTTGTTGGAATTTGGGCCCGCCATCGCTTCTTCATAGTTCAAGGTTCACCGTTGTCTAACAACATGATTTCCGGTGACAGGGTTGCCGTACCACTCTGGTGCGGAACGTGTCCTTGTGGACCTACGAAGTTCAGTAGCAACTTGATCCGAAGTTCCTTGATCATCATCATTATTTTCCTCTTCAGTAGGTGTAGGCATCACAGGAACATTTTCCTGGTCTGCACTACTATCCCGTTCAAGAGGTAGTACTTCATCGAGTTCTACTTTCCTCCCACTTATTTCTTTCGAGAGAAACTCCTTTTCCAGAAAGGATCCGTTCTTGGCAACAAAGATCTTGCCCTCGGATCTTAAGTAGAAGGTATACCCAATGGTTTCTTTAGGGTATCCTATGAAGACGCATTTTTCCGACTTGGGTTCGAACTTTTCAGGTGGAAGTTTCTTGACATAAGCATCGCATCCCCAAACTTTTAGAAACGACAGCTTAGGTTTCTTCCCAAACCATAATTCATACGGTGTCATCTCAACGGACTTAGACGGTGCCCTATTTAAAGTGATGTGGCTGTCTCTAAAGCGTATCCCCAAAATGATAGCGGTAAATCAGTAAGAGACATCATAGACCGCACCATATCCAATAGAGTGCGATTATGACGTTCGGACACACCGTTATTACCGAGGTGTTCCAGCGGCATGAGTTGTGAAACGATTCCACATTTTCTTAAGTGTGTACCAAATTCGTGACTTAAATATTCTCCTCCACGATCCGATCGTAAGAATTTTATCTTTCGGTCACGCTGATTCTCTACTTCATTCTGAAATTCCGTGAACTTTTCAAAGGTCTCAGACTTGTGTTTCATCAAGTAGACATACCCATATCTACTCAAGTCATCTGTGAGAGTGAGAACATAACGATATCCTCCGCGAGCCTCAACACTCATTGGACCGCACACATCGGTATGTATGATTTCCAACAAGTTGGTTGCTCGCTTCATTGTTCCGGAGAACGGAGTCTTGGTCATCTTGCCCATGAGGCATGGTTCGCATGTGTCAAATGATTCATAATCAAGCGACTCCAAAAGTCCATCAAAGATGGAGTTTCTTCATGCGCTTGACACCAATGTGACCAAGGCGGCAGTGCCACAAGTATGTGGGACTATCGTTATCAACTTTACATCTTTTGGTATTCACGCTATGAATATGTGTAACATTAAGCTCGAGATTCATTAAGAATAAACCATTAACCATAGGGGCATGACCATAAAACATATCTCTCATATAAATAGAACAACCATTATTCTCGGATTTAAATGAGTAGCCATCTCGTAGAAAACGAGATCCAGATACAATGTTCATGCTCAAACTTGGCACCAAATAACAATTATTAAGGTTCAAAACTAATCCCGTAGGTAAATGTAGAGGTAGCGTGCCGACGGCGATCACATCGACTCTGGAACCATTCCCGACGCCAAGATCGTCACCTCCTCGCCCTTCGCCAGCCTCCGCTTATTCCGCAGCTCCCGCTATGAGTTACAAATATGAGCAACGACACCGTATCAAATATCCGTGATTTACTACGAGTAATCGGGTAAGGTACACATCAATTACATGTATATCAAATATACCTTTGGTGTTGCCGGCCTTCTTATCCGCTAAGTATTTGGGGCAGTTCCGCCCAAAGGACCCTTCCCTTGCAATAAAAGCACTCGGCCTCGTGCTTGGGTCCATTCTTTGACTTCTTCCCTAAGAATCGGCTTACCGGGCGGCAACATCTTTGTCGCCCTTCTTGAAGTTCTTCTTACCCTTGCCCTTCTTGAACTTAGTGGTCTTATTGACCATCAACACTTGATGTTCTTTCTTGATCTCAACCTCTCACGACTTTTAGCATTGAAAATACTTCAGGAATGGTCTTCACCATCCCCCGCATATTGTAGTTCATCACAAAGCTCTTGTAGCTTGGTGGAGCGATCAAGGATTCTGTCAATGACCGCCTCATCGTGGAGGTTAATATTCACTGGTCATGCGGTTGTGCAACCTGCATATTTTGAGTATGTGCTCACCGACGTAACTATTTTCCTCCATCTTACAACTATAGAACTTGTCGAGACGCTATATCTCTTGACCCGGGCGTGAGCTTGGAAAACTAGTTTCATCTCTTCAACATCTCATATGCTCCGTGATGCTCAAAACGCTTTTGGAGCCCCGGTTCTAAGTCAGAAAGCATGCCGCACTAAACGAGGGAGTAATCATCGATGCGTGTCCGCCAAACGTTCAAATCGCCTTGCAGTCTTTGGGAGAGCAGGTGGGTCACCTAACGGTGCTTCAAGGACATATGCTTTCTTGGCAGCTATGAGGATGATCCTAAGGTTCCGGATCCAGTCCGTATAGTTGCTGCCATCATCTTTCAGCTTGGTTTTCTCTAGGAACGCGTTGAAGTTCATGTTGACATGAGCGTTGGTCATTTGATCTACAAGACATATTATGCAAAAGTTTTAGACTAAGTTCATGATAATTAAGTTCATCTAATCAAATTATTCAAATGAACTCCCACTCAGATTAGACATCCCTCTAGTCATCTAAGTGTTACACGATCCGAGTCGACTAGGCCGTGTCCGATCATCACGTGAGACGGACTAGTCATCAACGGTGAACATTCTCATGTTGATCGTATCTTCCATACGACTCGTGTTCGACCTTTCGGTCTCCGTGTTCCAAGGCCATGTCTGTACATGCTAGGCTCGTCAAGTTAACCCTAAGTGTTTTGCATGTGTAAAACTGTCTTACACCCGTTGTATGTGAACGTAAGGATCTATCACACCCGATCATCACGTGGTGCTTCGAAACGAACTTTAGCAACGGTGCACAGTTAGGGGAGAACACTTCTTGAAATTGTTGTAAGGGATCATCTTATTTACTACCGTCGTTCTAAGTAAACAAGATGCATAAACATAATAAACATCACATGCAATTATATAGTAGTGACATGATATGGCCAATATCATAAAACTCCATTGATCTCCATCTTCGAGGTTCCATGATCATCTTGTCACCGGCATGACACCATGATCTCCATCATCATGATCTCCATCATCGTGTCTTCATGAAGTTGTCACGCCAACGACTACTTCTACTTCTACGGCTAACGTGTTTAGCAATAAAGTAAAGTAATTTACATGGCGTTCTTCAATGACACGCAGGTCATACAAAAATAAAGACAACTCCTATGGCTCCTGCCGGTTGTCATACTCATCGACATGCAAGTCGTGATTCCTATTACAAGAACATGATCTCATACATCACAATATGTCATTCATAATTCATCACAACTTGGCCATATCACATCACATGTCAATTGTTGCAAAAACAAGTTAGACGCCCCTCTAATTGTTGTTGCATCTTTTACGTGGTCGCAATTGGGTTCTAGCAAGAACGCTTTTCTTACCTCTTAATAACCACAACGTGATCTTGTCAACTTCTATTTACCCTTCATAAGGACCCTTTTCATCGAATCCGCTCCAATCAAGTGGGAGAGACAGACACCCGCCAGCCACCTTATGCAACTAGTGCATGTTAGTCGGTGGAACCGGTCTCACGAAGCCGCACGTAAGGTTGGTCCGGCCGCTTCATCCCACAATACCGCTGAAGCAAGATAAGACTAGTAGCGGCAAGCAAGTTGACAAGATCTACGCCCACAACCAAATTGTGTTCTACTCGTGCAATAGAGAACTACGCATAGACCTAGCTCATGATGCCACCGTTGGGGAACGCTATGTAAAATTAAAATTTTTCCTACGGTTTCACCAAGATCCATCTATGAGTTCATCTAAGCAACGAGTCAAGGGAGTGAGTTTGCATCTACATACCACTTGTAGATCGAAAAGGAAGCATTCAAGGATGGTGATGAAGGAGTCGTACTTCGCCGTGATTCGGATCACCGATGACCAAGTGTTGAACGGACAGCACCTCCGTGTTCAACACACGCACGTGCAGACGACGCCTCCTCCGTCTTGATCCAGCAAGGAGGAAGGAGAGGTTGAGGAAGACAGCTCCAACGGCAGCACGACGTGGTGTAGTTGGTGCAGCAAGATCTCGGCTGTGGCTTCGCCAAGCACGTACGCAGGAGGATAGGTGTTGGGGAGGGGAGGGGCTGCGCCTTGGCTTGTGTGTGCAGCCCTCCCCTCAACCCCTCTATTTATAGGGGAAAAGGGCAAGGGGGCCGGCCCCTCTAGATGGGAATCTAGAGGGGGGCGGCGGCCTGGGAGGGGTGGCTTGCCCTGCCAAGGGGACGCCTCTAGGGTTCCCCCAAACCCCAGGCGCAAGGGCCCAAGGGAGGGGTGCGCCCAGCCCACTGTGGGCTGGCTGCTTCCCACGCAGCCCAAGTGGCCCCCGGGAGGGGTGGCCCTCCCGTGGACCTCCGAACCCTTCCGGTGCCCCTGCACAATAATCGTATGCCCCGAAACTTTCCGGTGTCCGCTTGACAACTTCCCATATATAAATCTTTACCTCCGGACCCTTCCTAACTCCTCGTGACGTCCGGGATCTCATTCGACTCAACAACATTCGGTAATCACATACAAGTCTTCCTAATAACCCTAGCGCCACCGAACCTTATGTGTAGACCCTACGGGTTCGGGAGACATGCATACATGACCGAGACGCTCTCAGTCAATAACCAACAGCGGGATCTGGATACCCATGTTGGCTCCCATGCTCCTCGATGATGTCATCGGATGAACCACGATGTCGAGGATTCAAGCAACCCCGTATACTATTCCCTTTGTCGACGGTATGTTACTTGCCCGAGACTCGATCGTCGGTATCCCAATACCTCGCTCAATCTCGTTACCGGCAAGTCACTTTACTCGCATCAGTAATGCATGATCCCGTGACCGGACACTTGATCACTTTGAGCTCATTATGATGATGCACTACCGAGTGGGCCCAAGGATACCTCTCCGTCATAACGGAGTGACAAATCCTCGCCTCGGTCCGTGTCAACCCAATGTACACTTTCGGAGATACCGTAATGCACCTTTATAGTCACCCGCCACGTTGCCAGGACGTTTGGTACACCCAAAGCACTCCTACGGTATCCGGGAGTTACACGATCTCATGGTCTAAGGGATAGATACTTGACATTGAGAAAGCTCTAGCAAAATGAACTACACGATCTTGTGCTATGCTTAGGATTGGGTCTTGTCCATCACGTCATTCTCCTAATGACGTGATCCCGCTGTCAATGACATCGATGTCCATAGTCGAGGAAACCATGACTATCTGTTGACCAACAAGCTAGTCAACTAGAGGCTTACTAGGGACGTATTGTAGTCTATGTATTCACACGTGTATTACGATTTCCGGATAATACAGTTATAGCATGAATAAAAGACAATTATCATGAACAAGGAAATATAATAATAATGCTTTTATTATTGCCTTTAGGGCATATTTCCAACAGAATCAGCAGCAATTCATCGAGATTAACAAAAGATGGATTTCCAGAATTATGTGAACAAGGAGATAACATTTGTTAGAACAAATGGTATAATGATGTATGCTCGAGGAAAACATACACAATTAAACATTGGTTGAAAGGTGCACCCGAATATGGGCTGGGTTGCACGACCAACGTTGGCATGGTGATTCAATAATCAATAGTCTAAGAATGAATGGCCGATCATTAACTTCAAAACAAGAGGGTTGCTAGAAGGGCAGAATCCAAACAGCACCGCTCACTTGTTGGTACCCCGGTTGGAATCAACATGAGGACCCAAGAAAGAATGGTGATGGTGAGAAGTATCACCATACCAAGAATTCTTAAGAGGTGGTGAAATTCCCGCGACATTCTTGACATAAAAGGTGGTAATATCCAAGGTAAATAAGGACAATGCTGGGTAGCAAGGAACTCAAGGTATAACACAAAACACGAACAAGTTTGTGTTGGAGGGAAGGCAATAAAGTGGCCGATGATATCACAACTCTTCAAGGGCAAGGATGTTATTTCTCTTCATGAATCTGATTGATATCCTGGAAGAGCTCATAAGGTTGATGAAGATCACGACACATTTGTTGAGAGATTTCATGAAGAAGTAATCAATCAGCGACGACATCAAGTCAAAGGAATGATGGAGCAAAAGGTTATTGGAACCATGGGTATGACACAACTCGAAATCAAGCTTGTTGTTCAAGGCGAAATGATATGATGAGGAAAATCAACATAAGCTTAGCTCATCGTCAAAAATTGTGCTCCGGGAAGAAGGACCAGGTAGCACAGTTAAAATTAGCACGATAATGATGTAGCCGATCAGGCTAGGAATGACGTGATGGGGTATTAAAATTCTCAACAACAAAGTAATCGGGAGTACCAATCTCGATGTTGATTTGATTCACAACCTGGTATTTTCGGTTGACGACAACCCAGAACCCATGGAGTGACCATGACGGGGAAAGGTATTACTTCATCAGAAATTCATAAGAGGAAGTGCAATGGGTTGATATCCTTGAGATACCAAGGGGTAATACTCGAAGGTAGAGTAGAATAGATGCTTGACAGGTGAAATGAGGTGCAGAAGACAAGTAATTTAACTTGTCCGAGAAACGGGATCAAAGAAGAACAATATGGCCGGAACCACGATTGTAAAAGATCAAATCCCTGATATAAGACGAACTTATACCAAGGGGATAATTAATTTAAGAGAAGCTTCCATGATAAGATCTACATCGTGTCCATGGGCATGAACACAAAGTTCAAAGTCGACTCCCACTTCTTCAATGCATAACCTTTCATTCACTACTCTAAAAAATGATTTGAGTGCAAAGACCTACCTGGTGAATTACCAGAGGAGTATGAACCTTGGAAAACTTTCGGGTTCACACAGATTAAGGAAGGCATAGGTTCAACCCATCAGGGCATCTTAGGAACATATAACACGGACTTTAGGAGTAATTTATTCCAGCTCGACAACAGAGCATGGTTGAGAAAGTAGAGGATACGATTTAGCAAAGGCATTATGTATCCGAGGAAAGGCCCACAAGAATTTTGAATGTGAAAGACACCGTCGGATAATTATCCAACAAGGGGTCTTGTGGTCTACAACGGAGCTGACGTGAGTATCGGTACTCAATCAGAGGAAGAAGAATGCAGAGGCATCAGATTCAAGAATCACCTGATTAGTCTGATGCTTAAATAGAAAGAAATTATGGTTTCCAAAATGAAGGATGAGAAGCAGACGCTCTGATCAAGGATAGATAAGTTGAAAACACTTAATTGGTAATCAATAAGGGTTTGAATTGCTGAGAACCAACTCATGTCCAGAATGACGCCTGAGCCGGAAAGATAATTTAAAAAAAAGGATAACCTGATGACTGCGTGCGTACGCACACATTGAATCAATAGGATCAAAATGACTAAGACAAGGGTTGTTAACGAGGAATACTAGTCATATGGAATTAACCATAAAGCAAGCAGGCAAGAGTTTCAAGAGTAACATGTTGCAGAGGATTTTTGAAAGATTGAAAAGTATTCCGAAGAATTTTGTGAGACACATGAACAATAGAAAAGAACGAATCCTCGATAAATGTGAGGAAAAACCGTATAGGGGTTTTCATGCGAAATAAAACTGCTAGACAGTAAACTCAAAGGATTCTTGAGACAACGGAGAATATTTCGAGGCATCTTGTAACAACAAGAGCGACGAGGAATGATCATGAGAATGACAAGTGCATGCAAACATCCATAGGGATATATCGGTGGCAGTGAATTGCAAAGGCGATGAGCACAAGGGTCTCGGGAAAATATTGAGGGATATCCTCCGAATCTTCTGATGAAGCAGGTGATCTTATGGAATGAGGGATCTTCGGAGAAATAGTTACGAGAACCTAGAGTTAGAGTTAGCAAAATCATTTACCCCGAATAGAAGAGAGATCAGAGTCCCAGAGTATAGACGGGGAGTAAAAGATCCTAATACCACCCAATGGCGACGTGGGCCCGTAAGCCACACATCCATGTTGGTAAAAGTTTTTCGATGACTAGAATCGACTTCGGCCAAGGAGTGTGGAAGGAGGATTCCTACAGGCACTAATCATACACGCAAACGTGTACGATCAAGATCAGGGACTCACGGGAAGATATCACAACACAACTCTACAAATAAAATAAGTCATACAAGCATCATAATACAAGCCAGGGGCCTCGAGGGCTCGAATACAAGTGCTCGATCATAGACGAGTCAGCGGAAGCAACAATATCTGAGTACGCACAAGTTAAACAAGTTGCCATAAAATGGCTAGCACAAAGCGGGATCTGAGATCGAAGAGGCGCGGGCCTCACACTGGGATCCTCCTAACTACTCCTGGTCGTCGTCAGCAGGCAGCACATAGTAGTAGGAACCTCCGGGGTAGTAGTCGTCATCGACGGTGGCGTCTGGCTCCTGAACTCCATCGTCTGGTCGCAGCAATCGGGTAAAGAAAAAGGGGAAAAGGGGGAACAAGGCAACCGTGAGTACTCATCCAAAGTACTCGCAAGCAAGGAGCTACACTACATATGCATGGGTATATGTGTAAAGGGGCATATCGGTGGACTGAACTGCAGAATGCCAGAATAAAGGGAGGGATAGCTAGTCTTATCGAAGAGTACGCTTCTGGTCGCCTCCGTCTTGCAGCATGTAGAAGAGAGTAGACTGAAGTCCTCCAAGTAGCATCGCATAGCATAATCCTACCCGGCGATCCCCTCCTCGATGCCCTGTTAGAGAGCGATCACCGGGTTGTATCTGGCACTTGGAAGGGTGTGTTTTATTAAGTATCCGGTTCTAGTTGTCATAAGGTCAAGGTACAACTCCAAGCCGTCCTGTTATCGAAGATCACGGCTATTCGAATAGATTAACTTCAGCAGGGTGCACCACATAGCCCAACACGCCGATCCCATTTGGCGGACACACTTTCTGGGTCATGCCCGCCGCGGAAGATCAACACGCCGCAGCCCCACCTAGGCCAACAGAGAGGTCAAGACGCCGGTTCTAAACCTAAACGCATTGTGGGTCCGGGCCCATCACCCTTAGCACACCGCATGTTGCATGGGCGGCCGGAAGCGTAACTAGCCCCTTAATACAAGAGCGAGCTTACGTTCCAATCCGGTAGCGGCCTTCGATCGGCCCGACGTCACGAAGGCTTCGGTGATACCACGACGCCGAAAGTGCCCATATCTTTCCCATGTAGTTGGTTAGTGCGTATAGGCCAAAGAGCTGCACTCGGATCAAATACCAAGATCTCGTTAAGCGTGTTAAGTATCCGCGAATACCGAACAGGGCCAGGCCCACCTCTCTCCTAGGTGGTCTCAACCTGCCCTATCGCTCCGCCACAAAGATCCACACAGAGGGCCGTTGGGACAAAGGTCCTTTCAGCCCCCAATCTGTGAATCACTCGCGGGTGCTCCTCGAGCCGACCCGTCTTTAGTCACCACATGTATCATGTATAAAGTATATAGTATATACCCGTGATCACCTCCCGAGTGATCACGGCCCGATAGTATAGCACAACAGACGGACAAGGATGTAGGGCCACAGATGGAAATACTAGCATCCTATACTAAGCATGTAGGATTGCAGGTAAAGGTATCAACAGTAGTAGCAAGGGCAGGCTATGCATCAGGATAGGAATAACGGAAAGCAGTAACATGCTAAACTACTCTAATGCAAGCAGTATAGATAAGAGTAGGCGATATCTGGTGATCAAGGGGGGGGGCTTGCCTGGTTGCTCAGACAAGGAGGGGTCGTCGGAGACGTAGTCGACCACACGGGCATCAACATCGTCACGGGGTCTACCGGAAAGAAGTAACGGAGGGGGAACACAATAAATAACAGAGCAATCAAAGTATAACATGGCAATGCGCGGTGCTAGAGGTGACCTAACACGGTAGTAAGTGATACTGGTGAAGGGGAAACATCCAGGAAAGTATCCCCGGTGTTTCGCGTTTTCGGACAAATGAATCGGAGGGGGAAAGTTGCGAGTTTGATAGGTTAGGGATGTGTGCTGGACTAATGGGCTGCGTATCCGGATTCGTCTCGTCGTTCTGAGCAACTTTCATGTTGAAATTAATTTAATCCGAGTTACGGATTAAAATATATGATTTTCTAAAGATTTTATTAATTTCTGGAATTTAATTAATTATTTAATTTAATTCGAAATTGGATTTATGACATCAGCATGATGTCATACTGATGTCAGCAGTCAACAGTGGTTGACTGGGTCAAACTGACACATGGGTCCAGTGGGACCCATCTGTCATACTCTGTTTAGGTTAATTAGAGTTTAGTTAAACTAATTACTGTTTAATTAAACTAAAAGGTTAGTTAGATTAATTAATTAAGATTAATTAACTTAATTAATTTAGTTAATTAATTAATTAATTATTTTTATTATTAATTAATTATCTTATTTATTATATATATATATTTATTTTATTTTTCTAAAAACGTTCTGGGGCTGGGCCCCTTTTGTCATAGGCCTAAGCGCCTTAGTGGGCGCACGGTTACGGGCGCCGGGTGGATCGGGCGACGAGCGCTAGCCGCAAGGCGCCAAGCGAAAGGCGCGGGCGGCAGCGGTTCGCTCCGACGGCCGCAGGCGCTGTTGGCGGAGAGAGACGCCGCGACGGACGTAGCGGGAGTGGGATGAGCCCTGTACGACGATGGCAATCCGGGCGGACGCGGCCAGGTGCCGCAGGGTAGAGACGGCGGCGGGCGCAGGCAGCAGGGGGCGACGGGCGTCGTGGCTTCGGCTGGAAGGCACGGGTCGCGCGCGGGGGCGCACGGGAGCGCGCTGGGTCGAGCAGGGGCGAACGGGGTGCGGGCACGGTGACGTGCAACAAAGAAGGGGAGAAGAGGAGAGGGAGGCCATGGCCTCACCGGTGTTGCAGAGAAGAGGGTCGGCGAGGCTCGGTGGATCCTTTGGGGAGGAGGATGGGGACGACAGCGACGTAGAGGAGGACGTCCGGCGAGGAGGAGTCAAAGAGGAGGACGGCAGGGCCGCTCCGTGAGGCAGCTCCGACAACGGCGGGGTCCAGCGGCGTCGAGGTCGGTGGATGAGCACGTCGGGGAGGAGGCGAGGCGGCTGGGCGGCGTCGGGTTGGGCGCCGGCATCGGGCTCAGGGGATCTGGCGGGCGAAGTGGACGAGGAGGTTCTCCCGCGATGGGGTGGCTCCGGCGAAGTAGTGGCGGGACGAGGCGCGGCGGTGGGGCGGCGCCGGGTGACGAAGCAGACAGGCGGGGTCTGGCGACGGTGCGGTCGGGGCGGGTCGAGCCCTCGATCCAGATCGGATCGGGAGGGTGGGCGAGAGGGACGAGAGAGTGGGGTGGGGATCGTGCGGGGGAGGAGTGGGGTGACTCGGGGGTTAGGGTTTGGGGTACGAGGCCATATAGGCCAGGGGAGGTTAGGTGGGCCAGTTGGGCCGGAGCCTAGTGAAAGGAGGGGTTCCCTTTCCCTTTTTTTGTTTGTTTTGTTTTCTTTTACTTTTTCTTATTTTTCTTTTCTGTTTTCTTTTAGTTCCTAATTATTTTGGTTTTAATAAAATACCAAAGTGGCACCTAAATTGTCACATCCCTAGTCCTGGCATGCACTAGGCTAGCCTTCATGTTTGCATCATGTTTAAAAATTTTGAAACTTGAACTGAGGAGATTTGGAAGCCTCAAAATTTAAATAAAAGAAGGGAAAAACCCCTAAAATCTCATTCATTGTTCCCAAAATGTTCTTCTTAAATGTTTGATAATTCTTGGCAAGGGTTCTGGTCCCAAACAAAATATTGAACATTTACAAGGAATTAATCTTGGGATTTTGAATTTAAATCATTAGCTATTTGAATTTGAATTATATTCATATAATTAGAATATAATTTCAAATACCCTGAAATATTTTATGAGCTTTTGGAAAAGTCCATCTAGCAAAATAAAAATATTCAGAGGAGTTTTTGGCATTGTTTGAATTGTTTTAAATTCAAAACAAAGTGGCAAAAGATTTAAAAAATGTAAATGTAAAACAATAAGAGAACAGAAACTCACCTGTGACTTACCTGGCAGCCAGCCCACCTAGCAGCCCACTGGCCGGCCCAAAGACTGTGTTGGCCCGTGCGACCACTTCCTCTCTCGCCAGCAGAGAGGAGCGCCAGCGTCGCACGGGCGCCACGCCACCAGTCACTGCCTGCGTCGCTGGCCACCGACGCCTCGCGTCATCTCCTCGGCGCGCCCCAACCCCTGGACCCCTCGCTCTCTCCCTCTCCCTCGTTCCTCCTCCTCTGTCTCTCTCCTCGCTCATCCCCGGAGCACCCGAGACCGCCGACGTGCACCGCCGCGGCCACCGCCACCCCCTCTCCTCCCCGACATGTCCACGAGCTCCGCCTAGTTCTTGTCCTCCTCCCCACCGAGCCACATGAGCCGGGAGCCCTGCATCGCCGCCCACGCCGTCTTCCCCATTTCCGCCGCCGAGATCGCCGGCGCCTTCGCCCGCCTCGGCGTCTCCCCGAGCCTGGGCCTCCAATCGACCCCCTGTAAGCCCCGCCATCGTTCGCCCCTACCTCCGTTCTCTTTTGCTCGCTCTGGCCGCCGATTCCATCAAGGCCGAAACCCACCGCCGCACGAGCTCGACGCCGGCGTCACTCCGGTGGCCATTTGGTAGCGCACCAGCGTCCAACGAACTCGAGACTGCACCACGTAGCATGGCTAGCGCGTTAGTTGGTCCGCTTATGCGCTGCAACGCCAAACCCGCTACTCACCCGCGCCGCCGCCCGCCGCATGCCGCATCGCCCCGCCACCGCTGCGCTCACCCACCCGCACCGCTGGACGCGGAGCACTCCAGGCTTTACGTAGAGCCTAGTCGCGCGCCAAACCGCCGAACGGCGATTTAAACGCTTCGCCGTGTGTCATCAGTCCTGGCGACTCATCGCCAGATATCTGACGTGGCGTCGTCATTAGCTGCTAATGAGTCCGCTAATCACCCTTCTAGAGCCACTGACATGTGGGCCCCCGCGCTTAATTAGGATTAGTTTATTTTCTCTGTTAAATTAGTGCTAATACCATGGACCCCGCGTGTCAGTTTGACCTTGGTCAAGTCAGCTTTGACCGGTCCCACATGTCATCCACCTAAACCAGCCGGAGTCACTGACCAAGGGACCCCACGGGTCAGGTTTGACCTGGGCAACCGTTGACTTGCTGACGCCACGCCTATGTCATGCTGACGCACTAATGATTTCTGGAATTATTTTAATTCAGGGAATTTCAGAATACCCCAAACTTCTAAAATTCATATAAATTCAACCGTAGCTCCAATGGAAATAATTTATATATGAAAAATGATCAGAAAAATATGAAGAATCTGTTTATGGCACTTTAATGCATGATTGAACAAGTTAACCTCACTGAATAGGATGAATCATGATTAGGGCAAATTATGAAATAACATTTGGAGTTGGAATTTGTTCTTGTTTGAATTCCACTTCAATCAACTTGGCTAGATATTGCACTAGGTGAATTCAGTACCTTAACATGACATGTCATTCATGTGACTGTGCATTGCATTGATTGTGTTCTCTCTTGTTTGCCGGTAATTGCCCCCTCTCGGTAGATGACGTTCCGACGATTGTTCGATGACACCGATGAAGAACTATATTATCTTCGTAGTGCTGTGCAAGCAAAACCCCTTGTTCATTCCGATACAATCCCACTCTCGCCTCCTGCTCTATTTTACTGCATTAGGACAACAACGACTCATGTGTTACTTGCCATGTAGCTGAACCCCTTTATCCTCTCGCATGACCTCGTCAATCCACAAGAATTAGATGAAACCCACTAGCATGAGTAGGAGTTGTTTGAGCCATGTTGTGCCTACTCATTCATGCTTGTTTGTCATGCCTGCTATCGCTTAGAGTTGAGTCAGGTCCGATTCATCGGAATGAATTGGAATGGTTGTGAACATGTCCCACTGTGTGTGAGCTAAGTGTGTGAACACGATTTGGTAAAGGTAGCGGTGAGAGGCCATGTAGGAGTACATGGTGGGTTGTCTCATTGCAGCCGCCCTCGTGAACTGAGTTCTGTGTTTGTGATCCATGAAACAGTTACTACCACGCATTGGGATCCTTAATTGACCCTCTCGGCTTCTTAACCATCCTTGTCCTCAGTCCGGGAGTTGCAAGTAGTTTCTGGTGTTTGTAGCATGCTGGGGGCCGCACGCAACGCTGACCTTAGGGGTGGGTTGTGTTGCGGTAGGCACTGCGGTCCGGTGTACCGAAAGTGCCCGCTTGGTATCTCGGGAACCCCGCACACATCGTTCGGGCTGTATGGAAACCTCGGCCGGACTCCTCGGATGGAACCCAAATAGGCGATAAACCTGGACTAGGGACTTGAGTGTTTAGGTAGGCCGTGGCCGACACCCACGTTGGGCTTCCGCTTGAAGGTTGTCGAGTACATGTCGTGTAAACGACGGTAAGTGGCGAGAGCGTGTGTGAAGAAGTACACCCCTGCAGGGTTAATATGATCTATTCGAATAGCCGTGTCCACGGAGAAGGACTTCTGGGTTGCTTATATCAGTTCATAGACAAGTGAAAGTGGATACTCTAAAATGCGCAAGATAAGCGTGAGTGCTATGGATGGCGTTCTCGTAGGGGGACGGGAGCGGGTCCATAGTGGTGTATTGATATAGTGAATATGTGGACTCGTGTGCGCCACCTCAAAAGAGTTACTTGCAATCGTAGTTCAGGATAGCCACCGAGTCAAAGCTGGCTTGATGCGATCAAACTCCACCACCCCTTTTGATAATGATGCATATGTAGTTAGTTCTGATGTAAGTCTTGCCGAGTACAATTGTACTCACGTTTGCTTATTTTATGTTTTGCGAGAGACGTCGGTCTCGCTTAGTAGTTCCACGTGGACTTGACGTTTAGCTTGTTACCTCAGCCACGATCTTGTGCCTCGGCAGATCTCGGTAGATAGTCGGGCTTCTCAGCCTTTTTCATTTATAGTTATGTCGTACTCGGACATGTCTAGCTTCCGCTTGTGCTTTGACTTGTATGCGGTGAGTGTTGGGTCATGAGACCCATGTTTGTAATATCTCGCTCTTCGGAGCCTAATGAATAATATTGAGTCGTAGAGTTATGTTGTGATGCCATGTTGTATCTACGCATATTGAGCATAATGTGTGAATGTTTGAAATGCTTGGTATGTGTGGGATCCGACAAACTAGTTGTTTATCCTTGGCAGCCTCTCATATGGGGAAATGTAGTCTCGTGCTTCTGAGCGATAGTAGTCCGCCATGACCGGTTCACCGAGTCCTGCTAGCCCGGACTACCGCTTGGACACCGGATCAAGCCGGCATGTGTTTCACCTCGTTCCTATGTCTGTTCTTCGGGAAATGTCACGCGGTGATATTCGGAGTCCTGCCTAGCTGCTACAGCCGGGATACCGGAGTCCTGTTAGCCAGTGCTACAGCCCGAATATATACATTGATGACCGACATGCTCGATGTGATTCATGTATGCTCGTCCCCATAGGTTAGCGCCGCTTTGGGTTCACGACTAGCCATGTCGGCCCGGGTTCTTTGTCATATGGATGCTAGCGACACTATCATATACGTGAGCCAAAAGACGCAAACGTCCCGGGCCATGGTAAGGCGACACCGTGGGAATACCGTATGCGTGAGGCCGCAAAGTGATATGATGTGTTACATGCTAGATCGGTGTGACTTAGGATCGGGTCCGACAGCGTTGGTATCAAAGCCCGATCATCAGAGGATTACCAAGCCAAACTGGTCGAAGTTGAGTCTAGAAATGCTTTAGCTATGTAAGGGAATTGATTGTGGAAGGAACGTAAGGCTCTTTTACTCCTTATACCTCATGGCCTTCTCGATCCGAGTCATCCTCTTCTCTTCTACGGGATTAAGAACTAGGCTTCTCATCTATCTATCGTGATGACGTGTTACTAATCCATAGACCTTTAAGATTGTTGGTTTTAATCCCCGCCTCAGTTCCTACTATTCCCTGTATGATAACCGTTGATCTCGTAATCTTGTTATGATGTTGTTGAGTGGTTATGCCACCATTGTTGCAAGATGTCTCAAATCATTTTGAGCATTTACCGTTATCTTTGTCAAAGTCATCCTGTGTCTCTAAATAGTCCGATGCATTTGCAAATCCTTTCTTTCTATTCGATGTCCTTTTTGGTCAGAATAAGCACACTAACCGGTGCGTTGAGGTAATTTATTGCCTTGACATATATGTTGGAACTATTATTATGACCTTAGGTGTTTAGGAAGTCACCTAGCAATTTAGCAATGCTTTTTGTATCCCCGGTGTGATGATTCTGGCCATTATTCTTGAAAGCATCCCGTGATGCCATTTAGTAGTAGGTATTCTACTCCTGGGTTTCTGAACCCGAGATTCATCCTACTTCATGTTGATTAGTAGTTGCTAGCTCCTTTAGGATATTAGTAATCCTTGTGATAGTCCTCGAGGTCTGTGGTATATCCTTCTTCCAAATACCATGAACCACTTATGGCAGAAGTTTGTTGAACCAAAAGATCACAACCAGAGTGCTCTTGAGGAGTACTCCATTCATATTGTGACTCTGCCAGTTCTACCTTCTCCGCATGGGTTATCCGGAAGAAATGTTGAGCTTTGCTCGACATACTAATCTATGCATCCACAACTCAGAAAATTATATGTTCCTTTGAGTTGTTCTCTTAGATGTCTTCTGACCTTCATCTATCAATTGATAGCCAAGGGTATGTGTGCATTTGTGATCATCGATGCCTATTATCCTTGTGGTCCGTCAAGCCATTCTATTCCGGAATGACTTGGAGAAACAAACTCCAGTACCTCATCCCTATCCAGGGTTGGGTCAAGGCAGTTGTATTCTGCAGATCAAAATGCCAATCCAGCTTTTGATTCTGTTTCTACCTCAAGTATTACCGTCTTATGTCGAAATGACATGAGAACTGCACCAACTCTCCCGCATTTTGACGTAATGATACTTCTCGCTATCATTATTCATTCCTCGGTTCCGTGTTGTCACAACCGGAATGCCGACTAGTGAATCGTGATGTGTGAAATCAATACTCCGAGCAACTTGTTGCTTGGCAGTAAATGGACAATATCCTCATCCTTAGCATGTTGATTATTAAATCATCATCCTAAGATTGATCGTGCTACCTAGTCCTTATTTCTGGTGCACACTTAAATTGATGAGTTAGGATCTTGTCAAGTCCTCACTCATTTGATCATATCGTCTTGCCCTGAAAAACAAGATTGTTCTCGAGCTTAGTAACATACGGTGGGTCGTGACTTTCCAAATATCTTCTTGGAAGTGTTACCGGGTTGTTCCCTGACTGTTATGTTGAGCTCGTGATCAAGTTGGTTCCCTGTGAACCACCCCTTCTCCAAGAATCTGTGTTGGATACCCCTGAGCTAGTTGGTTAAGCCAAACAACAACTTGGAGAGTTGGAAGATAAAAGCTTGCCTAACTTAGTTCGATCCAAAGGGATATTCTTGTGTAGTGTGTGTTGTAGAAAGATGATATCTTCATCGATTGGTTCCTCGTGATCGATTGTCGGACCTATCGCCTTATCAATCCTTTGATTTGAGTGTGGGCTAACGTCAAATCAAATCAGTACCAACGATATTCGTAATGTTGTCTTACTCGTGGTTGATCCCTCGAGCATACACCATTATATCTTTGGGTCTGACCAATGCTATCACCGTGTTCACATGATGGTGGAAGTCCAGTGATATGGAAATTCCGATGAGTTGCTGTTGAGCCCATCAGTAGCATTTTGTCTCCCCCCATGAGTCATGTTGAACATCAACCTAGTGTTGGAAACTTGTGTAAGCATTTCTTCGTGTTCCGCTCATGAAGCTTATGTTTGGATGGAAAGAGTGACTTTCTTGAATTCATGTGCCTTAGGTGTAAGTTGCCGCCATGAATTTGAGAAAGGTTTGTTTTGTTTCTTTGGAATCATCCCAAGTCAGTCATGCATGTGCGAAGTATTCTATGGCATGATAGACTGATCATCTTCATTTCATATGAATTCCATAGCACACCAAGCCACTGATTGATTTGTTCAAGGAAAAGGAGTTGTTGTGTAATCCTAGGTCGTGCACAAGACTTCGATATCCTCGATGATGGTTCCCAACCTGAACTCGGTAGTGTTTTATTATAAGACTACTACGTGGTCATGCTTGTCTTGGACAGCATGTTCACAGGTTTGTAGCAGTACAGCTCATGTTTTGGAGCTTACTACCATAGTTCATCTCCCGAGAATCTCGCAACGTCATCTCGTCGGTTTGTGTTGCAACCCTTCTTTCCAGACATGCTGAGTCTGAAGTATCCTATCCCCAATCGGATCTGAATCTCAGGCAGATATGATGGTTGGAACATTCCCAGTTGCATTTCGTTCCCAGCTTGCACCGTCCTTGTGCCATTTCACTATGGGCTGCCTTCTTAGTAATTCTTGTCTAGGATCGGGGTCCTGACATAAATTGATGTTACAAATTATGTCACAACCACAATTCATCCCAAAATAATATAGTTTAGTATTTTACAAAATATAAAAGGCATTTAATTAATGGTTTTAGCTATTGATTTAATTAGTTTAGTGCATTTAAACATATTATAAAGACTTGGTTTCTCCACCAATATATCTTATGAATTATTTGGCACAATAAGAACATTTTAGTTTTGACTTTTGAAAACTTTAATTGTTTGACTTGTTTTTGAATTTGGATTTTGAATCGGTTTTGAACTAACGCGAGATTAGCAACAGTAATCGAGGTGACGTGGCATCATTAGCAAAGGTTACTGTAGCTTGATTATCCGGGCGTCACACTTGCGGAGGGTGAAACCTGGGTGTTGGAACTCAAGGTAGTAAGAGTCGAGGAAGAAGCAAGCGTGGAGAGGAAAGGCGGGTCTGTGCCCCTTTATAAAGGCCGAGAATATCGAACACCTCCTCCCGGGCCTTAAAATTTGCCTATTCCCAAGGAGTTGTACCCTAAGGACGGTTGGGTTACCCACGTCTGTGTCGATAAAATAATCCCCTAATAAGGGGATACGATCTCTGATTGGATAAGACGTGCCAATGACAACCGTGTCTTGGAACATGGGGCCGCAGGCGAAACAACGGTTCAAAATAATGACCGAACTGACATGATGTCATGTTGTAAAAAGTTGCCAGAGGATTGGACTTATAAATTATTATGCCCTCTGTGGAAGTATATGCTACTCATGCTGTAGAGCCAAAATCGATCGTCCAAAGACCATTGTGAAGTATCCGGAAAGAAGGGAACCCGCCTTGCAATGCCGAAGACAAATCTGCGCGCCGGACTCCTCGTCATTGAAGTCAGGTTCAGGGGCTACTGAGAGAGTCCTGTACTAAGGGGTCCTCAGCGTCCGGCCTGTTAGCCATGGGCCGGACTGATGGGCCGTGAAGATACAAAGACCGAAGACTGCACCTGTGTCTGTATAGGACTCTCCTTGGCGTGGAAGGCAAGCTTGTCGACCAAATATGTAGATTCCTTTCTTTGTAACCGACCTTGTGTAACCCTAGATCCTCCTGGTGTCTATATAAACCAGCGGACTTAGTCCGGAGAGGGGGGAGAGACTCATTACCATAGTCATACAGGCTAGACTTCTAGGGTTTAGCCATTACAATCTCGTGGTAGATCAACTCTTGTAATACTCATATTCATCAAGATCAATCAAGCAGGAAGTAGGGTATTACCTCCATAGAGAGGGCCCGAACCTGGGTAAACATTGTGTCCCCTATCTCCTATTACCATCGACCTTAGACGCACAGTTCGAGACCCCCTACCCGAGATCCGCCGGTTTTGACACTGACAACTATGTCATTCAACTTTCAGTTTCATAACCATGGAAAGGATCAGATTCAACCAAAGTAATTAACCCTGGGTCAACATAGAATTCATAATCCTTATCATCAACAAAGATAGGTGACGTAGAAAACTTAGGATCACATTTTATTCTAGCATTCAAAGATTTTTCTTTTAGTTTGCATAATAGTTTCTTAAGATCATCCCTATCATTGCAAGCAAGGAAGTCTCTAGTTGTCTCCTCGTCCATAACATAACCTTTCGGAACCTTTGGCAATTCATATCTAGTAGAACTAGGTGTAATAGGTGTTTCAAGATTTTCAGTTTCAAGCTCTTCATCAGTTTCCATATTTTCAAAAGCTTTAGTTCTAGCAATTTGTTCATCAAGAAATTCACCTAGTGGCACATTATCATCAAGCAAGGTACTAGCATCATCATGAATATCATTCATAGCAGAAGTAGCATCATCAATAACTTGCGACATATCAGGATTAATAACATGTGGTGGTCTTGCAAGTTTACTTATAACTGAAGGTGAATCAAGTGCAGAGCTAGATGGCAGTTCCTTACCTCCCCTCGTCTTAGAGGAAAAAATCTTAGTCTTAGCATCCTCCAGATTCTTCATAGTGATAATTTGATAATAATTCCAAGTGAACAAATATAGCTATGTTCCCCGGCAACGGCGCCAGAAAAAGGTCTTGATAACCCACAAGTATAGGGGATCACAACAGTTTTTGAGGGTAGAGTATTCAACCCAAATTTATTGATTGACACAAGGGGAGCCAAAGAATATTTGCAAGTATTAGCAGTTGAGTTGTCAATTCAACCACACCTGGAGATTAATTATCTGCAGTAAAGTGATCAGTAGCAAAGTAGTATGATAGTTTTGATAGTAGTAGCAACAACAATAGTAACGGTAACAGTGATAGCAATGATTTTGTAGCAAGTGCAATAGTAACAATGGCAGTAGTAACTTAGCAGAGACAATATAAGAGAAATTTGTAGGAATTGGATCGGTGAATTCGTTGGATGATATTCATCATATAACAGTCATAACCTAGGGCGATACGACACTAGCTCCAGTTCATAAATATAATGTAGGCATGTATTCCGTAAATAGTCATACGTGCTTATGGAAAGAACTTGCATGACATCTTTTGTCCTACCCTCTCGTGGCAGCGGGGTCCTATTGGAAACTAAGGGATATTAAGGCCTCCTTTTAATAGTGAACTGGAACACACATAGTGAATACATGAACTCCTCAAACTGCGGTCATCACCGGGAAGTGTCCCGACTTTTGTCACTCTGGGTTTTCCGGATCATGACACGTAGTAGGTGACTATAACTTGCAAGATCAGATCTAGAACATAGATATAATGGTGATAACATAAACGGTTCAGATCTGAAATCATGGCACCCGGGCCCAAAGTGACAAGCATTAAGAATGGCAAAGTCATAGCAACATCAATCTCAGAACATAATGGATACTAGGGATCAAACCCTAACAAAACTAACTCGATTACATGATGAATCTCATCCAACTCCTCACCGACCAGCGAGCTACGAAGGAATTACTCACCTCGGGTGGGGAGCATCATGGAATTGGCGATGGAGAAGGGTTGGTGATGACGAAGATCGAAGGTCCCCCTCTCCGGAACCCCAAGCGGACTCCAAATCTGGCCTCCCGATGAAGAACATGAGGTGGCGGTGGCTCTGTCTTGTGAAACGCGATAATTCTTTCTCCCTTATTTTTTCTCCAAATATGTAAATTTATAGTATCAGGGTTGAGGTCTGCAGGGCCACCAGGTGGGGACAATCCACCTGGGCGCGCCTGGAGGTAGGCGCGCCCTGGTGGGTTGTGCCCACCCAGGTGCCCCCTTTGGTGGTTCTTGACTCCAGAAATTCTTATTTATTGAATAAAATATCCTCGCAAAGTTTTGTTCCAATCCGAGAACTTTTATTTCTGCACAAAAAACAACACCATGGTAGTTCTGCTGAAAACAGCATCAGTCCGGGTTAGTTTCATTCAAATCATGCAAATTAGAGTCCAAAACAAGAGGAAAAGTGTTAGGAAAAGTAGATACGACGGAGACGTATCACTCGACTCGACTTTGTCTCTCTGTGTGGTGTGGCTCCACCTTGCCGTAAGAGTCGAGACAACAAGGTGGCAGATTCCAACTTGCTTGGATCTAAGGCTCTGATCTAGGATTTTTTTATCCGACTATCCCGGGTTTATCGGACTGATGGCCATGGGAATGGCTAGGCGGACGGCTTCACAAGTTGTGGTCATGTGGAGGGCTAGCGGTTTAGGTGGTTTCATCGGGGGGTGGGTGTTGACCTCAGGCGAAAGCTTGCTTGTTGCCATGGTCGGAGCCGGCAACTACAACGTCTGTGGGCGTTTTGACCTTCTTGAAGGCGTTGACGTGTTGTTGTTTCCTTCTTCCTTGTCGACCATTTCTCCAGGGGAAACCTCATATCCGTCCCACGGGTTGGATGATAGCAGTGCCTTGCGTCGTGCCCCTCTTGAGGGCTTCATTTATGGAGAATGGATTGGAGGGAGTTGTGGCAGGTGTGTTGAGGTGGTGTCCTTGTAGCAACATTAATTGGAGGGAGTTGTGGTTGGTGCGTCAATGTGGTCTGGCAGTGGGGTGGTGTCCCTGCAGCAGTAGTTGGGTGAGGATGGTGATGGCGTCGGGGCTTATGTGGCAACGACGATGGGGAGAGTGGTGTCAGAGTTTGTGACATAATTGTGGTAGTTGGCACTTCTTTCGGCGCATCCATGGGTTCGTCTCGGGTTGTTTGTTGGTGCGAAGTTGGAGCTACAGTGGCAGGGGTCTGGGAGGCAACAATGACGAGTGGCAGGTGGTCTGTTCAATAATCTTCCGCGGCGCCAACCTTGCATAGTTCTTCTTCGTAGATCTCCGTCAGAATCGGAGATGTGATGTCCCCGTTGTGGGTGGTTGAGTCATTGGCATGGAGCTTCATCTCGCTACACATGGATTCTACGTCGTGGGCTGGGTCGATGGTCGTTTGAAGTCAGAGTTGCTTGCTCATAAAGAAGGGATATGATAATGCTGGCTCGGGGAGAAGTGATGACTGGTACCTTTGTGCTACCTCGACGAGGCATGTTTCTCAGTGGTCAGTGTGCTTGGGTTGTGAATGAGGTAAATCTTTAGCCTCTGTTTTCGCCGCTCAGTGAATTGTGACGATTTTCGTCTGGTTTCTAGTAATTAACTGGGCAACTTTATTCTTCTTAATTAATGAATGAAGTAAATCTTTAGCCTCTATTTTGAAAAAAAAATTGTAGTTAGACCCAATACCAACTGGCCATACATGGGAAATAAATAAGGAAGATAAGAACGTATTGTGTGAGAGTGGCGTTTTGGCACATGAGAGCGGGCGCTCCTGGTTTTGAAAATATGTTTTAAACATATTTTGAAATGTCAAAAAATTCCAAACAAAAACTTGGCGCGTACATCTCAATATTGTACATGTTCACAAAGTAGTTTCATAAAAAACCGACAACTTATATGTCGCGTGTGAAAAAAATAGAATTCGGTGTTAAAAAATGCTTTTCATAAGACATCCTTTTGTCTTTTTACACAAGTCACAAAAAATATTGTTTTTCTTCAAAACTTGAGGGGCACATATATAATGTCGAGATGCATGCGCTAATTTTTTTTAAAAAAATCACACTTTAAAATATATTTTTCGCGTGCAGGAGGGCGCGCTCCGAGAAGCACGAACGGATTTCTGATATTGTGTTCACTTTTGTCAACAATAAAAAAGTTGCGGGGACCGGATAGGGGTAAGGTGACTTAATTTAGATTTGGGTCAGTCAATATTTTCCTCTCTGATTAGTGGGAACCCGGCCGGTCGGTGGTAGTACTAACTAATCAGTCAAACATATTGTTTTCATACATGCATGTGTATATGTTACACCAACTCAGCTGTGAAACCATGCACGTGGTTGATGCATGCATGTTTTCATTGTACTCCTCAAAACGGCTCTTGTGAAAAATAGTTGTGCTCATGATATGATGTGTTAATTGGTTGAGCTTAGTGCTACTCCCACATAAGTTGTTTGATTTTTCCGAAGAGGAAGGGTGATGTCGTTAGGAATATGCTTTAGAGGCAATAATATAATATTATATTTTTATATTCATAATTAAGTGTTTTTATTTCATAATATAGCTGCTACGGCCGTGGAATATGCGATTCAGTGAAAAATTCATATGCACGTGTGAAATGATAAACGGATAAAATGAAGGTTTTTAGTCTCGCCTTTAAGACTAGCTCAAGTGTTTTTTTTTGCGAGATAATTCTTGTATTACTCAAAAATCAAGTATTACAATCACGACAAACAATATCAATGGCTTACTCTGGACCTAATCCAAGCCACACCGGGATTCGTGCTTGAGATCTCCCAAAGTTCGCCATTACATGACTAGCTAAATTTTGACAACGTCGTATGTGAGTAATACAAGAATCACGTTCACTCAAGTTCTTCTTGATCTCCTCCACGAGAAAAGCATATTTTGATCTGTTACTTCCTTCACTCTGCACCATCTTAACTGCTTGAAGACAATCAGATTCAATGTCCATGGGGAGGCTGCTCCATTGCGAGGCCAACATAAGACCTTCTTTGATAGCAAGGATCTCGGTTTTCAGTACGTCATCGCAAGAGAACAAATGGCGACATGAACAGAATATGATACTCCCCACATGGTCTCTCAGAACCATTCCAGCTCCACCTTATCCGTTGAGTACAGACCCATCAGTATTCAACTTCACACGACCAATCATCGGCAGGAACCACGGGATATTAGGAATGGCCCTTTTGTTGCAAGTGTTCATCAACAGCGGGTAGCAGGCTGTAACTGGGGCCTTTCCTTTAGATGCTTTAGCTTCTGGATCCATAGCAATGGAATCAAGTGATGCAAGGTACCTCGCCAAAAAACTGCAGGAAACGTCAAGGGGCGGTGCAGGCTTTGCATGAACAAGTTCATTGCGTACGTACCATATTCGCCATAGGAGCATCATAAGTCTGACTCTCATCAGCTCATCTAGGCAGCAGGCAAGTTGGATGAACCATTCCTCGCCCGAGGGGAGGATTTTGTTACATCCGGTAGATCTCATTCGTTTGACATTGCTTGCCAAAGGCGCGGGGCATTCATGCATGTACAGAAAGTGTGAAAAGTGTCCTCATCAGCAGTACCACAGACCGGGCAGGTTCCCACAACCTTCAAATTTTGTTTCTGCTTATTACACCAAGTAGGCAGGCAATTAGTGGCCAATCTTCAAGCAAAAGAAAGAACCTTTGGAGGGGCAGGGCTTGACCAGATAGCATTCCATCCATCTCAAGCACCATCAGGATGATTACTAGATGAGGCGATTAAAGCATTTTGTTGTTCATCCGAAGCTAGTCGGTATGCACTTTTGACAAAAAATACTCCCGACTTTTCAGGTGCCCAAGCAATGAAATCTTCACCCATCCTTGGTGATGTCCCGATCTTAATAATCTCACATATATCCATTGGTAAGAAAAACTGTTGAAGCTTTGTGTGGTCCCACGCGCCATTATGATCGAGCAGTTCTGAGACCCACTTGAAACGACACCTTCCTTTTTGTGTAATTAGGCCACCAGTAGGTTCACGCACCAACCAGCGGTCTCTCCAGATTCGAGTATTCTGGCCATTTATAATCATCCATACCATGCCTTTTTTAACGATTCCAGTCCATGACAAATACCTTGCCACGTAGGAGACGGGTTTCCAGAAAACACTGTGTCCTCCAATCTCCCATTTGGGCAGTACTTCGCTTTAAGTAGCCGAGCACATAGGCGTACCCCCCGGTGAGGGTGGCCGCCCCGGCGCACCGCCAACGCGACGGGTAATGGGTGCCAAGGAGGTTCGGCTCCTCCTCTTCTTCCTCCTCGCGCTCTTCCTCCCACTCCTCTGGCACTCCAGCGCTGCTCGGCGTCAAGGCCGAGCCCACAGAGGAGACGCCGCTCGGCCGGCGCACTCGCAACGCCGACATCGTCATCAACGAGGGCGGCCGACGCGCCTCCTTGTCGGCTCCTCCTCCGCGCTTCGTCAAGCCAAAGACGGAGTCGGGGCTCGCGCCGGTGAAGACGGAGCCGGGTCTCCCCGCCGTGAAGACGGAGCACGGCGAGGTCGAGCTCGACGACGACGCGGCCCTTGAATGGGCACGCCAGGACTCCCTGAAGATGGCGAGGGCGCCCGGTCGCCGCCTGCGGCGCTTCAGCCTTGATGCCGGGGCAGCGACGAAGGAGGTCGTCGTCATCGGCAACGGCGGCAACGACGACGTCTTGCCGCCGCCACCAGTCCGCCATGGCGACGCCGGGGAGGGGTCCAGCAGGGGCGCCTGCGTCAAGGAGGAGAAGGCCGACGATGACGACGGCGGTGAGGATGGCGGCGACGACGGCGACTACTCGGCGTTCAACCAATTTCTTTTTTAGATTAGTTATATATTTTCTATGTAATGAAAATCCGCGAACATGTCTAATATATGCCCAAGTTTGCCAAAATTTAGTCATGTTTAGCCGAACTTCGCCGAACTTTGCCAAAATTTGCTATATATTTTTCTTTTGAACGGCGCTGAGGCGGCCACAGGGCGGTGGTGAGACCAACTCACCCCCAGGCCGATTTTTTACGCCGGCTCACCCCCAGGCGGCGATTTTAGGCGCCCCTGGGGGGCCAACGGCTGGAGATGCTCTAACAAGCGCCAAGCTTGCCTGGCCAGCAAAGCTTGGTTAAACAAGCGGAAGTCCCTAAACCCAAGGCCTTCGTGAGATTTTGGCCTTTGTATTTTATTCCATGCGTACTAATAGGTTTTCCTCTTCCCTTCCTTGGTTATTGATGATCACATTTTTTCGGATCTTAAGATATCGTTAACGCTGCATTTGGATGTCTGTATTGGAGGATTCCGTATTGAATTGGTTTCAATACCAATTCAGTGAGGAAACTGTAATGGGCATGAAAACGATTTCACTTGTTTGGATGTCATGGAATTGGCCCATGGAATCCCAGTGAGGTTTCAATACCAAATCTTGTTTGCATGACAAACTATGGAATTGCACAATGCCTTGTTCTATATGCATCAAATCAAAATTTATACAATATGTGACTATAATCAACGTCCTTGTTGCTCTCATTTGTCAAGTAAGACGGATTGTCGATGATCATTTTATCTCACGGCTCTTCTTGTGATATTCTCCCGCTGGCCTCCCTCTCATCTTACGAAAAGCAATCAGCCAAAGCAGAGACATAAGTTCCACACTGCACACATAATTAAGAATCAATCCACCGTCAAAAATTAACAGTCAATCCTCTTGTTACTAATCTCATTTAGCAATATGCTAAGGAAACTAAATTTAAATGCGACCGGATGATTATATGAAATGCATAAATTTCCTGCGGTGTCATAAGAGAGCAAGCACCATGAAATCTTTTCACGAAGTTGATGAGAATATGGCTGCGTAATGTGCATTCGACTGCCAACCGATGAACTAGTGAACTAGTGATGACAACAGAAATGACCGGATTGAAAGGAGGTGAGCAATATTGCAATCTTTTAGCAACTCGTAACTAGCAGCAAAGAAGAAACAGACAAGTGACGGAACCGCGAGAGATCAGAAGGTTACCAAAGGCGCGCAGTGGAGATGGAGGCGGTGACGGCGGGATCGGCAGCGCCACCGGCGTCGGCCATGGCTTGCGAGGCTGACGGATGGCCACTTCAACTCCACGCCTAGATCTGAATCGAAGGGAGATAAGGCATCCATTGGAGGAGGGAATGAACCGAGGTGGCGGGGATTCAAAGTCTTGGGAGGGTCGCGCGAGGGCTGGGGCCGCCGTCAGAGGCTTCCTGGCGCCGCTCCTCTCACGTCAGCTGGGGCCTCTGTGTCCTTGGTCGACCGGGAAGAAAGAAAGATCAGATCGTTATGTTTTGCGGGATGGGCGTTTCCACCAAATCGGGCGGAGCTCGGAAACTGGGAGGTGCGGTAGCGTGTAAGCGATTTGTTGTTGTATTCGTTTTATTTCAGACCGCTGTTTCCGCGTGCATGCCAAACGGCTGAATTGGAAATTTGGGAATGCCAAATCCAATTCAGAGCCTCATTACAGACATCCAAACGCAGTGTAAGTGTAACGATAATCCTAAAACAACATTGAGATTATGACGTTGGAAGGACGATCATATTGAAGAAGGAAAATCATATTGAATCGACACAAACTTGTTTATTATGAATTGAGATTATATCATCTACTGTGTTTTGCTTGATCGAATGGGCCACGCGCGCCTAATCGGACGGCTTGCCGGGCGGCTGATCTTTCCCTAAGATCAGATGGCTGATGCCTAACAAGTTAGCTCTCCTAATAGGGTAATTACTCGTCGGTGGTCGGGTAATGGGTACCCATTGCCATCGTACTCTCATCTTTCTCTGATGAGCTCTCCCACCGGCGACGTCCTCCACCCTACCTCGTTGTTCTCTTTCTCCCTCCCGAAGACATCTTCCTTCCTTCTCTCTCTCATTCCAAGTCGACGTCTGTCCTCTATCATCTTGCACAGGTGACACAACGGCCTCCTTCCTGCTCTTCGTCCTCCTTCAGGCCCCGGCGGTGCGACGGGGGAGGTTGACGACGGCGAATTCGGAACGACAGAAAATATCCTAGGGCTGTTTTTTTAGGGGAATCCTAGGGCTGTTTTTGTCCCTTTCTGTTTTAGCTAGGGTGTTTTCTACAAAAGGGGACAACTGTCCCGTACCTTTGTTGTTTTCCTCTCTGTTTAATCATGGAGTATGTATATTAAAAAAACATTTTTCCCACGGGAGACAGAGTCGGGGCGATTTAGGGCAGAAGCAATCGGAGCCAATCCCGACCCTACCCGAGACTGGATCGAATCGTAGCCGCCATGGCCGCAGCGATGGAGGAGATTCGACACCTCGTCGGAGTCGGACCAGCGCCGCCTGGGTACTATGAACCAGGTGCGCGTGCTAAGAAGGCCAAGGACTCGCCGTATGAGGGATCCGACGACATGGCGACCAAGACCAACTGCAGCGCCGCCGCTGACGCATCGGAGGAGGAGTCTCGTCGCCTCCTTGAACCCGAATCAGCGGCTAGGCCTTTCGTGCTGCCTGGTCCGGCTGATGAGGAAGCAAAGTCAAGGTGGGCGGCGCCTGGCTGCTGCCGCGCATGCAACTGGCTGCGGCTGCTGTTCCGTTCGCGTCCTCTCCATCCTCCCCCCGACTTCAGGTAATTAGTCGACGGCCCCTCCTTCCGATTCAATCGATTCATTGATCCGCGTGCCCCCCACCCTGTCTGTTTCAGTATCTGCTATATGTTGTATATGCTAGGCCTAAGATGTCACGTTCGGAGATAAAAGCTATGAATCACGAGACTGTGCTGCGATGCCTTGAGCTGTACAACTCCGCCCATCCGGTGATACGTTCTTCCTCACTCGATCGAATTTTACTTGCGATTAGCTGCAGTCAAACCTTAACATTTTGGCCACTAATGCATAGAAAGCTGGCACTTGGAAATTATATTAGTCCTAACAATGCAAGGTGCTTATGAAAAGGAACTGTTTTCTTCTTAACCACCGGTGCTTATTTGTATAGCACAGACTATTACTTAGGCGCCCCTGTAATAGGAAAAAGCACTGGTGCTGAAGCAAAAATCGGTTTATTCTTACAAGCACTGCCTAAGCACAATGCATTTTACATCCTAGTTGTTTGTCATGAAAATAACTTCTATATCATTACATTTTTAACAGATTTCGTTCAGTGATTATTATAATAAATGTGTGTATAGGAGGTTGTAGTAATCAAGTGAAATCATTCATTGATGCTTATTTGTTCTGTTTTATTTTACTTTGCTAACTTCACCAATTTCTTTTTCCACGATTGTTTGGCTGATCAGGACGATGAGTACGAACCTGCTCCTGGTAAGGTGACCAGACGCGGCAAACTTGACAATTACGGTTTTTGGACTCATGGCAACTTTGTGGCTCGTCGGAAGCGCTCTGGCTGCTTCTCCTTCGTGCCTGCTCCGCGAACTCTCTTCTTTTTTGAGCTCATTGATAGAGGTTATGACGATGAAGTGCTCACATGTATCCCCTTAGGTTTGTATCTACTTGCTAGCTTGATGCACCCTTACCTCTTTATTGCCATAGCATGCACCGCATATGTACTTTAAAGAACTATTATGTTCTCTGTTTTCATCAAAAGGCATGCCATCATCTGGAGAGGTCTATTGGTAGTGCCCAGCATTTCACCTTAATAGACACAATGTACCACTCTACAAAGGAAGCCCTCTGGAAACCAATTGTTTGAAATTTCTTTAGGTTATCTCTGACCTTGTAAATTTGAGAGGTTCATGATCCAATTGTGAGATAAGAATGAGTGGCCCGTGCTTTTACAAGGGTGTGTAGTTAGGGTTACTTTTTACTTGTTTCTGCTATTTTTTTTGTTTTGACCATAACTTTCTCTGTGTCATTTTTTTTAATATTGCATCATGTGCCTATAATGGTTTGACAAGTTTGTCTATGCAGCTAATTTTACTGTAAATACTATACACATGCTGCTGTGTTTCCCCTTTGAATGCATTCTGTGCATTCACCCGGTTTGTTTTGGCAATAAGACAGTACAGGTTTTAGCAAAGTGAACTCCTCTGTTTCTCCTTTTTGTTCTCCACATTTGTCTTCTGTTCTCTGGCCATCTTCCTTAGACTACCTCTTAGACGTTCACACTAATTACCTCAAAGCAACATTGTTACAAAATGAACAGACTATATATTACTCTCTTGATTTAATGATCTTTTATTCTATACCCGTCCTACTGGAAGTTTAAATCTCCTTACTTGCCTCAGCCAGCCTAGGATTCATGAGACTTTGATTCCCTCTTCTACCTCGCCAAATCCATCAAGTCTGAATTGCCTACTTTATGGCTTATCACTCCAGCTCCTATAGCACTGCTAAGTTCTCAAGTCTGCAGTCTCATACTTATGTTGCATTTATTATTTCATTAGTTGAGCAGCTGAGGGAATGATCACACTTTGTTACCGTGTGCCGCCCCTCTTCAACTGTTTCCAGTAATTTAGATGTTCCCTCTGTTTATGCATCTTTGCTTAAACTTATGTGTACCTAGATTCATGTGTGCATGGATTGCAGGTAGCAGTTGCTTTATCTCTCTTTGCACATAGTATTGGGCATTATATCATGCTTAGAGTTACGATGCACATATTTTAGGACAGGGATAACTAATGGTATTTTCCTTGATGCTATTTTCAGATGAACCAGTTACTGAAGCCTATGTTTTCCTTGGTATCCCTCTTGGGTGGGGCACTCGTCGTAATGGTGAATGTATGTCTCTCTCTACATGTATATATATATATACAGATCAAGTTGCACTGTGCAATCGCTCTCTTACATTGTCTCTTTGTTGCTTGGCCTGTGTTTGCAGCGGACTGTGTTTGCAAGACATGCCACCGTCAATTTCATGTCCCGCATGCTGGTCTGACGAGGAAATGTAAATGTGAAGATAGCAAGGTGGAGAGGGTATGTAAAATGTGCTATCTTGACGCTGATGTGTTGCATCCCTTCCGTGGAGGATTCCGTTTTGGCCATCACCAAGAGAGCTTTGTAAAGCGTTACTGCTCCTACTGCTGAGCAGTGAGCCCTGCTTCACATCAGTCACTCTGATAGAAAACAGACTTGTCATATGATGCTTTAGTTAGATTTTGTTGGAGTTATGTGGCATGCCTTTCCAAATGACCTATGTAATTTATAGTGTCTGGTCATCATTGTTGGTGTTAGTTAACTTTTGAGTACGAACCATTGTATTTTTGTGCTAAAGTGTACATCGTTTGGATGCTACCGCTGGGATTTGTAGGGCTGCTATCTTCTGAGAGTGGTAGTAGCCTCTGAATTGATTATTTAAATCATTGTAGTAAACAATAGCAATGTACTCCCTCCGTTTCACTTTACAACCCTAATATAATCTATATAACACAAATTATACCGTTTGAAATAGAACATTTGAAGTTTATATTGGTATATTTTTTGCAATATATGACTTGTATTAGGTTGGTCAAATTGACGACCTAGGGATACATGCACGCCCTAGAGAAATGCACGCCCAATTAGCATTTAACCTGTTCCACAGCCTAAAATGTATTCACCATTGTTGGAACCTAGGCCAAATATTGCATGACAATTCCATTTTCATTTCATTTTGATGAATGAAGGGCAGATTTGAAGGAAAACAAAATAAGACACCTGGCTCCCAAACAACATCAGCTAAAGCTCATGCACCATAATAATATGTCCTTGATTGCAATAATGACTTCACAGTTCACACCAGGCAATGCACATAGATTGTGAGACAAGTCAATCGTTGGATCCCTAAAGCCTGCTTGGATTTAGTGTAATTTGTGTGCGTTTCTCGGCATTTAGGTGAGCTATAAATACCGAGTTACACACAAAATTTACACCCAATCAAAGTAGAGCCTAAATATAAAACCAGGATGTAAACCCAGCAATTATATGAAAAGCTGGGAAACAGTCCTTTGGGCAAAAACACGGAATTAACGTAAATGATTTTGATCAGTGTTTCCTTGCATCATACTGAAATACTCAATAATAGAAAATTAGCGTAAATGATTTTGATCCGTGTTTCCTTACATCATACTAAAAGACTACTCCATAATAGGAAACTAACAAAAAAAAATCCACCAAGGAATCCAACATCCGTGTAGACGACAGCAAATACAAGATTCTAGTCCATGCGAAAAGCTAAACCCCTGATTGTTGAAGCGAATACTATCTTCTGTAAGGTTGCTAGTCAAAAGGCCATCACCGCAGGATCACACTGTCATGCCTCCATGAACTTGTGCAGAAACAGAACCATCTGGCTGAGCAGCAACATCGCTAAGTTGAGCGTCAGTTTACCTTCGTGCCATTCTCCCTGATACTCCAATGGACAGAGCCAGACTTGTACAGAAACACAGAGGAGCATCATCTCTCTTCCTATTGATGTCATGTATTTATGATGTTACTTAAAAGAAAGCTAAAGCAACAATTAAGATGTGTGTTATCCATACACACTTCGCTCGTCTAACCTAGCACTTTCTGCCTGGAACAACTTCTGTACCAGTAAGGCCAAGTTTGAAATTGTACATCCAAGTAGTAAGAACTACTTCCATACCCCGAGGATAGCCATCCCAGCTCCCATCACAAAAAACCTGCATAGCCAAAGGGGCCACCAATGCATGTATGCAAAATAATACCAAGAACCTATAGAAGAGTCGGAGCAAGTTGATCCTATAGAGTAAAACCACAACTATAGTCAGTGTAAAACCTCCCCTGCTGAACATAAACTTCATGCACAAGCGCAATGTGGCAGACGTCTTTGTAGTCGGAATCTGCAGACAAATCAGCAAAAGTCTGAACTTAACCAATACAAAATTTATTGTTTTCCTTCAAAGAAACATTAAAACAAATCTGAAACTTCATATGAAGATAATAAGATATTATCAAAAATATAAACTGAACAAATCTTTTAGGAAGTAAATAACACTGCACATTAACACAATAACACCAACCCTCCAACCCGACAACCCTTGGAATGATCTTTGCCTTTTTTGAAAGAAAAAAACTGCTAATTATGTCATAATCAAGGACAGAACTGGGGAGTGGCGCTGCATTTTAGTCTTATGGTGCGGCACCATCCCTCCTCTCTCTCTCTTGCATGCATGCATGCATGCAACCAAAGAGAGAATAAATGCAACCATGCCATCAGCAAAGATTACTCAAGTTTCCACTTTCCAAAATGTTCTATCCCTTAAACCGTTGATCTGATTGACGGTCCATTTTCAGTACTAACGATCTCGACAGAGTAGAACGCTGCACCCCCACATGCTCCCACTTGGCCATTCGACCGAGCCAGCACAACCCACACACAAATCCACCCCTTCCCACAAGGCCATTTCACCGAGCTAGCACAATCCACCCCCTTCCCACTCATTTGATCGTAAATGCGAAGCAAAATACAATCCCTCGCCATGCTCGTCCCCTGGATGTTTTGGAAGCAGCGCAATGAGTGCGTCTTCGAGAATGCGCGCCCCTCGGCTACCACCCTCGTAGACAGGATCAAGGCCGAAGCCAAATGCTGGGCTCAGGCTGGAGCTTTGGGTCTCAGGGTAGTCCTCCCCCCTAACTGGGATGTGCACTGATAGGGCAACAACTTTTGTAACCACCACCTCCTAGGAGGGCTGTACCTTCTCATCTTTTCAATGAAATGAAACGCAGAGTCCTCTGCGTTTTCTCGAAAAAGTGTCACTTGGTCACCATTCGGAACATTTGTGAAGATTTTGAACTTTGGGCTCTCCAGTCTAGAGATCCGGTTGATAAGGAGGCCGCCAAGTCTTGGCTGGCCTACCTCACCTCACGGCTTGCTGTGATCTTGTACCCCCCCCCCCCCCCCCTCCTGATTCCTCAAAAAAAAGAAGAGCTGGAACATTGAGTTTGACTGATGGTAAAATTTGAGCAATTAGTAAATCATATACAATACAAGTTGGGAGTAAAATCCATTATTAATCATGTGGATCTGATAGTAAAAACATTCTATTTCTAGCACCTCAGTTCATACAACATTTTTACTATTGGGTCCCTGTGATTAACAATCGAATTTATGCCCATGAAGGTGTCATAAAGAGTGTGCAAATATAACATGTTTACGGCAAAGTTGCCACAAAGTACGTGTTTTACTACAAAGTCTCTGCATGATGCAGACAACCCGTTTTACGCCCGAAGGAATTTTTTTACCATTAAATATACCAACCAAATAAAGCGAGACAGTATTCTGGTTGTGTTTACTAGAACAAAGGTTATTTTATTATTAAGTGTTAGTACCAGTACGATCATGCAGAAACATGTATGATATCCTTTTTCTGGTCATTACCATGTTGTGTACATGTTTTACGATGGGTTGCAAGGCACCCTATCTCCATTTTACTAGAATAACGTGTTTTTACTACACATTCCTTAGATTTACCATCAATTTTGTGCTCAGGCTAGTGTCATAAGGAGTTCTAACATCTTTTACTATATGTCACTCATGTTTTATGATTAGGCGCAGGCAGATGCACCTGGCAAATACGCGTTAGATGGTTTGATCAGGCTTGTTGTCTGGCCAAAGCGCATAATTACTTATTTGCGCCTTCTAGAGGAAGCAACATTTCTTGCTCTCAATCTCAAGCAGAGAAATTTAAGCCTGCAATTAGCTGTGAATATCTGAATTCACACAAGCATATAAGAACCTCAAAATGATTCATCACTTGTTATGAAACACTAATCCTAAATTATACAGATAACAACAGCAATCATTGAACCATTTCCGCTACAATATCATAGCACTATATAAATCAGCAAACCTAATGCTCACTATTCCGTGATGAAGGTAACTGAGTTTTGAAGCCGTCATCCACAGAAATATATACCTGGTCTGCTTCAAAAGGCACACAAACAGTACTACTGATTGTATAATTGAAAGGAAACAAATATATACACTGGACTGAGGTGCGTTTTTTCAATATTCTCCAATTAGACCATTTAAACAGCAAGGTGGAAAGCATAACCATAAGATAACATTTCTGCACTTGAGCAAGGAAACAATGGATAGATTGACACATGCATTTGCAAAACTACTCAGTTGGACATCGATATCTGACTGGAAAAAAATCATGGCAGTGAAGTCCTTTAGCATACTAAGAAGCATTAAAATGTTCCATTATTGCTAAGAAAAGTTGATGTCCAAGGAAAATGAAGCCCCAACAGAAAAATTGGTAAAATACAACCAAATGATTTTACATTCAGTGTGCACATTAGTTTCGCCATGCAGATTGTTGACATTCTTACCTATTTTCACTGTTGACATTCTTATGTTATAGATTTACCAATTGTCTTTGCAAGGAATAGTAGCCATACAACTGAATAATTAAACTTTGAACTCATTAGTTGGAGAACTGGAATAGCAGGGAGACTATTCTATGTTTGTACTTAAATAATAGTAATACATATGACTATAATCAAATGATTATCAGGAGTAAAATTTAACATATAGTAATGTTAAGTTGTTAATAACCAAACTGAAAAGCCCCTAAGTTGCATCAACCAAACAGAGCAGAAAATATTCAGACTACATAACCTAATTGTTCGAAGTATCCTCCAGCATCCGCAGGAAGATGGAGCGCATGGATGGCCACTGCAAAGCTAGGTTGACCATCCATCCCTCCACTGCATAAAATAAGCACCTGCACTAGAAAACCCAAAAATACCCCAGGAAATGCCATTATAGTTCCACAAAGATCATAGGAGGAGGACATTTGCCCCCTTAATACAACACAAAAATAAAACTGGTTGGAACAAAAAATGCATTTGAAAAAGGTGTATGTAAAGTCATACACCAAGAATGGTATGCATAAAATCAGTAACCACTAACCAATGCCATGTAAAATTTTGGCAACCAGGTCTTGAAAGACTTCGTTTTCTGCTCAAGCGTTCTCTCTTCTCCCTATTAATGCACAAAATAATCCCATGGTGTCACTAAATTCAGTGGACTAAATAGAACATGTGAATATATATTTTTAGATCAGAGGGGCCACACGGCTCCCATTTTCATTACGAAAATGGAGTCAGGGCGTACGGAGCAAGTCATACACATTTTTGTGATGCCTAACATTTTGCATCAGGAAACAACTCCTACATCCTGAGATACTTAATACTGCACCTACAGATGCTACACGAGAAGAAGAAGAAACAGCACATAATACTATATCACTACACAGGATCAGGATCATATGAGCTCCTTCACCCAGCGAAAACGCCTACTTGTCACAGGATTCAAAAGAAAGAATGAATAGAGCCTCCTTACAGTAGGGCCCCAGCCATGACCCATGAGCATGCCTGAAGACGCCCCTCGCTACCTGGGCCAACCACTTGGTCACTTCCTTAAGAAATTTTTGCGCTCCATTTTTCTGTAGCACAGCCCACGAATCTAGCAAAGAACACAAGGTAAAGATAATGTCAGTAGGATCTTTACCTTGGCAGCAATGAAAAATTGTAAATTCTACATGGCAGCAATGTCAAAAGCATCTTAACATGAATCTAAAGGCTAATGCTTAACCTCACATGACTTGTAGTAACACATTCAACAGAAATCAAATCCCAATTGAATAAACGGGAGAATTATAGGGAAGCTAAAAAAGGGCTAAGCCCGTTCAATCTGCTTAGAATAGAAGGGGAAAAAAAGCACCCCTCTGTTACAACTCCATCAGTCACCACCATGACTGCATCCGCAAGAAGCCAGTCAAGATTGGCTCGATTTCTATCAGCAAAATTCCATGGAGTTCCACGTATGGATAGGTTATCGGAATTAACTCTCCATCTGCAAGGCAACACAATTTTATGAAACGATGGAAAGTGATTTGACAACATCGTAAAGATAAATATTCAGTCTCCAACTTTGAAAAATAAATGGTGATGCAACTGCAGCTGCAAAAACGCAGCAGAAACTCAGAGAGGATTGGTCACTTTTTATTGGTAGACCAATGTGTAGGGGTACCCTCATCATCAGAATATCTTTGCTGATCATTCTCCATGAGCAAGGAGACAATTTTTCAAGTAGTGTGAGACTGTGATGAGCCAGCATTGTCTGTCCATTCTACATCCGCAAGGACCGTCGCGCAATGCATCAAATTAGACCAACATTGAGTCCATGAACAAAAAGATATCAACCACAAAAGGTCTGGACTCCATCGGCTGACCTTGACATGAACGCCGATGGCCACGCCACCCTTGTGGAGCGGGGGTGGAGGGATGGGGGTAGTGGCGGCGCGCGCAGGGGAGCGGGGCGGCCAAGTTAATGCGGGAGCTCCTAAGCACATGGAACGGCGATGGCGGCGGCGGCGGCGGCGCCGGCGTCGGGCGACCTGGATTGGGGATTTCTTTTCTTGGGGATTGGGGATTGGGGAATTGGCCTCTTCTTTTTCCCTTTTTGGCTCCGCAGGCCGCACCGCATCCTGCCCGACAAATGGGACCCACGGAACAGCGAGACACAAGGAGGGGAGCTCGGACACCCAAGGCAGGAAATCTCTGTTATAAACCCCTTCACTCACATCGCGGCGTCCCCGTCCATTCATGCCCAGGCCGGCACTACTCCAAATGCTCGGGCCGACAGGCAGGGTTTTCGCACACCACCCCCGCCTCACGCGCCGCCGTCCTCCTCTCCCTTCCCCTCCTCCGTCTCTGCAACTTGGGCTGCCGGACGCCTGCCTGCCTGTTCCTCTGTTGTAAACCCCTTCACATCGGCGTCGTCCTACTCCGTTCTTCTCCGTCTCCGGCAAGTCCAAAAGCTCACCGCCCCACCTCACGCGCCGCCTTCCTCCTCTCCTTTCCCCTCCTCCGTCTTTGCTACTTGGGCTGCCGGACGCGTGCCTGCGCCTGTCCCGCCACCTCGACCTCGCCACCACAACAAAGAAGCAACCTTGGTACGTATGAATGACTCTTGGTCCCTCTTGGATTTTCTTCCCAATCGGGCTAGAATCTGACTGTTTCTTGTTCGGATCTCTGCATACATTCTACCAGCGACCTTAAATGAGCGGCCTTTTGCCGTCCTCTGGTTGGAGTAGGGTATGGCGGACATTCAGCGAGCCGGAGCGGGAGCGGACGTGGGCTCACTACATGCCGGAGCCGAGGCCACAGCTAGATCTTCTGCCTCGACGTGATCCACATGGTTCGACCACATGGGGTAAGGAAACTGAGAACAACATTCCATATCGCGTTACACAACCTGTCGTCATTGAGATTGAAATTAACCTGCTTGTTCCGTCGGTCGATTTTAGCCGGCACATGCTGCGTGCACGCCTATTCCGAGTGCATGACAGCCAGGCTCAGGATTTGGTACGAGAAGAGGGCACTTCAGGATCCAGCCATGTTGCACAATCAGGAAGAGGCCCCGCAAGTTGATTTACAGGCGCTGATCCACTGCACGGCGGGGCACGGGGTCCTGACGAAAGAGGGTTCTTCAGTGTATGAGATTGGGCGCCTGGTTGAGCAGAGCGGTGTTCCGGTTGAAGGTCTTGTCTTGGACGCTCAGCAGCCACCACAGCATATGTACGCACTGGGTACAAGTGTCTCTGATCATGAAGCTATCCCCCCTCCCCACTGGCGGTGGCAGAGAAATGCATGGGCAGATGGAGGCTGCTATGGCGTACAGGCAGCATATCTGCAATTGCTTGGATTCAGGACCTGTGGTGATTTTTCTAAGGCTTAGACCCCATTATTTTCACCCTCGTGCAGACGATGAGCCGTACCTTCCTATGCCAGAGAGAGGTGAAATGCTTGAGCGCGCCCCGCGAACAGAGGAGGATAGGTCATGGGGGCACTGTCTTTGCGTATATGGGTACTTGTGTCCTTCCGGCGATCTACACAGCCTGCTACTGCGTTATCAGGAGAATGCTCTCCTGGAGAACCCCAAGGAGGAGAATGCTCTCATAGAGAACCCCGAGGAGGAGAATCTACCTAATCTTCCTGCACGGCACCTCATTCACCCCGACGCTGTGGAGTGGTACTTCGTACCTAAGCTCGACAACATATCATTCAGCGCACACCCAGGCAGAGTCAATGTAGCTGCTCCAAGCACAAGCTTATGGGATGGAATCAGGGATGGCATTACCAGTTTGCTGGGGGGTGAGCAGTAGATATCAGAAATTCTAATCTCAAGCCTCTGTCCTGTTTAACTGGTTGGCGACTTGGCATCTCTGATTGTGTTTTTGAGGCAGCAACTGCACCTAGCTAGTGTCCTGTGTGTTTTACCGCCATGACTGTTGGAAGATTTTGCATGCGCAAGTTTTGTTGTACTTCCCTGTTTCCAGTTGCCACTTTGGATGATGATGCTTTGCGACTCTTACTTTCTTCAGTGTTAGTAATCAGAATATCCATTTGTAGCTTAAAACAAAGATTGCGTTTTCCAGAATCATTCTCTCATTAGTTTTGGTATACCAGACTGTTTTTGAGAACTTATTATTATCTATGCTTTGCTTTCCCAGTCTGAGTTAATAACAAACTAGACACTGTGATTTTTACTTGTAAAAAAGAAAACTGTGCACCAACCCACCACTTAGATACTGACATATAATTAGTATAAGCTTTTAGAATCAGTACCTCTAGGGTCCTGGCATACAACAAGGTGTTGATTTGAGCACCACATGATGAAGTGAATGTTTTACTTACCCTAAGCTGAAGCTTTAATCCCATCTTTTCTGTCATTAAATCACTGGTTTCCATTCAATGACAGTAAAAGAATACCTGCAGTTATTTTACTGTATATATGGGATCCCATAGTGAGTGTGATACCTAAATATGAGTTTCCATTCAACGAGGTTTTTTTTTACTAAAAATACCTGATGATGGACTTCATATATGGGATCTGTATATCAGTCCTGAACCTAAGAGGTTACCTGATGTTCTACTTGCAGTTTTCATTTTTTTGACACTTGATAGATAAAAATGCTGCCAGCACATCTTATTGTGATAATACTGAATGTCCTTTGACCATTAACAAAAACAGTTAGCGCGCTTCATGGCTAGGTTTTTGCCAGCATTGATGTACATGTGTTTTTTCCTTTATCCATCCACTGAATTATTGTGCTAAAGAGAATTTGCATTTTGATCAGCTTCAGTAACAATTATGTCAGACTGCGTCCATCCTAGAGAAAGCGATATATGCATATGCTATACGTTTATATCTGGGGCTGTTTTGTTTCTATCTTTCATTGGGTTCATTGTTTTCCTAAATGATTGCTGGATATGTTGTTCTATTTCACACGGAGATATATATAAAAGACAGTTTTGCTAAAGCACATCTAGATGTGCTCTAAGTATTGCACATCTAAGTCCTATGTCATTGATTTTATGCTAAGATCCCTGCAAGCATTTTCTTTTATCTTTTATCTTTGTCTTTCTAGTTTGATTGAGTCACTTAGATGTGCAATAACTATGACATATCTAGATGTGCCCTAAACAAACATGGAGTATACCTATAGAAAGAGGTATTGGTGATCGCCATGATGCCCCTCCTCCCCCCCCAACGGGAAATGCTATAGAACTAACGTCCTCTAGGAGTTGGTTTTTGAGGGAACACTCTCTGGTTGGTCCGATTCAGCGCATGAATCTTAAAAGAGGTGACACATGGCAATTCCCGTGCGGCACACTATTCACTCCATGCACCCTCCTGGGGAATGACGCAAATGTTTCCTCCCATACACCCTCCCGAGTGAGCAACTCTGTGTGTAGCATGGCACTCCCCTGTGATGTAATATGTCAACTAAATGACCCATTGAGGCATTGGCGCAGAGACCAACTTGTACTGTGCACCAATCAACGACACCATAAATGGAATTATTTGAAAATTTTGTCTCCTAGCTTTCTCTGGCGAGTGGCGACCCGTTTGCTTGAGCTGGTGAATGGACTCTGAGATTTTTTTATACTCCCGCAAAGACAAACTGCAGCCCGGAAAGCTAAGTGAACTATTTGAAGGTTGGAAAAAGAAGTAGGCGTAAGCAAGGTGGTTGGCCTTGGCCTACTGCCTAGGCGGTAATATAGTTTTTACTATCAAGGTGTATTTGTGATATTGTATGTGTATCAATATTGATTTATGACATATAAAGAAGTTAGTGAAAGGATAAGTATGGTCGACTAGAAAAGGGTGATTAGGTGACTAACAAATTTGTATTTCTTTTGCAAATTTTACGTTCAACAATAAAATAGGTTGCCTAGATATGCAACTAGAACTTAATTGCAAGCTCAACAAACCACAAGTGTAAGCTAAGGAGTAAACACAATATAACAAGCTTGCACATAAGTAAAGGATAGAAAGAACCGCAAGTGGAGATGAGGATGTGTTTCCTTAGTTCCCTCATTTTGGGGAGGTACGTCTCTATTGGAGTGTGGAGGCACGATGCTCCCCAAGCGCCATAATGGTTCACCATATTCTCCTCACGCCCCCGCACGATGCAAGGTGTTGTGAATCCACTAGCAATGCCCTTGAAGGCGGCAACCGGAACCTTTACATATAAGGTTGGAGCTATCTCGACAACTTAATTGAGGGCTCCCAACACCACCACAAAGCTTCACCACAATTAAGACCTCTTCCGTCTAGGGTGCCTAAACATCCAAGAGTAACAAGTTGATGAAGTTGAACGAGTCACGGGACACAAAATTGGTTTGGTAGGAATGTACATCCGGCCAATCTCCTCTAACCCCTAAAGTATTGGAGAGTTTGGGTAGACGGGGATGGAGATGTCGAGCTTTTTGGGTTTGGCAATGGTGGGGAAAAGCTTGAGGAAGATTAGGTCATGGAGGTGGGAATAAGGGGGCATAAATACCCCTCAAAGGAGATTGAGTCGTTGCACAACCACACCTCTGAAGGAAATATGCCCTAGAGGCAATAATAAAAGTTATTATTTATTTCCTTATATCATGATAAATGTTTATTATTCATGCTAGAATTGTATTAACCGGAAACATAATACATGTGTGAATATATAGACAAACAGTATGTCACTAGTATGCCTCTACTTGACTAGCTTGTTAATCAAAGATGGTTATGTTTCCTAACCATAAACAAGGAGTTGTTATTTGATTAACAAGGTCACATCATTGGTTGAATGATCTGATTGACATGACCCATTCCATTAGCTTAACACTTGATTGTTTAATGCTTTCTTCATGACCCATACATGTTCCTGTAACTATGAGATTATGCAACTCCCGTTTACCGGAGGAACACTTTGGGTGCTACCAAACGTCATAACGTGAATCGGGTGATTATAAAGGAGTACTACAGGTGTCTCCAAAGGTACTTGTTGGGTTGGCGTATTTGAGATTAGGTTTTGTCACTCCGATTGTCGGAGAGGTATCTCTAGGCCTTCTCATTAATACACATCACTTAAGCCTTGCAAGCATTACAACTAATGAGTTAGTTGTGAGATGATGTATTACTGAACGAGTAAAGAGACTTCACCGAGATTGAACTAGGTATTGGATACAACGATCGAATCTCGGGTAAGTAACATACCGATGACAAAGGGAACAACGATGTCGTTATGCGGTTTGACCGATACAGATCTACCTCGAATATGTAGGAACCAATATGGGCATCCAGGTTCCGCTATTGGTTATTGACCGAGAATGGTTCTAGGTCATGTCTACATAGTTCTCGAACCCGTAGGGTCCGCACGCTTAACGCTTCGATGACAGTTCATTATGAGTTTATAAGTATTGATGCACCAAGGTTGTTCGAGTCCGGATGTGATCACGGACATGACGAGGAGTCTCGAAATGGTCGAGACATAAAGATTGATATATTGGAAGCCTACATTTGGACATCGGAAGTGTTCCGGTGAAATCGGGATTTCTGAGATGCAGGAGGTTACCGGAACCCCGGGAGGTCCATGGGCCTAATGGGCCATAGGAGAGAAGAGGAAGGGCCAGCCAAGGTGGGCTGCGCGCCCCCTCCCCTCTAGTCCGAATAGGACAAGGAAGGCGGCGCCCTTCCCTCTTCCCCTCCTCCAATCCTAGTCCAACTAGGAGGGGGAGTCCTACTCCCGGTGGGAGTAGGACTCCTCCTTGCGCGCCTCCCCTAGGGCCGGCCACCTCCCCTTGCCTCCTTTATATCACAGGCAGGGGCACCCCAAGACACACAAGTTGATCTACGGATCTTTCCTTAGCCGTGTGCGGTGCCCCTTCCACCATATTCCACTTCGGTCATATCGTCGCGAAGCTTAGGCGAAGCCTGCGCGGAGAAGTCATATCCTCGCCAGCTTAGGCGAAGCCTGCGTCGGTGGAGCATCAACACCGTCACCACGCCGTCGTCTTGTGGAACTCATCCCGACACTTTGCGGATCGGAGTCCGGGATCGTCATCGAGCTGAGCGTGTGCGTAACTCGGAGGTGCCGTGACGCTCGGTGCTTGGATCGGTCGGATCGTGAAGACGTCACTACATCAACAGCGTTGTTATAACGCTTCCGCTTTCGGTCTATGAGGGTACGTGGACGGACACTCTTCCCTCTCGTTGCTATGCCATCACCATGGTCTTGCGTGATCGTAGGAAAATTTTTGAAATTACTACGTTCCCCAACAACCTCTGGGCACCCAGACCAAGCCGAGGATACACGGCATGTCCCGGGCACCCGGATAGAACAACCGCTGGGCACAGGGGTGGGTTGGGCGCATGTGGATCCATTTGTTTTATTGTTAGTAAAATTCATTTGTTTTATTTGTTAGTAAAAAATTAAATTGAGTTTCTATATGTTGGGGAACGTAGCAGAAATTCAAAATTTTCTACGCATCACCAAGATCAATCTATGGAGATTCTAGCAACGAGAGAGAGAGAGAGAGAGAGAGAGAGAGAGAGATAGAGAGGGAGTGCATCTTCATACCCTTGAAGATCGCTAAGCGGAAGCGTTACAAGAACGCGGTTGATGGAGTCGTACTCGCGGCGATTCAAATCGCGGAACATCCGATCTAGCGCCCGAGCAGACGGGCGCCTCGCGTTCAACACACGTACAGCCCGGGGCGTCTCCTCCTTCTTGATCCAGCAAGGGAGAGGAGAAGTTGAGGGAGAACTCCGACAGCACGACGGCATGGTGGTGGTGGAGCTCGTGGTATTCCTGCAGGGCTTCGCCAAGCACTACGGAGTAGGAGGAAGAGTTGGAGGAGGGAGGGGCTGCGCCAAGGGAAGGGTTCAGCTCCCATGCACCTCCCCACTATATATAGGGGTGGAGGGGGCTGGTTACTTGCCCTCCAAGTCCATTGGGGCGTTGGCAAAGGTGGGGGAAAGAAATCCCATCATTTCCCTTCCCCACCGATTGTTATCCCCCTTTTTTAGGGATCTTGATCTTATCCCTTCGGGATATGATCTTATTCCTTCTAAGGGGGGATCTTGGTGCGCATTGACCAGGGGTGTGGGGCCTTGCCCCCACTACCCACTTTCATGTGGGTCCCCCATGCAGGTGGGCCCCACTCCGGAACCTTCTAGAACCTTCCCGGTACAATACCGAAAAATCCTGAACATTTTTCGGTGGCCAAAATAGGACTTCCCATATATAAATCTTTACCTCCGGACCATTCCGGAACTCCTCGTGATGTCCGGGATCTCATCCGGACTCCAACAACATTCGGTAACCACATACTATTTCCCATAACAACTCTAGCGTCCACCGAACCTTATGTGTAGACCCTACGGGTTCGGGAACCATGCGCATACATGACCGAGACATCGCTCCGGCCAATAACCAACAGCGGATCTGGATACCCATGTTGGCTCCCACATGTTCCACGATGATCTCATCGGATGAACCACGATGTCGGGATTCAATCAATCCCGTGATACAATTCCCTTTGTCAATCGATGCGTTACTTGCCCGAGATTCGATCGTCGGTATCCCAATACCTCGTTCAATCTCAAGCACGGCAAGTCACTTTACTCGTTCCGTAATGCATGATCCCGTGACTAACTACTTAGTCACATTGAGCTCATTATGATGATGCATTACGAGTGGGCCCAGAGATACCTCTCCGTCATACGGAGTGACAAATCCAGTCTCGATTCGTGCCAACCCAACAGACACTTTCGCAGATACCAGTAGTGCACCTTTATAGCCACCCGATTCGTTGTGACGTTTGGTACACCCAAAGCATTCCTACGGTATCCGGAGTTGCACAATCTCATGGTCTAAGGAAATGATACTTGACATCGTAAAAGCTTTTAGCAAACGAACTACACGATCTTGTGCTATGCTTAGGATTGGGTCTTGTCCATCACATCATTCTCCTAATGATGTGATCCCGTTATCAATGACATCTAATGTCCATGGTCGTGAAACCATAACCATCTATTGATCAACGAGCTAGTCAACTAGAGGCTCACTAGGGACATGTTGTGGTCTATGTATTCACACATGTATTACGGTTTCCAGTTAATACAATTATAGCATGAACAATACACAATTATCATGAACAAGGAAATACAATAATAACCATTTTATCATTGCCTCTAGGGCATATTTCCAACAGTCTCCCACTTGCACTAGAGTCAATAATCTAGTTCACATCACTATGTGATTGTAATGAATTCAACACCCATGGGGTTTGATCATATCTCGCTTGTGAGAGAGGTTATTAGTCAGCGGGTCTGAATCTTTCAGATTCGTGTGTGCTTTACAAATCTCTATGTCAACTCCTAGATGCAGCTACCACGCTCTATTTGGAGCTATTCCAAATAACTGTTCTACTATACGAATCCGGTCTACTACTCAGAGTCATCTAGATTAGTGTCAAAGTTTGCATGGCGTAACCCTTTACGACAAACTCCTTTACCACCTCCATAATCGAGAAAATTCCTTAGTCAACTAGTTACTAAGGATAACCTTGACCGCTGCCCTGTGATCTATTCCTGGATCACATTTGTACCCCTTGACTGACTCATGGCAAGGCACACTTCAGGTGCGGTACATAGCATAGCATACTATGGAGCCTATGTCTAAAGCATAGGGGACGAACTTCGTCCTTTCTCTCTCTTCTGTCGTGGTCAGATCTTGAGTCTTACTCAATGCTCACACCTTATAACACAGCCAAGAACTCCTTTGCTGATCTATTTGAACTCCTTCAAAATCTTGTCACGGTATGTATTCATTTGAAAGTACTATTAAGCGTTTTTTATCTATCCTTATAGATCTTGATGCTCAATGTTCAAGTAGCTTAATCCAGGTTCTCCATTGAAAAACACCTTTCAAACAACCATATATGCTTTCCAGAAACTCTACATCATTTCCGATCAACAATATGTCAACAACATATACTCATCAGAAATTTTATAGTGCTCCCACTCACTTCTTTGGAAATACAAGTTTCTCATAAACTTTGTATAAACCCAAAATCTTTGATCATCTCATCAAAGCTTATATTCCAACTCCGAGATGCTTACTCCAGTCCTTAGAAGGATTGCTAGAGCTTTGCATACTTGTTAGCATCTTTTAGGATTGACAAAACCTTCTAGTTGTATCACATACAACCTTTCCTCAAGAAAATTTTCGAGGAAACAATGGTTTTTGACATCCTATCTGCAAGATTTCATAAATAATGCAGTAACTGCTAATACAATTCCAACAGACTCTTAGCATCGCTACGAGTGAGAAAGTCTCACCATAGTCAACTCCTTGAACTTGTCGGAAAACATTTTAACGACAAGTCGAGCTTTCTTAATGGTGATACATACCATCATTGTCCGTCTTCCTTTTAAAATCCATCTGTACCCAACAGCCTTACGACCATCAAGTAGTTCTCCAAAGTCTATACTTTGTTTTCATACATGGATCCTCTCGGATTTTATGGCCTCGAGCCATTCGTCGGAATCTGGGCCCACCATCACTTCTCCATAGCTCGTAGGTTCATTGTTTTCTAGCAACATGACCTCCAAGACAGGAGTACGTACCACTCTAAAGTAGTACGCATCCTTGTCGACCTACGAGGTTTGGTAGTGACTTGGTCCAAAGTTCATGATCACTATCATAAGCTTTCACTTCAATTGGTGTAGGCGCCATAGGAACAACTTCCTGTGCCTTGCTACACACTAGTTGAAGTGACAGTTCAATAACCTCATCAAGTCTCCACCATCCTCCCACTTAATTCTTTCGAGACAAACTTTTCCTCGAGAAAGGACCCATTTCCAGAAACAATCGCTTTTGCTTCCGGATCTGAAATAGGAGGTATACCCAACTGCTTTTTGATGTCCTATGAAGATGCATTTATCCGCTTTGGGTTCGAGCTTATAAGGCTAAAACTTTTCACATAAGCGTCGCAACCCCAAACTTTTAAGAAATGACAACTCAGGTTTCTTTAAACCATAGTTCATACGGTGTCATCTCAACGGAATTACATGGTGCCCTATTTAAAGTGAATGCGGTTGTCTCTAATGCCTAACCCATAAATGATAGTGGTAATTCGATAAGAGACATCATGGTATGCACCATATCCAATAGGGTGCAGTTATGACGTTTGGACACACCATCACATTATGGTGTTCCAGGCGGTATTAGTTGTGAAACAATTTCCACAATGTCTTAATTGTGTGCCAAACTCGTAACTCAGATATTCATCTCTATGATCATATCATAGACATCTTATCCTCTTGTCACGACGATCTTCAACTTCACTCTGAAATTACTTGAACCTTTCAATAATTCAGACTTTCATCGAGTAAATATTCCCAGCATCTACTCAAATCATATGTGAAGCAAGAACATAATGATATCCACTGCGTGCCTCAGCACTCATCGGATGAACCACGATGTCGGGGATTCAATCAATCCTGTATACAATTACCTTTGTCAATCGGTACGTTACTTGCCCGAGATTCGATCGTCGGTATCCCAATACCTCATTCAATCTCGTTACCGGCAAGTCACTTTACTCGTTCCGTAATGCATGATCCCGTGACTAACTACTTAGTCACATTGAGCTCATTATGATGATGCATTACCGAGTGGGCCCAGAGATACCTCTCCGTCATACGGAGTGACAAATCCGAGTTTCGATTCGTGCCAACCCAACAGACACTTTCAAATACCAGAGTGCACGTTTATAGCCACCCGATTCGTTGTGACGTTTGGTACACCCAAAGCATTCCTACGGTATCCGGGAGTTGCACAATCTCATGGTCTAAGGAAATGATACTTGACATCAGAAAAGCTTTTAGCAAACGAACTACACGATCTTGTGCTATGCTTAGGATTGGGTCTTATCCATCACATCATTCTCCTAATGATGTGATCCCGTTATCAATGACATCTAATGTCCATGGTCAGGAAACCATAACCATCTATTGATCAACGAGCTAGTCAACTAGAGGCTCACTAGGGACATGTTGTGGTCTATGTATTCACACATGTATTACGGTTTCCAGTTAATACAATTATAGCATGAACAATACACAATTATCATGAACAAGGAAATACAATAATAACCATTTTATCATTGCCTCTAGGGCATATTTCCAACACTATAATTTATAAGTTTTAATTTGATGAAAGACCAACCTAAAATAAAACCTGAGTTTTATTCTTCTCTTTAGCCGAGCTTTATTTTTTCTCCTCTTGAGCATATTAATTAGGGATTTCTATTTATGTACCCCTTCTTCCTTAGTTGTACTTAGTTTTGCCCCGCCCATCTAACTTTGCTCACTTTTTCCCTCCTCTACTCACCCTCGCCTCACAAGCGCCCAAACGGTGGCTACCGTCAGGTCAAATCCATTGACCTACTTCACCCAGTACTAACGCGTCGGACCCATTCGCTGATTAAAAAGGCCTTGGGCTTAATGCTGGAGTGAGTTGCATGGTTGCTTGCTGGGTCGAAGTCCTATAGCAGCCCAGTTACATAGAAAATGTCTTTCTTTTTATTTTAAACTCCAGGAAATGATTTTGGTCCTAAAACTGGTCCAAACCAATTAATAGAAATTAGGAAAAATCACAAAACTAAATATACTCATATAGAGCTTATTGAACATTAATGTCAGCTCAATTCAATTCTCTAAAATACTTTTATCAACTCCAAATAATTTTCAAACATACTTCCAACTAACTTTTATATTGAAGAAGTCGTTTTATCTCCCCCATTTGTTTTCTTGTGAACTAGAAAAAAAGTTTGGATATTTCAAAATCAAAATAAAATTTCAATCATTTTTTGTGGATAATACATACAATCCTACTTGAGTATGTGAAAATGATTTTACCAATTGTTTGGACCCAACTATAGCACACTTATAGTTCAATTTTGAATTACTTTGTTTAAATGTTCAGAAATTCATATAATCAATGGAATATAGAAAATCTTAAAATTTTAAAATATTTTGTGAACACTTTTTTTAAACTCATCGTATTCCTAATCTATCATTTGCTGAGGGGGCTGATGCAGATCCATAACCTGGTTGTCATGGTGCTGCAAGGTTTGCTTGTGTTTATAGAAATTCACTAGAATTAGATCGTGAGTCTGTGTGTCGTAGAATAAAAAACAAGAAGTGGTAAGAAGAAGCATAAGTGAAAATTTAGTGTCGACTAGTGTCGTTTAGTCATGATAAGTCTATGAGTCTCAACTTGTGTGATGTAATGCTGTTTGTACTTCTATGTGTATTGTACTTTGAAAACTATGTGCCATATTTCAAATTTGAGCCATATTTCAAATTTGAGCCAAATTTCAAATTTGAGCTAGATTTCAAAATTGTGCTTTGATGTGTATTGTCAAGCCCCATGTTATGCCAAATATAGTTCCCTTACCATGAAGTATGCCATGGATATGGCCATGAACTTGGTCATTTAACTTGAAATGCATGAATCCTCATACATGGTAGTCCATTTTGTGAGAACTTAAAAAAATCATCACATTCCTCTCAACTTTTTATCAAATGATATGTGGGTGAAATGATGATACCATGCCAAGTTTAAACCTTTTCAGAGTTCATCTGTAATGCTTTTCAATTTTAGGGTCATTTATCACAAAAAAATCATTAAATGCATGAAAAATAGCAAATGAAGTCAGAAAGAGTTGAAAGTTGAGGATTTGGGTTTGAATGGTTCATACTGAACACACAAAAAGTCTGGAGTTTAAATAAGTTTAGAAAAAATGAAATGTCTTTGTAACATGTGAGTTTTCATCCGAAACCCTGATACTTCGAAAGAGACGGTCCAGTTTGTACATGAAGTGCATCCAGTTTTTGCCGTAACCCTCTCAACCTTTTAGCATATGCTATGTGTGTGAAATGATGATACCATGCCTAATTCAACCTTTTCAAAGTTCATTTGCAGTGCTTTCCAATTTCAGGGTCATTTAGCTCAAATTTTTTATTAAATGCATGGAAAATAGCAAATGAAGTCAGAAAGGACTGAAACTTGAGGATGTGACTTTGAATGGTTCATATTGAACACACAAAAATTCTGGAGTTGAAATAAGTTTAAAAAAATGAAATGTCTTTGTAACAGGTTAGTTTTCGTCTGAAGCCCTTATACTTCAAAAGAGATGGTCCAATTTGTACATGAAGTGCATCCAGTTTTATATTTTTGCTAGCAACTTAATCACATAAAACGATGATGCATGCAAGTTTTATATTTTGATAAAAAAATTACTTATGCTTAACCCTAACCCCTGAAAACCTCTAGAACCCCTAAAACCCCTCTCAAAACCCCTGAAAACCCCATGAAACTCCGCACCCTCCGGGCCATTGGATCGTTGTACGTGGACAGTTTGGATCAGGTGCTAGGGTTACACATGGTTGATCCGTGAGAGGTGACCTGATTGGTGGATCGGTGGGGGTGCTCTGTGGCTTGGAGAAGGAGCTGACGTGAGTGGCCCACCTAGCAGCGGCAGAAGAGGGGCAAGTGCCGACGGCCGTGGGCCGAACAGTGAGCGTTTGGAATGGGCACTTTTTTCATATGCATAGATTTGGTAGGGCACATTAGTGGTGGGTCCCGCTCTGAGGTGGATATGTGGTGGGTCCCGCGCTCAGTGGACAAGCTATGGATCCCATGCTGAGTTAGATAAGTTGTGGGTCCTACTTGACTTTGATACGCGTGAAATACGAACAATTGTTGCGAACGATATTGCTCTGCTTCCAATACGCGTGAAATACAAACAATTGTTGCGAACGATATTGCTGCTTCCAATACGCGTGAAATACGTCACACGTGAGCTATTTGCTACTTGCGGTGGCCCCACCTGTCATAAGTTGCCCCGACCCCACATGCCAAGATATCCCGCGTCAGCACTATGGGGAGAGAGAGTAGCCCAACCCCAGAGTCAAGGTATCACATAGCCCCACATGTCATAAGTTCCCTCGACCCCAAATGTCAGGATTCTACCGCGTCAACACTGTGGTGAGAGAGAGTTGACCGACCCCACCTGTCAGGATATCACGCGGCCCCACTACTCAGGAGGTAACGGTCAAAGGCTTTAATCGGACAGAAGTGCTTCATTTGGACTTTTGTGAGGAGGTGGTGGAGGGGGAGGGAAAAACTGAGCAACGTTAGTTGGGCAAGGCAAAACTGAGCACAACTAAGGAGTAGGGGCACGACAATAGAAATCCCATTAAATTACATGCATTTGTATTCTCTTGAACTGTTTGGAAGTTAGTTTGGTTTTTATTTGATGCTTTTATTCATTTTCTAGATTTCCCTAAAAGGAAATATAATTCTTTTCCTTCACTCTCGCCATGGGTCAAAATTCCCTAGCACAACATCTTTTCTCTTGATTCCTGTGTGAATCCCACCTCATTTTCTTCCTTCAACTGAATGGGCCTAGCCCAATATGCTTCCCATTCTTTCCTTTTATTTCCTTCTCACTTAGGTAGAGAAGCAAATAGAGATGCAGATAGGTTAGCCAAGTTTTCACACTCTCTTGATCAGGGGCGTCATGTCTGGCTTGGCATTCCCCATGATCCTTTTTGTATTCCACAGCGTGTGGTTCTCTTGTTTTATAGAAATATATCATTCAAGATTACAGTGTTCGATGCTTAATGCCTTGGTTCGTATTTGTATCTCTATATAGAATTTATTATTATTACATCTTGGTAATTAATATGTGTATCTATTTGCATTAGTTGATTACCATGTCGTTAGCAATTGCTTAAAATAGAGTGCATACTTTATTAATGTTTCCTATAATTTACAACATTGCCTGTATGTATGATATGATGGCGTATATTGTTAGCGTTGCTTGGTAGAGTGATGACCCACATGTATAGGGGATCAATCATAGTCCTTTCGATAAGTAAGAGTTTCGAACCCAACGAGGAGCAGAAGGAAATGACAAGCGATTTTCAGCAAGGTATTTTCTACAAGCACTGAAATTATCGGTAACGAATAGTTTGATAGCAAGATAAATTGTAACCAGTGACAACTAACAATAGTAGCAATAGGTGCAGCAAGGTAGCCCAATCCTTTTTGTAGCAAAGGAAAGTCCGGAACAGTCTCTTATAATAAGTAAAACATTCTTGAGGACACACGGGAATTTCATCTAGTAACTTTGATCATGTTTGTTTGATTCGTGTTCGCTACTCTGATAATTTGATATGTGGGTGGACTGGTGTTTGGGTGCTGTTCTTACTTGAACAAGCCTCCCACTTATGATTAACCCCTCTCGCAAGCATCCACAACTAAGAAAGAAGAATTAAGATAAATCTAACCATAGCATTAAACATATGGATCCAAATCAGCTCCTTACGGAATAGCGCATAAACTAGGGTTTAAGCTTCTGTCACTCTAGCAACCCATCATCTAATTAGTACTCCATAATGCATTCCCTTAGACCCAAAGATGGTGAAGTGTCATGTAGTCGATGTTCACATAACACCACTAAGGGAAACAACAACATATGTATCATCAAAATATCAAACGAATACCAAATTCACATGATTACTTATGACAAGACTTCTCCCATGTCCTCAAGAGCAAAGTAACTACTCAAAAAACGTATTCATGTTCAAGATCAGAGGGGTATTGAATAGCATAATGGATCTGAACATATGATCTTCCACCAAATAAACCAACTAGCATGAACTACAAGATGTAATCAACACTACTAGCAACCCACATGTACCAATCTGAGGTTTTGATACAAAGATTGAATACAAGAGATGAACTAGGGTTTGAGATGAGATGGTGCTGGTGAAGATGTTGGTGAAGATTGATCCTCCCATATGGTGATGACGATGGCTTCGATTTCTCCTTCCCGGAGGGAAGTATCCTCGGCGGAATTGCTCCGCGGGGAGCAAAAGTGCTCCTGCCCAAGTTCCTCCTTGAGACAGTGGCGCTCCATCCCAAAAGTCCTCTCCTTACTTTTTCTAGGGCAAATGGGCTTATATACCAGAAGATGGGCACTGGAGGCTGGCTAGGGGTTCCACAAGCCACTAGGGTGTGCCCTGGGGGGGGGGGCACCATGGTGCCTCGTAGGCACCTGGGTGGCCCCTCTGGTACTTCTTTTCTCCAATATTTTTTATTTATTCCAAAATAAAACTCTGTGAAGTTTCAGCTCATTTGGAGATGTGCAGAAAGGTATCTCTGACATAGCTTTTTTAGGTCCAGAATTCTAGCTGCCGCCAATCTCCCTCTTCATGTAAATCTTGCATATTGAGAGAGAAAAGGAATTAGAATTACTCCATAAAGTGTTATATTGATTAAAAACACTATAAATAATAGTAGGAAAACATAATGCAAAATGGACGTATCAACTCCCCCAAGCTTAGACCTCGCTTGTCCTCAAGCGAAAACTAATATCGATAATCATGTCCACATGTTTAGAGATAGAGGTGTTGATAAAAACAAGATACAGACATAGTAGCATCATGAATCATATTATAGCAGCAATAAACATTATCATAAAAGTTATCATGAGCAAGTAACAATTCATCACAACATCGAAGTATAAGGCATAAACTTTCTTGAAAGCTAACAAACTATGTTCTCGGTCAAAATGCAATTGCAATTCATCATATTTTCAGGAAGGGTCTCATGTCGGAGCTTTTGTTTAGCAAGTCCACATACTCAACCATCATTTAGTCTTCTATGATTGCTAACACTGACAACATATATATGGAGCAAAAATTTTCAGCTAGACACATAGAAAGATATGGCTTATAATTTTGCCTCCCAACTTATTCACCTTAAGGGTAATGTCAACAATAATAACACATGATCACTCATATCCAGCTGGATACATATGCCTAGATCTTTCCCCACCACATGATGCTTACAAAAGGTGAAAAATAAAAAGGAATAGAGGAGAACATTATTGACTCTTGCATAAAAAGTGAATACATAAAAGTAAAAGATAGGCCCTTCGCAAAGGGAAGCAGAGGTTGTCATGCGCTTTTTATTTTTGGATGCACGAAATCTTAATGCAAAGGAACATCACGTTATATTTCCCCTTGTGATAGCAACCTTTATTATTCAGTCCATCACTTTTATTTGTTTACCATCACAAGTTCGTACAACGCTTATTTTCCCTTACAATAAAAGATCATCAATATTTAGAAGCAATTTTTATTGCCTTATGCACCGATGATAACTTACTTGAAGGATCTTGTTCGATCTATAGGTAGGTATAGTGGACTCTTATGACATGAAACTAGGTTTAAGGTTTTTGGATGCACAAGTAGTATCTCTACTTGCTGCGGATTTTTGGCTAACAAAGATATTGAGCTAGCACCACATGTTGGAGGATCCATGACAATATAACTTCTGTGTCAATATAAGCAAACATAATTCATTACGTTGTCTTCCTTGTCCAGCGTCAACAATTTGACATAAAATACTTAATGGGGGCTCACAATCATAAAAGATGTCCAAGATAGTGTATTTGCATGTGAATCTTCTCTTCCCTTATCAATTTTTTCATGAATTGCATCATTGACCAATGCTATGTTTGTCAACTTTCAATAAATTTTACAACTTAAACTTCACTTTATGTGATGTCATTACTTCCCATAAGATTAGCATATGATCTTTTTCATTATTTTCATTGCTAGGATTGAAACATAAAAGTAAGGAAGCAAACACTCAAACTACTCTTTGTTATATAGCTCTCAACTCGATTACATAGATAGATAGATCACGAAACTAGCACTCGAAAATGGATCATACTAAACTTTTATTCAACTAAATCAAGAAATAGCTAAGGATCAAACTAGAGCAAGTAAAGATAATAAAGATGATGGGGATACAATACGGGGCACCTCCCCCAAGCTTGGCAAAAGCCAAGGGGAGTGCCCATACCCATGTACTCAAGTTTCCTTCTTTGGTGATGATGGTGGTGGGCTTGTCCTTCATCCTTAGAAGACACTCCAATTTACGATTGATGCTCCGAAGGGCGATGTTTTGCTCCTTAGACAAAATAAATTCACGAGTAAGATATGCATTATGAACACAAACCATTTCCTTATTGATTCAATTTCAGATGGGGAAAGATGATCATAGAAGGTTTGAAGGATATCTCCCTCCTCTGCGGTTTCCTCCATGGGAATGACCTGCCCTCCTTCTTGGGCATGGTTCCCTGCAACTTCTTTGACCTTGTCCTCCTTGCCATTGCCTTCCTCTCCCAACGATCGCTCATAGTAAACCTCACTGTAAGGGTGTTTGCCCAGCGATGCTTGCACAATATGGTGCTCTGTATGGAGCTTTTGGGGAGCCATGGCGATCTAGATCTGTCAAAAAAACAACACGAAACAAGAACAGAGGATATTTCTGCGATGAGGTGGTCAAAACGTCTGGAGTATATATAAAGAATTTTTATCTTGCAAAACAAGTATTCGAGAAGAAATTTTTTGTCTTGTGGGCTCCTCGTGAGCCTTCCCGACTCCATTTTCTTCTCGAACTAGTACAAGTGCGAGCTGCCTCGGGAGAGCTCAAGGGCGGAAGGGTTGGATCCCTTCAACATGGTGGAGAATAACCTATATTTATAGTGGCCTTGGTCCTCCTCCCTTATGGCCTAGGCGGGAAGGTATACCACATTGGCCAGTTTTGAAGGGGGACATGAGTACACCCTATCCTGACTAAAGGTGGTCTTCGTCTGCAAAGCGTCTGGGCGTGACGCGTAGGTGGGCTCGGTGATGACCTTCGTCCTGCCGAGCGCGTGGTCTTGGTCTTGTTGCACTGGAATGGAAACCTTTGGGGGATTCCTTGGGAAACCACGTACGTCCTTGCCTCCTTAGCACCAAAGAGGAAACTATCCTCACCCGCGCCTGCTGGCATCCTTCTGACTCTGGTCATCATGACACACGTCATCGCACGCCTCGCGAGGTGAGGTGCGATCCTAGAGACGTCCGCCCCTCGGGAGGCCGCTCCCTAGGAGGCCTCGATGTCGCTCGCCTCGCGAGGCGGGGGCCCTCGCGAGGGTCTTGCTCATGGAGTCCTGGTGTTGGGCCGCGTCGGGTCGCTGGTGGAGCCACGCACTGAGCCATAGGCAGACGGTTTTGGGTAACCCTGGTCCCAGAACCCCTATAATAGCCCCCGGGCCCATGGCGCGCTTGGTCTGGCTTCAAGGCGAAGGCAATGAGGGGAGGACGAAGCGACGCGGACCCCAACTACCTGCGGGCCAGGCTCGACGCATGGTGTACGATGGGACGCAGACGCCCCCACTTGCCCATGTCGCCTCGGCAACTGCTCAGGCTGACAAAAAGCCTGGCGCACGCAGCAGTGCCATCATCACTCCGCTGCGCATCCGTCTCCCGCTCCTTCCTTACCAAACAAGATCGTGCCTCGCCTGCTGGATCTTGTGCCACCTTCTGCTCACCGCGTTGCCATGGCTCCCAGGAGGAAGAGGGGCAAGGCCTCGGCGGCGGTGAACCGCCAAGCGGGGCCGAAACCCGCCCTAGGTCGATCCACCATGCTCAACCGCTAGGGGCTGGACAAGGTCCTCCCAATAATCGCGGCCGAGTCAAACGAGTGGAAGGCGATGAGGATCTGGCCTGCTTCTTGGGCCTCCACCAAGCTGGAAGCCACCACCATTGCTCTTCATCTCCACGCCCTCTTCTCTGGGTTGCTTCCACCATTCTCGGATTTCTTTAACGCCGTGCTTTCGCACTATCAGGTCCAGGCGTTGCACCTTGACCCGGAATCCAACATCCCCCTTTCCGCCTTCGTGTTCTTGTGCAAGGCCTTCGTGGGCATCGTGCCCTCAGTGGCGCTGCTCCGCCACTTCTTCTCCCCGTGGCTAATTGCCAACCCATAGTGCTACGGGTGTGTGTCGCTCCGCACGGCGAGCGTGACAGCGGGCGAGGGTATCGACATGGGGATCCGCCCAGATGCGGAGGGCTTCTGGAGGCAATGGGTGTACATTTATGCAGCCCAGTATAGCCCCCTGCTCCAAATTCCGTTGTCCCCGGTGGAGATGAGCTTCGGGTGGGCGCACGAGAGGCTCGTCGACCCGCGGTTCTCGTGGGTAATGGCAAGGATAGCTGGCCTGAGGGTGGCTAGTGTGACGATGGTGATGGTGGTGAGAGAGTTCATCAGTCGGCGAATTGCCCCCTCCAACGCCATTCCCGCCCAATGTGGGCCTTCACCGGCCGCGAGGACCCCATGAGGCTCCAGGTGGCTTCCCTTCCCCCAACATGCTGAACAGGATGCTCCGCCTCTTGACTGGCGGGGAAGAAAGTGTGCTCCCTCGGGGAGGGCTCCCCTGTTTCATTACACGAGCGGGAAAGACTTTGTCAAGGGGATGCCATGCTTCGATGAATGGGGTTGCTTCCCGAGGGCCATGAGGGGTCTCGAGACAACCCCTTTCTAGTGGCTCCAGGCCCTAAGGGCTCCGGGGCCGAAGCGCCCCTGGCGTCTGTGGAGGGGCGTGCCAAACCGCCTGCCATTCAATGGCCCGCCCCTGCGCCTTCGAACGATGGTGGCATCGCCCCACCCGGGGGCGCGGCCACGGCCTCAGGCATGGGGAGCCGCGTGCCGGGCTCTAGGGTGCCGACCTCCGAGCCTTATGCCTCCTAGAGGAGGGGTGGTTTGAGGACGACGTCGGTTTGCCACTGCGGGCCCTCAAGAGGAGGAAGTGGGTCACCACAGATGAGTAAGTACTCCGCTTCCCTTGATTCTCGCGTGGTAAGCCTCTCTAAGCTCTCATCGTAAGGCGGTTGGGGCTGACTGGCACAGGGTCCCCAGCGAGCGTGACCGGACCTTCCCGCGCCTCCGCCGCGAGTTGGAGCACGGAACAAAACCCAGGCGGAGCATTGGAGCTCACGCGTAGCTGTGGCACTATCCGGCGCGGCCTTCTTCAAGGCGCGAGGGGCGCATTGGACTAGCTCGAAGTAGAGCTTCACGATGTCGACTCGCACCTTGAGGCCGAGCACCTACGCCTGACACGCGGGTGGCGCCAACTTGAAGTCGCCGTGAACTTTAGCCGTGATACGTCTCCGTCGTATCTATAATTTTTGATTGTTTCATGCCAATATTGTACAACTTTCACATACTTTTGGCAACATTTTATATGATTTATTTGGACTAACCTACTGATCCAGTGCCTAGTGCCAGTTCCTGTTTGTTGCATGTTTTTGTTTCACATAAAATCCATATCAAACAAAGTCCAAATGCAAAAAAAATTATGGAGAATTATTTTGGAATATTTGTGAATTTTTTGAGGTGGAATCAATGTAAACAAGGGCCCATAGGCCCCAAGATACACCAGGGAGCACCGGGGGGTGCCCGGCGCGCCCTGGTGTCTTATGCCCTCCTCGTAAGGCGGTTGGGGCCCATCTTCCGGTGCAAGAAAGATAGTTTATGGAAAAAATCATGTAAAAATTTCAGCACAATCGGAGTTACGGATCTCCGTAAATTTAAGAAACCGTGAAGGGCCAGATCTGGGGAATGCGATAAAGAAGAGAACAGAGATGGAGATCCAATCTCGGAGGGGCTCCCCGCCATGAAGTCCACGGACCAGAGGGGGAACTCTCCTCCCATCTAGGGGGGAGGCCAAGGAAGAAAAAGAAGGAGGGGGGCTCTCTCCCCCTCTCTCTCCCGGTGGCGCCGGAGTGCCGCCGGGGCAAGATCGTGACGGCGATTGATGACCCACAAGTATACGGGATCTATCATAGTCCTTTCGATAAGTAAGAGTGTCGAACCCAACGAGGAGCAGAAGGAAATGACAAGCAGTTTTCAGCAAGGTATTCTCTGCGAGCACTGAAATTATCGGTAACAGATAGTTGTGTGATGAGATAATTCATAACGGGTAACAAGTAACAAAAGTAAACAAGGTGCAGCAACGTGGCCTAATCCTTTTTGGAGCAAAGGACAAGCCTGGACGAACTCTTATATAAAGCAAAGCGCTCCCATGGACACATGGGAATTGTTGTCAAGTTAGTTCTCATCATGCCCATATGATTCACGTTCGTTACTTTAATAATTTGATATGTGGGTGGACTGGTGCTTGGGTGCTGCCCTTCCTTGGACAAGCCTCCCACTTATGATTAACCCCTCTTGCAAGCACCCGCAACTATGAAAGAAGAATTAAGATAAATCTAACCATAGCATGAAACATATGGATCCAAATCAACCCCTTACGAAGCAACGCATAAACTAGGGTTTAAACTTCTGTCACTCTAGCAACCCATCATCTACTTATTACTTCCCAATGCCTTCCCTTAGGCCAAAATCATGGTGAAGTGTCATGTAGTCGATATTCACATAACACCACTAGAGGAGAGACAACATACATCTCATCAAGATATCGAACGAATACCAAATTCACATGATTACTTATAACAAGACTTCTCCCATGTCCTCAGGAACAAATGTAACTACTCACAAAGCATATTAATGCTCATAATCAAAGGAGTATTAATTACCATTAAGGATCTGAACATATGATCTTCCACCGAATAAACCAACTAGCATCAACTACAAGGAGTAATCAACACTACTAGTAACCCATAGGTACCAATCTGAGGTTTTGAGAAAAAGATCGGATACAAGAGATGAACTAGGGTTTGAGAGGAGATGGTGCTGGTGAAGATGTTGATGGAGATTGACCCCCTCTCAATGATAGGATCATTGGTGATGACGATGGCTTCGATTTCCCCCTCCCGGAGGGAATTTTCCCCGGAAGAACAGTTCCGCCGGAGCCCTAGACTGGTTCTGCCCAAGTTCCGCCTCGAGACGGTGGCGCTTCGTCCCGAAAGCTTCTTTCTGATTTTTTTTCCAGGTTAAAACATATCATATAGCAGAAGATGGGCGTCGGTGATATGTCTCCAACGTATCTATAATTTATGAAGTATTCATGTTGTTATTTTATCATTCTTGGATGTTCTACAATCATTTTATAGCAACTTTATATCATTTTTTGGGACTAACCTATTGACCCAGTGCCCAGTGCCAGTTGTTGTTATTTTGCTTGTTTTTTACATCGCAGGAAATCAATATCAAACGGAGTCCAAACACCGCGAAACTTTTTTGAGATTTTTTATGGACCAGAACACCCAGGATGGGCCAGAGCAGCACCTCGGGGGTGCCCCGAGGGGGGTACAACCCACCAGGGCGTGCCTGGGGGGCCCAGGCGCGCCCAGGTGGGTTGTGACCTCCTCGGTGGCCTCCTGCACCACCTATTTACCCTATAAATTCACAAATATTCCAAAAACCCTCGGGGTTAATCTAGACCAGAAGTTCCGCTGCCGCAGGCCTCTGTAGCCACCGAAAACCAATCTAGAACCCGTTCCGGCACCCTGCCGGAGGGGGAAATCATCTCCGATGGCCATCTTCATCATCCCGGCGGCCACCACGATGAGAAGGGAGTAGTCCACCCTCGGGGCTGAGGGTTTGTACCAGTAGCTATGTGTTTAATCTCTCTCTCTCTCTCTCTCTCGTGTTCTTGAGATGTCACTGTCTTGATGTATCGCGGGCTTTGTTAATATAGTCGGATCATATGGTGTTTTCCCCTCTCTATCTTGTTGTGATGAATTGAGTTTTTACCTTTGAGATTTCGTTGTTATCAGATTGAATATTTTTATGGATTTGAGAACACTTGATATATGTCTTGCAATTGAATATTCGTGGTGACAATGGGGTATCGTATTGATTCACTTGATATATGTATTGGCACTCAACTCACGGATTCTCGAGGTGACATTGGGGTAATCTATGCATAGGGGTTGATGCACGTTCTTGTCTTTGTTTCTCCCAGAGAAATCTTGGGGCACTCTTTGAAGTTCTTTGTGTTGGATTGAGTATTATGAATATGAATTTGCTTTGGTGTTATTTTAGTATGAACTCTAGGATAGATCGAACGAAAAGAATAGCTTTGTGTTATTTTAGTACGAACTCTTGAATAGATCGAACGAAAAGAATAGCTTTGAGGTGGTTTCATACCCTACAAAAAATTTATTCTTATGTTCTCCGCTAGACAGGAACTTTGGAGTGATTCTTCATTGCATGTTGAGGGATGGTTAAATGATCCAATTATATTAGCACTGTTGGGAGATTGCACTGGCGAAAGTACGGACCCTAGGCTTCATTTTCAAGCATTGCAATACCGTTTTTGTGCCCGTTTACTATTTTCTACCTTGCTGTTTTTATTTATTCAGATTATAAAATATATTTCTACCATCCATATTACACTTTTATCACCATCTCTTCGCCGAACTAGTGCACCTATACAATATGCCATTGTATTGGGTGTGTTGGGGACACAAGAGATTTCTTGTATTTGGTTGCAGGGTCGTTTGAGAGAGACCATCTTCACGGATTGATAAACCTTAGGTCATCCACTTGAGAGAATATTGCTACTGTCCTACAAAACTCTGTGCTTGGAGGCCCAACACGTGTCTACAAGAATAAAGTTGCGTAGTAGACATCAAGCTCTTTTCTGGCGCCGTTGCCGGGGAGGTGAGTGCTTGAAGGTATATCTTTATATCTTGCAATTGAATCTTTTAGTTTCTTGTTTTATCACTAGTTTGGTTTAAAAAAGAAAACTACATAAAAATGGAATTTAGGTTGCATCATATTATTGATTATCTTTATAATATCTTTCTTGAAAATGATGGTTTGGAAAATTGTTCTCAATTGTTAGAAGAAGAAGTCAATAAAATGTTTGGCACACAGTATTTGAATGATGGGCATGATTGCAATGTTGTTAGTATGAATTTTTTGAATATCCAAAATGCTAATGATGATTGCACAAGTCATGACAAAAATGTTTCTTATAATCATGTCAATTTTTTCGGAGTGAATTGGGAGTGCATTTGCACACCAAAAAGGGAAGAGAGATTTTGTAAGAAGCATAGTTTAGAAATGAAAAGGTTGCAAGAGAGGCTAGATGATTGTGCTGAAAGATATAATTTCTTTCGTCATCCTTGTGAACTTTGCAATGACTGTGGTCATTTAAATCTCCAATGCAAATTATTTCATGATCAAATCATGTCCAAAAATTGTGATAACTTGATTACCCTTGACCATCATAAAGAGCTTAGTCTTCTTTTGGGGTATGAAGAAATGAAACATATAACTAAGGGTATTCCAAAATTAATCTCGAGAGATTTCTTGGTTTTGATCTAGAGGAAATTTATATGTTTTGTGCGGTAAATTGCATTGAGAGTCCTTATATTGCCAACTACCTAAAGACAAGAAAACAAATGGAATATGAAGAGAGTACTAATGAAAGGGAAAATATTTCCCAATACCCTCCTAGTGTTTATTATGATGAATCAGTTAATGAGGAGGAGCTTCCTATCCAATCAATCTCTTCAACAAGAAGCTTGAAAGAATTAATTAAACCCACACATGATGTGGTGAAGAAGAAGAAAAGAAGAAAGAATAAAGGTAAAAAGGTATCTCTCCCAAATAATGTTGCTCCTATCACCATTGTGCCTCATGAAAGTGAATCAAATATGTTAATGGAGGATGATGATATTGAGTATGATTTTGTGATACCTACTACTTGTTGTAATGATTATGATTGGGAAGACAGTGATGTCCCTTATGATCTTGAAATTCTTTTTAGCACTTGCTTGGAAGAATATTATAATAATGTTTGCTATACTATTGGTGCCATTCATGCTATTGATAAGAATGATTGTGATGATATGCAAAACCACAAGCTTGGGGATGCTATGTTTAATGAGTATGATATGTTTGAAGATTTATTTGCTAGAAATAATGTTTGTCCTAATCTTGGGATGCTTTGCTGAATGAATATGATCCTTTGATTCCTTCTACTTTCGATAAGAAAATTTATTATGATGATAGCATGCCTCCTATTTATGATGATTACATTGATGAAAGTGGGTTTGGAAGAGTGTCAACTCTAGGTAGTAGTGATCCCACTATTTTGTAGGGTGTTGAATCTTATTACAATATTGATGAAAGTGGATTTGGAGAGGTCATGACTTCATTTAGTGATACATCCACTATTTTGGAAGAGGTTTCAATTGACTATGACAATAAAGTTGCTATCTATGATGATTATTATGATGACATGTATGCCATAAAGAGTAATAAATATTCTATTCTTGTGCATCATGAAAAGAGTGCTGTATGTGATAGTTATATTGTTGAATCCATTCATGATGTTTCTGAAAATTATTATGAGGAAGGAACTCATGCTCTTAGATATCTCAATAATATCAAGTTTCTTCTCTATGTGTTGATTGTTTTGAAGTTGCACTTGTTTTGCCTTCCTATACTAGTTGATTCTTGTTCCCATAAGTTGTTTGCTCACAAAATCCCTATGCATAGGAAGTGGGTTAGACCTAAATGTGCTAGTAAATATGCTTCATGATGCTCTCTTCATGTCTCAATTCTTATCTTTTATGCGAGAGCATCATTGAAATCATCATGCCTAGCTAAAAGGCATTAAAGAAAAGCGCTTGTTGGGAGACAACCCAACACTTTTACCTACAGTTTTTGCGTGATTGCATGATTATGCTACTGTAGTAATCATGTTTTATTGCTTTTGTTTCAATAAAGTTCCAAGTAAAGCCTTGGGATGATGTTGGGTGATAGTTGATTTGATCTTGCTGAAAAACAGAAACTTTTGCGCTCACGAAAATAATTGTCATTTTAAACAAAAGATTGATTTAGAGTTGATTCTTTTTGAAGAAGATTAATATACAAATTTCTCATGTGGTCCTAATTTTTTCATAATTTTTTGAGTAGCAGAAGTATGGTAGTTATCCAGATCATTACAGACTGTTCTGTTTTTGACAAATTCTGTTTTCAATGCATAGTTTGCTTGTTTTCTAGTTTCTATGGCTTATATTGCTCAATATAAATTGTGGAAATGATATGCTACAGTAGGCATGGTGTGAGAACATTTATGAATCTTGTATTTGACAGTACCAAAAGTGAAATGGTTTGCTCTTTATCATACTAACATATCTCACAAAGTTCAGTTAAGTTTTGTGTGATTGAAGTTTTCAAGTTTTGGGTGAGATGTCGATATGAGGAGAATAAGGAGTGACAAGACCCTAAGATTGGGGTGCCCAAGGCACCCCAATTTAATATCCAAGGAAGATCCAAGCAACTAAGCTTGGGGATGCCCCGGAAGGCATCCCCTCTTTCGTCTCCAACATTATCGGTAACCTCACTTGGAGCTATGTTTTCATTAGTCACATGATATGTGTTTTGCTTGGAGCATCATTTTATTTTGTTAGGATTTGCTTGATGTTATTTAGAATAATGTTTTGCATCTTTTATTTCAATAAAAGTGGCAATGATAGCCTTTGCCATGCTTATTTTACAAGTCTACACGTTGCTGTTTGAAAACAGAAAGTTTACCCTTGTTGCAAAAAGTCCCTAGAAAAGTCAGAATGTGATAAAATGTTGAAACTTTTTGAAAAATAAGTTATAATAAATATTCTACAGGGTGGTAAATCTTAATAACTTTTGGAATTGAATAAGTATTGATACTCTTGCATTCTTTACAGACTGTACTGTTTTGGCAGATTGCTGTTATGTTTGCATTGTTTTGCATATGTTTGCTTGTTAAATGATCCTACTTGAGGATAGAAGTATTAAATACGCAGAGGCATTTAGTATGCAATGTTGAATAATAATTTTAGTGATTTGCTACAGTAGAGAATGATAAGGTTTTTCATTGGTTTATACTAACTTATCTCACGAGTTCTTGTTGAGTTTTGTGTGGATGAAGCTTTTGAGATTTAGGAAAATAGTGATATGAGAAGAATTAAGGAGACAGAAAAGCTCAAGCTTGGGGATGCCCAAGGCATCCCAAGATAGAGAATTCAAGAAGTCTCAAGCATCTAAGCTTGAGGATGCCCCGGCAGGCATACCACCTTTCTTCTTCAACAATTATCAGTTAGTATCGGTTGAGCCTAAGTTTTTGCTTCTCACATAAGGTGTGCTATTCTTGGAATTGCATTTTTCTTTCTTTTTGCTTTCTGTTTTAATAAAATACTTAGATCTGAAATTTTTTAAATAAAATAGAGTCCTCAAATAGTTGCCAGGGAGGCTAAGTAAGCGGCATTCACATCCCGTCAATAAAGCTCTTTTCTATGGAATTGCTCTAGTGCTTCACTTATATCTTTTTGAGCATGGTTTGCTTTAGTATTTTAGAAGAAATTCTCTCTTGCTTCACTTAAATTAATTTGAGATAAAGAAATATTATGCTCGTGAACTTCATTTATATCTTTTTGGAGTAGCTTGTCATTTACTCTTACGCTTCACTTATATCCTATGAGTAAATTGTTGAATAAATTGAATGTCATGAAGTTGAAATCATATCATGCCTAGTGATAGCTTCACATTGGGTTTAGAAACTGAAATCTTTTGAGGCTTGACAATCACAATATTGGTCATACAAGCAATTCACGAATAATTGATATAAGAAAGAGAACTTTCGCATGCAAATATACTATCTTGGAAATCTTTTGTGATTGTGAGCCCCCATCAAAATATTATATGCCAAAGTTGTTGATGTTGGACAAGGAAGACAATGTAATGATTTATGTTCGTTCATATTCACATAGAAGTTATATTGTCATAGATCCTTCAACATGTGGTGCTTGCCCCCCATCTTTGCTAGCCAAAAATTCCGCACCAAGTAGAGATACTACTTGTGCATCCAAAAAACCTTTACCCAAATCTTATTTTCAAGAGTCCACCATACCTACCTAAGGATTGAAAAAGGTACTTCAAGTAAGTTGTCATCGGTGCAATAAGGCAATAAAAATTGCTTCTAAAAGTGTTAGATCATTTAGTGTAAGAGAAAATTGAGCGTTGCACGAACTTGTGATGGCAAAGAATAAAAGCGGCAGACTGCATAATAAAGGTTGCTACCATAAGGGGCAATATAACATGATGTTCTTTTGCACTAAGGGGTTGAGCATACAAACAAATAAGCGCATGGCAACCTCTGCTTCCCTCTGCGAAGGGCCTATCTTTTACTTTTCAGTATTTACTTTTATGCAAAGAGTCAAAGTTTTTCTCTATTCCTTTTATTTTTCTCTTTTGGCAAGCATTTATGTGGTGAGGAAAGATCTAGGCACATATATCCAGTTGGATATGGGTAGCATGACTTATTATTGTTGACATCACCCTTGAGGTGAATATGTTGGGAGGCAAAACAATAAGCCCCTATCTTTCTATGTGTCCAGTTGAAATGTTTTTCTCATGTGTACGCGGTGAGTGTTAGCAATCATAGAAGACTATATGATAGTTGAGTGTGTGGAGATCTTACTTAAACTCTGTTGAATAAGTTGAATTGCAATTTCTTGGTGACTGAGAACATATAGGTTGTTGGGTTTCAAGAGAATTCATTGTTTGAACCTTAACATGTGAATTGGTTGCTACTATAACATGACAAGTTTTATAAGAAAGAATTGCTGTTATGATGCTAGGAAAAGTGATTGCAATTATCATTGATCAAACTTGTGCACTTTGATAGCATTCACACTTCATAAATTATTTCTTTTATCATTTACCTACTCGAGGACGAGTAGGAATTAAGATTGGGGATGCTGATACGTCTCCAACGTATCTATAATTTATGAAGTATTCATGCTGTTATTTTATCATTCTTGGATGTTTTACAATCATTTTATAGCAACTTTATATCATTTTTTGGACTAACCTATTGACCCAATGCCCAGTGCGAGTTGCTGTTTTTTTGCTTGTTTTTTACATCATGGGAAATCAATATCAAACAGAGTCCAAACACCGCGAAACTTTTTGGAGATTTTTTATGGACCAGAACACCCAAGATCGGCCAAAGCAGCACCTGGGGGTGCCCCGAGGGGGGCACAACCCACCAGGGCGCGCCTGGGGGGCCAGGCGCGCCCAGGTGGGTTGTGCCCACCTCGGTGGCCTCCCGCACCCCCTCTTTACCCTATAAATTCACAAATATTCCAAAAACCCTCGGGGTTAACCTAGATCAAAAGTTCCGCCGCCACAGGCCTCTGTAGCCACCGAAAACCAATCTAGACCCCGTTCCAGCACCCTGTCGTAGGGGGAAATCATCTTCGGTGGCCATCTTCATCATCCCGGCGGCCACCACGATGAGGAGGGAGTAGTCCACCCTCGGGGCTGAGGGTTTGTACCAGTAGCTCTGTGTTTAATCTCTCTCTCTATCTCATGTTCTTGATATGTCACGATCTTGATGTATCGCGGGCTTTGTTAATATAGTCGGATCATATGGTGTTTTCCCCTCTCTATCTTGTTGTGATGAATTGATTTTTTCCCTTTGAGATTTCGTTGTTATCGGATTGAATACTTTTATGGATTTGAAAACACTTGATATATGTCTTGCAATCGAATACTTGTGGTGACAATTGGGTATCGTATTAATTCACTTGATATATGTTTTGGCACTCAACTCGCGGATCCCCGAGGTGACAATGGGTTAATCTATGCATAGGGGTTGATGCATGTTCTTGTCTTTGTTTCTCCGGTAGAAATCTTGGGGCACTCTTTGAAGTTCTTTGTGTTGGAATGAGTATTATGGATATGAATTTGCTTTGGTGTTATTTTAGTATGAACTCTAGGATAGATCAAACAGAAAGAATAGCTTTGTGTTATTTTAGTACGGACTCTTGAATAGATCAAATGGAAAGAATAGCTTTGAGGTGGTTTCGTACCCTACCCTACAAACAATTTATTCTTATGTTCTCCGCTAGATAGGAACTTTGGAGTGATTCTTCATCGCACTTTGAGGGATGGTTACATGATCCAATTTTATTAGCAATGTTGGGAGATTGCACTAGTGAAAGTACAGACCCTAGGCTTCGTTTTCAAGCATTGCAATACCGTTTTTGTGCCCGTTTACTATTTGCTACCTTGCTGTTTTATTTATTCAGATTATAAAAATATATTTCTAGCTACCATCCATATTACACTTCTATAACCATCTCTTCGCCAAACTAGTGCACCTTTACAATTTGCCATTGTATTGGGTGTGTTGGGGACACAAGAGATTTATTGTATTTGGTTGCAAGGTTGTTTTAGAGAGACCATCTTCATCCTACACCTCTCATGGATTGATAAACCTTAGGTCATCCACTTGAGGGAAAATTGCTACTATCCTACAAAACTTTGCGCTTGGAGGCCCACTACGTGTCTACAAGAATAAAGTTGCTTAGTAGACATCAATCGGGGGCCCGCCAGGTGGCCCACAAGTACGGGGGGCGCGCCCTCCACCCTTGTGGATGGCAAGTGGCCCCCCTCTGGTACTTTCTTCACCCAATATTTTTTATATATTCCAAAAATATTCTCCGTGAAGTTTCAGGACTTTTGGAGTTGTGCATAATAGGTCTCTAATATTTGCTCCTTTTCCAGCCCAGAATTCCAGCTGTCGGCATTCTCCTCTTCATGTAAACCTTATAAAATGAGAGAGAAAAGGCATAAGTATTGTGATATAATGTGTAATAACAGCCCATAATGCAATAAATCTCAATATAAAAGCATGATGCAAAATGGACTTATCAACTCCCCCAAGCTTAGACCTCGCTTGTCCTCATGCGAAAGTCGAAATCGAAAAATATGTCCACATGAGGGCATCATGATCATCTTTAGAATAGCAACATATATTGTCATATAATTTCTTGTGCTAGATTAACAATTCGTTCACAAAGTAAAGTATGAATCAGAAACTTCATTGAAAACTAACAAACTATGACCTCAGTCATTGAAGCAATTGCAATTTATCATAACATCGGAAAGAGTCAATTCAAGAGCTTTTCAGCAAGTCCACATACTAAACTATCATTTAATCTTTCACAATTGCTAATACTCACGCGATAATTACGGGTACGAAGTTTCAATCGGACAGAGAGAACGATAGGGGCTTATAGTTCCGCCTCCCAACCTTTTACCTCAAGGGTAATGTCAATAATAATACTTTATGATAACCTACATCGATATATATATCTGGATCTCTCCAACACATAGTGCTTGCCAAAGGAAAATAGTGTAAAAAGGAAAGGTGAAGATCACCATGACTCTTGTATAAGGGTATAAGATAAAAGTAAAAGATAGGCCCTTCGCAGAGGGAAGTAGAGGTTGTCATGCGCTTTTATGGTTGGATGCACAAAATCTTAATGCAAAAGAACTTCACTTTATATTGCCGCTTGTGATAAAGAACTTTATTATGCAGTCCGTCACTTTTATTTCTTCCATATCACAAGTTTGTATAGAGCTTATTTTCTTCACACTAATAGATCATACATATTTAGAGAGCAATTTTTATTGCTTGCACCGGTGACAACTTACTTGAAGGATCTTACTCAATCCATAGGTAGGTATGGTGGACTCTCATGACAAAACTGGTTTAAGGGATGTTTGGAAGCACAAGTAGTATCTCTACTTGGTGCAAAGAATTTGGCTAGCATGAGGGGGAAAGGCAAGCTCAACATATTGGATGATCCATGACAATATAAGTTCTATTCAGATATAAGAAAACATAACCCATTATGTTGTCTTCCTTGGCCAACATCAACTTTTTAGCATGTCATCTTTTAATGAGTGCTCACAATCACAAAAGATGTCCAAGATAGTATATTTATATGTGAATCCTCTCTTTCTTTATTACTTCCTATTAATTGCAACAATGACCAGAACTATGTTTGTCAACTCTCAACAATTTTTAGTCATCATACTCTTTATATGTGAATTCATTACTCTCCATAAGATCAATATATGATCTTTTTATTTCATTTTATTCCTTTCTTTTATTTAATTCCCTCAAGATCATAGCAAGAAAGCAAAGCCCTCAACTCAAAACTACACTTTATTATATATAACTCACGGACTCTGTCGGGGATATACCCCGCGGTATGACCCGGCCGGACTTGGCAACTCACCAGAGACCCGGCTGGACTTGGCGACTCATTGGCGACCACCCGGACCTGACGGTTTACGGATAACCCGCCTACTAATGTGACTCACTAGTGACCCGGTGGGAGGGTCAGACAGACGACAAGGCCCAAGGCCCAGACGACCGGCTTATGTTATGGTGGGTTGGCTTAAGAGGAAAGGCATAAGAAATATTCTCCTACAAAGGAAGCAAGACCAGGACTTCACTTGTAATAGAGTAATCCTAATCCTACTAGGACTAGTCATGTAACCCGCCCCTTCAACATATATAAGGAGGGGCAGGGCACCCCAAGAGGGATATAAAATAATCGGTAAGACTAGACACAACTAGGAGAGCTGGAGATACGACGACTCTCTCATGAGCATAATGAGATCTAGCCACAAACAGCATGTAGGGATATTACCGGATGATGTTTCCCGGGGCCCAAAGCTATCTAAATCCTTGTCTTGTGTTGCGTCTCTCGATTCCGCTCAACCCCTTTCAAGCTACCACATAGATGCGTTGGCCTCGCGACTAAGTCCTCACACTAGGACATCTGCCGTGACAATTCCACGACAGTTGGCGCCCACCATGGGGCTCGCGCACGGTGGTGTTGAATTCTTGAAGGGATCTCGCCCATGGATTGAGAGGCTTGCGATTGACTGGATGAAGAAGAGCCGGTTCGTAAGGATCTACATCAAACTCCGAGTTCATCAGTCGAGAGTAAAAAAGTTTTTGGCAACAACACAAATCAGATCATAGTCAAAAGTGACCTTGATGGGCAACGGCCCGCGTGCGGAAAATCAGATCAGGTCTACACTGCTATTCTATAGATCGATGTGGACAGAACCGCCGCTAGGAAAGAGATTAAGTCCCGCTCCTATGCAAGTTTGCAATCGAAGCAGATCAATTCCCAAAGCAATCAGGAGTTCGTGCTCCCCTCGTGCGTCCAAGTGTCCCATGGAGGTTTCCTTTCAATCCAAATATGTCAAGTCACGGGAGTATTGAGTGTTCTTACTTGCAGAATATACAAGTCTGTTCAATCCATCAATCCGAGGACGGATAGATTTTTTGCTACAGTCAAGACAGACAGGGATTCGATCAACTACGTCGACGCGTTAGTCTTGGCCGTCGCTGAAGCTTTTTTTTTCTGCTGTACCTGGTGTTTTTAAGTCCCGAGAAAATTTTCCACCTGGGCCCTATGCGTTGATCTGCTAGCCACAAGTTGCTGCTACTGTTTTCCTGTGTTCGTGGCTGTTACTACCCCTGAAAAAAATCATCAAAGCAACCATGATCCGGATTGGATGGGGTCATGGGCGTGGATTCGTTCCACTGCCACTGCAGCCATCGCTGCGCTCGAGCCCGCTTTCGAGACGCCCTGTGCCTGCGCTGTGGCCATTACTGCACCACGTGCCGCCCGCACCAGGCCGGCCTACTTGTTCTGCCCCCTTCGCCGGTCGGGCCTCGCCTCTTCGACCGCAGTGGTCAAGCCGCCAAACGGCCGAGTCATCGCTCAAGAGCCACCGACCGCACCTTGCGCTTCAACCGCAACAGCGTCGCCGCCGCGGCCCTCCGCTGCGTCAAAGCGCAGAACCGTCGTTCTGTCTCAAGCGCCTGTTGTGGCTTACCTGAGCCGCCCCCACACGTTGCCAGGCCACCACCTTGTCGAGTTTCGACCTCGCCAGCTGAACCCTCGCGCAGAGCCGCCCCGCGGCCGTGGTCTTGACTCGCCGACGCGTTCTTCTAAATTGCCATGGATTTGAATCGCCTCAGTGACCTGCATCCGTTAAGCCGCCACGGCAGAGAGCCGCCATGTTCGTCGCCTTAGAGATGTTGCTCTGAGCCACCCCCTGCTCTGTTGAACTGCCGCCTGCTGCCATTACGGGCTTGTCGAAGCTACATATGGCATGTACAAACCGCCACCCTGAGCAACCACCCCGGTCTTGCGTCCGCTGCTCTGAGCCGCCCTCACCGACGGGCCAGAGTCGCTGTCTGCTGAGCCGCCCCGGATGTGAGTCGCTTCGCCTCTAAATTGCTGCACCTCGGGCCGCAAGTCGCGGCTATCAGCAAGCCATTGTTTCCAACTTGCCTGCTTACATCGGCCTACTGCGGCCCTCTGCTACTTCAAGTCGCCGTCACTCTGCACCCCTGCACGTCGTCGCCTGTTCCAGAACCACAGCTGCGCCTCTTTCTGTTGAGACGGTCCGTTGAAGAGCAAAGCTAGCTAGCTTTGTAAGTTCCAAGCCGGCCGCGCGATGTCTCAGCTGCAAGTCGCCATCGTGGCCTATGTTGAGCCGCCTCTGCTGTGTTGACCTGCCAAGAGTCGCCGGTCTGCTTGAACCATCGGGACGTTATTGAGTCGCCGGTCTGTCTGTACCGCCGGGACTATATAGGGTCACCGGTCTGCCTGAGCCGCCTTTGTCGTGATGAACGGATCATCCGCCGTCCGAACAAATCAGGTGATGTCCATTTAATTTTATCTTATTAGCACATATTGTTTTTGTCAAAGAACAATTTATCTTTGCCTTGGTCTGCGGTATTGTTTACGCGGGACAATTGATTCACTGCAAGAGCGATGGTCGTGTCATGGATGTATGGCTCGCGCTACCGTTATCATGCGCTAGCATCGGCCGTCTCCACGATGCTCGGCGAATATATGTGCAAACCGCCGTGTTTTACGACCCAATTTATATCAACATGACGTGGTTGACTCGCCCGTCCGCGTGGTTTACCACGCCTGCGATTGGCTCGCCCGTCCGCGCTGGCTTAGAACGCCGCGGCCGACTCACTCGTGATTGATTCCAGCTTCACCGTGGTGATCATCAATTCTGCGGTGAATAATTTCTGGCCTGACATATTAGGTGAAATCCATCCATTATATTTTTATCTTACATATTCATTTCTTCAAAAGAGCAATTACTCTAGCTTGCAAGTTTTCCAATGCAGGACAAATTGTCTACTGCAAAAAGGGATTATTATATCACTGAGCTACTGAATGACTCATACCGGTTTATATCACGGTCAAATATGGAGAATCTCAAGCCAACTCCTCGAGTTGTGTTAAGACTCGGGGGCTACAATGACATGACTCAGCAAATCTTGCCAGTTCCAGCTAATTCAAGAAGCCCGGGTCATCGAAGGGAAAAATAACCCGATCCTGGAGGCCGCTATTATATTGATAAAAATTTCAAGGCCGTCAGCAAAATTCCGACTCACAATGATGCTTCCGGATTACAATCCGGTTCAAGGGAAATCTCGTCTTCCACAAAGCGCTAAAGCTCTCAATATCCGGTTCAAAATCTGGTTCAAGGGAAATCTATCTCCCACAAAGCTCTGAAGCTCTCAATATCCGGATTACAATTCCGACTCAAGAAGAATATCATCTCTCGCAAGTTCGAGTTCTCAGAAAAATTACAGGGACCAAAGAGAGTTGGATGCACAGCACAGCTCAAACATAGGTCCCCGACGAGCATAATTGGCAAGTATGTCACTTGGGGGCTTCCTGTTCAAACATAGTTGTATTCACCAAAGAGAATATAGCTGTCGGTACCCTCTTGATCAGTGCAATGCCAAAACTTATGGTCACTTGGGGGCTTCCTGGTCGAATTCGAATCATAGCTGTTGGTACCCACTTGATCGGTTCAACGCCAAACTTGTAAGCATGTCACTTGGGGGCTTCCTGTTCAAACATAGGCGTATTCGACCAAAGAGAACATAGGTTACTACCCTCTTGACCAGGTTATATTCAAACATAGGCGTATTCGACCAAAGAGAATATAACCTTTCCGGGTCATCCTACTTGTAGCCAGCTGCTTCAACTCCACCGGGTACGATCAATCTTACGGCATATTCGACCAAGATCTGAGCCTGTTAAGGTTCAAACGGCGGTTTGTCATGCGAGAGCACGGCTTACAGATAGTCAGGATAGATCCAGGCTTCATAAGCCGCCTTCTTTGAAACTTGGATAAATCATCCCGTGATGCATGTTGTTACTCTGACCCTGCGTACTCCTGATAAGTCTGTGAAGCAAACCAGACTTTATCTAGGTTCGAATATTGATTGGGTACTGTGAGTCAGGCTCATGGATAGCACAAACAATCCAGTGGCTCAGGCTAGTTTCATTGAAGTGTTCTGGCATCATACACATACATCATCATACATTGCATCATACACATACATCATCATATATTACATCATACATTGCATCATCATTACATCATCACAACATGCACCATATATGCATAGATATACTTGGTTTATATTGCGGGAACGGTTTACAAACCAGGTTATATTATCCAAATCTTTAATAGCCAACATGACTGGATTTTTATTATGGTTGTCAATAACGTGTATTCTGATTGAGGTTTTCAAAGTCGCTTTCGCGCAATGGCTATTATTTTATCAATGGATATAATTTATTCTACAATGGAGGGAATAGACCCGAGTCGCTGCAGGCTTACGACCTGACACTTGGGGGCTAGATTATTCAAATTGAGATTACATCAAATATGCAAGTCCCATGTCACTACCAGCATGCACCATGGCACTTGGGGGCTAATGCTCACCTCATTGAAGACCCGACTCATCACATTATAATGAGCCGGCCCTTGGGGGCTACCAATTGCTCATGTCAACAATTCAAGGTACACAAGTCTTATTCCATTATATTGAAGGGTCCACTTTGGTAAAGCACAAAGCTCTTAACCTTGTTGATGTGGGTTCAAGCCCCATGATGGGGGTTACATCATATGATGTTCTTTACAAAGAAGTATGTATAAAGTCCCATCTCAATATTATCTTACTGAGCCGGCCCTGGGGCCTACACGTTGCTGTTCAAGTCTACATGATCATATTTATAAAGTCCCTACTCATTGCGGCATAATGACCCGACCCTTGGGGGCTACACTGGTTGAAGTTTTTACGAGCATAAGGCAATTTCAAGTCCCAGGTTGCTGCAAGCATGACAACCCGACACTTGGGGGCTACATATGTGGAATACTCAGTTCTGACTAGTGATTGAGATGAAAAAACATGGATTTCTTCAAAAGTGGTAATATTTATATTGAAGCAAGTCTTAAGTCATCACTTTGCTCTGTTCAAGACTTGGGGGCTACAGGTAATATGGATATGAGGGAGAGAAATCTTAAAATTCTCAGTTTTGACCCGGCGTTTCTAACAGTCATGACCCGGAACATCAGTTTTTATATAACCCGGCGGTTTTGGAAATCTTAGCTCGGCAAGTTCTACATTTTCAAGCCGGCTGAATATCAGTTGAATATTTGAAGACCAATATTTTTTTCAAGTCAGAGCATTGAAATCTGACTCAAGTGGATTATTTCTTACAATATTTCTCTACAAGAAAAAATGTCGACAAATTGATTATGAAGCTGATGCATTGACCCGGATTTTTCGGAAGAAGTGCGGATTTTTTGCATTGGCAAAGTTTGAACATATCTGCTAAAGGAGATTTGCTATGAGATCATGGATATGTATTAAGAAGGAAATTACAAGGACTTAAGATGTTCAGGTGCTGGCTTACAAGAATACTTAACCCGGAGCACAACCTGTCAAATTTGTTCTTGTGTTTATGTTGCAGGACTAGTTTAACATGGATAAATCCAAATTAAACTGGGGGCTAATGTCGGGGATATACCCCGCTTTATGACCCGGTCGGACTTGGCGACTCACCACAGACCCGGCAAGACTTGGCGACTCATTGGCGACCACCTGGACCTGGCGGTTTACGGATAACCCGCCTACTAATGCAACTCACTGGTGACCCGTCGGGAGGGTCAGACGGACGGCAGGGCCCATGGCCCAGACGATCGGCTTATGTTATGGTGGGCCGGCTTAAGAGGAAAGGCATAAGAAATATTCTCCTACAAAGGAAGCAAGACTCGGACTCCACTTGTAATAGAGTAATCCTAATCCTACTAGGACTAGTCATGTAACCCGCCCCTTCAACATATATAAGGAGGGGCAGGGCACCCCAAGAGGGACAGAAAATAATCGGTAAGACTAAACACAACTAGGAGAGCCGGAGATACGACGACTCTCTCATGAGCACAATGAGATCTAGCCACAAACAGCATGTAGGGCTATTACCGGATGATGTTTCCTGGGGCCCGAAGCTGTCTAAATCCTTGTCTTGTGTTGCGTCTCTCGATTCCGCTCAACCCCTCTCAAGCTACCACATAGATGCGTTGGCGTCGCGACGAAGTCCTCACACTAGGACATCTGCCGTGACAATTCCACGACAGACTCGATTACATAGATAGAGATCAAAACAAAACTCAAAGCTAGATCATACTAAAAACTTTATTCTACTTGATCAAGATATAACCAAAAGGTTCAAACTAAGAAAAACAATAAAGATAAAGGTGTGATGGTGATACGATACCGGGGAAACATACCATGTAATTTCAAAAAAAATCCTACGCTCACGCAAGATCTATCTAGGATGCATAGAACGAGAGGGGGAGAGTGTGTCCACATACCCTCTTAGACCGAAAGCGGAAGCGTTTGACAATGCGGTTGATGTAACTTCTTCTTGTTCCAACCGATCAAGCACCGAACGTACGGCACCTCCGAGTTCTGGACACGTTCAGCTCGATGACGTCCATCGAACTCTTGATCTAGCAAAGTGTCGAGGGAGAGTTCTGCCAGCACGACAGTGTGGTGACGGTGATGGTGAAGTAATTCGTGCAGGGCTTCGCCTAAGCACTACGTGATTATGACCGGAGGCGTAAATTATGGAGAGGGCACCGCACACGGCTAGGAATCAATTTTATGTGTTCTAGAGGTGCCCCCCTCATATATATAGGTTGGAGGGGAGGAGAGGCAGCCAAGGGGTGCCCCAAGTAGGAGGAATCCTACTTGGGCGCCTCCCAATTCGGCCTCCCGCCCATTCCATATTCATGCGGAGGGGGAAGGAAGGAGGAGGGAGGAGAGAAGGAAGGGGGAGGCCGAATTGCTCCCCTTCCTTTCTCTCTTCCCCTGTTTCCTTCCCCCCTTATTTCTGCCTACATGGGGCGCACCAGCCCCCTAGGGACTGGTATGTCCCCTTCTTGGCCCATTAGGCCCATGTAGTTGCCGGGGGAATGCCCAGAACCCCTTCCGGTGACCCGATATGTACCCCGTACCCGTCCTATATATGAATCTTTACCTCTCAACCATTTCGAGACTCCTTGTCATGTTCGTGATCTCATCCAGGACTCCAAACAACGTTCGGTCACCAAATCACATAACTCATATAATAAAAAAATAGTCATCGAACATTAAGCGTGCGGACCCTACGGGTTCGAGAACTATGTAGACATGACCGAGACACCTCTCCGGTCAATAAGAAACAGCGGAACCTGGATGCTCATATTGGTTCCCACATATTCTACGAAGATCTTTATCGATCATACCGTAATGACAACATACGTTATTCCCTTTGTCATCGGTATGTTACTTGAGAGATTTGATCGTCGGTATCTTCATACCTAGTTCAATCTCGTTACCGGCAAGTCTCTTTACTCGTTCCGTAATACATCATCCCATGACTAACTCATTAGTCACATTGCTTGCAAGGCTTATTATGATGTGCATTACCGAGAGGGCCCAGAGATACCTCTTCGATACTCGGAGTGACAAATCCTAATCTCGATCTATGCTAACCCAACAAACACCTTCTGAGATACCCGTAGAGCATCTTTATAATCACCCATTTATGTTGTGATGTTTGATAGCACACAAGGTATTCCTCCGGTATCTGGGAGTTACATAATGATATAGTCAAAGTAATATGTATATGACATGAAGAAAGCAATAGCAATAAAACTGAACGATCAATATGCTAAGCTAACGGATGGGTCTTGTCCATCACATCATTCTCCTAATGATGTGATCCCATTCATCAAATGACAACACATGTCTATGGTTAGGAAACTTATCCATCTTTGATTAACGAGCTAGTCTAGTAGAGGCTTACTAGGGTCACAGTGTTTTGTCCATGTATCCACACATGTATCAAGTTTCCAGTTAATATAATTCTAGCATGAATAATAAACATTTATCATGATATAAAGAAATATAAAATAACAACTTTATTATTACCTCTAGGTCATATTTCCTTCTGTCTCCCACTTGCACTATAGTCAATAATCTAGTTCACATCGCCATGTGATTTAACACCAATAGTTCACATCGCCATGTGACCAACACCCAAAGGGTTTACTAGAGTCAATAATCTAGTTCAAAACCCTATGTGATTGAAAGTGCTAGTTATCGACTAGAGGGGGGTGAATAGGCGATTTTTATGAAAGTCTTCAAAACATGGAAGTTTCAAAGACAAACAATAGAAATTAACCTATTACAATGCAGCGGAAGATAAACTACACTAAGCAAGCCATAGTCAAGTATGCAATAACATGAGAGTACAAAGACTAATAACAGCTAGGTAGTAAGGATCAGGATGGAAGATGGTATGAAGCCAAACAACGATAGAAGTCAAACAATGAGGACAAATAGGTAAAGCAAACAGGCAATGACTTCATGAAGACAAACTCTGAGTAAAGAGAGGGAGAGGATAGAACCAGTCACTTGTTGAGGACACAGGATTTGTTGGACCAGTTCGATTCTTTGTGACAAGCTGTCGTCCAGTTAGGGAGGCTGAGATTCAACTCAGAAGACCATGTCTTCACCTTATTCCCCTTGAGCTAAGGACACCCAGTCCTCGCCCAATCACTCTGGTAAGTCTTCAAGGTAGACTTCCAAACCTTCACAGACTTCATTCACTGGCGATCCACAATGACTCTTGGATGCTCGAGCCTTGACGCCCTAACCGGCTGGAGGATTCACAGTCCTCAAGTGTAATAAGTCTTCAGGTCACGCAGACAGAAAGACTTCAGTGATGCCTAACACTCTTTGGCTCTGGGTGTTTAGGCTTTGTCCTTGCAAGGATTTCTCTTTCTCAAAGGCTTCGAGGTGGGTTGCTCTCAATACGACAAAAGCCGTGTACTAACTCTGAGCAGCCACCAATTTATGGTGTAGGGGGTGGGCTATTTATAGCCACTAGGCAACCCGACCTGATATGTTCGAAATGACCCTGGGTCACTAAGGAACTAACACGTGTTCCAACGGTCAGATTTCAAACACACGAGGCAACTTTACTTGGGCTACAAGCAAAGCTAACTTATCCAGCTCTGGATAAGATTTGCTCTCATTGTCTTCGCTCGAAGACATAGGATTTGGGTTGAGCATCACTTCAGTCACTCTGACTTTGTTCACTTGGACCCCACTTAACGATGCGGTGGTTCCTATGACTCAACAAAGAAGAAAAGGAAACAACGAAACGACTAAGTCTTCGCGCTCCATAGTCTTCAATCAATGTCTTCTCATGTCATAGTCTTCAATGTGAATATCTTCATATACCACCACTGTCTTCAATGTCTTCATACATTTTTAGGGGTCATCACCGGTAGATAAACCAAATCAATGAGGGACACTACCTGTGTTATCCTGCAATTCTCACAAACACATTAGTCCCTCAGCCAGGTTTGTCGTCAATACTCCAAAACCAACTAGGGGTGGCACTAGATGCACTTACAATCCCCCCTTTTTGGTGATTGATGACAAACTGGTTTAAGTTTTCAACGGGGATAAAGTATGTGAAATTTTAAAGGATAGGGTATTGTCTTCATAAGTGGCAAAGGCTCCCCCTGAAGATGTGCATATAAGTAATTTTCTTTTGGAATGCAAATGCACATGGCAGGTTGTACTTGTGGAGATCCTTTTCAACTTTTGATGACAATTCATCATGCATGATAAGATATAACGAAGATGATGACATGCATAATGAAAAATGGACGTCTGCAGAATGACCTAAGTGTGGAAGTTATCATCGCACATGCGGAATTTATCATCGCATCACAAAATAGCACATAAGTAGCAGACGACCATTGAGTTTAAGTGCTACAACTCAGAGAACCAAATGTATCAAAAAGCGAGAGTTGTAAACACTAGGCAAAATATAAAGCAACCGCCCATATGAACCCGCTTGAAGACTATCAAACTCATATGCTTCTCCCCCTTTTGTCAGTAAGGACCAAAAAGGTTTGAAGACATAGAGCATCTACTCGTTCCCATGAGGAGTAGGTGAAGCAGCAGGGTCGTCGGTGTTGGTTGGCGGTGCAGACGAACTTGGTGCAGTGTCGATTCACGCTGAAGGTGGTGAAGTAGCATCGTCTTCATCATTAATGACACGGGCGTCCACTATTGCAGCAGAGGAGGAGTACTCATAGTCTTCAAGTGATGGAGTGTGACGCAGCACAGTCCTTCTCGGAGGTGTTGTGTCAAACTTGAAACGTTCAGAGAAGCCATCGTCTTGAAGATCATCTTCAGAACACATAAGCGTCAGCCCTTTCCATGTACGCCGACAAGTTTCATGGGCGACAAAGGCATTTTTGGTGGCAAGGTTGCGAATCCTGTTGACGTCCACCAAGAGGCTTTTCATTTAACGCTTTAGCCAGTCATGATTCTTATCCTGTTTCTGATGAAGACCAACCAGAATCTCTCGGTCATTGAGAACACGAGATCGCTTCTTGGGCTGTTGTGCAATGGTGCTTTCAGTGGCTTCAGTGAGGGCACGACGAGGTGCACGCGTAATATTAGCCAGAGGATAAACACGAGTGACAGCTTGAACTCCTTCAATGTTTTGTGAGAAGCTTTGATTATCAACATTATGAAGACTAAGGGGCTCCTTGGCAGGCTCTGGATAGATGGCTTCAACGGACATATCAACCTCAGGCAGAAAAATCAGATGATTGCGAGCAGAGGGCTGATAGTTGACAGCTGAGTGTAATTTGATTAGCCGCATAATCCATGGAGCGTAAGACTTCAAGCCAAAAAGATCAGATCCTGACGCAGCAAGTTGGCGTATAAAGAAGTCTTGTGCATTGAAGCTTTTGCCATGAAGAATATGGAAGACCAAGGTCTTCATTGCACCTTCCAGCTTTGCATGACGAGAATGTCCTTTGATGGGCCAGAGAGTTCGCCCTATGATGTGATAGATAGTACGTGGCAGATACTCAAGGTCTTCAACGAAGAACTCCTTAGGATATTCAGCATCAGGAGGCAAAGGCTTCATCATGCTAAGCACCTGGCTCATGTTGGGTTTAGGCTTGTGAAAGATCCTTTCCAAAGCAGCACTTTGAAGCTGACAACCAGGTTCATAGAGATCCCTGGAGTGGGCAGGCCTATAAGCTCAATGATGTCAAAGGCTTTGGCTTCATGATGGACATTGCCTGTCATCCACTCAAGGACCCAAGTCTTCGGATCCCTGTTGTAGCCACGAATATGAAGAGTGGCATAGAATTGGAGCAGCAATTCTTCATTCCAGTGCTCCTTGTCAGTGACAAACTACAACAGGCCAGACTCTCTGAAGCAATCCAGTGCTTCTTCCAAACAGGGCAACCCAGTTATGGCTTCAGTGTCAATACGCATATGTGGAAAAATGCGACCTTGATTATATAGGATGCATGAGTAATAACTGCGCTGCTGATTGCTCCAGAACCGATCAGAAGATATTCTTGCCTTAGAGTAAGGGTTCTTGGCGCTATTAAACAAGGTGTTGTGTGCTTTGAAGCCATTGATATTGAATGATCTGGGTGCAGATGCAGTGCCTGGAAACCTAGGCAGCCTTGGCATTGGCTTCTGAACCTGAGGCATGTGCTCGACGTGATAGTCAAATTGGGGACCAGCAGCAGGCGGAGGAACAAGAAGAGGCCATTTGACAGTGATAAGTTGGCCGTAGTTGTATGCCTGCTCGATAGTGTGTGGCCTTGATGGCGGAACAGGAGCAGTGGCATCAACAGAGGCGTCAGGCTGCACATCTGTTGCAGGTGCGTCATTGGCTTCATTTGCTTTTGGCACATTGTTTGGTGCAGGCTCCACATTGGCTTCAGCCATGACTACGTCATTGGCTTCATTGGTGTTATTGGTGGCAGCCTCAAGATCCTCAACCTCCACTTGTCGAGCTGGAGGGTCGGGCACGGATATGTTCACTTCAGGAACAACTTCTTCAGAGATTGGGGAAGTAGGGACACATTCTTCTGTTTGTTTTTCTTCGGCTGATGCAGCCGGATTGTCTTCAACAACTTTAGCTTCGGACACGGAGACATTCACAGTAGGAGTGGCTTCTGGGAACACTTGACGTGCAACAGATTGGTGGTGCACTTCTCCTTCTGGAACGCTCGAAAGAGGGACTTGAGGCCTTGGTCCTTTGCGAAGCCTGTGTAACGCGGGCGACGTCTGAGGAGATGGAGTTGGCTGGGCCTCAAAGTCATCTTCTTCTTCTTGCACAGGTGGTGTGACTTGTTGTTGTTGGGAAGTACTTGGGGTGTCTTGTTGTTGTGGGTGATCAGCCCATGATGCATCCTGAGCAATTGGCGTCAGAGGACGACCAATGCTGATGAGTTCGCTGTTCGTGAGAACAGGCGATGATACCAAGTTGTGCTCGATCTGAGGAAGAACTACATCATCTCCAACATTGTCATGGTGACCAATGTCTTGGCAGGTGGGGTCAATCTTTGGAATGTCTTCGACTTGAGGAGCCTCTGTGGAAGCGAGCTCATGAACTATCATCCGTCGTTCTTGATGCGAAGAGTCAGGACGAGCAACCGAAATGGGTTCGACAACCAGGGGCTCTATGGGAGCAGCCCGATCTTTCTTGGTTTTGCGCTTCTTCTTGGAGGGAGCGACATCGGAAGCTTCAGGATTTTTCCTCTTTCTAGCTTCAGCCTCGGCAACCTTTGTCTTCTTCAGTTCTGAAGCGGTTGACTTAACCTTTGGCTTCGAGCCGGACATGCTGCTTGGAAAGACAATGCGTGGCTCTCCCCGCCTTGAAGGTGCAGATTGGTCAGTCGAAGGCTTCTTCTTCTTTGCAGCCATTCTGAGGTCGATGCCAGGACGACCAAGAGCCTTGCGCTTTTCAGCTTCATTGTAGGCTTGCACGCACTTGTCAGCCAGACTCTTCATGCGCTCACGAGAACCTTTAGCTTCTTCACGTTTCTTGAGAAAAGCTTCTTTGAGCTCGTGCAACATAACTTTGAAGTTTTTGACATCCTGCACGCTGAGCTTTGCCACGTGCTTCTTGAACTGAGCTTTCTCGTAGTCAATTTTGTGCTTCAGTTCAACTATGCGCTGAGCTAGAGCTAGCTCAGAGGCAATGGCACCATTGAATGAGACGCTGAGACCAATGGGAAGTTGCATATCTTCAAGGCTGAGGTTGGGGGTGTCAAACCACTCATCAATGAAGTTGTGGATGATTGCCACATCAAAGAGAGGCAAGTCATTGAAGATTTCTGCTTCTTCTTTGCTCTTGATCAATTGCTCAAGAGCGTCATCTGCAAGGTCTTCATCACTAGATAGATCAATGTGTTCGTCTCGCAGAATGGCAGCAGGGGTCAAAGCCTGATCCGTATTCTTGATGTTTTTTTTCTTTTCATCTGCTTCTTCTTGGAGATGCGAGAAAGATCTTCAGACTGCACACTGTCTTCAGGAGGTGCAGTAGCCAGTGGCTTCGCACGTGAAGCTTTTGGAGGAGCAGCTAACCTTGAAGCTTTAGCCTTCTTTTGCTTCTGCGGCTTTGGAGTAGGAGCTGGGGCTTCATCAGTGTCGGCATCATCATCAAAATGATGCACTTTGGCACCTTGAACAGAGATGTGAGTGATGAGGCCATCAAGGTTGTAGAATGGTCCGATGATATTGGGTTCAGCATCGCGTGTGCCATCAACGAGGGAAGCGAAGGACCGAGGTTGAAGTCTAATCCCAATGACTTCTTGTTTTCCTTGGCGAGATGCCTTTGCATCTTTGGAAGTTGCGCTTGAAGAGATTATCATCACGACACCAGAGCAGTGATGATGGGTCGGCATTGTCAGGCTGTGGTCCACGGACCATGCAGGGGTAGAAGCCCTGAGCAATAGCTTCGGATCTGTTCTTGGGTGGAAGGCTTCGGAAGAGAATGTCATCCCAAGGACTCTTGATGGCATTCTTCTCAGCATACTCCGGGGTCACGAACTTGTATTTAAACCATTGTTCGGCCCAATATCTTTGAATCCATTGGATTCGTGTCTTGAACTGATTGTAATCCTCCTCCGGATCTGTCTTGTACAGCTCTGAGAGGTCATCAGGCAAATATCTTGATGTTCCCCCACGACGCTGTCTGCCACCCTTCCTTACTGATTTCTCTGCAGCCATGAACTTTAAACTGAATGGCTTCAACACGTTCAAAGGCTTCAAAGGCTTCCGCTTCTTTGGACAAAGCGAGGCGGCCGGGAGAGTTAATGTGATGTTGTAAGAATTACGCAAGCGAATGCGCACTATGAGAACCAAGGGATTCTCCCACGGACATGTACCTGTGACAGCATTAGAGATGCGAGGGAAGGGGAAGAGGTCATATGCATTCTCAAAAGATTTTGAAGATAAATTAGTTTGAAGACATTGACCTCATGATGCGAAGGCATTCACTTATATGTTGAGAGTTGGTTCCAGATTTGTACGAATCCACGAATAAGTACAAGTGAGGAATCTAACATTGTGTAGGTAGAAACCTATTTTGGCAAACAGGATGAATCTTTGAGGATCAAAACGGACGGTAAAAATAGAGTTGTATTTACCACACAAAGAACTGCTAGATGGGAAGAGTAGGAGACCGAGCAGTTCAGTCCACCGTGCCCTAACTTGGCGACGGAGGACACCTACGGCGGCGGCGGAGAGGACGATGTCCGCGGCCGGCGTGATGACGGCGTCGGAGAAGTCGCGGCAGCTAAGCGCTTCGTCGCCGGCGTCGTCGAGAGCTAGTGGTGGCGCTAGGGTTTTGACGAGGTGGAGAGGTGGAAGAAGGTTTTCAACATACTTGGAGTTGTCCCACGTTCCCACGCCCGCCAGGTTTGTCGGATGGTCGTTTCGGCTTCTCCGGATTTCAAGCAATAAGGATGAATCATTTAAAACAGACTTGATGTTTGTCTCTGTATCTTCTGTTGACAAGAACGCAGAGAAGACATTTGACAGTTTCAATAGAATGCATATGATTTGGGCAGATAGAGTTGAGATAGAAAGCATAGATAGATTAGGGTCCGATCACATTCACTTAGTTCAGAAGATTCAATCTAGAAAGACATAGCTATAAGTGAATGCTGTAGAGGACATAATACTAGTATATTTATATCGGAAAACTGTCAAATCAACATAGTGAAGATAATCATAGGTTGAAATTGAAGACAAACCTAATATGAATACATAGCAAATGCAACGCCATGAGTAAAACACTTCAAACAGAATAATTTGGTGGTGGCGTTACCCACCGTATAGGAAGTATTAGACCAGGACACGACGCACAATTATCGTGGCGCTCCGAAGTCAAATTCCACTTTAATGTATTCACACTCAGAATGTAAGTCTTCATTGATTGAAGATATACTTTACTTTGTGTGTTGTACATCTAAGTCATCAACATGCATAAGCGTTAGGATGTGTGCCTGATCACAGGACATTTGAGGATTCCAAGATATTTAGCTCACACCGTAACTTGCAAAACCTTTTCTCATCCAAGGGCTTTGTGAAGATATCTGCCAGTTGCTCTTCAGTGTTGACGTGAATGATATCAATATCTTTCTTCATGACATGATCTCTGAGAAAGTGATGACAAATTTCAATGTGCTTTGTCCTCGAGTGCTGAAATGGGTTGTTGGCGATCTTGATGGCGCTTTCGTTGTCACAGAAGAGAGGTACTTGTTTCATATTGATGCCATAGTCCTTGAGAGTTTGCTTCATCCATAGAAGTTGAGCGCAGCAAGATCCAGCAGCAATGTATTCAAATTCAGCAGTGGAGAGAGATACGCAGTTCTGCTTCTTTGAAGACCAACAGACAAGTGATCGTCCCAGAAAATGACATGTGCCCGATGTCGACTTGCGATCCACTTTGTCACCAGTATAATCAGCATCCGAGAATCCAACCAGATCAAATTCTGAGCCCTTTGGATACCACAATCCTAATGTTGGGGTGTAAGCCAAATATCGAAGAATTCGCTTCACAGCTAAGTGATGTGATTCCTTTGGTGCCGCTTGGTATCGAGCACACATCAAACACTAAGCATAATATCTGGCCTAGATGCACATAGGTAAAGTAAAGAACCAATCATGGAGCGATATACCTTTTGATCGAACTCTTTACCATTGTTGTCGGGACCCAGATGGTGTTTGGCTGGCATTGGCGTCGTGTAACCTTTGCAATCTTGCATTCCAAACTTCTTCAGGCAGTCTTTGAGGTATTTCTCTTGAGATATGAAAATGCCATTCCTCTGCTGACGAATTTGAAGACCAAGGAAGAACTTCAGCTCACCCATCATGGACATCTGATATTGCTCTTGCATCATGTGTCCAAACTCATCACTATATTTCTGATTGGTGCGGTAGAAGATAATATCGTCCACATAGATTTGGCACACAAATAGTTCACCATCATATGTCTTCGTGAAGAGTGTGGGATCGAGGGATCTTGGTTTGAAGCCTTTGCTCTTCAGGAAGTCTTTGATTGTATCATACCAGGCGCGAGGAGCTTGTTTGAGGCCATACAATGCTTTATTTAGCTTGTACACCATATCAGGATGTTTTGGATCTTCAAAGCCAGGTGGTTGTGTGACGTATACTTCTTCTTCAATCTTGTCGTTGAGAAATGCTCTCTTCACATCCATTTGATATAGCAAGATGTTGTGATGGTTAGCATAGGCTACCAGTATTCGAATAGCTTCAAGCCTAGCCACAGGAGTAAATGTTTCATCGAAGTCAATCCCTTCAACTTGAGTATGTACTTGAGCGACGAGACGTGCTTTATTTCTGATGACTTGGCCATGCTCATCTTGCTTGTTTCGATATATCCATTTCGTGCCTATTATGTTGTGCTTGCGAGGGTCAGGACGCTTGACAAGTTCCCAAACATTATTCAGCTTGAACTGTTGAAGCTCTTCTTGCATGGCTTGAATCCATTCGGGTTCCATAAAGGCTTCAGCAACTTTCTTGGGTTCTGATATTGACACAAAGGCAAAGTGCCCACAGAAATTTGCTAACTGTGTTGCTCTTGAGCGAGTAAGTGGACTAGGTGCATTGATGCTATCAATTATCTTCTCAATCTATACTTCATTTGCAACACGAGGATGAAGCTGGACGAAGATTTTGCTCTTCTTGATCATTATCAACATTGGAAGGATTGTCTTCGTGCTGAGCATTGTCTTGAGTTGATTGGGTGCGAAATGATAAGTTCCTCTTCGATTTGTGCTTGAAGGCATGATTTCACCAGTTCCCATTAGCTTGATAGATTCGCTGGGTGGAGCTTCGTCTAGTGTACTTGGCAGGAGCTCTCTTTGTGAACCATTGGTTTCATCAAACCGTACGTCCACAGTTTCGACGATTTTGCAGTGATCGAGGTTGAAGACTCTGTATGAGTGAGAGTCCTTCCCGTAATCGAGCATAAAGCCTTCGTGAGCTTTAGGTGCAAATTTTGATTTGTGATGTGGATCCTTGATCCAGCACTTAGCTCCAAATACTCTGAAGTAACTGACATTTGGCTTCTTGCCAGTGAGTAGCTCATAGGATGTTTTATTCAGAAGCTTATGGATGTAAACATGGTTGATGATATGACATGTTGTATCAATAGCTTCAGGCCAGAACTTTCTTGGTGTCTTGTATTCATCGAGCATTGTTCAAGCCATCTCAATGAGGGTTCTGTTGTTGCGCTCCACGATGCCATTTTGCTGAGGTGTGTATGGAGCAGAGAACTCATGAGTGATTCCCATTGTATCCAGATAAAGATCAAGTCCGGTGTTCTTGAACTCAGTGCCATTGTCACTTCTGATGTGCTTGATCTTGACGCCATAATTGTTCATGGCTCGATTGGCGAAGCGTCTGAAGACATCTTGCACTTCAGTCTTGTAGATAATTATGTGTACCCATGTATATCTTGAGTAATCATCAACAATGATGAAGCCATAGAGACAAACACTTGTTGTGAGGGTAGAGTAGTGAGTAGGGCCAAATAAGTCCATGTGTAGCAGCTCGAAGGGTTGAGATGTAATCATGATTGTCTTCGAGGGATGCTTGGCCCTAGTCATCTTTCAAGCTTCGCAGGCTCCACACAAATGATCCTTCTTGAACTTGACGCCCTCGATGCCAATGACATGCTTCTTCTTGGCGAGAGTGTGTAAGTTCCTCATGCCAGCATGCCCCAGCCTCTGATGCCAGAGCCAGCATTCTGAAGCTATTGCAAGAAGACATACGGCAAGCTGTGGACCTGCTGAGAAATCTACCATGTATAGATCATCTTTCCGGTACCCTTCAAAGACTAGAGACTTGTCAGATTCCATTAGTACAAGGCAACAATATTTTCTGAATATCACAATCATGTTCAAGTCACAAAGCATTGAGACAGAAATTAAGTTGAAACCAAGGGATTCAACAAGCATCACTTTATCCATGTGCTGATCCTTTGAGATTGCAACTCTACCTAGACCCAATACCTTTCTTTTACCAGTGTCAGCAAATGTGATGTGACTCTTGTTGAATGGACGTAAGGTTGAGTCCATGAGAAGACTTCGATCACCCGTCATATGATTAGTGCATCCGCTGTCCATAATCCATTCTGAAGCATGAGGTGTCATACCCTTGGCACCACGTGCCATGAAGCAGTAGGTGTGGAAGTCATTAGCTTCAGTGTTGAAGATGGACTTGGCAACGTAGGCTGTGGCTAGAGCCAGACTTGCAACACCAGGGTCGGACTCCTCCTCAGATTCGACCTCTGCCTCCTCAGAAGCAGACTCCTCCTCTGAATCCATTTCCTTGCCAACAAAAGCACGAGCCTTGCCAGATGAGCTCTTCTTATGAGACGAAGACTTGGATGAGGACTTGGAAGAAGACTTTGAAGATTTCTTCTTCTTCTTGTCATCAGAATCATATTCCTTGCTCTTCTTCTTCTTCTTCTCATTGTCCCACTGTGGACACTCAGAGATATCGTGTCCAGGTTTCTTGCACTTGTGACATGTTCTCTTCTTGTAGTCATGAGTGGAAGCTTCATCATTTCTTGAGCTGGATCGTGAAGACTTTCTGAAGCCCTTCTTCTTAGTGAACTTCTGGAACTTCTTCACAAGCATAGCAAGTTCCTTTCCCAGTTCTTCAGGATCATCAGAACTGCATTCAGATTCTTCTTCAAATGAGGAAACAACTTTTGCCTTCAAAGCGCGAGTTCGGCCATAGTTGGGACCATAGATATCTCTTTTCTCAGATAACTAGAACTCATGTGTGTTGAGCCTCTCAAGTATATCGACGGATCGAGTGTCTTGAAGTCGTATGCGTTCTTGTATCATGAGGGCAAGGGTGTCAAAGGAGCTGTCAAGTGATCTCAGTAGTGTCTTGACGATTTCATGCTTGGTAATCTAAGTGGCACCAAGAGCACGAAGCTCATTTGTGATGTCGGTGAGGCGATCAAACGTGAGCTGGACATTTTCATTGTCGTTTCTCTTGAAGCGGTTGAAGATGTTGCAAAGAACACTATTCCTTTGATCTCTCTGGGTTGATACGCCTTCGTTGACCTTGGACAGCCAGTCCCAGACTAGCTTCGACGTTTCTAGAGCACTCACACGGCCATACTGTCCTTTGGTCAGATGACCACAAATGATGTTCTTGGCAGTAGAATCTAGTTGAATGAAGTTCTTGACATCAGCAGGAGTGACACCTTCACCAGTCTTGGGAACGCCGTTCTTGACGACATACCAGAGGTCGACATCAATGGCTTCAATATGCATGCGCATCTTATTCTTCCAGTAGGGATATTCAGTTCCATCGAAGACGGGGCAAGCAACGGAGACTTTGATTATCCCTGCGATCGACATAGCTAAAACTCCGGTGGTTAAATCCGAATCACCACGTAACAAGGGAGTACCTTGCTCTGATACCAATTGAAAGTGCTAGTTATCGACTAGAGGGGGGTGAATAGGCGATTTTATGAAAGTCTTCAAAACATGGAAGTTTCGGAGACAAACAATAGAAATTAACCTATTACAATGCAGCGGAAGATAAACTACACTAAGCAAGCCATAGTCAAGTATGCAATAGCGTGAGAGTACGAAGACTAATAGCAGCTAGGTAGTAAGGATCAGGATGGAAGATGGTATGAAGCCAAACAACGATAGAAGTCAAACAATGAGGACAAATAGGTAAAGCAAACAGGCAATGACTTCACGAAGACAAACTCTGAGTAAAGAGAGGAGAGGATAGAACCGGTCACTTGTCGAGGACACAGGATTTGTTGGACCAGTTCAGCTTGTTGTGACAAGCTATGCGTCTGGTTAGGGAGGCTGAGATTCAACTCAGAAGACCGCGTCTTCAACTTATTCCCCTTGAGCTAAGGACACACAGTCCTCGCCCAATCACTCTAGTAAGTCTTCAAGGTAGACTTCCAAACCTTCACAGACTTCGTTCACCGGCGATCCACAATGACTCTTGGATGCTCGAGCGCGACGCCTAACCGGTGGAGGATTCATAGCCCTCAAGTGTAATAAGCCTTGAGCCACGCATGAGCAGAAAGACTTCAGTGATGCCTAACACTCTTTGGCTCTGGGTGTTTGGGCTTTGTCCTCGTAAGGATTTCTCTTTCTCAAAGGCTTCGAGGTGGGTTGCTCTCAATACGAAAAAAGCCGTGTACTAACTCTAAGCAGCCACCAATTTATGGTGTAGGGGGTGGGCTATTTATAGCCACTAGGCAACCCGACCTGATATGTCCGAAATGACCCTGGGTCACTAAGGAACTGACACGTGTTCCAACGGTCAGATTTCAAACACACGCGGCAACTTACTTGGGCTACAAGCAAAGCTGACTTATCCAGCTCTGGATAAGATTTGCTCTCATTGTCTTCGCTCGAAGACATAGGATTTGGGTTGAGCATCACTTCAGTCACTCTGACATTGTTCACTTGGACCCCACTTAACAGTACGGTGGTTCCTATGACTCAACAAAGAAGAAAAGGAAACAACGAAACGACTAAGTCTTCGCACTCCATAGTCTTCAATCAATGTCTTCTCATGTCATAGTCTTCAACGTGAATATCTTCATATACCACCACTGTCTTCAATGTCTTCATACATTTTTAGGGGTCATCTCCGGTAGATAAACCGAATCAATGAGGGACACTACCTGTGTTATCCTGCAATTCTCACAAACACATTAGTCCCTCAGCCAGGTTTGTCGTCAATACTCCAAAACCAACTAGGGGTGGCACTAGATGCACTTACAGTGATTAACACCCAAAGAGTACTAAGGTGTGATCATGTTTTGCTTGTGAGAGAAGTTTAGTCAACGGGTCTGCCACATTCAGATTCGTATTTATTTTGCAAATTTCTATGTCTACAATGCTCTGCATGGAGCTACTCGAGCTAATTGCTCCCACTTTCAGTATGTATCCAGATCAAGACTCAGAGTCATCCAGATCGGTGTCAAAGCTTGGATCGACGTAACTTTTTGTGACGAACTCTTCATCACCTCCATAACTAAGAAACATTTCCTTGGTCCTCTTTAGGTACCTAAGGATAATTTTGACCGTTGTCCAGTGATCTACTCCTGGATCACTATTGTACCCCTTGCCAAACTCATGGTAAGGCACACAACACGTTTGGTACACAGCATGGCATACTTTGTAGAACCTATGACTGAGGGATAGGGAATGACTTTCATTCTCTCTGTATATTATGTCATGGTCGGGTTTTTGAGTCTTACTCAACTTCACACCTTGTAACATAGGCAAGAACCCTTTCTTTGACTGATCCATTTTGAACTGCTTCAAAACTTTATCAAGGTATGTGCTTTGTGAAAGTCCTATCAAGCGTCTTGATCTATCTCTATAAATTTTGATGCGCAATATATAAGCAGCTTCACCGAGGTCCTTCATTGAAAAATTCTTATTCAAGTATCCTTTTATGCTATCCAAAAATTATATATCATTCCCGATCAACAATATGTCATCCACATATAATATCAGAAATGCTACAGAGCTCCCACTCACTTTCTTGTAAATATAGGCTTCACCATAAGTCTATATAAAACCATATGCTTTGATCACCTCATCAAAGCGTATATTTCAACTCCGAGTTTCTTGCACATGTCCATAGATGGATCACTGGAGTTTGCACACTTTGTTATCACCTTTAGGATCGACAAAACCTTTTGGTTATATCATATATAACTCTTCTTTAAGAAATCCATTAAGGAATGCAGTTTTGACATCCATTTGCCAGATTTCATAAAATGCGGCAATTGCTAACATGATTCGGACAGACTTAAGCATCGCTACAAGTGAGAAAGTCTCATCATAGTCAACTCCTTGGACTTGTCGAAAACCTTTTGCAACAAGTCGAGTTTTGTAGATAGTAACACTACCGTCAGCATCGTCTTCCTCTTGAAGATCCATTTATTCTCAATGGCTTGCCGATCACTGGGCAAGTCCACCAAAGTCCACACTTTGTTCTTATACATGGATCCTATCTCAGATTTCATGGTCTCAAGCCATTTATTGGAATCTGGGCTCATCATAGCTTCTTCATAGTTCGCAGGTTCATCATGGTCTAGTAACATGACTTCCAGAACAAGATTACCGTACCACTCAGGTGCAGAACATGCTCTGGTTGACCTACGAGGTTCGGTAGTAACTTGATTTGAAGTTTCATGATCATTATCATTAGCTTCCTCTCTAGCTGGTGTAGGCATCACGGGAATGGATTTCACTGATGTGCTACTTTCCAATTCGAGAGAAGGTACAGTTACCTCATCAAGTTCTACTTTCCTCCCACTCACTTCTTTCGAGAGAAACTCCTTCTCTAGAAAGGTTCCATTCTTGGCAACAAAGATCTTGCCTTCGGATCTGTGGGTAGAAGGTGTACCCAATTGTTTCCTTAGGGTATCCTATGAAGATGCACTTCTCCAATTTGGGTTCGAGCTTATCAGGTTGAAGCCTTTTTACATAAGTTTTGCAACCCCAAACTTTTAAGAAATGACAGCTTACTTTTCTGGCCAAACCATAGTTCATACGGTGTCGTCTCAACGGATTTAGACGGTGCCCTATTTAACGTGAATGCAGATGTCTCTAATGCATAACCCCAAAACGATAGTGGTAAATCGGTAAGAGACATCATAGATCGCACCATATCAAATAAAGAAATGCAGTTCTGACGTTTGGACACACCATCACGCTGTGGTGTTCCAGGTGGCGTGAGTTGTGAAACTATTCCACATTGTTTTAAATGAAGGCCAAACTCATAACTCAAATATTTTCCTCCGAGATCAGATTGTAGAAACTTTATTTTCTTGTTATGATGATTCTCCACTTCACTCTGAATTTCTTTGAACTTTTCAAATGTTCCATACTTGTGTTTCATCAAAGATATACCCATATCTGCTCAAATCATCTGTGAAGGTTAGAAAATGACGATACCCGCCGCGAGCCTCAACACTCATCGGACCGCATACATCGGTATGTATTATCTCCCATAAGTCAGTGGCTCGCTCCATTGTTCTGGAGAATGGAGTTTTAGTCATCTTGCCCATGAGGCATGGTTCACAAGTACCAAATGATTCATAATCAAGTGATTCCAAAAGTCCATCTGCATGGAGTTTCTTCATGCGTTTTACACCAATATGACCTAAACGGCAGTGCCACAAATATGTTGCACTATCATTATCAACTTTGCATCTTTTGGCATCAATATTATGAATATGTGTATCACTACAATCGAGATTCAATAAACCATTTATATTGAGTGTATGACCATAGAGGGTTTTATTCAACAGAACAATAATTATTCTTTCAATTAAATGAATAACCTTATTGCAATAAACATGACCCAATCATATTCATGCTCAACGCAAACACTAAATAACATTTATTTTAGGTTCAACACTAATCCCGATGGTAAAGGAGTGTGCGATGGTGATCTTATCAACCTTGGAATCATTTCCAACACACATCGTCACCTCACCCTTAACTAGTATCTGTTCATTTTGCAACTCCTGTTTCGAGTTACAAATCTTAGCAAGTGAAGCAGTATTAAATACCCAGGGGCTACTATGAACACTAGTAAAGTACACATCAATACATGTCTATCAAATATACCTTTGTTCACTTTGCCATCCTTCCAATCCGCCAAGTTTTTTGGGGCAGTTCGGCTTCCAGCGACCATTTCCTTTGCAGTAGAAGCACTCAGTTTCAAGTTTGGGTCTAGCTTTGGGCTTCTTCACGGGAGTGGCAACTTGCTTGCCATTCTTCTTGAAGTTCCCTTTCTTTCCCTTGCCCTTTTCTTGAAACTAGTGTTCTTGTTAACCATCAACATTTTATGCTATTTCTGGATTTCTACCTTCGCCGATTTCAGCATCGCGAAGAGCTTGGGAATCGTCTTCATCATCCCTTGCATATTATAGTTCATCACGAAGTTCTAGTAACTTGGTGATAGTGACTAGAGAACTCTGTCAATCACTATCCTATCTGGAAGATTAACTCCCACTTGATTCAAGCGATTGTAGTACCCAGACATTCTGAGCACATGCTCACTAGCTGAGCATTCTCCTCCATCTTTTAGGTGAAGTACTTGTCAGCGGTCTTATACCTCTTACCACGGGCATGAGTCTGAAATATCATTTTAAGCTCTTGGAACATCTCATATGCTCCATGGCATTCAAAACATTTTCGAAGTCCCGGTTCTAAGCCATAAAGCATGGTGCACTAAACTATCAAGTAGTCATCATGCCGAGCTTGTCAAACATTCATAGTGTCTGCATATGCTCCTTCAATAGGTCTGTCACCTAGCGGTGCATCAAGGACATAATTCTTCTGTGTAGCAATGAGGATAATCCTCATATTACGGACCCAGTCTGCATCATTGCTACTATCATCTTTCAACTTAGTTTTCTCTAGGAACATATCAAAAATAAAACATGGGAGCTATACACGAGCTATTGATCTACAACATAGATATGCAAATACTATCAGGACTAAGTTCATGATAAATTGAGTTCAATTAATCAAATTACTTAAGAACTCTCACTTAGATAGACGTCCCTAAAGTCATCTAAATGATACGTGACTAAACCATGTCCGATCATCACTTTAGATGGAGTAGTCTTCAATGGTGAACATCTCTATGTTGATCATAACTACTATATGATTCACGTTCGACCTTTCGGTCTCTAGTGTTCCGAGGCCATGTCTGTACATGCTAGGCACATCAAGTTTAACCCAAGTATTCCACATGTGCAAAACTGTCTTGCACTGTTGTATGTGAATGTAGAGATTATCACACCCGATCATCACGTGGTGTCTCGGCATGACGTACTGTCACAACGGTGCATACTCAGGGAGAACACTTATACCTTGAAATTTTAGTGAGGGGATAATCTTATAATGCTACCGCCATACTAAGCAAAATAAGATGCATGAAAGATAAACATCACATGCAATCAAAATATGTGACATGATATGGCCATCATCATCTTGTGCCTTTGATCTCCATCTCCAAAGCACCGTCATGATCTCCATCGTCACCGGCTTGACACCTTGATCTCCATCATAGCGTCGTGGTTGTCTCGCCAACTATTGCTTCTACAACTACCGCTGACGCATAGTGAGAAAGTAAAGCAATTACATGACGTTTGCATTTCATACAATAAAGCGACAACCATAAGGCTCCTGCCAGTTGTCAATAACTTTTACAAAACATGATCATCTCATACAATAATGTATATCATGTCATGTCTTGACCATATCACATCACAACATGCCCTGCAAAAACAAGTTAGACGCCCTCTACTTTGTTGTTGCATGTTTTACGTGGATGCTACGGGCTTCTAGCAAGAACCGTTCGTACCTACGCATCAAAACCACAACGGTGATTTATCAAGTTTGATGTTTTAACCTTCAACAAGGACCGGCCACAGTCAAATTCGATTCAACTAAAGTTGGAGAAACAGACACCCTTGATCACCTTTATGCAAAACTAGTTGCATGCAGCCGGTGGAACCGGACTCATGAACGTGGTCATGTAAGGTTGGTCCGGGCCGCTTCATCCAACAATATCGCGGAATCAATAAGACATTGGTGGTAAGCAGTATGACTATTACCGCCCACAACTCATTGTGTTCTACTCGTGCATATCATCTACGCATAGACCTGGCTCGGATGCCACTGTTGGGAAACATAGCATGTAATTTCAAAAAAAATTCCTACGCTCATGCAAGATCTATCTAGGAGATGCATAGCAACGAGAGGGGGAGAGTGTGTCCACGTACCCTCGTAGATCGAAAGCAGAAGAGTTAGCTTAACGCGGTTTATGTAGTCGAATGTCTTCTCGATTCAACTGATCAAGCACCGAACGTACGACACCTCCGAGTCTGCACACGTTCAGCTTGATGACGTCCCTTGAACTCTTGATCCAGCAAAGTGTCAAGGGAGAGTTCAGTCAGCATGACGGTGTGGTGATGGTGATTGATACGTCTCCAATGTATCTACTTTTTCTCATGCTTTTCCTCTTGTTTTGGACTCTAATTTGCATGAGTTGAATGAAACTAACCCCGGACTTACGCTGTTTTCAGCAGAACTACCATGGTGTTGTCTTTGTGCAGAAATAAAAGTTCTCGGAATGGAACGAAACTTCTCGAGGATTTTCTATATCAATAATAAGAATTTCTGGAGCCAAGACCCACCAGAGAGGGGCCCCTGGTTGGGCACAACCCACCAGGGCGTGCCCCCCTCTCCTGGCGCGCCCAGGTGGGTTGTACCCACCTGGTGGCACCGCTGATGACCCCCTGATACTATAAATTCACATTATTCCAGAAAAAATCAAGGAGAAAGAATTATCGCGATCCACGAGACGGAGCCGCCACCAAGCCCTGTTCTTCCTTGGGATGGCAGATCTCGAGCCCGTTTGGGGCTCCGGAGAGGGGGATCTTCATTCTTCGTCATCACCAACCCTTCTCCATCGCCAATTCCGTGATGCTCCCCACCGGGAGTAAGTAATTCCTTCATAGGCTCACTGGTCGGTGAGGAGTTGGATGAGATTTATCATGTAATCGAGTTAGTTTTGTTAGGTCTTGATCCCTAGTATCCACTATGTTCTTAGATTGATGTTGCTATGACTTTGCCATGCTTAATGGTTGTCACTTTGGGCCCGGGTGCCATGAACTCAGATCTAAACCGTTTATGAATTCATCATTATATCCATGTTTTAGATCCGATCTTGCAAGTTATAGTCACCTACTACGGTTATGATCCGGCAACCCCAGAGTGACAACAATAAGCCCACTCCCGGTGATAACCGTAGTTTGAGGATTTCATGTATTCACTATGTGTTAATGCTTTGTTCCGGTTCTCTATTAAAAGGAGGCCTTAATATCCCTTAGTTTCCAATATGGACCCTGCTGCCACGGGAGGGTAGGACAAAAGATGTGATGCAAGTTCTTTTAATAAAGCACGTATGACTATTTACGGAATACATGCCTACATTATATCGATGAACTGGAGCTAGTGCCGAATCGCCCTAGGTTATAACTGTCATATGATGAATATCATCCAACAAATCACCGATCCAATGCCTACGAATTTATCTTATACTGTTTCTACTAAGTTACTACTGCTATCATCACTGTTACACTTGCTACAAAATTACTGCTATCACTTTATCTTTATTCTTTGTTGCTTTCTTGTCACTACTATCAAAACTATCAAACTATTGTGCTACTGATCACTTTGCTGCGGATAATTAATCTCCAGGTGTGGTTGAATTGACAACTCAGCTGCTAATACCTTCAAATATTCTTTGGCTCCCCTTGTGTCGAATCTATAAATTTGGGTTAAATACTTACCCTCGAAAACTGTTGCGATCCCCTATACTTGTGGGCTATCAAGACCTTTTTCTAGCATCGTTGTCGGGGAGCATAGCTATATTTGTTGAGTCACTTGGGATTATATATTATCATATTATCACTATGAAGAATCTGAAGGATCCAAAGACTAATATTTATCCCTCTAAGATGAGGGGAGGTAAGGAACTGCCATCCAGTTCTGCTTTAGATTCAACTTCTGTTATGAGTAAATTTGCAACACCACCACATGCTATCTCTGATATGTCACAAATTATTGATGATGCTACTTCTACTATGAATGACGCTTATGATGATGCTTGTACCTTGCTTGCTAATGATGATGTGCCACTTGGTGATTTTCTTGATAAACAAATTGCTAGAGTTATACAACATAATGTTGTTGAGTCTAATGATGAGCTTGAAACTGAATCTCCTGAAACACCTTCTAGAACTAGCCTTCCTAGATATGAATTGCCTAAGGTACCTGAAGGTTATGTTATGAGTGAAGAAGCAACTAGAGATATTCTTGCTTGCAATGATAGAGATGATCTAGAGAAATTACTACACAAGTATAAAGAAAAATCTCTGAATGCTAGAATGAAATGTGATCCTAAGTTTGCTACTTCACCTATCAGTATTGCTGATAAGGATTATGAATTTTCTGTCTACCCAGAGTTAATTACTTTGGTTGAATTTGATCCTTTCCATGGTTATGAGACTGAAACTGTTGTGGCACATCTTACTAAGTTGAATGATATAGCCACCCTTTTTACTCATGGTGAGAAAACTCGCCACTACTTTATTCTCAAATTATTTCCTTTCTCATTAAAGGGTGATGCTAAAGCTTGGTACAATACTCTTGCTCCTGGTTGTGTGCGTAGTCCCCAGGATATGATTTATTACTTCTCTGCAAAATATTTCCCTGCTCATAAGAAACAAGCTGCCTTACAAGAAATATTTAACTTTGTGCAAACTAAAGAAGAGAGTCCCCCACAAGCTTGGGGGAGGCTTTGCAAATTACTTAATGCTTTGCCTGATCATCCTCTTAAGAAAAATGAAATACTTGATATCTTCTATAATGGACTAACCGATGCTTCTAGGGACTTCCTAGATAGTTGTGCTGGTTGTGTTTTTAGGGAAAGAACTATTGCTCAAGCTGAAGAATTGTTGAATAACATATTGAAAAATTATGATGATTGGACTAGTCGTGAACCACCTCCTAAACCCACTCCGAAGAAGAGGGGCATATTATATCTCAGTGCTGAAGAAATGCAAGAGGCAAAGAAGTCTATGATGGAAAAAGGAATTAAAGCCGAGGATGTTAAAAAATTACCTCCTATGAAGAAATACATGGGCTTAATACACCACCAATGCCTAAGGTGGTAGAGGTAAATTCTCTTATGAAGTTTAATGAAAATGATAATCCTCACAATATGCATCCTAGTCAATGCTTTTATGAGTTTGAAAACTATATTAGAAAACAAGATCACTTCAATGCAAATGTTATGAAACAATTGAAATATAATTCTCATATGATTGCTCGCTTGAGTGACTTGTTATTTAGAATATCAAATGATGTTAGATGTGTGGGAAAACATGCTTCTATGGTTCAAACTCAGTTAGAACAAGTTGCTAAATCACAAAGAGAATTGCTTGATGAAATGAATCATAATATGCATGACTTTGCTGTTAGAGTTGCAACTAGAGGAGGTAAAATGACTCAGGAGCCACTTTATCCTGAGGGACACCCAAAAGAATAGAACAAGATTCACAAAGAGCTAACACTAGTGCACCTAGTCCTTCTAAAAGAAAAGGAAGAAGAAAAATGATAGGACTTTGCATACTTCTAGTGAACCTGAAATAGAAAAACCTCCCGATAATTATAATGAAACTTCTATCTCTGATGCCGAAACTCAATCTGGTAATGAACACTCACCTAGTGATAATGAAAAAGATAATGATGAGGTTCATGAAGAATCTCAACCAACTAATGATAAAGAACCATATAATGATGCTGAAATAGAACCACATGTTGATCTTGATAACCCACAACCTAAAAATAAAAGATATGACAAAAGAGACTTCATTGCTAGAAAGCATGGTAAAGAAAGAGAACCGTGGGTTCAAAAACCTATGCCTTTTCCACCCAAGTCAACTAAAAAGAAAGATGATGAAGAATTTGAATGCTTTGCTGAAATTTTGAGGCCAGTCTTTTTGCGTACTTGCTTGACTGATATTTTGAAAATGCATCCTTATGAAAAGTATATCAAAGACATCATCACAAATAAGAGAAAAATACCGAAAGCTGAAATATCCACTATGCTTGCTAACTATACTTTTAAAGATGGAGTACCTAAAAAACGTGGAGATCCGGAATACCAACTATACCTTGCTCCATCAAAAAGAATTATGTGAAAACTGCTTTGTGTGATTTAGGAGCTGGTGTTAGTGTTATGCCTTTCTCTTTATATAAAAGACTTGACTTGAATAAACTCACACCTACTGAAATATCTTTGCAAATGGCTGACAAATCAACTGCCATACCTATCGGTATCTGTGAGGATGTGCCCGTTGTTGTTGCTAATGTTACTATTTTGACTGACTTTGTTATACTTGAGATGCCCGAGGACGACAACATGTCGATTATCCTTGGTAGACTCTTCTTGAATACTACAGGGGCTGTTATTGATTGCAATAAAAGCAAGGTCACTTTTCATATTAATGGTAATGAGTATATGGTGCACTTTCCGAAGAAACAATTCCAAGTGAATGGTATTAGTGTTATTGAAAAATCTCCGACAATCACTACTGGAAGTTTTCAAATACCTCTACGTACTATCAAAAAGAAATATGAAATAATTATTGTTGGGGAAATGCAAATCCCCTTTGAGGTAACTTAGTGATTTACGAAAGTTCTTCGGTTTCATGCTAACTGAAAGTGGTTGTTAATAAGACTTGATCAACCTTATTAATGGATCATTTTTGAATGGTATGAAGTTGATGAATTTAGTAAGCACTACCTGCTCTCCCTACCTTTTATTATCTGTTTTTATTAGTTAAATAAAATAAAATGCCATGTTTTCTCTGTTTTCTGAATTTCTAGTGCAATAAAAAATGACCAGAAAATAAAAGTTCTCATAATGCCCTAAAAAATTTATATGGATTTTTCCTGAATATTTAAGAATTTTTGGTGCAAATAATACCAGAGGGAGGTGCACTAGGAGGGCACAACCCACCTGGGCGCGCCAGGGCCCCAGGCGCGCCCTGGTGGGTTGTGGTCCCCACGTGGCCCTCCTCACTCATCTCTTTAGCCCACATTGTTAACTACCTCCAGAAAAAAATCACTCTTGCTCTCTCTCCCGAGTTCTTGCTCATTTTGCTGCCCTTTTCGATCTCTTTGCTTGAAGCTCCGTTTCTGAAACTGTTTCGGGGTGTTGCTTGGTACGTGACTCCATCATTTGTCCAATTAGTTTTTGTTCTAGTGGTTTATACTTTGAATAAATAGCTACTCCTGGTGCTGTTGTAGATGTGCTTGCATGTTCAATTCTTAGTGTTCTAAGTAGTTTGAATGCTTGCTATGGCCTCTATGTATCCCTGGCGTAGTTTTTATTAGTTTTGTGAAGTTTTGTTGGAAAAGTTTTGTGGACTAAAAATTCAGAGTTTTGTTCATAGGAAAAATTGTACTGTGAGACATGAATATCTTCGTGAAATTTGGCTCTAATAAGAACTCCGAGGGTGTTATTGGGGAGTCTTCTGACAATGATCTCCACCTTCGGAGGTTGGCGGAGGTACGGCCATGCGAATGGCCGCACATACCTTTCCTACAAGAAGATGGAATTCATGAGGAGTTCATGCAATTCATTGCCAACGCCGGTCTCACAGACTTCATCACAGATGAGTGTGACCAGCACCAAATCCTCACAAATGTCTTTGTTCAAAGCTTTACATTCTTGCCTAGAAATAATCCCCCTGAAGTGAGCTTTGATTTATATGTTGAAAACCACCAGATACCACTTACTGAATTTTGTGACATATGCATGATCCCGTCTGATGGGAGCTTGGCTGAGCCTAGGTTGGCTGAGTTTGAGGGTTTATATGGCACTTTGACAGTGGGTGATGAGAGGAGAGTGTCAGCCATCACTGCCGGTGGCTTACATTTTCCTGCTGTTCGTTACTTTGCACTTTTTATTACCAAATGCTTGCTTGATAGGGAGAAGGTGGGTGCACTTAGTTCACCAGACCTTGCTGTTTTACGTCGTGCAATAGAGGGCGACAACACCTATAGCTTGGGAGCTATTGTGGCTCATCGCCTCCATCTTAATAAATCCCAGGGTAAAATTCATGGTGGGATTTTTGCCACTCGTTTGGCAGATCACTTTGAGGTTGCGATACGCCCTCATGATGTCCCTCTTACCACAGTTTAACTAGACCGTGCAGCTATGTATGACCATGACTTTCTTGCACATGATAGTTGATACGTCTCCGTCGTATCTACTTTTCCAAACACTTTTGCCCTAGTTTTGGACTCTAACTTGCATGATTTGAATGGAACTAACCCGGACTGACGCTGTTTTCAGCAGAATTGCCATGGTGTTATTTTGTGCAGAAACAAAAGTTCTCGGAATGACCTGAAACTTCACGGAGATTATTTTTGGAAAATATGAAAAATACTGGCGGAAGAATCAAGGCCAGGGGGCCCACACCCTTTCCACGAGGGTGGGGCGCGCGCCTGCCCCCAGTGCGCGCCACCTCGCCTCGTGGGCCCCCTGGAGCTCCACCGACCTCAATTCAAACTCTATATATTCGTGTTCGGGGAGAAAAAAATCAGAGAGAAAGATTCATCGCGTTTTACGATACAGAGCCGCTGCCAAGCCCTAAACTCTCTCTGGAGGGCTGATCTGGAGTCCGTTCGGGGCTCCAGAGAGAAATCCGTCGCCATCGTCATCATCAACCATCCTCCATCACCAATTTCATGATGCTCACCGCCGTGCGTGAGTAATTCCATCGTAGGCTTGCTGGCGGTGATGGGTTGGATGAGATTTATCATGTAATCGAGTTAGTTTTGTTAGGGTTTGGTCCTAGTATCCACTATGTTACGAGATTGATGTTGCTATGACTTTGCTATGCTTAATGCTTGTCACTAGGGCCCGAGTGCCATGATTTCAGATCTGAACCTATTATGTTTTCATGAATATATGTGAGTTCTTGATCCTATCTTGCAAGTCTATAGTCACCTACTATGTGTTATGATCCGGCAACCACAAGTGACAATAATCGGGACCAATCCCGGTGTTGTCCGTAGTTTGAGGAGTTCATGTATTCAGTATCTGTTAATGCTTTGGTCCGGTACTCTATTAAAAGGAGGCCTTAATATCCCTTAGTTTCCGTTAGGAACCCGCTGCCACGGGAGGGTAGGACAAAAGATGCCATGCAAGTTCTTTTCCATAAGCACGTATGACTATATTCGGAATACATGCCTACATTACATTGATGAATTGGAGCTAGTTCTATGTCACCCTATGTTATGACTGTTACATGATGAACCGCATCCGGCATAATTCTCCATCACCGATCCAATGCCTACGAGCTTTTCACATATTGTTCTTTGCTTATTTACTTTTCTGTTGCTACTGTTACAATCACTACAAAACCCAAAAATAATACCTTTGCTACCATTACGGTTACTTCCATATTACTTTGCTACTAAATACTTTGCTGCAGATACTAAGTTATCCAGGTGTGGTTGAATTGACAACTCAACTGCTAATACTTGAGAATATTCTTTGGCTCCCCTTGTGTCAAATCAATAAATTTGGGTTGAATACTCTACCCTCGAAAACTGTTGCGATCCCCTATTCTTGTGGGTTATCAATAGTCCTGGTATTGCTATTCCTTATAACTTGGTCTATAGCGTTGACACTCGTGATGTTATCCCCTTGCACCTGCTACTGTTTGATTACATTGCGAGGATGCGGATTATGCCGATGAGACATCCTGCGCCCTCTTTGGGCAGCTCGAACTACTGCCGAGGCTGCACAGGCACCTTCGCAGTGGGATGAGTGTATGCCCGCTCCTCAGGATCCCTACTACCCTCCAGGCTACTGATCGATAACCAACTTAGGCCAAAAGCCTAAGCTTGGGGGAGTATGTGTTCTCGTCGACATTACATTCATGTCCACTTATTCTACTTGTCGGTGCTCACACTTTTTCATTGTATCATCCATGCTTAGATTTATTTTCTTGCTTTCTTCTTGTGTGTTTGAAAAATCTTAGAAAACCCAAAAAAATTAGTTATAGTAATTTACTTTCTATGCATGCTTAGTAGTAATATTAAATAGAAAATCCAAAAAGATTTCCTTGTTCTTCTTTTGCTTGTTGGGAGCTTTCCCGTGTAAATAGTTTTTCTCGTTTTTGCATTTTATTTGCTTGTTGAAGGAAACCAAAAACTCCAAAAATATTTCAGTGTGTTTCTCTGAATTTCTTGTCTTTTTATTCGAGTTGTACCAAGGAGAAGACAATGATGAAAATGTTGAGTGGCTCTCTTATGAATAACTATTGAATTAATAAAGAGCACATTTTACCTTGTCTTCTCCTGTTGAATAAAATGTTTGCAGATTCCAGCTTAGTCCACGACAATAATTATTCGGCCGTGCAAGTGAAAGGCAATAATGACGATATTCGATGAGCTGGCCGTGGCAAAGAAACTGGTATGAACTCGCGACTTGTTCTGTTTGTGTAAATATTCTTAACCTAGTATACAGGCTTCAGCCCATCATGATTAAACATGTTTGCAATGACAATTAGAGATTATAGTTTCTCATGCCATGCATAAGTAGCTGGGAGTCAATAATGATTTATCTTGGATATCAACATAGCATTAAAATGATTGTGATGTATGTCGGATTTGGGTTCGGCAAAACCCTTGAGGTTCGAACAACTGGGTGCGCCGAACATCTCTCCTCCCCTAGGTCACGCCCTCACCGCGATCTCAAGGCTCGGTAGCGTCGAACTCATAGAACAAAGGGGCACAAGATTTATATTGGTTCGGGCCACCGATGTGGTGTAATACCCTACTCCAGTGTGGTGTGGTGGATTGCCTCTTGGGCTAAGGAAGAACTAGTACAAGGGAAGAACAGCCTCCTGAGGAGAGGTGTTCTTGTGCTTGGTGAGTCTGTGTGGTTGAGGGTGATCTGAATGATCCGTCCTTTTCTACGATGGTGGCTAGCCCTATTTATAGAGGCCCTGGTCCTCTTCCCAAATGTTGGCGGGAAGGGATGACACAATAGCCAAATTCGAAGGGGGACAACTAGTATGAGTTATCTTGACTAAAGGTGGTCTTCGTCTGCCAAAGGCTCTGGTGGTGACGCCGTCCTGGGCTCCACGATGACATCCGTCCTGTCGTCCTGCTGGTCTTGGTCTCGTTGCACCGATATGGAAACCTTTGCATGATGCCTCGGGACTCCTCGCCTGCGCTTGCCTCTTTAGCACCAAAGAGGAAACGAGGACACTGCGCGCACCGACGTCCGCCTGGCCCCGGTCTTCATGGCTTACGCCACAGGAACCTCGCGAGGTGCCCCTTGCCTTGATCTCTCCGCCCCTCGCGAGCTGGCCTAGTGAGGCCGCCCCTGAGGAGGTCTTGCGCTGTCCGCCTCACGAGGCTTGGCCCCTCGCAAGGGTCTTGAGTATTTGCTGGTGAAGTTGGGCTGTACAGGGCCGCTGGTGGAGCCATGCAGTGGGCTGCACGCAGGCAAGTCTGGGGACCCCCGTTCCCAGGACGCCGACAGTAGCCCCGGGGCCCAAGGCGCGCTGGGGCTTGGCTTCGAGGCGAAGCCAAAGGAGCAAGTGCAGAGCGCCGCGGGCCCCAACAGCCTGCGGCCCGGCTTGATGCATGGCGATTGATTGGACGTGGGTCTCCGCTTCCCCACGCTGCCTCGGCAACTGCCCGACTTGACGAGTCCCTGCTGCATGCAGAGAAAAATCATCATTACCTGTGATCGTGGGGATCGCCGGTTGGCCTCCTCCCGCTATAAATGAGGAAGGGGGGCGGAGCCCCCGTCGCTCATCTCTTCCTGCTCTGCTCGCTTCTTCTCCCCTGCTTCATTGCTAGTAGCGACACCCATGGCGCCCGCGAAGAAGTTCTCGGCTGCAGAAAAGGGGAAGGCCCGCCATGAGGGGCCTGGCTCACCGCCGCCTAAGAGGGGGTGCGGCCGTCCCCGCAAGCACACCGCGGCCGCCGTCGTGGCCCTTCGTGGCCGTGGCAGCACCTCTTCATGCAGCAGGAGTCGTCCAGGTCGTGGCAGCCCCGTCGATGAGGGAAGGCGCACCATGGTCGCGCGGCCTCCCCGACCGTGCTTCCACTCGGCGGAGGTGCTGCCGGAGTTTCTCGTGTGGTCAGAGAACCCGGCTGGCACCTGGCTTCAGCTCCAGTGCTTCTTTGTCGGCGAGCTACCAGCCATGGGTCCAGGCGGTCTCTGGCTGCAGGCGGACGGCTGCTGCAGCAAGGCTTGATGGGTCGCGGTCGAGGTCTCCGTTGCGGGCAACGCAGCCCTGGCCTGCGGCTGGCAGACGTTTACCCGCGCGCGCGGCCTGGGCCAGCGGTGCACCCTCCACTTCAAGTATGATGGGAACGCGACCCTCTATGTGAGGGTGTTCAGGGAAGATGGTGGCCGCGTCGGGTGCTGCCCTAAGGACAACGATGGTGGTGAGGTGCTCAGCCTCGGTGACGGCGGCGACGAGGGTGAAGGCGGGCTTGTCCTCGGCGCCGACCGTGGCTCGTCTAGCTACGGCAACTCTTCTTCCGGCAACAGCTCTAGCAACGGCGGCTACGACCAGCCGCCACGCCGCCGAGCCCGCTTCGAGGGTGGCAACGGGCCGTCTCGTTGCCGTGCCCCAGTGAAGCGCGAGGAGGGGTCTGGCTGAGCCCAGGAGAGCGCCACGGGCCCATCCTCGCGAACTGCTGCGGGAGCGCGTGCCACTTTCGTTTCGTTCTTCCTTTCCTTCCTGCATTAAGAGAGAGACAAGTATGGGGCCCCGTAGGGGCATGCAACGAACCATGATTTCCATGTTGCTATGCTATGGTTATTGTTCCTGTGTCGTGTTGCAGCATCGACGTTTTATGTAGGCGCATAGGAATAACTTAGATTGAGGTGCTCGAAGTAGTTTCTGCCTCGTGAGGCGCGCATTTCCCAGTACTTGGCGAGGCCTCGTTGGCTTGGGAGGCGTTTAGGAACTGCAAAAATTCATTAGGAAACTCTTATTCTTCTGAGCCCTTCCGAGCCCTGGTCATAGGCGCAGCCGGCCATGACCAGTAACCGCATTCTTGGTACCCGAGGGGCAGTTGAGAGAGAGGTGCGCCAGCTTGCGAGCTCAAGCGAGGGTGCCTCACGAAGAACAGGAAAAACGCTCACGAGGGCACCTGTCCAGCCCCCTCGCGAAGCATGCGAGGGAGAGTGCGGGTCAAACAAGGAACCAAGGGTAAAAATGGAGGCAAAAGGAGATGGAACCAAGCCCGCAAGGAACACCAAAAAAGAAAATTTTCATTAAAGAGGGGTAAGCCAACTTCAGAAAGCAAATGAAAAGCCGCGTCCGGCACCTAGTCTAGTCTTCTCAGCAGCACGGGGCTAAGTGCTGCCACTAGGACGTGCGAGGGAGCCCCCGAGGCCCGAGGGCAGCACTCCTGAGACTCCGGGGCGTGTACAACCCCACTCATTATTACGTGAGAGTGTCACGAGCGGAGACCTTCACAGGCACTGGGCCTTGCTTCACAGGCGCCGGGCCTTGCTTCATGGGTAGAACTTCCGGAGGTGCTGGATGTTCCAGGCGTTCTGGATGGGGACCCCATCCTGCATCTCCATTAAATGCAGGCGCCCGGGCCTTGAGACGTGGGCGACCCTAAATGGGCCCTCCCACATGGATGAAAGCTTATGCAGCCCTTCCCTGGAGAGCACCCACCTTAGGACGAGGTCACCCACTTGGCGTCCTAGAGCGGATGTTCTTGGCGGTGATACGCTGCGGCGCTTCTGGTATCTTGCCGCTCGGCGTGGCCAGCGGGCGTTCCTCCCCCGGCACAAGGTCCATCCCCGCATGGCGTCCTGCTGCATCTCATCAAACGCCAGGACCTGCGCGGAGCGATGCTTGACCTCATGAGGGAGAACCGCTTCTACTCTGTAGACGAGGAAGAACAGGGTCTCTCCCGTTGGCTTGGTGGCGGTGGTGCAGATGGACCATAGCACAGACTGGAGCTCGTCGTGCCAAACACTGCCGCTGGCCTCGAGCTTCCTCTTGAAGGTCCTGGTCTTGAGGCCTCTCAGGACCTCCACGTTGGCGCACTCGCCTTGACCATTGCTCCTGGGGTGTGCCACCAAAGCATAGAAGATCTGCGTTCCAAGGTTAGCACAATATGTCTTGAAGAGATTGCTAGTGAACTGTGAGCTGTTGTTGGTGATGATGCGATTAGGGACCCCGAACCGGCTCATGAGACCCTTGATGAACTTGACCGTGGATCCGGCCGGGATGGTGCGGACAGCTTCTACCTCCGCCCACTTGGTGAACTTGTCGATGGCGACGTAGAGGTAGCGGTAGCCCCCAGGCGCTCGGGGAACGGGCCTAAGATATCCAGCCCCCAGACTGCGAATGGCCATGAGAGCGGGATGGTCTGGAGGCCCTGAGCCGACTAATGGATCTGCTTGGTGTGGAATTGGCAGGCCTCGCAGGACCTCACCAGCTCGGTTACGTCGTTGAGCGTCGTAGGCCAGTAGAACCCGCTGCGGAATGCCTTGCCGACGAGGGTTCGTGACGACGAGTAGTGTCCGCAGTCTCTGCCATGTATGTCAACTAGCAACTCGTTCCCCTATTCCCTGGAGATATAACGCAAGGAAACGTCATTTGGCCGCTTCCTGTATAACTCACCGTCCTGGATGCAGTACGTCGTAGCCTGTCGGGCCACGCGCTCTGCGTCCTCCTCCTTCTCCGGCAGCGTCCCTTGTGTCAGTTATTCTTTGAACTCCTTGGTCCAGCACCCCTCCACGAGGCTCGGCGCCCGATGGTAGGCGCGCTCGAGGTTGGGCCACAGCCGGGCTCCCGAGGCAGGTGGTTGGGGAGTTCCTCGAGGTTGTGCCAGTCCCTGGCGGAGGTGCTGCCGAAGGCTTAAAGAGCCGCTCCTCAAAGACGCCCGAGCTCTTGGGGTTGTCACTTGGACGCCCTTTTGGCGATGTCGTCAGCCTCCTTGTTGGTGCCACGGGGCACGTGCTGCAACTCTATACCCAGGAAATGCTTTTCCATTTTGCGTACCTCCGCGAGGTACGCCTCCATGTGCTCGTCCCTTGGCTCATATACCTTGTTGGAGAAGTTGACGAGGAGCCGCGAGTCGCCCCTAATGGTGAGGCGCTTCACCCCTAGGGCCACCACAGCCTTAAGGCCAGCAATGAGGCCTTCGTACTCCGCGATGTTGTTGGAGACCTTCTCGCCTTGCTGGAAGCAGAGCTGTACGGCGTAGTAGAGCTTATCCTGAGTAGGCAAGATGAGCACTGCTCCAGCTCCCGCATCCTGGTGTGCGAACGCGCCATCGAAATACATGCCCCAGCCATCTGGTGCTTCACTTCCTGGTAAGAGGGATCGGTCCTTGCCTGCTTCAAACCCCGGGGCGTCAGTCCATTCTGCTACGAAGTCGGCGAGCGCGGCTCCCTTGATGACCCTGGTTGTGCTGAACTCCAACTGGAATGCTTGCAGCTCGATGTTCCATTCGGCGACTCTTCCCGCAGCATTGGGGCTCCTGAGTACCCTCTCCAGCGGGTAGGCCGAGACGACCTTGATTGGGTGACCTTGGAAGTAGTGCCGCTGTTTACGCAAGGCCACCAAGAGCGCGAGCAAGAGCTTCTGAGGCATGGGATACCGCGCCCTTGCATCCCGCAGTACCATGCTGACAAAATACATTGGGTGATCGACGTGGGCGGGCGCGTCGACGGAGCCAGCGCCTGTCGGAGGTTGAGGCGCTTCTGGAAGCGATGGAACCCTAGGAGCCTGGTCGCTCATTGGGGCCTCTGCAGGCCCAAGGACGCCGTCTTGCTGGGCCTGGCCATCCGTTGGCGTCACTGCAGCTCTTGCGGTGCCTTCCGGGTCTTGTATCACCCCGGCTGAGGGCATGACTCAATGGGATGTATCCTTGGCCTGGCGCTCTTCCCGAATCGCTACCAGAGCTACGCTGGCAGAGTAAGGAGTGGCAGCAAGGTAGAGCACCAGGGGCTCGAGAGGGCGGGGCGCCACCATCAACGAAGGGCTGGTCAGGTATCTCTTGAGGTCTTGAAACGCTTGGTCAGACTCCGGGGTCCACTCAAATGGGCCCTTCTTCTTCATCAGTTTGAAGAATGGTAGAGCGCGCTCTCCCAGCTTGGAGATGAAGCTCCCTAGCGAAGTTACACAGCTGGCAAACTTCTGCATCTCCTTGAGGATTCGCGGTGGGCTCATGTCTTCGATCGCTTGACCTTCTATGGGTTTGCCTCGATCCCCCTGTGGGACACGAGGAAGCCCAGTAGCTTGCCGGAAGGGACACCAAACACGCACTTCTCCGGGTTGAGCCGAAAGTCCACCGGGCAGAGGCTCGCGAAGGTCTCCTCCAGGTCCTGAATCAAAGTTCTCGCCTCCCGAGATTTTACCACAATGTCGTCGACGTAAGCTTCCTCCCGAGCTGTTGGCCCATGGTGATGTGCATCAGCCGTTGGAAGGTCGCGCCTGCGTTGCACAGCCCGAACGGCATGCAAGTGTAACAGTACACCTCGCACGAGGTTAGGAAGGCCGTCTTCTCCACATCCTCTACCGCTATCTTGATCTGATGATAGCCTGAGAACGCATCCAGGAAGGATAGCAGGTCGCACTCGGCAGTGGAGTCGACGATCTGGTCGATGCGTGGAAGTGGGAACGGATCTTGGGGACAGGCCTTGTTGAGGTTGGTGAAGTCGACACACATGCGCTCCTTCCCACCTTTCTTTGGCACGACGACGGGGTTCGCCAGCCACTCGGGGTACCGAACCTCGCGAATGACACCTGCTGCCTCCAGCTTGCGGGTTTCCTGGACGATGAAGGACTGCTTCTCCGTGGACTGTCGCCGCGCTTTCTGCTTCACAGGGCGCACATTGGGGCACACCCTCAAATGATGCTCGATCACCCCTCTTGGGACCCCTACCAGCTGTTTGGGTTCCCATGCGAATACTTCCTTGTTTGCGCGCAAGAACTTCACCAACGCCTCCTCTTGATCTGGGTCGAGGTTGGCACCTATAGTGAAGGTGGCTCCAGAGGACCCATCTTCCTTGACCGGCACCTGCTTGGTTTCTGCCCGATCTTGAGTGAACAATTGCTTCTTCTTAGCTGGTGCGGCCTCCTTGACTCCGACGATGACCTCGTCAGCCGGTCGTGCTGCCGTGGTGGTTTTGAGGGCAAGCCGGAGCACTGCCAGAGCTTCTTTGGTATATCCGACTATGGTGAGGACGTCCTTGCTCCCAGGCATCTTCATGAGGTTGTAGGCCGGATGGGTCGCCGCCGTAAACTGAGCCAGAGCCGGGTACCCGAGGATGACGTTGTATGGGAGGCCAATACGGGCGATGTCGAAGTCGATCAGCTCAGTGCGATAGTTGTCGTGGGTATCGAAGGTCACCGGAAGACGAATCTGCCCCAGGGGGCTGGCGGAGCCGCCGCCAACCCCGAAGAAGGGCTTGCTAGGGCGGAACCGCTCGAGCGGCACATGAAGGAGGCTAAAAGCCTCCACAGAGAGCACGTTGAGGTCGGCACCGCCGTTGATGAGGGTCTTGGTGAAAGCTACGCTGCAAATGGTGGGTGTGCAAAGCATTGGGAGCATGCCCGAGCCGATGGTGGTGACTGGGTGATCCCCTGAGTCAAAGGTCACGTCGGCCTTGGGCGCCGCCCAACCCGAGGGAGCTCCCCGCCGCGCGGAAGCGGCGCCGATCTGACGAAGGAACATCTTGGTGTGACGACCCGAGGGCGGCGCGTGCGAGCCGCCAAGGATGGCCGTGGCGGCGAGGAGCGCCGGTGCGGCGAAGCGCGCAACGAAGAGGCTGCGCAGCTCCTCCCAAGATGCCACCGATGATCCTGGGAGGTTGAGCAGCCAGGCGCGCGGTGCACCAGTGAGGGCCATGGGAAGCCAATTGGCCATGACCTTGTCATTGCCCCGGGCCTCCAGGACGGCCTCCTCATATGCCAGCAGGAAAGCTGACGGGTCCGCCACGCCGTCGTAACGCGGCGGCATCTCCGGCTTGAACTTGGGTGGCCACTGCACCCGCTGCAGGGCGGGGACCAAGGCTCAGAGCCCCCTGGACCCGCCACGGGCATCTATCATCGCAGCCGGAAGAGCAACGCCGGCCATGGGGGCAAGGCGCGGTGATGGCGGAGCGTGGATCGACGGGAGGAAGGCTTCGGTGCACCCCTACCTGGCGCGCCAAATGTCAGATTTCGGGTTTCGGCAAAACCCTTGAGGTTCGAACACTGGGGTGCGCACGAAGATCTCTCCTCCCCCTAGGTCATGCCCTCACCGTTATCTCAAGGCTCAGCGCGTCGAACTCGTAGAACAAAGGGACGCAAGATTTATACTGGTTCAGGCCACCGATGTGGTGTAATACCCTACTCCAGTGTGGTGTGGTGGATTGCCTCTTAGGCTAAGGAAGAACTGGTACAAGGGAAGAACAGCCTCCTGAGGAGAGGTGTTCTTGTGCTTGGCGAGTCTGTGTGGTTGAGGGTGATCTGAATGATCCGTCCTTTTCTACGATGGTGGCTAGCCCTATTTATAGAGGCCCTGGTCCTCTTCCCAAATGTTGGCGTGAAGGGATGCCACAATGGCCATATTCAAAGGGGGACAACTAGTACGAGTTATCCTGACTAAAGGTGGTCTTCGTCTGCCAAAGACTCTGGTGGTGACGCCGTCCTGGGCTCCACGATGACCTCCGTCCTATCGTCCTGCTGGTTTTGGTCTCGTTGCACCGATATGGAAACCTTTGCCTGATGCATCGGGACTCCTCGCCCGCGCTTTCCTCTTTAGCACCAAAGAGGAAATGAGGACACTGCACGCACTGGCGTCCGCCTGGCCCCGGTCGTCATGGCTTGCACCATAGGAACCTCGCGAGGTGGCCCTTGCCTTGATCTCTCCGCCCCTCGCGAGCTGGCCTGGTGAGGCCGCCCCCGAGGAGGTCTTGCACCGTCTGCCTCGCGAGGCTTGGCCCCTCGCGAGGGTCTTGAGTGTTTGATGGTGAAGTTGGGCCATACAGGGCCGCTGGTGGAGCCACGCAGTGGGCCGTAGGCAGGCAAGTCTGGGGACCCCCGTTCCCAGGACGCCGACAATGTAGTATGATGATATGGTATCCTCCTCCGAATGTTCGAGTGGCTTGACTTGGTACATTTTCATGCATGTAGTTGAATAAAAACCAACATAGCCTCTATAATGTTTATGTTCATGGTGTTCATATCCTACTCATGCTAGTGTCCAATGTTACTTATGCATAATGCCTGGTCATGATCGTTGTTGCTCTCTAGCTGGCCGCTTCCCAATCTTAATTGCTAGCCTTCTACCGCATTTCAAGTGGGAATTCTGCTTGTACATCAAAAACCTTGAACCCAAAGTTATTCCAGATGAGTCCACCATACCTACCTATATACGGTATTACCCTACCGTCCTAAGTAAATTTGCATGTGCCACCTCTAAAAACTTCTAAAAACTTATCCTTTTTGTGTGCCTGGATCCTTCATGGAACGATAGGAGGTGGTCGATATCTTCTGTGCTAAGCATGTTATCCGCAAGTCGAGTGTTTATTCACTCGCCACCGCATGAGGAAATGGGCGGTATTAGGGATGCCCAGTCCCAAAGTGCAAATATGAAAAAGAGTTCATCTCTTGAATAATCAAACAAAAAGTCCCAACGGAGTCAACACCTTTACTTTCGCTTGGGGACCGCCACTAGCGTGCTTAGCATGGACGATGTTGATAACTGATGGTCGTGAAGTGAATGAGAAGGGGGCATGTCCCAAAATATCATTTATCTCTGTTTTAAAAACTGAGCTCTGGCACCTCTGCAAATCACTGCTTCCCTCTGCGAAGGGACTTTCTATTTACTTTTATGTTGTGTCACCACCTTCTAAACACAAGCGCCGAAAACTGAGTAGAGCACAGCTGTTATGATTTATGCATTGTGTATAGCTAATAATGGGTGCATCATGACTGGATATTTTCTACCATGAATTACAATGTTTAGTCGCTGCTTGAACTTTGGAGGTTCTCTGCATTTATGTTTTGCGGTCTCAGAAAGGGCTAGCGAGATACCACTATTGTCATATTATATCATGATTGTTTTGACAACGTGTTGCTACTTGAGATATTTTATTATTGCTTGCTAGCTGATTATGTCATTGATATGAATCATTATAATCTTTAAGAGTTATTGTTGACATGGTTAGTTATAATGTTGGCTGAAAACCTGGGTGCTTTTTAAGCTTATTTATGCAAACAAGAGCAAAAGAGTTTGTAAAAGTTTTTATTTCTCACTTTCAGTTTATCAACTGAATTGCTTGAGGACAAGCAAAGGTTTAAGCTTGGGGGAGTTGATACGTCTCCAACGTATCTACTTTTTCTCACGCCTTTCCTCTTGTTTTGGACTCTAATTTGCATGATTTGAATGAAACTAACAACGGACTAACGTTGTTTTCAGCAGAACTACCATGGTGTTGTTTTTGTGCAGAAATAAAAGTTCTCGGAATGGAACGAAACTTCTCGAGGATTTTTTATATCAATAATAAGAATTTCTGGAGCCAAGACCCACCAGAGAGGGGCCCCTAGTTGGGCACAACCCACTAGGGCGCGCCCTCCTCTCCTGGCGCGCCCAGGTGGGTTGTACCCACCTGGTGGCCCGCTGATGACCCCCTGATACTATAAATTCATATTATTCCAAAAAAATCAAGGAGAAAGAATTATCACGATCCACGAGATGGAGCCACCGCCAAGCCCTGCTCTTCCTCGGGAGGGCAGATCTTGAGTTCATTTGGGGCTCCGGAGAGGGGGGTCTTCGTTCTTCATCATCACCAACCCTTCTCCATCACCAATTCCATGATGCTCCCCACCGGGAGTGAGTAATTCCTTCGTAGGCTCGCTGGTCGGTGAGGAGTTGGATGAGATTCATCATGTAATAAAGTTAGTTTTGTTAGGGCTTGATCCGTAGTATCCACTATGTTCTTAGATTGATGTTGCTATGACTTTGCCATGCTTAATGCTTGTCACTTTGGGCCCGGGTGCCATGAACTCAGATCTGAACCGTTTATGAATTCATCATTATATCCATGTTTTAGATCTGATCTTGCAAGTTATAGTCACCTACTACGGTTATGATCCGGCAACCCTGGAGTGACAACAACCGGGCCCACTCCCGGTGATGACCGTAGTTTGAGGAGTTCATGTATTCACTATGTATTAATGCTTTGTTCCGATTCTCTATTAAAAGGAGGCCTTAATATCCCTTAGTTTCCAATATGGACCCTGCTGCCACGGGAGGGTAGGACAAAAGATGTCATGTAAGTTCTTTTAATAAAGCACGTATGACTATTTACGGAATACATGCCTACATTATATCGATGAACTGGAGCTAGTGCCGAATCGCCCTAGGTTATAACTGTCACATGATGAATATCATCCAACAAGTCACCGATCCAATGCCTACGAATTTATCTTATATTGTTTCTACTAAGTTACTACTTCTATCATCATTGTTACACTTGCTACAAAATTACTGCTATCATTTATTCATTACCGTTGCTCATCACTACTATAAAACTCTTGTACTCGATCACTTTGCTGCAGATAATTAATCTCCAGGTGTGGTTGAATTGAAAACTCAGTTGCTAATACCTTAAAATATTCTTTGGCTCCCCTTGTGTCAAATCTATAAATTTGGGTTAAATACATACCCTCGAAAACTGTTGCGATCCCCTATACTTGTGGGTTATCAGTGATGGTGAAGTAATCCACGCAGGGCTTCGCCTAAGCACTACGTGAATATTACCGGAGGCGTAAACTGTGGAGAGGGACACCGCACACGGCCAGGAATCAATGATATGTGTTCTAGCGGTGCCCCCCCCCCCCCCCTCATATATATAGGTTGGAGGGGGGGAGAGGCAGCCAAGGGGGTGACCCAAGTAGGAGGAATCCTACTTGGGCGCCTCCCAATTCGGCCTCCCCCTTCCATATTCATTCGGAGGGGGAAAGAAGGAGGAGGGAGGAGAGAAGGAAGGGGGAGGCCGAATTGCTCCCCTTCCTTTCTCTCTTCCCCTCTTTCCTTCCCCCTTATTCCGGCCTACATGGGGCGCACCAGCCCCCTAGGGGCTGGTCTGTCCCCTTCTTGGCCCATTAGGCCCATGTAGTTGCCGGGGGGATGCCCGGAACCCCTTCCGATGACCCAATACGTACCAGGTACCCCCAGAACACTTCCGGTGTCCGAATATCATCGTCCTATATATGAATCTTCACCTCTCGACCATTTCAAGACTCCTCGTCATGCCCGTGATCTCATCCGGGACTCCAAACAACATTCGGCCACCAAATCACATAACTCATATAATACAAAATTGTCATCAACGTTGAGCATGCGGACCCTACTGGTTCGAGGACTATGTAGACATGACCGAGACACCTCTCCGGTCAATAACCAATAGCGGAACCTGGATGCTCATATTAGTTCCCGTATATTCTACAAAGATCTTTATCGGTCGTACCGTAATGACAACATACGTTATTCCCTTTGTCATCGGTATGTTACTTGACCGAGATTTGATCGTCGGTATCTTCATACCTAGTTCAATCTCGTTACCGGCAAGTCCCTTTACTCGTTCCGTAATACACCATCCCACAACTAACTCATTAGTCACATTGCTTGCAAGGCTTATTATGATGTGCATTACCGAGAGGGCCCAGAGATACCTCTCCGATACTCATAGTGACAAATCCTAATCTCGATCTTTGCTAACCCAACAAAAACCTTCGGAGATACCTGTAGAGCATCTTTATAATCACCCAATTACGTTGTGACGTTTGATAGCACACAAGGTATTCCTTCGGTATCCGGGAGTTGCATAATCTAATAGTCAAAGGAATATGTATATGACATGAAGAAAGCAATAGCAATAAAACTAAACGATCAATATGCTAAGCTAACGGATGGGTCTTGTCCATCACATCATTCTCCTAATGATGTGATCCCGTTCATCAAATGACAACACATGTCTATGGTTAGGAAACTTAACCATCTTTGATTAACGAGCTAGTCTAGTAGAGGCTTACTAGGGACACGGTGTTTTGTCTATGTATCCACACATGTATCAAGTTTCCGGTTAATACAATTCTAGCAAGAATAATAAACATTTATCATGATATAAGGAAATATAAAATAACAACTTTATTATTGCCTCTAGGGCATATTTCCTTCACATAATGCCTAGCCTTGGAAACTATGGCAGAAAATAGCTCAAAACGAAAACAGGGAATTTTGTCGTGGTATGGTGGTCAAAACCTTCGGGAGATTATATAATGAATTTTTACTGACCAAAAGAAGTATTGTGCAAGAAAACAGAGTCTGGAGGGCACACGAGGTGGCCACAAGGCAAGGGGCACGCCCAGGGGGTAGGACGCGCCCTCCACCCTTGTGGATGCCTTGTGTCTCTTTCGGACTACTTTTAATTTTCCTAATATTTTAAATATTCCAAAACAAAGAAAATTTGCCATTAGAACAGTTTTGGAGTCGGTTTACTTACCGTACCACATACCTCTTACTTCTCGAGGTCTGAAACATTCTAGAAAGTGTCCCTTATGTACTCCTCCGGTGTTACGGTGTCAATTATATTGGTCTCAGCATTTATGGGAGTACCTGAGATATAATGTTTGATTCTTCGACCGTTTACCACCTTCGGATTTGTGCATTCAGTGTTGTTGATTTTGATGGCACGGGAACGATAGACCTCCTTGATAATGTAAGGGCCTTCCCATTTAGAGAGAGGTTTTCCTGCAAAAAATCTTAAACAAGAGTTGTATAGCAAAACATGATCACCTACATTAAACTCACGCTTTTCTATCCTCTTGTCATGCCATCTTTTACTTTTCTTTAACCAACTTGGCATTCTCATAGGCTTGGGTTCTCCATTCATCAAGTGAGCTAATGTAAAATAATCTCTTTTCACCAGCAAGTTTGAAATCATAATTGAGCTCTTTAATAACCCAATATGCCTTATGTTCTAGTTTGAGAGGCAAGTAACATGCTTTTCCATAAACCATTTTATACGGAGACATACCCATAGGATTCTTATAAGCAGTTCTATAAGCCCATAATGCATCATCAAGTTTCTTAGACCAATTCTTTCTAGATCTATTAACAGTCTTTTGCAAAATCAATTTAATCTCTCTATTGCTCAATTCTACTTGACCACTAGACTGAGGATGATATGGAGATGCAATCCTATGGTCAACATCATACTTAGCAAGCATTTTACGGAAAGCGCTATGAATAAAATGTGAACCACTATCAGTCATTAAATATCTAGGGACTCCAAACCTCAGAAAAAATAACTTATTTAAGCATCCTAATAGAAGTTTTATGAGCAGCCCTACTAGTTGGAATAGCTTCTACCCACTTAGTAACGTAATCAACAACAACTAAAATATGTGTATACCCATTAGAGAAAGGAAAAGGTCTCATATAATCAAAGCCCCAAACATCAAATGGTTCAATAACAAGTGAATAATTCATAGGCATTTCCTAATGTCTACTAATATTGCCAATTCTTTGGCATTCATCACAAGAAAAGACAAACTTACGAGCATCCTTGAAGAGATTAGGCCAATAAAAACCAGATTGCAATACCTTATGTGCAGTTCTATCTCCAACGTGGTGTCCTCCGTAAGACTCGAGTGCCACTTGCGTGAGATCTGTTCTGTTCATGCTCGTGTACACAACGTCTAATAACACCATCTGCTCCTTCTTTATAAAGGTTTGAGTCATCCCAAAAGTAATGTCTTAAATCATAGAAAAACTTTTTCTTTTGATGGTATGTGAAACTAGGTGGTATAAATTTAGCAACAATGTAATTAGCATAATCAGCATACCATGGATTATTATGAGAAGCATTTATGACAGCTAGTTGTTCATCAAGAAAGCTATCATCAATAAGCAGTGGATCATCAAGAACATTTTCTAACCTAGACAAGTTGTCAGCAACGGGGTTCTTGGCTCCCTTTCTATCAATAATATGCAAATCAAATTCTTGTAACAAGAGAACACATCTAATAAAGTCTAGGTTTAGCATCTTTCTTTTCCATAAGATATTTAATAGCAGCATGATCAGTGTGAACAATTACTTTGGAATCAATAATATAAGATCTGAACTTATCACAAGCAAAAAAAACTTCTAAAAATTCTTTTTCAGTAGTAGCATAATTTCTCTGGGCACTGTCTAGAGTTTTACTAGCATAATGAATAACATTCAATTTCTTATCAGCTCTTTGTCCTAGAACAGCACCAACAGCATAATCACTAGCATCACACATAATTTCAAAGGGTAAATTCCAATCAGGTGGCTGAACAATAGGTGCAGAAATCAAGGCTTTATTAAGTATTTCAAATGCTTCTACACAATCATCATCGGAAACAAAAGGAACATCTTTTTGCAAGAGATTAGTGAGAGGCCTAGAAATTTTAGAGAACTCTTTAATAAACCTCCTATAGAAACCAGCATGACAAAGAAAACTTCTTATACCTTTGATATCTTTAGGACACGACATCTTTTCAATAGCAATCTACTTTAGCTTTGTCAACTTCAATACCTCTTTTAGAAATTTTATGCCCCAAGACAATACCTTCATTAACCATAAAGTGGCACTTCTCCCAATTCAAGACAAGATTAGTTCCTTCACATCTCTGCAAAACTAGATCAAGGTTGCTTAAGCAATCATCAAAAGAAGTTCCGTAAACGGAGAAATCATCCATGAAAACATCAACAATCTTTTCACAAAAATCAGAGATAGCAGTCATACATCTTTGAAAGGTAGCAGGTGCATTGCATAAACCAAAAGGCATACGTCTATAAGTAAAGGTACCGAAAGGGCAAGTAAAAGTGGTCTTTTCCTGGTCATCTTTTGACACAGGTATTTGAGAAAAACCAGAATAACCATCTAGAAAGCAAAAAATGTGTGTGTCTGGATAGTCTTTCTATCATTTGATCAATAAAAGGTAGAGGGTAATGAACTTTTGTAGTAGCTTCATTCAATTTACGAAAATCAATTACCATTCTATAACCTGTAACAATTCTTTGTGGAATCAATTTATTCTTATCATTAGGAACAACAGTAATACCTCCCTTCTTAGGGACACAATGAACGGGGCTTACCCATCTACTATCAGCAATAGGATAAATTATACCTGCCTCCAGAAGTTTAGTATTTCATTTCTTACCACTTCTTTCATCTTAGGATTCAACCTTCATTGGTAATCAACAACTGGTTTAGCATCAGGCTCCAAATTAATTTTGTGCTAACATAGAGTGGGACTAATGCCCTTAAGATCATCAAGAGTATATCCAATAGCAGCATGGTGCTTCTTCAGAGTTTTCAATAATTTCTTTTCTTCATGCTTTGAAAGGTTAGCACTAATAATAACAGGATATATCTTCTTTTCAGCTAGATAAGCATATTTCAAAGTATCAGGTAATTGTTTAAGCTCAAACACGGGATCACCCTTGGGTGGAGGAGGATCCCCAAGGATTTCAACAGGAAAATTGTGTTTCAAAATAGGCCCTTGATTAAAGAATATTTCATCTATTTCCCTTCTTTCATTCATAAACATATCATTTTCATGGTCTAGCAAATATTGTTCTAAAGGATCAGTAGGAGGCACGGCAATAGAAGCGAGACCAATAATTTCATCCTTACTAGAAAATTCTTTATCATGGGGTTGTCTATGAAATTTAGAGAAATTAAAATCATGAGATATATCCCCTAAACCAATAGTAACAATATCTTTCTTGCAGTCTATCTTAGCATTAACAGTATTCAAGAAAGGTATACCAAATATAATGGGACAAAAATTATCTTGTGGGGAAGCAAGAACAAGAAAATTAGTAGGGTATTTTATTTTCCCACACAAGACTTCAACATCTCTAACAATCCCAATTGGTGATATAGTATCTCTATTGGAAAGCTTAATAGTAACATCAATATCTTCTATCTCAGCAGGTGCAATATCATTCATAATTTCTTGGTACAAGGTATAAGGAATTGCACTCACACTAGCACCCACATCACATAAGCCATGATAGCAATAATCTCCAATTTTAACAGAAACAAATGGGATGCCAACAACAGGTCTATGTTTATCTTTAATATCAGGTTTAACAATTATAGCAGCTTCATCACAGAAATAAATAACATGCCCATCAATATTATCAACCAAGAGATCTTTAACCATAGCAATACTAGGTTCAACTTTAATTTGCTCAGGGGGTGTAGGTGTTCTAGTATAACTCTTACAAACCACAGTTGAAGCTTTAGCATGATCCTTTATTCTAACAGGAAAAGGTGGCTTCTCAATATAAGCAGTTGGAACAATAGGATCAGCATTATAATTAATAGTTTCTTCTTCAACTATAATAGGTTCTACTACTTTAAATTCAATGGGAGGATGATATTTAAACCACTTCTCCTTAGGGAGATCAACATGAGTAGCAAAAGATTCACAGAAAAAAGCTACTATCTCAGAGTCAAGTCCATATTTAGTGCTAAAATCACGAAAAGCATCGGTATCCATAAAGATTTAACACAATCAAACTTGCGGTTTATACTTGACTCCTTACCTTCGTCGAGCTCCCAATCTTTAGAGTTGCGTTTAATTCTTTCCAATAAATCCCATTTGTATTCAATATCCTTCTTCATAAAAGAACCAGTACAAGAAGTATCGAGCATGGATCGATCATTATGAGAAAGCCGAGCACAAAAATTTTGAATAATAATTTATCTTGAGAGCTCATGATTGGGGCATGAATATAGCATTTACTTAAGCCTCCCCCAATCTTGAGCGATACTTTCTCCTTCACGAGGCCAAAAATTATATATATCATTCCGATCATGATGAACCAGATGCATAGGATAAAACTTCTGATGAAATTCCAATTTCAATCGGTTGTAGTTCCATGATCCAATATCATCACATAGCCTATACCATGTCAATGCCTTTCCCTTCAAAGATAAAGGGAAGACCTTCTTCTTGACAACATCCTTGGGCATACCTGCAAGCTTAAATAATCCAAAACTTCATCCACATAGATTAGGTGCATATCAGGATGTAATGTTCCATCTCCTGCATAAGGATTAGCTAGCAGTTTCTCTATCATACCCGAAGGAATTTCAAAATAAATATTTTCAGTGGGTGCAGTAGGTTGAGGAGCAACTCTTTGCTCTTCCGGTCAAGGTGAAGATACCCCGAACAAGCCCCTCAAAGGACTATTTTCCATAGTAACAAGTGCAGTAAATTTCAGCACACTATATAAATGTTTCCTTACCAAATTCCACTTACCAAAGGTGCTTCACTCCCCGGCAATAGCGCCAGGAAAGAGTCTTGATGACCCACAAGTATATGGGATCTATCATAGTCCTTTCGATAAGTAAGAGTGTCGAACCCAACGAGGAGCAGAAGGAAATGACAAGCGGTTTTCAGCAAGGTATTCTCTGTGATAAGATAATTCGTAATGGGTAACAAGTAACAAAGGTAAACAAGGTGCAGCAAGGTGGCCCAATCCTTTTTGTAGCAAAGGACAAGCTTGGATGAACTCTTATATAAAGCAAAGCGCTCCCGAGGACACATGGGAATTGTTGTCATGTTAGTTTTCAGCATGCTCATATGATTCGCGTTCGTTACTTTGATAATTTGATATATGGGTGGACCGGTGCTTGGGTGCTGCCCTTCCTTGGACAAGCCTCCCACTTATGATTAACCCCTCTCGCAAGCATCTGCAACTACAAAATAAGAATTCAGATAAATCTAACCGTAGCATGAAACATATGGATCCAAAATAGCTCCTTACAAAGCAACGCATAAACTAGGGTTTAAGCTTCTATCCCTCTAGCAACCCATCATATACTTACTACTTCCCAATGCCTTCCCCTAGGCCCAAATCATGGTGAAGTGTCATGTAGTCGACGTTCACATAACACCACTAGAGGAGAGACAACATACATCTCATCAAAATATCGAACGAATACCAAATTCACATGATTACTTATAACAAGACTTCTCCCATGTCCTCAGGAACAAACGTAACTACTCACAAAGCATATTCATGTTCATAATCAGAGGAGTATTAATTATCATTAAGGATCTGAACATATGATCTTCCACCGAATAAACCAACTAGCATCAACTACAAGGAGTAATCAACATTACTAGCAACCCACAGGTGCCAATCTGAGATTTTGAGACAAAGATCGGATACGAGAGATGAACTAGGGTTTGAGAGGAGATGGTGCTGGTGAAGATTGATGATGGATATTGACCCCCTCTCGATGAGAGGATCGCTGGTGATGACGATGGCTTCGATTTCCCCCTCCCGAAGGGAAGTTTCCACGGTAGAACAGCTCCGCCGGAGCCCTAGATTGGTTCTGCTCAAGTTCCGCCTCGAGATGGCGGCGCTTTGTCCCGAAAGCTTCCTTCTGATTTTTTTCTAGGTCAAAACACACCATATATCAGAAGATGGGCGTCGGGGGCCTGCCAGGTGGCCACAAGGACGGGGGGCACGCCCTCCACCTTTGTGGATGGCAGGTGGCCCCTCTCTGGTACTTTCTTCGCCAAATATTTTTGTATATTCCAAAAATATTCTCCGTGAAGTTTCAGGACTTTTGGAGTTGTGCAGAATAGGTCTCTAATATTTGCTCCTTTTCTAGCCCAGAATTCCAGCTGCTGACATTCTCCCTCTTCATGTAAACCTTATAAAATGAGAGAGAAAAGGCATAAGTATTGTGATATAATGTGTAATAACAGCCTATAATGCAATAAATATCAATATAAAAGCATGATGCAAAATGGACGTATCAGCGATCTACATCAACAATCTTGCTACCGTCAACACCAACTCTCTCCCCCTCTATGCAGCGGTGTAACACCCCTTCTTCCCGTTGTAATCTCTACTTAAACATGGTGCTCAACTCATTATATTATTTCCTAATGATCTATGGTAATCCTATGATGTTTGAGTAGATCCGTTTTGTCCTATGGGTTAATCGTGATCTTGGTTGGTATGAGTGTATATTTTATTTATGGTGTTGTCATACGGTGCCCTCCGTTTCGCGGAACTGGAGGTATCCCCGTTGTAGGGTGTTGCAATATGTTCGTGATTCGCTTATGGTGGGTGGCGTGAGTGACAGAAGCACATACCCGAGTAAGTCAGGTGTTGCGTATGGGAGTAAAGAGGACTTGATACTTAATGCTATGGTTAGGTTTCACGACCTTAATGATCTTTAGTAGTTGTGGATGCTTGCTAGGAGTCCAATCATAAGTGCATATGATCCAAGTAGAGAAAGTATGTTAGCTCATGCCTCTCCCTCATATAAAATTGCAAGAATGATTACCGGTACTTGTTATCGATTGCTTAGGGACAAATGACTTTCTTGTTGACAAAAGCTATCTACTTTTATTACCTTGCAATTTATTCGTAGTTTTATTCTTGCAAAATAGTTTCATATTTGTTTTAGGTAAAGCAAACTTCAATTGTGCGTACAGTTGTATCGGTGGTCGATAGAACTTGAGGGAATATTTGTTCTATTTTTAGCTCCTCATTGGTTTCAGCACTCTTATTTATCGAACAAGGCTACAAACGATCCCCTATACTTGTGGGTTATCAAGCCGCCGGCAGTAGGAGTCCGCGCGCTCGAAGGACGATGAATCCTCCGCCCCGGTGAAAGAAGCCCGCGACCGCGCCTTCGAGGAGGTCGAGGCCGCGGACCGCGAGCAGGAGCTCCTTGATTCAAATGCTGCCCTCGAGCGGCAAGCTCAGGCACGCGAGGCTGCCCTGACTGCCTTAGCGGGCGGGTCGTCAGTGTGCGAAGCGAGGCTCCGCGCTCTTGAAGATACGTTGGCATTGGTGGCGTCTGAGAAAAGACTGGAGCATGAGCGACTTGAGGTGATGGAGCGCCAAGTAATGGCTGCCGAGGCTTCTCTGACCTCCCGGGAGGCGAGGGTTCAGATGGAGATCAATGAGAGGATCGCGGGAGCCCGTCGGGACCTCATCAAGGACCATCACCAGAAACTGAAGCTTCAGGATACCCGTTTCTGCACACGCCGCGGAGAGCTGAAGGACGAGATCGACAGCCTCAAGAAGAAGCTGGCTGAGGCGGACAGCCGCCAGAAAGTGGTGCTAGATGCCCAGGCCACGGCCAAAGTCGAGCTAGCATCCCTTTATCAGCAAGTGGGGGATGTCACTTCCCTCGTGGAGCAAGTAGCGGATGAGGTGAACCAAGCTCGGGTGTTGCAGCACATGCGCTCCGAGATGTTCCAGGACCTCAAGCGAAGGGCTCGCCGCGCCCTTAACTGCGTCTACGAGGAGAGCGTCTCCAGCCCGATCATGCCCAACGATGCCGGTTACCTCGCCTTCTTTACCAAGATCGTGGAGCAGCTCGAGGGAGGTGTGAAGATGGTGCGCGGGCTCGTTGAAGAAGAAGGTCGTGACCTCCTCACGCGGGCGTCGACGCGCGTCTTCAGTCATCTCCTTCATTCTGATCCCGATTTTGACTTTGAGGCCATGATAGCCCCCATGCCCAGGGTGACTCGGGATGCCCTGGGGGAGTGGGTGGAAGACCACGTGGATGCTCTGATCCACAATTTTCCCCTGACAGCCACGAAGACCAGCGCGAAGCCGATGGGCATGGGACCAACGACAGTGGTGACGACCATGCGTCTCCTTAGGTCGCATTTCTTATGTTTGCCTACTAACACTTGAGCACTGCCCAGCGAGGATGTAAAGGGTATTAATGGAAACTCCTTGATGATGTAATGAACCGTATTTGTGCCTTCCCAGGCTGCCTTTCCCTTATGCTTATCTGTGTTCATAGCCCCCGAGTGAGGGCTAACCGCCACTGGTATGCCGGGTCGCTATGCCCATACAAGGCCAGGAGACGAGCACCCTTGAGGCGAGAGACTGAGGGCAACACGTGCCTGTTGGCCCGCTCATGAGTGCCTCGCGAGGACTTTAGGCATAAGAGTCTTGGTGAGGTGGTGCACACAGGGGCAGACTTGCGGCCGTTGCCACCTGGGTCCTCAATGTCGCTGGGGCTGGCCCAAGCGCGGGCACCGTGCCCAGCCCCCCACTTGCGGGACGCTCGCGTGGGGGGGATCAGGCAGCCGTTGCTGCTTTTTTATAAAGGAAAACTCAAATAAGAGAAACACCACAAGAAAAAAAAACCAACCCTTCTCAAAGCAAAGACGCAAAAACTTCAAGCTTTATTCAGAAAATTTGAAAACTCGGTTTACAAAAAAAAGGAAAGGGTTGCCGAGTCTGGCGCCTACACTATTCTTCCCACCAATGCGGAGCATGGAGCCTCCACGAGGGCGTGGGTATGGTTGTTGTTCGATCGTTCCGCCAGCACGGAGCATGGGGCTTCCACTTGGGCGTGGGTGGGAGCTCTTGTGAGGCCGTGGAATGGTGCACCGGGAGGCTCCGGGGGGTGTACAGCCCCACTCATTATTACGTGAGAGTGTCACGGGTAGAATTTGCATAGGTGTTGGATGTTCCAGGCGTTCTGCACGAGGAGCCCATTGATAATCCCCAAGTGCAGGGAATCATCGTATCAATTTCCAAAGGTGGAAGTGATAAGTACGGAGTGTCGAACCCACAAGGAGCTAAAGGTAAGATCAATATTCTCTCAAGCCCTATCTGCCACTGAAGCGACTCTACGTACACCGAACGTTTGCTTCCAACTAGAAACGAGAAATAAAACTATGTTGTGGGTATGAAGAGGATAACTTTGTATGATATCGGAGAGCTAAAATATAAAAGTAGGTGTTGTTATCATAAAGTTAGAATATATTACTAAATATTATAAATAGCGAGTGTGTAATAATGATGGATCGGTGTGCGGAATTGTCCTAGGCAATTGTTACCAAGACCGGTAATCACTATTGCAATTTCATATGAGGGAGAGGCATAAGCTAACATACTTTCTCATCTTGGATCCTATGCACTTATGATTGGAACCCTAGCAAGCATCCGCAACTACTAAAGATCATTAAGGTAAAACCCAACCATAGCATTAAAGCATCAAGTCCCCTTTATCCCATACGTCGTGACCCACTTATCCGTGTTTATGCTTCTGTCACCCAAGCAATGCAGACAATAAGTAAACCATGGACATATTACAACACCCTATAGCGGGAATCCCTCACGCTTGTGCGACACGGAGGGCACCATAGGACAGCACCGAAATAAAACATACAACTCATACCAATCTAGATCATCAATCAACCCAAAGACAAAGGATATCTACTCAAAACATCATAGGATGGCAACACATCATTGGATCATAATATGTGGCATAAAGCACCATGTTCAAGTAGGGATTACAGCGGGGTGCGGGAGAGTGGACCACGCAAAAGAGATGAGGGTGGTGATGTTGATGAAGACGATCACCGCGGCGATGATTCCCCTCCCGATGGCACTCTGGCGCCACCGAGAAAGAGGAGGAGAGGTTCTCCCCCTTGTTCCCCCTGGATGGGGAGAGGTTCCCCCTCTGGTGCTTGGCCTTCATGGCGATGATGGCCCCTCCGAGATCCTCCTCCATGGCCTCCGGTGATGATGGCCCCCTCCGGCAGCGTGCCAGAGAGGGCCTAGATTGATTTCTCGTGACTACAGAGGCTTGCGGCGGCGGAACTTCTGACCTAGGTTAATTTCTGGAGGTTTGGGTATTTATAGGAGAGGTTGGCGTCGAGAACAAGTTAGGGGGCCCCACGGGTAGCCCACGAGGCACAGGGGGGCGCCCCCCACCCCCGTGGTGCCTATGGGACTCCCCTCCGGTAGATTTTTGTTCCAGTATTTTCATATTTTCCAAAAAAAATCTCCGTTGATTTTCAGCGCATTCCGAGAACTTATATTTCTGCACAAAAACAACACTACGGTAGTTCTGCTGAAAACAGCGTCAGTCCGGGTTAGTTCTAATCAAATCATACCAAAATCATATAAAACTGTTGTAAACATGGCATGAATACTTCATAAAATATGGATACGTTGGAGACGTATCACCCATCCTCCGTCTCCAAGCATGTGACGCCAGGCCTGGAGACGTTGGCAACCCTAAACGGGCCCTCCCACATGGGCGAGAGCTTGTGGAGCCCCTCCCTGGAGAGCACCCACCTCAAGACGAGGTATCCGACCTCGAGAGTGCGGGGGTGGATGTTGCGGCTGTGGTAGCACCGCAAGGCCTACTGGTACCTCAGAACACGAAGGGAGGCTTGGCAATGAGCCTCCTCTCCGAGCACAAGAACAGTTCCCCGCGAGGCATCCTAGCGCGCCTCGTCGAATGCCAACACCCGCGGGGAACCATGCTTGATCTCAAGCGGGAGGACCGCCTCGGCCCCATAGATGAGGAAGAACATAGTCTCGCCGGTGGGCTTAGTCGCGGTGGTGCGGATAGACCACAACACGGACTGCAGCTCATCCAGTCAACCCTTGCCGCGGGCCTCAAGCTTCTTCTTGAAGCTTCTGGTCTTGAGGGCCATGAGGACCTCCGCGTTGGCGCACTCGGCCTAACCATTGCTCCACGAGTGTGCCACCGAAGCGTAGCATATCTGCGTTCCAAGGTTAGCACAATATAACCTGAACAGGTTGCTTGTAAACTGGGAGCCATTGTCAGTGATGATGTGGTTGGGGATGCCGGACCCCTTGATGAACTTAACGGCCGAGCCTGCTGGGATGGTACGCATGGGTTTCACCTCCGCCCACTTGGTGAATTTGTTGATGGTGACGTAGAGGTAACGGTGGCCGCCGGCCGCTCGAGGGAACGGCCCCAGTATGTCCATCCCCCAGACCACAAAGGGCCATGCGAGTGTAATCATTTGGAGCCCCTGCGTTGGTTGGTGAATATGCTTGGCTTGGAATTGGCAGGCTCGCAAGACCAAACCAGCTCAGTGGCATCGTGAAGCGTCGTAGGCCAGTAGAACCCGCTGCGGAGCACCTTGCCCACGAGAGTGTGCGACGTAGAGTGATGCATGTGGTCTCCCCCGTGGATATCGGCCAACAGCTCGCGTCCTTGATCTTCTGAAGTACACCTTAGCGAGACGTTGTTAAGACGCCTGCGGTACAGCTCGCCATCCTGCAAGCAGTAAGAGGTGGCCTGGTGAGCCACGCGCACCGTGTCCTCCTCTTTTTTGGCAAGGTGTGATACGTCTCTAACGTATTTATAATTTTTTATTGTTCCATGTTGTTATATTATCATTCTTGGATGTTTTACAATCATTTTATAGCAACTTTATATCATTTTTGGGACTAACCTATTGACATAGTGCCCAGTGTCAGTTGCTGTTTTTTGCTTGCTTTTACTTCGCAGAATATCCCTATAAAACGGAGTCCAAACGCAGCAAAACTTTTTGGAGATTTTTTTGGACCAGAAGACAACTTGGGAGCCAAGGAAGCACCAGAGGGGAGGCCCGTGGGGCCCGCAAGACACCAGGGTGCGCCAGAGGGCCCTGGCACGCCCTGATGGGTTCTGGGGCCCATGGAGGTCCTCTCTACCCCCTCTCAGCTCTATAAATACCCAAGTATTCCAGAAACCCTAGAGGAGTCGAGGAAACACAATTCCAGTCGCCGCAAGTTCCAGAACCACGAGATCCAATCTAAAACCATCACGGAGGGGTTCATCATCCTCATTGATGCCTCTCCGATGATGCGTGAGTAGTCCACCATAGACCTACGGGTCTGTAGCCAGTAGCTAGATGGCTTCTTCTCTCTTTTTGATTCTCAATACAATGGTCTCTTGGAGATCTATTTGATGTAATGACTTATTGCGGTGTGTTTGTTGGGATCCGATGAAGTTTGAGTTTATGATCATACCATGAATAGTATTTGAGTTTTCTTTGATCTCTTATGTGCATGATTATTAATAGCCTCGTATTTCTTCTTCGACTGGTTTAGTTAGGCCAACTAGATCCAATTTTCTTGCGATGGGAAGAGGTGCTTGGTGATGGGTTCGATCTTATGGTGTCCTCACCCAGTGACAGAAGGGGTAGCGAGTCACGTATGTATCGTTGCTATTAAGGATAACAAGATGGGATCTATTCCTACATGAATAGATCTTGTCTACATCATGTCATTGTTCTTATTGCATTATTTCGTTCTGTGAACTTAACACACTCGATGCATGATGGATAGTGGTCGATGTGTGGAGTAATAATAGTAGATGCAGGCAGGAGTCGGTCTACTAATCTTGGACGTGATGCCTATATATTGACCATTGCCTTGGATAACGTCGTAATTATTCGATCTTCTATCAATTGCCCAACAGTAATTTGTTTACCCACCGTGTGCTATTTTCTCGAGTGAAGCCACTAGTGAAATCTACGGCCCTCGGATCTATCTTTTATCATATTTCCTTTCCGATCTATCTTTTACCGCATTTGTTTTTAGATCTATCATTCCAAAAACCAAAAAATACCTTGCTGCACTTTTTTATTTATTTATTTTATTCCGTGTTTTTGTAAGACCTATTTATCCAAACTCATACAAATTAATCTATCTTTCTACCGAGGAAGGGTTGACAACCCATCTTATGCGTTGGGTTGCGAGGATTTGTTCTTTGCGTGCAGGTACCGTTATAAAAATTGCCTACATTACCCAAATTTTTCAGAATTTTTGGAGTTACAGAAGTATTGTTAGATTTCAGATTACTACAGACTATTCTGTTTTTGACAGATTCTATTTTCATTGCATTGTGTGCTTATTTTGATGAATCTATGGATTGTATTGAAGGGTATAAGCCATGGAAAAGTTGGAATACAATAGTTATAATGCAAAAATAAATATGAATGGGTTTGCAACAATACTTATAGTGGTGATTTGCTTTATTATACTAACGGGCCTCACGAAGGTTTTGCTAAGTTTTGTGTGATTGAAGTTTTCAAGTTTTGGGTGAGATCACGATGGATGAAGAAATAAGGAGTGAAAAGAGCTTAAGCTTGGGGATGCCCATGGCACCCCAAGTTAATATTCAAGGATAAGCAAGCAAATAAGCTTGGGGATGCCCCGGAAGGCATCCCCTCTTTCTTCTAACAACATCGGTAATTTTACTTGGAGCTATATTTTTATTCGTCGCATATCATGAGTTTTGCTTGGAGCATCTTGTATTATACGAGTCTTTGCTTGTTTTTCTTTTTAGTTTGTCACAAGTATCCTTGCTGGACACACCGATATGAGAGAGCCAAAATTATGCTATGATTTGTGAGAATTGCTCTTTATGCTTCACTTAAATTTTTGAGCCATGGAATTGCTCTAGTGCTTCACTTATATCTTTTTTAGCATGGTGTGCTTTAAATTTTTGAGGAAATACTCTCATGCTTCACTTAGATTTATTTGAGAGTTATTAAATTTTTGAATAAATTCTCTCATGCTTCACTTATATTATTTTGAGAGATAATTTTTTTATGCTCATGTTCTTCACTTAAATTTGTTTAAGCTTGTCAAAAGCAATTGCAACATATGAAATTAGTCCCAAAGTGATAGATATTTAAGAGGGATATAATAAAAACTTTCATTGGACAAAATTAACTTGATTCTTTGCAATAGTTTTGAGATATGATGATAGTAATATGTGAGTGTCAGGACCCCGATTCCAAGTCACATCAATCTAGCCAGTAACACCTCATATCACTTAGTGGCCTCACGCACGGTATTCCCACGGGTGTCGCCTTACCATCGCCCGGGACCGTTTGCGCCTTTTGGCTCACGTATATGATAGTGTCGCTAGCACCCATATGACAGAGAACCCGGGCTGACATGGATAGTCGTGAACCCAAAGCGGCACTAAACCATGGGGACAGGCATACATGAATCAACTTCGAGCATGTCGGTCATCAACGTATGAATCCGGGCTGTAGCACTGGGCTAACAGGACTCCGGTAACCCGGGCTGTAGCAGGCTAGGCAGGACTCTGGATGTCGCCGTGTGACATTTCCCCGAAGGGATGTATATAGGAACGAAGTGAAACACATGCCGCCACCAAGTGTCCAAAGCAGTAGTCTTTGGGCTAGCAGGACTCCGGTGAACCGGCTGTAGCGGACTACTATTGCTCGGGAAGCACTAGACTACATTTCCCCATATGAGAGGCTGCCAAGGATAAACAACTAGATTGTCGGATCCCACACATACCAAGCATTTCAAACATACACACAATATGCTCAATATGTGTAGATACAACATGGCATCACAACATAACTCTACGACTCAAATATTTATTCATTAGGCTCCGAGGAGCGAGATATTACAAACATGGGTCTCATGACCCAACACTCAGAGCATACAAGCAACAAGCACAAGCGGAAGCTTAACATGTCTGAGTACAGACATCTACAAATGAAAAAGGCTTAGAAGCCCGACTATCTACCAGATCCTGCTGAGGGCACAAGATCGTAGCTAAGGTAACAAGCTAAACGTCGAAGTCCAAGCGGAACTACTAGCGAGACTGACGTCTCTCTGCAAAACATAAAATAAGAAAACGTGAGTACAAACGTACTCGAGAAGACTTACATCGTAACTAACTACATATGCATCATTATCAACAAAGGGGTGGTGGAGTTTGACGCGCAAGCCAGCTTTGACTCGGTGGCTATCCTAAACTACGATCGCAAGTAACTCTTTTGAGGTATGCGCACGAGTCCACATATTCACCGTATCAATACACCACTATGGATCCACTCCCGCCTCCCTCACGAGAACGCCATCCATAGCACTCACGCTTATCGTATGCGCATTTTAGAGTATCCACTTTCACTTGTCTATGAACTGTTATAGGCAACCCGTAAGTCCTTTTCCATGACACGGCTATTCGAATAGATCATATTAACCCTGCAGGGGTGTACTTCTTCACACACGCTCTCGCCACTTACCGCCATGTACACCTCGTGTATCTCGGCAACCTTCAAGCGGAAACCTGGCGAGGGAGTCGGCCACGACCTGACTAACCACACAAGTCTCTAGTCCAGGTTTATCGCCTATTCGGGTTCCATCCGCAAGGAGATCCGGCCGGGGTGTCGCTCACGGCCCCAAACGATGTGTGCAGGGTTCCCAAGTCCACCATCCGGTGCCACTTGGTACACCGGGCCACTGTTTCTAGTCTGTCCCAAGCCCACCTGTACCGGGTGCCACTTGGTAGACTACTAACACTACCTACAAACACCATAAACTAGTTGCAACTCCTGGACAGAGATCAAGTTGATTAATAAGCCGAGAGACAGCTTGGAGCGCCGGAGCCCAATGTGTGGTAGTAATGTGCTCATGGATCACAAACAAAGAACTCAGTTCCTAAGGACGGCTTCAATGAGACAACCCACCATGTACTCCTACATGGCCTCTCACCGCTACCTTTACCAAATCGTGTTCACACACTTAGCTCTCACACAGTAGGACATGTTCACGCACCTCCAATTCATCCCCGATGAATCGGACCCGACACAACTCTAAGCAATAGCAGGCATGACAAACAAGCATGAATGAGTAGGCACATCAGGCTCAAACAACTCCTACTCATGCTAGTGGGTTTCATCTATTTCTTGTGGCAATGACAGGTCATGCAGAGGAAAGGGGTTCAACTACCGCAGATGTAACAAATTGAATCGATGTTGTACTAATGTAGTAAAAGAGAGCAGGAGCGAGAGAGTGGGATTGTATCGGAATGAACAAGGGGTTTTGCTTGCACAGCACTTCAAGATATTATAGTTCTTCATCGGTGTCATCGAACTCATCGTCGGTACGTCGTCTACTGAGAGGGAACAAACACCGGCAAACAAGGAAGAACACAATCAATGCAATGCCACAATATGATGCATGATCATGACATGGCAATATGCTGTGGTTTGAGCTAATGCAACTAGCAGAAAGTTAAATGAAGTTGGTTTGAACCCTAGGTTCAAATTCAAACTCCACATGAGGCATTTCAAATGCCATTTATTCAAATTGTTGTATACAGCAGATTTAAGTTGTTCAAACATGCATGAAAATGATACAGATGGATAGATTGGATTTTTCTGATCATTTTTCATCTATAATTTATTTAATTTGGAGTTACGGCTGAATTTCTATGAATTTTACAAGTTTTAAACATTTTCTGAAATTTCTAAGTATTTAGAATTAAACTAATTCCAAAAAATGAATTACTGCGTCAGCGCTACATCATCATGACGTCAGCGAGTCAACGGGGCAGCCCAGGTCAACTGACCAGTGGGTCCCGCATGTCAGTGATTAGACTAACTAACCTAATTAAAATTAACCCTAACTAACTTGGTTAGCCGGGCCCGCACGCCGCTGACTCAGGGTCAAACTGGGCCCACCCAGTCAATGGTCAACAGGGTCAAACCTGCCGGCGTCGAGTCGCCGGCGAGGCCGAGACGACTGAGAGCGTCGGAAACGCTGCTCCGGCCACGGTTTGATGCGCGGGTGGGTGCTACGAGTAGCTAGCGATGCGGCGCATCCAACGGTGGCGGTGTTTGGTGCTGGGGTGGCCGGGAACAACGGCGGCGAGCACGTCCGCGGCGGCCGGAGTACGGGCACGCTCGGACACGGCGTTTTGGGGCACGGGAGGAGGAGCCGCGGGTTGCTACGGAGTCCTGCGGACTCACTGAACACGGGGGTAGGCTCGAATGCGTCGTGGGTGCGCTCTAGCTACGGCGGCGCCATGGCCGGCGGCGGGGAGCGTTCGGCTCCGGTGGCTGATGCGGTTAGAGAGCGAGGTAGGCAACGGGTCATGGGGGAAACGGTACAGCGGCTCACCGCGGTTCATCTGGTGCTTCTGGCGAGGCAGGGGAGGCACGGGGTCCGGCGAAACGACGACGAGGATCTCCGGCAACCGAGGTCGAAAACGGCGGCATTGGCGAGGCTTCAGGGCGTCCGGCGTTGCGTAGCTCAGCGAGGAGGTCAAGGACGACGCGGCGGAGCTTCTGGACTCATCGGCAGGGCGAGGGGTGGTCGGTGGCCGTGGTGGCAGCGAACGGCGGCGTCGGGCGCGCTCGGGTGCGAGAGGGAGGGAGAGCAGGGGAGGAGAGAAAGCACGGGAGAGTAGTGAGAGGGCCTGGGGGGCGCGTGGCGTCGCAAGGGAGGTCCAGGGCGACGAGGGGAAGAGCGGCAAGCAGGAGGTGGCCGCGCGCGTGCTCGGCGGCGGTGCGCTGTCCCCCTCCTGTGCCTACTGCCAAAGGTAGGTGCTGACTGGCATGGGCCAGGTGGGCCGGCCCAGTCCAGGTAAGTGGCCTGGGGCCTCTTCTCTCTCTCTCTTAATTGTTTTTGTTTTCTATTTTTCTGTAAACTTTGTGGCTTTACTAAAAATACTAAAACAGATCCAAAAATCATAAAACTGCTCAATGCCACTGTTTGGAATATAACAAACAGCAACCATTTTAGTTTATGATTATTTGAGCATTTAAACTATTTATTAGCATTAAATGCCCAAATGCAAATACTTTATGAATTAATCCAGTGACCAAATGTGTCATGAAAAATGTGCAGCACCTCTGGTTCTGGTTTATAGCATTTTTCCAGAAATGATGAACATTTTCTAAAGCCATTTGGATTCACTGAAAAATATTTTTGGTTGTACCTATTTGAATTCCTTTAATGCTAGGGTTTCAACATCCCCATTTCAAGTTTCTTTCAAAGTTTAAACATGATGCACACATGAAGTTAGCCTAGTGCAATACCAGAAGCTAGGGATGTGACAACTCACCCCCACTAAACAAGAATCTCGTCCCGAGATTCAAGACGTGAGGTAAGAAGACAGAGGGGACACAAAGCTAACACGATCTTCACGATCCAACTGCCCTTCTTGAAGATGTTGATTCACTCCATCATCTTGGTTTTGACATCTTTGCCTTCAAGATCTTCACTCGACACGACAACGGAAAGAGGAGGAACTCTACTGGATTCGATCTACTCGAAGATCGAGCAACTCAGATTGGAAAGGAAACTATGGTTATGGAACAGCTCGGCAAACGGGAGGCACATTCCAGTTGATACCGAGGATATAACCTAGTGACTGAGCATGCTTTCAAGAACTTAAGCATTTCCATAATCATCAGGGTCTTACCAACATCCGTGCCGAGGATCCTGGCAACACATCATACTACCATGATGAATAGTGATGGACGATGCAGATGCAAAGGATGATAACGCCTTCTCAGATTTCACCTTAGCGAGGCCAAGGAAACAAAATCTGGATGATCGACCGAGAGACATTTAGCACTCCGCTTCTAATGTTATCCTTGATGTGCTAGCTACCACGGGCATGCTTAAAAAGCATCAACATGGCCATACGGAACAACTTCTAGATTAAGTCATGCGAAATCCTCATGGGAAGTGACCAAACGGCTTAAATAAGATACTACGATAATAGTGCTTCCAACTAGGTGCGTCCACTTCACTGGAACCTATATCATAGTTCTTGGGAGAAGTTCCAACCATCATATCTGCCTGAGATTCAGATCTGGTTGGTAACAGGGTAATTCAGACAACGTGTCTGGAAAAGAAATTTGCAACACAAACCTACGAGATGACGTTGCGAGATTCTCGGGGAGTGAACTACGATAGCAAGCTCCAAAACATGAGCTGGTTCTGCTACAACATGTGAACGTGTTGTCCGAGACAAGCATGAACACATAGTAGTCTCATAATAAAATGCTACCGAGTTCAGAAGGGGAACCATCATCGAGGATATCGAAGTCCTTGCATAAGTCTTGCTCTTAAGAAGGAACTTCTTCTCCTTGGACAAATCAATCAGTGGCTTGGTGTGCTAGGAAACACATATGGAATGGAGGCGGCCAACCTATCAAACCATAGAGTACTTCGCATATAGGCGTGACTAACTTGGGACGATTCCAGAGGAAGCAAAAACAAACCTTTCTCAAATTCATGGCGGCAACTTACACCTAAAGCACATGAATTCGAGGAAGTCACTTCTTTCATCCAACATATTCTTCACGGATGGGACATGAAGATAATGCTTATAAAAGTTTCCAACACTAGGTTGATGTTCAACATGAATCATGGGGGAGACAAAATGCTGTTGATGGGCTCAACAACAACTCATCGGAATTTCCATATCACTGGACTTCCACCATCATGTGAACATGGTGATAGCATTGATCAGACCAAAGATGTAATGGTGTATGCTTGAGGGATCAACCACGAGTAAGACAACATTATGAATATCGTTGGTTCTAACTTGATTTGACAATAGCCCACACTCAAATCAAGGTTTGGACAAGACAATAGATTCAACAGCTGATCACGGGGATCAGTCAACGAAGATATCATCTTTCTTCAACACACACATGTACAGAAGATATCCCTTAGAGATTAACTAAGTTAGGCAAAGCTTTTATCTTCCAACTCTCCAAGTTGTTGTTTGGCTCAACCAACTAGCTCAGGGGTATCCAACACAGATTCTTGGAGAAAGGGTGGTTCACAAGAAACCAACTTGATCACGAACTCAACATAGCGGTCAGGTGACAACCTGGTAGCACTTCCAAGAAGATATTTGTAAAGTCACGAACCACCAATATATTACTAGGCTCGAGAACAATATTGCTTTTCAGGGCAAGACGATATGATCAGAAGAGTAGGGGATTGACACAATCCTAACTCATTGATCGAAGGGTGCACCGGAAATAAGGACTAGGTAGCACAGTCTATCTTAAAATGATGATTCAAAAACCAACATGCTAAGAGTGAAACTATTGTCCGTTAACTACTAAGCAACATGGTTGCTAGAAGTATTAATTTCACACATCACAATTCACTTGTCGGTATTCCAGTTGCAACAACACGGAACCGAGGAGCAAATGATAATGGCGAGAAGTATCACTACATCAAGAATTCATAAGAGTTGGTGCAATTCTCATGACATTCCTGACTTAAAATGGGTAATACTTCAGGGTAGAACAGAACAAAAGCTGGATTGGCATTTTGATCTGCGAAGTACAATTGCTTTGACCCAATCCTAGATATGGATGAGGTACTGGAGTTTGTTTCTCCTAGTCATTCCAGAATAGAATGGCTTGACAGACCACAAGAATAATAGGCATCGATGAACGAATGCACGCATACTCTTGATTATCAATTGACAGATGGAGGCCAGAAAACAACTAAAGAGGGACAACTCAAAGGAACATATAACTTTCTGAGTTGTGGATGCATAGGTTAGTATGTCGAATCAAGTTCAACAGGTTTCTTCCGGATAACCTATGCAGAAAAATAGAACTGGCAGAATCGCAATATAGAATGGAGTACTCCTCAAGAGCACCCTAGTTGTGATCTTTTGGCTCAAAGAACTTCTACCGTAAGCAGTTCATGGTATTTGAAAGAAGGAAATACCACGGACCTCGAGGACTATTACAAGGTTACTAATATCCTAAAGGAACTAGCAAACACTATCAACAGGAGGTAAGTAGGATGAACCTTGGGTTCAAGAACCCAGGAATAGAATGCCTACTAACTAATAACATCACGGGATGCTTTCAAGAATAATGGCCGTAATCATCACACCGAGAACACAAAATATGGCTAGATTACTAGGTGACTCCTACAACACCTAGGTCATAATAACAACTCCAACATATATGTTGAGGCAGCGGAGTACCTCAACATACTAATTTGTGTGATTAATCTGGCCCAGATGAACATTAGAAATGGAGAGAAGGGATTTGCAAATGCATCAGACTATTTAGAGACACAGGATGACTCGGACAAAGATAACGGCTGTAAATGCTCAAAAAGATTTGAGACATCATGCAAAATGGTGGCATAACCACTCTACAAACATCATAACAAGATTCTGAGATCAACAGTTAACATAAAGAAATAGTAGGAACTGAACTGGGGCTTAAATCCAACAATCTTAAAGGTCTATGGATTAGTAACACGTCATCCTAATAGATAGATGAGAAGCCTAGTTCTTAATCCCCGTAGAAGAGAAGAGGATGACTCGGATCGTAAGGCCATGAGGTATAAGGAGTAAAAAGAGCCTTACGTTCCTTCCACAATCAATTCCCTTACATAACTAAAGCATTTCTAGACACAACTTCGACCGGTTTGGCTTGGTAATCCTCTGACAGTCAGGCTCGATACCAAAGCTGTCAGACCCGCTTCAAGTCACATCGATCTAGCCAAGAACACCTCATATCACTTTGCGGCCTCACGCACGGTATTCCCAGGTGTCGCCTTACCATGGCCCGGGACCGTTTGTGCCTTTTGGCTCACGTATATGATAGTGTCGCTAGCATCCATATGACAGAGAACCCGAGCCGACATGGCTAGTCGTGAACCCAAAGCGGCACTAACCCATGGGGACAGGCATACATGAATCAACTTCGAGCATGTCGGTCATCAACGTATGAATCCGGGCTGTAGCAGGCTATGAGGACTCCGGTACCCAGTAGCAGGCTAGGCGGGACTCGGATGTCACCGTGTGACATTTCCCGAAGGGATGTATATAGGAACAAAGTGAAACACATGTCGTCCGATCAAGTGTCCAAAGCAAGAGTCTTTGGGCTGGCGAGACTCCGGTGAACTGGGCAGAAGCGGACTACTATCGCTCAGGAAGCACTAGACTACATTTCCCCATATGAGAGGCTGCCAAGGATAAACAACTAGATTGTCGGATCCCACACATAACAAGCATTTCAAACATACACACAATATGCTCAATATGTGTAGATACAACATGGCATCACAACATAACTCTACGACTCAAATATTTATTCATTAGGCTCCGAGGAGCGAGATATTACAAACATGGGTCTCATGACCCAACACTCGAAAGCATACAAGCAACAAGCACAAGCGGAAGCTTAACATGTCTCGAGTACATACATCTACAAATGAAAAAGGCCGAGAAGCCCGACTATCTACCAGATCCTGCCGAGGGCACAAGATCGTAGCTGAGGTAACAAGCTAAACGTCAAGTCCAAGCGGAACTACTAGCGAGACCGACGCCTCTCGCAAAACATAAAATAAGAAAACGTGAGTACAAACGTACTCAGCAAGACTTACATCGTAACTAACTACATATGCATCATTATCAACAAAGGGGTGGTGGAGTTTGACCGCAGCAAGCCAGCTTTGACTCGGTGGCTATCCTAAACTACATTTGCAAGTAACTCTTTTGAGGTGGCACACGAGTCCACATATTCACCATATCAATACACCACTATGGATCCACTCCCGTCTCCCCTACGAGAACGCCATCCATAGCACTCACGCTTATCGTATGCGCATTTTAGAGTATCCACTTTCACTTGTCTATGAACTGTTATAGGCAACCCGTAAGTCCTTTTCCATGGACATGGCTATTCGAATAGATCATATTAACCCTGCAGGGTGTACTTCTTCACACACGCTCTCGCCACCTACCGCCATGTACACCTCGTGTATCTCGGCAACCTTCAAGCGGAAAACTGGCGAGGGAGTCGGCCACGACCGACTAACCACACAAGTCTCTAGTCCGGGTTTATCGCCTATTCGGGTTCCATCCGCAAGGAGATCCGGCCGGGTGTCGCTCACGGCCCCAAACGATGTGTGCAGGCTCCCAAGTCCACCATCCGGGTGCCACTTGGTACACCGCCATCAGGCCTAGTCATCCCAAGCCCACCTGTCTTGGGTGCCACTTGGTAGACTACTAACACTACCTACAAACACCAGAAACTAGTTGCAACTCCTGGATAGAGATCAGGTTGGTTAATAAGTCGAGAGAGCTTGGAGCGCCCGGAGCCCAATGTGTGGTAGTAACTGCTCATGGATCACAAACACAGAACTCAGTTCCTAAGGACGGCCACAATGAGACAACCCACCATGTACTCCTACATGGCCTCTCACCGCTACCTTTACCAAATCGTGTTCACACACTTAGCTCACACACAAGAGGACATGTTCACGCACCTCCAATTCATCCCCGATGAATCGGACTGACACAACTCTAAGCAATAGCAGGCATGACAAACAAGCATGAATGAGTAGGCACATCAGGGCTCAAACAACTCCTACTCATGCTAGTGGGTTTCATCTATTTACTGTGGCAATGACAGGTCATGCAGAGGAAAGGGGTTCAACTACCGCAGCATGTAACAGTTGAATCGATGTTGTACTAATGTAGTAAAAGAGAGCAGGAGCGAGAGAGTGGGATTGTATCGGAATGAACAAGGGGGTTTTGCTTGCACAGCACTTCAAGATATTATAGTTCTTCATCGGTGTCATCGAACTCATCGTCGATACGTCGCTCATCGAGAGGAACAAACACCGGCAAACAAGGAAGAACACAATCAATGCAATGCCACAATATGATGCATGATCATGACATGGCAATATGTTGTGGTTTGAGCTAATGCAACTAGCAGAAAGTTAAATGAAGTTGGTTTGAACCCTAGGTTCAAATTCAAACTCCACATGAGGCATTTCAAATGCCATTTATTCAAATTGTTGTATACAGCAGATTTAAGTTGTTCAAACATGCATGAAAATGATACAGATGGATAGATTGGATTTTTCTGATCATTTTTCATCTATAATTTATTTAATTTGGAGTTACGGCTGAATTTCTATGAATTTTACAAGTTTTAAACATTTTCTGAAATTTCTAAGTATTTAGAATTAAACTAATTCCAAAAAATGAATTACTGAGTCAGCGCTACATCATCATGACGTCAGCGAGTCAACGGGCAGCCAGGTCAATCGACCAGTGGGTCCCGTGTGTCAGTGATTAGACTAACTAACCTAATTAAAATTAACCCTAACTAACTTGGTTTGCCGGGCGGGGCCCGCACGTCAGTGACCCAGGGGTCAAACTGGGCCCACCCAGTCAATGGTCAGCAGGGTCAAACCTGCCGGCGTCGAGTCGCCAGCGAGGCCGAGACGACGGAGAGCGCCGGAAACGTTGCTCCGGCCACGGTTTGATGCGCGGTGGGTGCTACGAGTAGCTAGCGGCGCGCGATCCAACGGTGGCGGTGTTTGGTCTTTGAGGTGGCGGGAACAACGGCGGCGAAACACGTCCGCGGCGGCGAGTATGCAGCACACTCGGACACGGCGTTTTGGGGCACGGGAGGAGGAGCCGCGGGTTGCTACGGAGTCCTGCGGACTCACTGAACACGGGGGGTAGGCTCGAATGCGTCGTGGGTGCGCTCTAGCTACGGCGGCGCCATGGCCGGCGGCGGGGAGGGTTCGGCTCCGATGGTTGATGCGGTTAGAGAGCGAGGTAGGCAATGGGTCATGGGGGAAACGGTACAGCGGCTCACCGCGGTTCATCTGGTGCTTCTGGCGAGGCAGGGGAGGCACGAGGTCCGGCGAAACGACGACGGGGATCTCCGGCAACCGAGGTCGGAAACGGCGGCATTGGCGAGGCTTCAGGGCGTCCGGTGTTGCGTAGCTCAGCGAGGAGGTCGAGGACGACGCGGCGGAGCTTCTGGACTCATCGGCAGGGCGAGGGGTGGTCGGTGGCCGTGGTGGCGTGAACGGCGTCAGGCGCTTCAGTGCGAGAGGAGGAGAGGCAGGGAGGAGAGAAAGCACGGGAGAGCAGTGAGAGGGCGTGGGGGGCGCGTGGCGTCGCAAGGGAGGTCCAGGGCGACGAGGGGAAGAGCGGCAAGCAGGAGGTGGCTGCGCGCGTGCTCGGCGGCGGTGCACTGTCCCCCTCCTCTGCCTACTGGCAAAGGTAGGTGGTGACTGGCATGGGCAGTGGGCTGCCCAGTCCTGTAAGTGGCACAGGGCCTCTACTCTCTCTCTCTCTTAATTGTTTTTGTTTTCTAATTTTCTGTAAACTTTGTGGCTTTACTAAAAATACTAAAACAGATCCAAAAATCATAAAACTGCTCAATGCCACTGTTTGGAATATAACAAACAGCAACCATTTTAGTTTATGATTATTTGAGCATTTAAACTATTTATTAGCATTAAATGCCCAAATGCAAATACTTTATGAATTAATCCAGTGACCAAATGTGTCATGAAAAATGTGCAGCACCTCTGGTTCTGGTTTATAGCATTTTTCTAGAAATGATGAACATTTTCTAAAGCCATTTGGATTCACTGAAAAATATTTTTGGTTGTACCTATTTGAATTCCTTTAATGCTAGGGTTTCAACATCCCCATTTCAAGTTTCTTTCAAAGTTTAAACATGATGCACACATGAAGTTAGCCTAGTGCAATACCAGAAGCTAGGGATGTGACAGTGAGCCATGTTGGTGAGTAATTATGCTTTAGTAAGAATATTGGTGTTAAGGTTGTGATTCCCTATGCAAGCACGAAAGTCAATAGTTATGCAATGAAATTACATCCTACTTGTGGTGCATTATTCGGTGTTAGTTATGCTTAATGCTCGTTTATGAGAATTTTTGTTTCTTGGTTGGTTGCTTCTCAATCTTTTTGCTAGCCTCCACTTGTACTAAGTAGAAATACTACTTGTGCATCCAAAACCCTTAAACCTAGTTTTGCCATATGTGTCCATCATACCTACCTATATGCGGTATTTTCGTGTCGTTCTAAGTAAATTTGTATGTGCCAACTCTAATTTTCAAAATGAATTTCCTTTTTGTGTTCCTGTACCGCTCATGAAGCGGCAGGGGGTGGCAAATATTTTCCATGCTAGATGTGTTATTCTCAAGATGAGTGTTTATTAACTTGTCATTGCACGAGATACGGCGGTAATAGGGATGCCCAGTCTTGAAATGAAAAAGAAATTTACTTTATGTTGTCAAATAATAAATTCCTTGGATCGATTTATTTTATGTTGTCAAATAACTTTGATATCTTATATGCATGATTATTTATAGCCTCGTATTTCTTCTTCGAATCTTTGGTTTAGTTAGGCCAACTAGATCATTTTTTCTCGCAATGGGAAGAGGTGCTTTGTGATGGGTTTGATCTTACGGTGTCCTCACCCAGTGACAGAAGGGGTAGCGAGGCACGTATGTACCATTGCTATTAAGGATAACAAGATGGGATCTATTCCTACATGAATAGATCTTGTCAACATCATGTCATTGTTCTTATTGCATTACTCTGTTTCTCCATGAACTTAATACACTAGATGCATTCTAGATAGCGGTCGATGTGTGGAGTAATAGTAGTAGGTACAGAATCGTTTCGGTCTACTAATCTTAGACGTGATGCCTATATATTGATCATTGCCTTGGATATCGCCATAATTATTTGTTCTTCTATCAATTGCCCAACAGTAATTTGTTTACCCACCGTGTGCTATTTTCTCGAGAGAAGCCATCAGTGAAATCTACAACCCCCGGGTCTCTCTTTTATCATATTTGCTTTCCGATCTATCTTTTACCGCATTTGTTTTCAGATCTATTATTCCAAAAACCCAAAAATATCTTGCTACACTTTTCTTTATTTATTTTATTTCGTGTTTTTGCAAGACCTATTTATCCAAACTCATACAAATTAATCTATCTTTTTATCGAGGAGGGATTGACAACCCCTCTTACGCGTTGGGTTGCGAGGATTTGTTCTTTGTGTGCAGGTACCGTTTACATAGTGTTGCTTGGTTCTCCTACTGGATTGATACCTTCGTTTCATAACTGAGGGAAATACCTACCGTAGTTGCACTGCGTCATCCCTTCCTCTTAGGGGAAATACCAATACAGTTTCAAGCCGCATCAAGGTGCCATGAAGCAGGTATGCCTTGAACTCCTCGGTCCAACTGCCCTCCCGAGGTTCCAACGCCAGGAGCAGGCAGGTTCCAGAGGTCGGGCCACAAGCCAGGGCGCCCATGAGTGGCACGGGTGGCAGCTCCTCCTGGAGCAGCATCAGGCCTGTGGCCATGGGTGCAACCGATGGCTCTAAGAGCCTTTCCTCGAAGACATCGGGGTTTTGAGGTTCGCTGCGGGATGCTCGCCCGGCGGCGTCATCGGCTTCCTTGTTCGCGCCGCGTGGGACATGCTACAGTTCCAGGCCCAAAAAACTCTTTTCGATTTTACGCACCTCCTCAAGGTATGCCACCATATGCTCATCCTTTGGCTTGTACTCTTTGTTGGAGAAGTTGATGAGCAGCTGTGAATCGCCTTTGATGGTGAGGCGCTTGACCCCCAAGGCAGCAGCGGCCTTGAGGCCGGTGATGAGGCCCTCATACTCTGCAATGTTGTTGGACACCTTCTCGTCGTGATGGAAGCATAGTTGAGCGACGTAGTAAAGCTTGTCTTTGGTTGGGGAGACGAGCACGACCCTAGCACCCGCGCCCTGCCGGGAGAAGGCGCCATCGAAGTGCATGACCCAGTCATTGGGCGCCTTGTCTCCGGGCAAGAGGGACTGGTCCTCTCATGGCTCCCCATCATGGGTATCCATCCACTCCGCCACAAAGTTAGCAAGCGTCGCCCCCTTGATGACTCTTGTTGTGCAGAACTCCAGCTGGAAGGCTCACAGCTCAATGTTCCACTCTACGACTCGGCCCGCGATGTTAGGGCCGCGTAACACCTTCTCTAGAGGGTATGCGGAGACAACCTTGATTGGGCGGCCCTGGAAGTAATGGCACAGCTTCCTGGAGGCGACCAGGAGCACAAGGAGGAGCTTCTGCTGCATTGGGTAAGCGTCTTGTCGTCCCATGACATTGTCTTGACGAAGTACACCGGGTGCTCGATGAGGCGTGAGGCGTCAGCGGCGGCGGCTTGCTTATGGTGGGGCACGGGGAGCCCACACGTGTCACCTGCTGAAGGAGGTGCGAGGCGGCCGGGAGCACCATCTTCTAGCATCGAGGATTCGTGGGGTCCTGCGACCTCGATGGGACCACCAGGCCTTAAAGGGGCGCTAATATGCTCCTCTCGAACCGCCACGAGTGCCGCGCTGGCCGAATGCGGGGTCGCCCCCAAGTAGAGTACCAGGGGCTCACAGGGGCGGGGCGCCACCATGAAGGGCGGACTCGTGAGGTACCTCTTGAGGTCTTCAAAGGCCGCATCCACTTCCGGGGTCTGCTCAAAGGAACCCTTCCTCTTCATTAGCTTGAAGAAAGGCAGGGCACACTCGCCAAGCTTGGAGATAAAGCACCCCGAGAAGTCACGCATCCCGCCAACTTGTGCATTTCCTTGAGGGTCTACGGGGGATGCATCTTCTCGATGGCCTCGATCTTCTCGGGGTTGGCCTCGATTCCCCAGTGTGAGACGAGGAAGCCGGATAGCTTGTCGGAGGGTACCCCGAAAACGCACTTGTCTGGGTTATGCTTCAAGCTCAATTTGTGCAGGTTGGCGAACATTTCCTCCCAGTCTTCAATCAGTGTCTTGGCCTCGTGCGACTTGACCACAATGTCGTCGACATAAGCCTCCGCATTTCTCCCGAGCTGCGGCGCCAGCGTGATGTGCATCCACCGCTGGAAGGTGACGTCGGCTCTTCTCAGCCCGAAGGGCATGTAGGTGTAGCAATACATGCCGCTTGAGGATATGAAGGCCGTCTTCTCGACGTCCTTCACCGCCATCTTTATCTGGTGGTAGCCCCAGGACGCATCCAGGAGGCACGACAGGTCGCATTCCGGCGGGAGTCCATGATCTGGTCAATTCGAGGGAGCGGGAATGGATCCTGAGGGCAAGCCTTGTTAAGGCTCGTGAAGTCGACGCACATGTGTTATTTTCTGCCCTTCTTGGGGACGACAACTGCGTTCGCGAGCCACTTCGGGTGCCACACCTCTCGTATGACCCGAGCTTCATGCAGTTTGTGCACCTCTTGGACAATGTGAAAGAACGTGGATGTCACCTAGAGGGGGTGAATAGGCGATTTAAAATAATTACGGTTTAGGCTTGAACAAATGCGGAATAAACCTAGCGGTTAATTTGTCAAGCACAAAACCTACAACAACTAGGCTCACCTATGTGCACCAACAACTTATACTAAGCAAGATAAACAACTATGTGATAGCAAGACATATGACAAGAAACAATATGGCTATCACAAAGTAAAGTGCATAAGTAAAGGGCTCGGGTAAGAAATAACCGAGGCACACGGAGACGACGATGTATCCCGAAGTTCACACCCTTGCGGATGCTAATCTCCGTTTGGAGCGGTGTGGAGGCACAATGCTCCCCAAGAAGCCACTAGGGCCACCGTAATCTCCTCACGCCCTCGTACAATGCAAGATAACGTGATTCCACTAAGGGACCCTTGAGGGCGGTCACCAGACCCGTACAAATGGCAACCCTTGGGGCGGACTATCGGATCTCGGGTTCCGTCAAAACCCTCAAGGTTCGAACACTGGGGTGCGCGCGAATATCTCCCCCTACCGAATCACGCCCTCAACCTCGCGACGATCTCTAAGGCTAGCTCGACGAACTCGCAACACAAGAGACACAAGAATTATACTGGTTCAGGCCACCGTTGTGGTGTAATACCCTACTCCAGTGTGGTGTGGTGGATTGCCTCTCGGGCTGAGGATGAACAGTACAAGGGGAAGAACAGCCTCCTGAGGTGAGGTGCTCTTGTGCTTGGTGGATGTGTGGATGGGTTGGATCTAGTCCAAGATGAGATGGCTGAGGCTCTGTCTCCAGATGAGATGAGATGAGATGAGATGAGATGAGATGAGATGCCTCCTACTATGATGGCTAATCCTATTTATATAGGCCCTGGTCCTCTCCCCAAATATTGAGCGGGAAGGGAGCCAACAACGGCCAATTTGAAAGGGGACAGCTAGTACAAGCTATCCTGACAAAAGCAGTCTTTGCCTGCAAAAGGCTCTGGTGGTGACGCCGCCTTGGGCCCCATGGTGACGTCCGTCTTGCCGTCCTGCTGGTCTTGGTCTCTTTGCACCAATATGGAAACCTTTGCTTGACATCTCGGTACTCCTCGCCTGCGCTTGCCTCCTTAGCACCAAAGAGGAAACAAGGACACTATGCGTGTTGGCGCCCGCCTGGTGCTCGCCTGATCTCGTTCATCATGGCTCACGTCATGAGAACCTCGCGAGGTTTGCCTTGCCTTGATCTCTCTGCCCCTCGCGAGCCATCCTTGTGAGGCCGCCCCCAAGGAGGTCTTGCATCGTCCGCCTCGTGAGGCTTGGCCCCTCGCGAGGGTCTCGAATGCTTGTTGGTGAAGATGAGCCATACGGGCCCGCTCGCAGGGCCACGCCGTGGGCCGCAGGCAGGCAAGTTTGGGGACCCCCGTTCCCAGAACGCCGACAGTAGCCCCCAGGCCCAAGGTGCGCTCGGGCTTGGCTTCGAGGCGAAGCCAAAGGGCAAGTGCGGAGCGCCGCGGTCCCCAACAGCCTGCGGCCTTGGTCGACGCGTGGCGGTTGATTGGACATGGGCGCCTCCGCTTCCTCATGCTGCCTCGGCAACAGCCTGACTTGACGAGTCCCTGCTGCATGCAAGGAAAAATCATCATTACCTGTGATCGTGGGGGCGCTGGTTGGCCTTCTCCTGCTATAAATGGGGAGGGGGCAGAGCCCCCGTCGCCCATCTCTTCCCATTCCACTCGCTTCTCCCCCTTTGCTCCATTACCAGTAGCGACACCAATGGCGCCGATCCGAAGGTTTTCCGCTGCAGAGAAAGGAAAGACCCCCAGCGACGAGCCAGGGCCGCTTCCGCCGAAGAAGAGGCCGGCCCACCCCCATGACATGGTGGTGATGCAGGAGGTGACAAGGCCTTGGTGCGAGCGGCCTCCTCCTGGGTATCCGCTGCCCCTGTACACCCAAGCCGAGGGCTCGGGAGGAAGAGGCGGCGAGCAGCGCCATGCGCGCCGAGGCCATGGTCGCGGTACCGCGATGGCGCGCGTCGCTGCCCCTGGAGTCCACGCCGCGGACTCCTCGCGCGAGCTTGTGCTATGGGCGGCGATGCCTCCGAGCACCTGGATCTGCTTCCCTTCCTTCTTCTCTGCCGAGATGCCGCCGAGGGGGCCCCTCGAGCTTTGGCTGCAGCACGCCGACTATGACGCGCTGGCGACTGGAGCGGAAGTTGAGGCCGTCTCCTCGGGCAAGATCTTCATGACCCGAGGCTGGGGTGAGGTCACTCAAGTGTGTCGTGCAAAGGGCGCCCTCACGATCCACTTCGAGTACGATGGCGCCTCCACGCTGTTCTTCAAGGTCTTCGACGCAGAAGGCCTCCGCCTGGAGTGCTGCTCCGGAAGGGGCCATCAGGACGGCGTCGCAGCAGGGGAGGGCCTGCTATCCACGTCGCCAGCAGCTTCTCCGGAAGTAGCAGCGATGCCTGGGAGTCCAGCGATTCTCCTGAGCTCTAAGAGACTCCGGAGACGAGCGACGACAGCTATGTGCCCCCAAGCTCCCGCCAAGCCCGGAGCAGGGCTGCGACGTCCGGTCGCCGCCGCCGCTGATCTGGATGAGGTTAGCGCCAGCTTTCCATGGCCCACTGTTGATGATGGCGTCGGCCATTGGGGCGCGTGTAGATAGGACTCCTTGAAGCCCTTTCCTTTTGTTCCATGCGAGGAATCAAGAAGTTCCCGGTGGGGGCGTATAAAGGGTCCGCAATGTTCTTTGTTGATATTATCCTGATTATGAAATTGTGCGTGTGCGTGCCCCCATTGCGGCTCGGTTTCCCCTTTCCAACCTCGCGACAGCTTGGTGCTCTAAGCTGATAGGTCATGGTCCCCAGGCAGGCTTCAGTCGTCGCTGGTATGCCAGGTCACGATGCCATGGTCAAGGCCAAGAGGTGAGCGGCTCGAGGTCCAGTAAGAGTTCCTAAGACGCGATGCTCAGGAGGTCCCCTTTAGCGCCCAAGCGGCCGCCGAGAGTTAGGAAAGGGAGACTACGTTGCCGCAGCGAGGCAGCACAATGATAACTTTATGCTGTAGCGATTAGTCGACCCGAGCGTGGAAACTTATCTTGGTAGTCCAGGGTCCGTCCTCCGCGAGACGCCAGGCTCGTGTGTTGGCGATCGTAGCTTAGCTAGGTCGGGCCCGTATGAGTCTTCCTCTCTTCCCACGCTCTCCTTCGTGCTCTACGTCCTCAGGTCACAGCCCTCGAGCAAGCTCAGCCGCCGCTAGTATGCCAGGTCGTGATGCCATGGTCAAGGCCACGGGATGAGGGCTGGAGAGCCAGTAAGAGCTCCTGAGTCATGATGCTCAGGAGCCCCCCTTTTAACGCGCAAGCGGATCACATGGGAGAAGAGGGAGCCCGCGGTGCCGCCTGTCGTGGTCCTCAGGAGGTTCCTGCAAGTCAGCACGAGGTGGGGCGCAGATTGCCGTTATGATAGCCGGGAGGCCACTGATTGCTTCGCCAGAGAATGGACGCACTGAGGGCCTGGTGATGTGGCGCGCGCGTCCAGAGCTCGGCGGCTCAGATTTGTCGATGTTGCAGGGACAGACCCAAGCACAAGCGCCATGCCAGAGTGAGCAGCTCCCGTGGTAGGTGACAATCAAGAAGGTGATAGTCATAGATAGATTAAGCATGGAAAGCAAACTAGCTCAAGTAAAACGCAGGGGAGATATATGCCACTGGGTCAGGCCCGAGTGGCTTGGGGATGATGCAGCCCGAGGGGCGCCCCCAGCAAGGTAAGCTAAAGACAAACAAGAAGGGATACATTCCACGGGGATGGACCCATGCGGCCTGGGATTGATGCAGCCCTGAGGGCGCTCCCAGCTAAATAAATTTGGAAAATGTCACTTGGTTCTGTTGATGAAGGAATGTCGGGGCAGCTGAAGGTACGCGGCGAAGGGGTTGCTCTTCACGAGCCATCGGGGCCCTGAGCCTCGGCAGGCTCTGGGGGTCCGGGTGGTTCCTTGAGGACCGTCTCCATCTCCGCCGGGACTGCGTGGTGCCTGGCCTCCTGAGCCGCCAGGACGTGTCGCAAGTTGCGTTGGTAGGCGGATGCCACGCTCGGCAGGCCGAAGGGCATGCGAACGTAGCTGTGCGGTGGGCCCTCGTAGCCTCCCACGCGCGAAGGCCAGAAGAGCTCCTGAGATTCGGCCCAGTTGAGCCCTGGGACGTCGATGCAGACACGCAGCCCGGCACCCTCGCCTGGATGTGGGGCTGCGCCAGGTGAGCGGCGACCGCCGCGCATGGCCCTCGAATCCTGTAGTTCCTGAGTGGTCTTGGTAATGAACTCCTGAGCGCTGGGCGCTTCTCGCACTGTGTCCTCCTGTGGGAGTCGTGCCATGAAGCATTCCTCCAAATGGTGCCCGAGCGCCTCCCTCGTGATGTTGGCAAGGTCTGAGGCCCTCCAGAAGAGAGCCCCCGAGCCCTGCCCGAGGAGGGCGCCGGGCGCGCCTTCCGATGCGATGGAGGGAGGCGCCCCAGGTGCGGGCGCCGATCCAGTCGTGGCGCCGCTTGCCTAAGGCCCTATGCGGAGCAGCTGCTTCTTCTTCTTGGGGATGGCCTCAGGAGGGTATTCGCCCTTGCTGTCGGGGTCGTCGATTGCTGCAGCTTGGAAGGCACTCTCAAGGGAGCACACCGCATCTCTTTCTTCGCAGGGGACTGTGATGACTCCGCCACTTCCTGGCATCTTGAGGACGTTGTAGCCGTGGTGAGTCACCGCCATGAACTTGGCCAGGGCTGGATACCTGAGGATGGCATTGTACGGCAGATGAATGTGGGAAACGTCGAAGTCGATGAGCTTGGTGAGGTAGTTTTCGCGTTGTCCAAAGGTGACTGGGAGGCGGACCTGCTCTATCGGGGTGGTGGAGCCGTCGGTTACTCCTGAGAAAGGCTTGGTAGGTTGAAGCTGATCGTAGGGCACTTGAAGGTCGCCGAACATCTCGACGGACAGGACGTTAAGCCCTGCGCCGCCGTCGATGAGAGTCTTGTACTTGCACGTTGCTGATGACGGGTGAACAGAGCATTGGGAGAGCGCCAGCGGTGGCCGCGCACTTGAGCTGGTCTACTGACCTAAAGGTAATAGCGCACTTGGACCACCTGAGCGGGCGTGTAGCCTCGAGCTTGGGGAGGACTGCGTTCACCTCGCGGGCAAACTGCTTGAAAATGCGCTGTGAGGCTGGGGCTTGAGCTCCGCCCAGGATGCAGGCGATAGCACGCGGCTCCTGGAAGCCCCCAGCCCCCTCGTCTTGATGGTGGTCGTCGTTCCTTCTTGGTGGAGGCGGCAGCGGAGGAAGCCCAGCATTGCCCTGAGGACGGTCCTCCCGAGGCTGATCCTGCCAACGGTCCTCATGAGGCCGGTCGCGCCACTCCTTGCGTGGGCCCCGGTCGTCCCAGCATCCTCCGCCACGTCCTCCTCCTCGTCTGTAGCCTCGGTCGTTGCGCTCGGGGCATCGACCGAAGCGTCCGTCGCAAATGGCCCTGATCTCTTGGCAATCACTGGGGTTGTGGTTGTGCACGTTGTGGAAGGCGCAGAACGGTCGGCTGCTCTTGGATGACTCAGGCTGGTCCCTGCCGCGCTTCGTGTCCGGCTTTGCCGCGAGTACGGCCGCTCCCTTGCGCTTCACGTCCTTGGCCTTGGCTTTCTTCTCCTCCAGGTCGGCAGCTAGGAGCTCGAGAAGGGAGAGGCGCCCTTCCTCAGCTCTTGCGCACTTGGTCGCCAGGTTGAACAGCTCCAGGGATGTGCACAGCTCCTCGTGGATGACGAGCTCCTCCTTCATATTGACGTCGCGGACACCATCGGAGAACGCAGAGATGATGACCTCGTCCGTCACCATGGGGATCTTGAGGTGAACGTTGTTGAAACGCTGGATGTACTTCTGGAGGGTCTTCCCAAATGTCGGATCTCGGGTTTCGGCAAAACCCTCAAGGTTTGAACACTGCGGTGCACGCGAAGATCTCCCCCTACTGAATCACGCCCTCAACCTCGCCATGATCTCCAAGGCTAGTTCGACGAACTCGCAACACAAGAGACACAACATTTATACTGGTTCGGGCCACCGTCGCGGTGTAATACCCTACTCCAGTGTGGTGTGGTGTATTGCCTCTCGGGCTGAGGATGAACAGTATAAGGGGAAGAACAGCCTCCTGAGGTGAGGTGCTCTTGTGCTTGGTGGATGTGTGGATGGTTTGGATCTAGTCCAAGATGAGATGGTTGAGGCTCTATCTCCAGATGAGATGAGATGAGATGCCTCCTACTATGGTGGCTAATCCTATTTACAGAGGCCTTGGTCCTCTCCCCAAATATTGAGCGGGAAGGGAGCCAACAACGGCCAATTTGAAAGGGGACAGCTAGTACAAGCTATCCTGACAAAAGCAGTCTTCACCTACAAAAGGCTCTGGTGGTGACGCCGCCTTGGGCTCCATGGTGACCTCCGTCTTGTCGTCCTGCTGGTCTTGGTCTCGTTGCACCAATATGGAAACCTTTGCTTGACGCCTCGGTACTCCTCGCCTGCGCTTGCCTCCTTAGCACCAAAGAGGAAACAAGAACACCGTGCGCGCTGGCGCCCGCCTAATCTCGTTCGTCATGGCTCACGTCATGAGAACCTCGCGAGGTTTGCCTTGCCTTGATCTCTCTGCCCCTCGCGAGCCAGCCTGGTGAGGCCGCCCCCGAGGGGGTCTTGCATCGTCTGCCTCGCGAGGCTTGGCCCCTCGCGAGGGTCTCGAATGCTTGTTGGTGAAGATGGGCCGTACGGGCCCGGTCGCAGGGCCACGCTGTGGGCCACAGGCAGGCAACTCTGGGGACCCCCTTTCCCAGAATGCTGACACGGTCACCAAACTCATACACTTTGGCAACCCTTGGGGGCGGTCACCGGTACCCATCAAATTGCTCGGGGCGGTCTCCACAACCTAATTGGAGACCCTGATGCTTGCCCGGAGCTTTACACCACAATGATTGAGCTCCGAACACCACCAACCATCTAGGGCGCCCAATCACCCAAGAGGAACAAGCTCAAGGGTACCAAGCACCCAAGAGTAATAAGCTTCTCAACTTGTAACTTCCACGTATCATCGTGGAGAACTCAAACCGATGCACCAAATGCAATGGCAAGGGCACACAGAGTGCCCAAGTCCTTCTCTCCCAAATCCCACCAAAGCAACTATGCTAGGGAGGAAAATGAGAGGAAGAACAAGAAGGAGAACACCAAGAACTCCAAGATCTAGATCCAAGGGGTTTCCCTCACATAGAGGAGAAAGTGATTGGTGGAAATGTGGATCTAGATCTCCTCTCTATTTCCCCCAAAAAACTAGCAAGAATCCATGGAGGGATTGAGAGATAGCAAGCTCGAAGAAGGTCAACAATGGGGGAAGAACACGAGCTCAAAGGATAAGGTTTATTGGGAAAGAAGACCCCCTTTTATAGGTGGGGAAATATCCAACTGTTATGCTCACAGCCTGCACAGAGCGGTACAACCGCTCATGGGAGCGCTACTACCGCTAGGGTGGTGGAAGCTCTTTGAAAAACAATAGCGAGGAGGCAAAAGGCCGGTAGAACCACCGGAGCGGTACTACCGCTCGTCCTCACGGTACTACCGCTAGGGGTAGCGATACTACTGCTTACGAGCGGTACTAAAAAAAATATCCGTGCCAACCACCGCTGGACTTATGATGAGTTTTTGGTCTGGAGCGGAAGTAGCCACAGAAGTAGCCGCGGCAGTACCGCTCCCAAGAGCAGTAGTAAGAAATTACATCCCCTCCAAGCGGTAGGACCACTCCCATGGGCGGTAGTACCGCTGCAGTCTTTTTAAGGACACCAAAACTGACACAACTTCTGCAAACGGACTCTGAATCCAACGAAACGAAGTTTGTTGGAAAGCTAGAGACAAGGGCTAACACAATCTTGATAGAAATAACAATAAGAAGGAAATTAGAAAAGGCCCAAGATAAAATGGTGAGAACCCTTCCTTGAATAAGACCGGTAAAACCTCCAACACCGAAAACGCAATAGAAGAAGCATGAGAACTCCGTTTTCGATGAACTCGAGCTTGTCATCAAGATGACCATAAGCTCTAAGACTCACAAAGAGAACCAAACAAGAACCAAGAAATATGATTCAAGGATGCAATGGTTTGAGCTCTCTGTGAACGATACGATCATGCTACTCATCAAGAGCCCCCCTTGATAGTACGGCAATCGATCCTATAACCCGGTCTCCCAACTACCACCATGAGACCGGTAAAATAGAAAACCTATCAAGGGCAAACCTTTGCCTTGCACAAAGTACACTTGAGCTAGATGTAGACGATCTTGACTTCCTCAAGTTGGACCACCATTCTTGATTGCGTTGGCTTGGTGAAGACTAGTAGATTGCTCCCCCATACTCCACTATGGGTGAGCCACTCTTCGGCACATATTCACAAGTCTCCATTATCACCACAATGGACGACAAGCTTCAAGCACTTGATCTCTTCGTGGTGCATCACTTGAACTTGTACACGGCAACCTAACCCCACAAAGAACTCTCACGAAGACCATGGGTTATTTGCATTCAAAATAAGAAAAGAGAACTATTAAGAACTTTTAAAATAAGGGTTAGGAATTAATTTGGGTTGTGCTATATCTATCAAAGAGTATACAATAATTATGGATTTGGTAAATCAAATCCATGGTTTAATAACGAACCGTGTTAACTTACCATAACAACAACTCAATTCCTATCGAATTCCTATAGTGGAATTCCTATAGGATAGAACATACACAGGGTGTTAGTACACAAAGCGTAATTGACAATGCTTACCATGCCATGGAATCACTTGATCCATCTTGGTACATCTTCTATGCTTTGTGTGTCGATCAACTTGATTCACTCTTTGACTTAGTCTTGATCAACCTCTCACAAGACCAATCTTTAGGTAATTCCTTGAATAGCACCTTGGTCAACACAAACTCTCCTTGAAACCAACACATGTACTCCAAGAAAAGCCTGTGGACAAAACCTTCAAATATAACTCAAGGCAACCATTAGTCCATAGAGATTGTCATCAATTACCAAAACCAAACATGGAGGCACCGCATGTTCTTTCAATCTCCCCCATTTTGGTAATTGATGACAATCACTTTCAAGAGAGTTTATACAAGGAATTATGCATCATCATGCAATGCAAAAACCAATAATGCATGCATATGAGGGTCAAACGCTTAGGAACACAACCAAAGCAAGAAAAGATGACTCTCTAAACTTCTCCACAAAACTCTCTGAAACTTCTCTCCTATTGGCATCGATTGCCAAAACGGGAGAAAAGCTTAGAAGGCCAATATAAATTGTGTTTCTCCATAAATTGTGTATTTCTCCACATGAGAGTGGAATGCAATACACATATCCAATGGTAAATACTTGGAGGAAGAAAAACTATATTGAGGCCCAAAGATTGCAAAAGAATGATATGCCACAAAGACATAACAAAGAGAGAAACAAGCAATCAAGCAATCAAAAGATACCAATTGAAGCAAGCTATCAAAAGATACCAATTGAACCAACTAGACCAAAGATCCTATGAGCCACATGAATAAAAGATATTATGATATGAGCAAAGGAGTGTTCTAGAGAAACTAGAGAAGCTCCCCATGATTTGTGCATAATTTAGTTTTGTAATTGAATACAATGAGCACAAAATAGGATCGTCACTCCCCAAGATCAATAGAACCTCATGAGAAGTGCAAGAGAGCAACGGAGCTAAAGACACTAGTGAAGCTCCCCATGATTTGTGCACTCCTTAGAATATTTCTATTAGGATACCAAGTGCACAAAAATAGGACCATCACTCCCCGAAAATCAATAGAAACTCACAACAAGTGCAAGTGGACATGTAGGAAACAAAGCCTAGCACTTGCAACAAACAAATGGTTGATAAACATATAAAAGAGGCAACTTAAGAGTAGGCTCAACCAAAATGATGTGTGTGAGTCATGGCAAAGCACTTGAGAAGACTAATGTAAGGGTGAGCATTAAGCATCAACATAGTCTTGAATAGTGGAAATACAAGGTGCATGACATGTCCTTCCCACACACACCAAGCAAATGGGTTCACAAGCACACTAAATATGCACAATGAATAACCAACACTTGTGACAACCCATGGTGAAGAAAGAAAATGATAGCTTTGTCAAGAGGAGGGATACCAATCAAAATGGCAAAAGCCCCATCAAGACAAGCAAGAGAAAAAAATATCTTCACCACAACAGAGTGCATCAAGATGCAACGATATAAGATCCGCACTCAAGATAAATCCTTTCACATAACCACCAAGGAAAGGTGGACGTGACAAAGTAAGGATATCAACTACAGATGTAACTTCTCTCAAGTGTATAAGATTCTAGGTACATGAAAATCATGATGATATCAATCCACAAAGAAGGATATACACACGAAATAGTTACAAAAAGGAAAGAACAAGATATCCACAAGGAAGTCATAAATATACCAATAAGAAATTTGCTTGAGAGCATAGCACATGGATAGATATGGTCTTATTGTATATAAATGAATTCCAACCACACGAACATCAAAGACATCACAACTAGCAACAAGCAATCATTGTTGGGATGCTTTGAGAAAGGAAACAAGTATCACAAGAAAGAATGAATAACATGCCATGATACAACCTACATAAGGTTGATGCAAGAAATGTGTACATGAAGTATATGAAGATACTTGTTACCGAGTTAACATTGGAAGGATGTCGTAGATACCAATTGAAGGTAGATAGTAGTTCATTGATCATCCTAGCTTGACTCCAATAAGCACATGGTAAAAACACCTTCCTTGTGAGTGAGCTGAGCATCCAATGCATCTCCAATTGTTCCTAGAACAACAACAGAAACAAAATGGTACCCAACCTCATTGGGACCAAAGAGTTAGAGAACCAACAATATACAGGACAAACTCCACATAAATATGTGCATATAGATATGAAAAAGAATTTCATGCACATCTCATCCAATTTGAGACTTGGTGGAGTTTCCCCTATACATTGGGTCAAAGAAAGAAAGCATGCCAAAGAAACTACATGAAGTTAATATGCATGCTCAAGACTTTCAAGAACCGATACCAATTGACAAAGAAATACCAAGTGAAGAAAAGATACCGAATGAATAAATCAACACTTGGAGGATATCAACTGAAAGATACATCAAGGAATGAGATATCCATTGATACACGCAAAAACAAAGATGTCAAAATCTCAAAAGAGAGAATGGTTCCAAACAAACCAAGTGCTCTACAAAGTTTCATGATGGCACAAAGTACCAAAAAGAAACTGTTTGCATTCCACCAACACACACTTGATAAGGATCACAAGGTGAGCGTTCTAAGAAAAATAGGATAGCTCCCCCAAGCATTGTGCATTATAGAGAATTTGCATTTGAATACGAAAAGCACAAGATGGGATCACCACTTTTATTATATCTATACAAACACTAGACAAGCTCAAGAAAATAACAAGATACACAAGTGGTATGGAATACAATGGGAGTTGACACAATCCTAGGCAAGAGATAAGGCAAATAAAAGCAAAAGGCCAATGTAAAGATGATCAATAATTTCTACCACGCATAAGTGAGTACCAATTGTCAAAAGACAAGAAGTATTTGGAAATAATTACCTTTGGTAGATAGCAAGGATATCCAACATCATCTTCACACCAAATACAAGCAAATTGTAACTTGTAGAGCTAACATGCCACCTAGGAACAAGATAATTTACAATATCAATTCTAGGTGACAATATCTCAAATGTACACATTTTTCTAGGCTTGTAATATGCACATAGCATATTACTCCCCCATAATGTGATACCAATAAAAACTTAACAAGAGGCAATAAGAGGATCCAACAAGAGATAATTAATGGACTATTCAGAATTTGAATTTCTCATGAGAAGACATACCACATAGCGACTAGATAATCTTGTAATATCAATACTAGATGGTATTCCTCATGTACACACATTTATAGGATTGTGAGGTGCACAAAGCACATCACTCCCCCACAATGGGATATTCCACTAATCTCTCACAAGAGCCAACTAAGATACAAACAAGATGACCTTTCTCACGACATAGGTAGCAATGTCTACTCTTCACTTTCTTCTCCCTTGATTTCTCAACTTGAGAAGCATTAGCTTGAGTTTTCTTGGGAGAGGCCTTTCTTCAACTTGAGGTTGAGCATGAGAATGCACTTGTGGTCGCTTCCCTTGTTGCTTGTCACTAATGTCCTTCTTCTTCAATGGGCAAGATCTAACATTATGCCCTTCAATCTTGCACTTGAAGCAAATAATCTTGGCCGAATTCTTGACTTGTTTTTTGCCCTTCTTCTTGTTTATCTTGGACTTATTCTTCTTATTGGAGTTGAATCCAAGTCCACCTTTGTCATTGGGAGATTTTTGCACACTCAAGATATTGTTGAGTGTGGACTTCCCTTCATGACACATTTCCAAGTCTTTCTTTAATGAAGTGACTTGGGCCTTGAGCTCTTTGATTTCCTCTACATGGTTAGTCTCAACACAAGTACTAGAGGAAGTATAAACTTCATCGTTAGAGCAACAAGACAAGGAGAGCAATTCATCACAAGATGTACTAACATTATGAGTAGATGAATTACACGGACTCGCACATGGCAATATAGCATTTTGACTTGAAGTAGTGCTAGTATCCACATGAGGCTCACTAGATGTTACCTTAGCAATCATGGCCTCATGAGCAATATTTAGAACATTATGGGATACTAGAAGATCATCATGAGAGCTTGAGAGCTTTTCATGGCTTTCTTCCAATTTCCCATAAGTGCTAGATAGCAACTCAAGTTGAGCCCGTAGCTCAACATTCTCCTTAAAAATGGATGCTTCACATGTAATAGAGTTAGTAGCACAAGCATCATCATTAACAAAAAGAGGAGAGGATTAAGAAGCTTCAAGTTGAGCATGAGACTTGGTGAGTTTGATGAGCTCACCCTTGATGACCCTTGAGCCATTTTTGAGGTGCTCAAAATCCTCAAGGAGTTTACCATGAGAAACTTCAAGCTTAGCATTTTTAGGTTCAAATCATTTGCCACCTCAAGTGCTCTATCATGAGATTCCTTTATTCTAGATAATTATAGAGCAAAGGTATCCTCAAGAGATTGCTTGGTGGTTTGTTAAAGTTCAAGAGCTTGAGAGAGGTCCGCGATCTCATTAGCGTAATCACGCTCATGACCTTCCATTTTATCAATGGTTACCTCATGCTCCTCGAGATGAGATTCCAACTCCTCAATGTATTTCTTGCCCTCAATGGCAATAGACATGATTTCCGTGAAGTTGGAACGAGCAATTTTATTCTTATGAAGAGCTTTAAAAATCATTTCTCCCTTGATTTTTAAGGAAGCAACATTATCGTTCTCTTCATCATTATCCTCATCATCATTATCATTAACATCATCATCAAGAGACATATTGGGGTTCAAAGTAGGAGATACCTTTGAAGCCTTATCCATAAGGAAAAAAGCAATAGATGATGATGTAGGATCCCTTGAAGCACCATTTAAGACCACATCTTGTTCCATGGAGTGTTGAGTTTCCTCTACATTGTTAGCACAACAACTCGAGGAAATAGATACATTTTTATCATGGCAACAAGACATAGCAAGCATATCATCATGAGATATGAGCAAGCAATTTCTACATGATATGCAAGGACTACCAACACAAGCATGTGAAACATGTAAGGTGCTCGAAGTGTTAAAGTCTAAAGAAGGACCATTGCAATAAGATAGTGACGAAGAATCACCAAGAACAAGCACACTATCATCATTGCAATGACCAACACTACTCACCCTAGCATTACCTTGTGGCAATCCACATGTAGGTGAAGTAGAAGAAGTTGAGAAGGCAACACAGCCGGAGGTGGAGGGAGAACAATCATCCCCACAAATATTGGACACACCATATTTATCTTGAAGCTTTGTCCACAACTCATGAGCATCCCGGAACGGCATGAGTTGAAATATAACTACATTTCTCAAAGCATCGAAAAGCACATCAGAAGCTTGAGCATTGAGATAAGAGTTGTTCTCATCCTCTAAAGATGATCTTTGGGGATCCTTTGGAGGAGAAAAACCCATATCTACAATTCGCTCTAAATTTGGGTCCATGACCCTAAAGAGATTAAGCATGTGAATTACCCAAACATCAAAATTTGTGCCATTGAAACTAAGAGTGTCAGAGAATCCTAATCCCCTAGTCGACATCTTTACTCTCTAGGCGGTTAAGCCTGACAAAGAGAGACGAGGCTCTGATACCAATTGAAAGATCGTGGATGTCGCCTAGAGGGGGGGTGAATAGGCGATTTAAAATAATTACGGTTTAGGCTTGAAAATGCGGAATAAACCTAGCGGTTAATTTGTCAAGCACAAAACCTACAATAACTAGGCTCGCCTATGTGCACCAACAACTTACACTAAGCAAGATAAACAACTATGTGATAGCAAGATATATGACAAGAAACAATATGGCTATCACAAAGTAAAGTGCATAAGTAAAGGGCTCGGGTAGGAGACAACCGAGGCACGCGGAGACGATGAAGTATCCCGAAGTTCACACCCTTGCGGATGCAAATCTCCGTTTGGAGCGGTGTGGAGGCACAATGCTCCCCAAGAAGCCACTAGGGCCACCGTAATCTCCTCACGCCCTCGCACAATGCAAGATGCGGTGGTTCCACTAAGGGACCCTTGAGGGAGGTCACCGAACCCATACAAATGGCAACCCTTGGGGGCGGTCACCGAACCCATACACTTTGGCAACCCTTGGGGGCGGTCACTGCAGATCAAATTGCTCGGGGCGGTCTCCACAACCTAATTGGAGACCCCGACGCTTGCCGGAGCTTTACATCACAATGATTGAGCTCCGAACACCACCAACCATCGAAGGCGCCCAAGCACCCAAGAGGAACAAGCTCAAGGGTACCAAGCACCCAAGAGTAATAAGCTTCTCAACTTGTAACTTCCACGTATCACCGTGGAGAACTCAAACAGATGCACCAAATGCAATGGCAAGGGCACACGGAGTGCCCAAGTCCTTCTCTCTCAAATCCCACTAAAGCAACTAATGCTAGGGAGGAAAATGAGAGGAAGAACAAGAAGGAGAACACCAAGAACTCCAAGATCTAGATCCAAGGGATTTCCCTCACATAGAGGAGAAAGTGATTGGTGGAAATGTGGATCTAGATCTCCTCTCTCTTTCCCCCCAAAAACTAGCAAGAATCCATGGAGGGATTGAGAGATAGCAAGCTCGAAGAAGGTCAACAATTGGGGAAGAACACGAGCTCAAAGGATAAGGTTCATTGGGAAGAAGACCCCCTTTTATAGGTGGGAAAAAATCCAACCGTTATGCTCACAGCCCGCACAGAGCGGTACTACCGCTCATGGGAGCGGTACTACCGCTAGGGCGGTGGAAGCCCTTTGAAAAACAACAACGAGGAGGAGAAAGGCCGGTAGAACCGCCGGAGCGGTACTACTGCTCGTCCTCACGGTACTACCGCTAGGGGTAGCGGTACTACTGCTTGCGAGCAGTACTAAAAAAATACATCCGTGCCTACCACCATTGGACTTATGATGAGTTTTTGGTCCAGAGCGGAAGTAGCCACGGAAGTAGCCGCGGCAGTGCCGCTCCCAAGAGCGGTAGTAAAAAATTACATCCCCTCCAAGCGGTAGTACCGCTCCCATGGGCGGTAGTACCGCTGCAGCCTTTTTAAGGACACCAAAACTGACACAACTTCTGCAAACGGACTATGAATTCAATGAAACCAAGTTTGTTGGAAAGCTAGTGACAAGGGATAACACAATCTTGATAGAAATAACAATAAGAAGGAAATTAGAAAAGGCCCAAGAGAAAATGGTGAGAACCTTCCTTGAATAAGACATGTAAAACCTCCAACATCGAAAACGCAATAGAAGAAGCATGAGAACTCCGTTTTTGATGAACTCGAGCTTGTCATCAAGATGACCATAAGCTCTAAGACTCACAAAGAGAACCAAACAAGAACCAAGAAAGATGATGCAAGTATGCAATGGTTTGAGCTCTCTGCGAACGATACGATCAAGCTACTCATCAAGATCCCCCCTTGATAGTACGGCAATCGATCCTATAACCCGGTCTCCCAACTACCACCATGAGACTGGTAAAATAGAAAACCTATCAAGGGAAAACCTTTGCCTTGCACAAAGTACACTTGAGCTAGATGTAGACGATCTTTACTTCCTCAAGTTGGACAACCTTTCTTTATTGCGTTGGCTTGGTGAAGACTAATAGATTGCTCCCCCATACTCCACTATGGGTGAGCCACTCTTCGGCACATCTTCACAAGTCCATTGTCACCACAATGGACGGCAAGCTTCAAGCACTTGATCTCTTCGTGATGCATCACTTGAACTTGCACACGGCAACCTGACCCCACAAAGAACTCTCACGAAGACCATGGGTTAGTACACAAAGCGTAATTGAGAATGCTTACCATACCATGGGATCACTTGATCCCTCTCGGTACATCTTCTATGCTTTGTGTGTCGATCAAATTGATTCACTCTTTGACTTAGTCTTGATCAACCTCTCACAAGACCAATCTTTAGGTAATTCCTTGAATAGCACCTTGGTTGACACAAACTCTCCTTGAAACCAACACATGTACTCCAAGAAAAGCCTATGGACAAAACCTTCAAATATAACTGAAGGCAACCATTAGTCCATAGAGATTGTCATCAATTACCAAAACCAAACATGGGGGCACCGCACGTTCTTTCACAATGAACGCCTGCTTCTCCGGTAACAGCGTCGTGCCTTCGCTTGGATCAAGGGCATTGGGGCACACCGTGAGGTGGTGTTCTATTACTTCCCTTGGGACACTGGAAAAATCCGACGCCTTGCATGTGAACACATCCTTGTTCGCTCGGAGGTAGGTGACGAGCGCCTCCTCCTGCTCCGGGGGAAGGCCGGCACCGATAGTGAAGGTGGGGCCTGAGCCGCCAACGTCGACCGGCAGCTTCTTCGTCTCTGCGCGATCTCGAGAGAACAACTTCGGAAAAGCATAACAAAGTAAGTAAGTTTATGTGTGAAAAAACATACATACCGCGGAGGATCTCCTTCCAAGCTTGCAGCTGGAGCGACCAGCTGAGATGTTGGTATGGGGAGCCACGGAGGATGCTCTTTGACCGATAGCTACATAAATGCATATTACATCCGCCCTTTCCTTTTTTCTGCTAGCGAGCATACCTCGCGTGTTACGAGCCGGGATTGAACCAGCGCTTTCCGGATTTTCGTCCGGATAGATACCTATCAGATCGCGACTTTGATTTCGCAGTTCAAGAGGAGACCCCCTAGGCCGTCGCAGCCTTGTAGGCGAGCTTGAGGATTCAGACCGCATCCTCCTTATCTCCGGCTATGGTGACGACGCCACTGTTGCCTGGCATCTTGATGACGTTGTAGCCCGGATGGGTTACCGCCATAAATTTAGTGAGCGCGGGGTATCCCAAGATGGCGTTGTAAGGGAGGCCAATGCGGGCCACGTCGAAGTCGATCAGCTCGGTGCGGTAGTTGTCGCGGGTGCCAAAGGTGACTGGGAGGCGCACTTGCCCCAGGGGAGCGGTGGAGCTGTCGAGCACCCTGGAGAAGGGCCTGGTGGGCATGAGCTGGTCACAAGGCACCTGGAGCGTCTCGAATGTCTCCACGGAGAGGACGTCGAGGCCAACGCCGCCATCGATGAGAGTCTTGGTGACTGAGACGTTGCTGATGGTGGGCGTGCACAGCATGGGGAGCGCGCCCGCGGCGGTTGCAGACTTGGGGTGGTCCCTGGAGTCGAAGGTGATGACGACCTCATGTTGTGCGTGGCACCGCGGAACCCGCGAGGATGCCCGCGGCCACGTGGGGCTCTGAAACCGCGAAACGTGCGACAAACCGACCACGAAGCTCCTCCCAAGAAGAGATCGAGGCCTCCGGGAGGTTGAGGAGCCAAGAGTGCTGGGCGCCCGTGAGGGTCATAGGGAACCAATTAGCCATGGCCTTGTCGTCGCCGCCCGCCGCCAGGATACCCTGGGTGTACAACTGGAGGAACTCTTCAGGGTCAGCGGCGCCGTCGTAGCGCGGGGCAGCACCGGCCTGAACTTCATCGGCCACTTCACCCAGCGCAAGTCAGAAGTGAAGGATAGGCAACCCGCGGCGCTCCAAAGGGCATCGGGGTGAACAACGTCGGCCATAGTTGCGTCATGCGGGATTAAAGCAAACGAACTTCGGCACATGCCCCTACCTGGCGCGCCAAATGTCAGAATCGGGGCTCCACGAACCCGAACAAGGTTCAAACTCTGGGGCGTGTGCGAAGGACTCTGCTAGACTATGGCTCGCTACTCACTGTCTCGTGGCGATGCTTCGTCGTGCTCGAGCGAACGGGGAAGGAATGGGACACGGAGATTTACCCAGGTTCGGGCCACCTTGCGGTGTAAAATTCTACTCCTACTTTGTGGTGGATTGCCTCGAGAGGAGGATGAGTATGAAATAGTACACGTGCGAGTTGCCTCGGGATCAATGGCAGAAGGGTTGGATCCCTTCTCCATGGTGGAGACTAACCTATATTTATAGTGGCCTTGGTCCACCTCCCTTATGGCCTAGGCAGGAAGGCATACTAAAGTGGCCAATTTTGAAGGGGGATAGGAGTACACCTTATTCTGACTAAAGGTGGTCTTCGTCTGCAAAGCATCTAGGCATGACGTGCAGGTGGGCTTGGTGATGACCTTCGTCCTGCCAAGCACGTGGTCTTGGTCTTGTTGCACTGGAATGGAGACCTTTAGGGGATTCCTTGGGAACCCGTGTACGTCCTTGCCTCCTTAGCACCAAAGAGGAAATTATCCTCGCTCGCGCCTGTTGGCGTCCTTCTCGCTTTGGTCGTCATGGCTCACATCATCGCGCGCCTCGCGAGGTGAGGTGCGAGCCTAGAGATGTCCGCCCCTCGGGAGGCTGCTCCTTAGGATGCCTCGATGTCGCTCACCTCGCGAGGCGGGGGCCCTCGCGAGGGTCTTGCTCGTGGAGTCCTGGTGCTGGGCCACGCCGGGCCGCTGGTGGAGCCACGCGCTAGGACGTAGGCACACGAGTTTGGGTACCCCTAGTCCCAGAACCCCGACACCTGCTTTTGAAATCTTCTACCATGCCATCTTTTAATTTTTTTTCTTTAAATAATTTGGCATTTTCATAAGCTTGGGTTCTCCATTCATCTAACAAGATAATGTGAAATAACCTCGTTTCACCGACAAGTTTGAAATCATAATTAAGTTCCTTAATTGCCCAATATGCTTTATATTCTAGGTCAAGAGGTAAATGACATGCTTTTCCATAAACTATTTTATACAGAGACATACCCATAGGATTTTTATAAGCGGTTCTATAAACCCAAAGTGCATCATCAAGTTTGTTAGTCCAATTCTTTCTAGATCTATTGATGGTCTTTTGTAAAATTAATTTTATTTCCGTATTGCTCAATTCAACTTGACCACTAGATTGGGGGTGATAGGGAGATGCAATTTACGGTTGACATCATATTTAGCAAGCAGTTTACGAAAAGCATCATGAATAAAATATGAACCACCATCAGTCATTAAATATCTAGGGACTCCAAACCTACGGAAAATAACTTCTTCAAGCATTTTAATAGAAGTGTTATGATCAGCACTACTAGTTGGAATAGTTTCTGCCCACTTAATAACATAATCAACAACAACTAAAATATGTGTACACTCATTAGAGGATGAAAAATGTCACATATAATCAAATCCCCAAACATCAAATGGTTCAATAACAAGTGAATAATTCATAGGCATTTCCTGACATCTACCAATATTACCAATTCTTTGACATTCGTTACAAGATAAGACAAACTTACGAGCATCCTTGGAAAGAGTAGGCCAATAAAAAACAGATTGTAAGACCTTGTGCGCAGTTCTGTCTCCGGCATGGTGTCCTCCATAACCCTCGGAGTGACACTTACGTAGGATTGTTCCTGTTCGTGCTCAGTATACAACGTCTAATAATATCATCCACTCCTTCTTTATAAATATGTGGGTCATCTCAGAAGTAATGTCTTAAATCAAAAAAGAAAAAAAATTGGTATGTAAAACTAGGTGGTATAAATTTAGCAACGATGTAATTAGCATAGTCTGAATACCAAGGAGTATTACGAGAAGCATGTATGACAGCTAGTTGCTCATTAGAAAAACTATCATCAATAGATAGTGGGTCATCAAGAAATTTTTCAACCTAGACAAGTTATCAGCTACGAGATTCTCAGCTCCCTTCCTATTAATAATATGCAGGTCAAATTCTTGTAGCAATAGAACCCACGTATGAGCCTAGGTTTAGCATCTTTCTTTTTCATAAGGTAGTTAATAGCAGCATGATTAGTGTGAACGATTACTTTGAAATCAACTATGTAAGATCTGAATTTATCACAAGCAAACACAACTGCTAAAATTCTTTCTCAGTAGTAGCATAATTTCTTTAAGCATTGTCTAGAGTTTTACTAGCATAATGAATAATATTTAATTTCTTATCAACTCTTTGTCCTAGAACAACGCCAACAGCATAATCACTAGCATCACACATAATTTCAAAAGGCAACTTTCACCGAACAATAGATGCAGAGGTTAAGGCTTTCTTAAGCGTTTCAAAGGCTTCTACACAATCATCATGAAAAACAAAAGAAACATCTTAGAGGCCTAAAAATTTTAGAGAAGTCTTTAATAAACCTCCTATAGAAACCAGCATGACCAATAAAACTTCTTATACCTTTAACATCTTTAGGACATGGCATTTTCTCAATCGCATCAACTTTGGCTTTGTCTACTTCAATACCTCATTCAAAAATTGCTCTTTGTAAAATATAGTTGAGATTAAGCAAAACCATTTTTCAAATATGAGTTCATTTTTATTTCAGAATGTTGCTCACCGTTGCCTCACCACCTTGTGAATCATGCGGGACGCAACAGCCAGCACCTCCTATGACGATGGCCTCGGGATATGCGAAACTACGAGCCCATGGCAAACCAACATAACGCTCCATTAGAGTCAGGTAGCCGGAAGGCCCATGCCAGCTGAACAACCCCTCTACACGGAGGGTTGTGGCCCCTCAGGCGCACGTACCCGCATGGGCCCACTGAAACATGCCCCACGGGTGGGGCCGTTCGACGCAACCAGACGTGCAATCCGACATGTCTATCACGACCAAACCAACCCGAAAAGGGCCAAGGATGCCGATAAGGGCATATATAATGATGCTATCTTAGAAGTGCCACGTAGAATAAATGATGAGGTGAAGAAGATTCATAAAAAAAGACTTGTCTCACCATATTTATCAGAATGGCTAGTTATTAAAGATAAAGCTAAGAGATAACTCATTGTAGCATTTTTTTTGTCGTCTCTAAATTACATGTACAAAACTTAAAATAAAACTATCTTATCAACCATTGTATTATGCCCTAAGACCCCCTAAGACCGTCTATCACGACCGAACCAACCCAAACAAAGGGAACCGAGGACGCCAATAGACAGATCACACGCAGGGCACCGTATAGGCATGAACTGCCCAGCCGGGTCGCCCGGGTACAAGTCATCCATTTATGTGACATATAGTTATATTTTATTTGTTACAGCTATGGCCAAACTTTCAGTGAAATTCAAGAGAAAATATATGGAGCAACATGCAAGAGGTCAACAGGGTTCGTCTGCCACAATTATGACGAAAATCACAAACATTATTTGTTGAATCTCATTCTCTAGGAGTCATGTCTCACTTTCGAACTTGGACATGTTACCGTTGGGTGATTCATGCTGGCCAGCTAAACCAACAAAATCAGACTATGTCAATTAGGAAAACAGAGCTGCAACCCCAGTTTTCCTTCTTTATCTACACGAACACGATACAAGCTAGCGGACCGGTTCTGCTACATAAGGTTATATTCACAGGAGATACTAACTAGGGAGACACTAGCTGCTCGTCAGCCTACAAAATGTGATTCGCATCCCTCAGAACCACGGGTGCCACGTCGGATCCATCATGCACAGGTTCCTCGAAGACAGCGCCGATTCCACCAGTTCTGTAACGCCTCTTTGGACAGACTGGGGCGGTTCTGTTGTGCTCTCCTCCTGAAAAATCAAGAGAATGGTCAGAGATCGCACAACTTAAATGTTATCTGCAAAAGATCAAGCGCCACGCAAACATCAACTTCAAGAAACTGAATACCTCATCAGCAAGATAATGTGGTGATATGGATTTGATACGGTTGATGACGTGATCCACATTGTGTATAACCTTTTGCTGGAAATCCAATGGATTGATCATTCCAGCGGCAACTGGAACAGACGGAATGCCAAGCGGCCTTCTCCATGACCAAGATAACAGCTCGTCGCGGAAAAACATAGCCAGATGATGCCATATGTGTTGGGTTTGCTGAAAATCATAATAGCAGCAATTTCAACATGTGGCGCATGCAATAAAACTAAATAGATGCACCCTATAATGAATCTTCAAGCAGAATCGGTTCCAAGATAAGATCCTATCTATCTTAGTCTTAGAGAATATATCCTACAAGAATCACCTATGCTGGGTGGAAATACTCACTTTAGGTGAAACCACAGACTGGGCAGCAGAACACATGGCAGAAACAATGAGACCTTCAACGCCAAAATTTGAGAAGAAAGCTTGCATGTTGCGTGTCAGCCTAAATGGAACTAGCTCATTGAACTCAATCAATCCATTTGGATCATAAGCTGCAAAAAAAAAAATCAAATGTGAGTGATCATCAAGTTCCACATGCCATATTTACATAGATTGATTATTGACCCTCAAAAAGAAAAGGATTAATGATCATCAAGAAGAATACCTGGATGGAAGTCAGTCTGGAAGATCTTCCCGGTATTTTTCGCAAACAGAATTTTGTTAGGAGCCCTGCCACCAATCTGCAACATGTATGACATGAAGCAGGACAGAGCCACTTGGATTGCAAACTGTTTCTTGAAAGTCCAAAGGTGGTTGCCAGTTGGCAGAATCTTGTGCATGTACTGGGAGAAAATATTATCATTTACAATACTTTTAGTAATTTCATTGTATGCTTGCAAACGCAGTTCCACCACTTGTTCAGGAGAAACCTGCCCTGAGATGGCTTGATTTAGCTGCTCTTTAAAAATTGTTATAGGTGAATCAGCTTCTCTGTTATGCCGTGCACAGTTGATTTCATAAACCTCAAGGAAAGTGCTGTACATCAAATCATCCTCTACCATCCGAACCTGAATAATAAAAATTGCAATGTCAAGACATGTTCATTACATACTACCTTGAACCTAAAAGTTCAGGATAACAGATTATTATCAAGTAAGGAATAGGGCAGAACCAGGGGGTTAGTTCACCTGAGACCAAACAGGAATAATTATCGGGGTATGGATAGCAAGATGGCGACGTCTAGACTCCTTGTGTTTGTCAAACATTTTGTTTAGCACACGGAAAAGCTGCAGCATTCTTTCATCACTCCGAGCATTCGGAGTCAATGATGTCTGAACAATAAAATGGCGCTGTGAACCATCAGAACCAATAAGTGTCAGGCGCCGAAAGCTACTACCATGTCTCCGGACAATTGGTATATCAGGTCCAACTCTGTCCAACTTGACAGTGTGGTCAGGCGCAACCTCCTGCAAAAGAAATGCAAAGTGAGATAATACAAACAATAACCAGTGTGGCGAGTAGTACACAGTCAAGAACTGGTGGGTAGCATATAACTTTCAAAAGAATGTGGAGCATTATCTTCATCTGACACCGATCATGAGTGAAATAGTTCAAAAGAATAAGGACCGACCTGATCTGTAAAATACTGGCCCGGGAGTTCTACGTCAACAACATGAAAATCCCTAAGTACTTTACTTTCTTCCTCTAGCTTTAATACAGCAGGAAATCTGTCCTCAACATTACTCTGCAGAATATTCTTCCAGTGCTTCAATCTCTCAGTAAGTTCAGCAAGGGTTGATGGAAATGTAGTAGCACTATCTGGGTCAAGGTCGCGCTCAAAATCTTGCTTGTACTCCTTGACAAAATCAACGTGTTTGTTAACAGCATCTTGTGAAAAGCAAGCCCTGCACACACCAGAAAGCTCCTTCTTGAGAGATTGCGGAACCTCGCCTGTGGTTGCAGTTGGATACTTGTAGCAGCGATGAAGCAGTGCATTAACCACAGCAAGAAGTCTTTCCTCAGGAAGAGTAACAAATCTTGATCCAATTTCAGACAGTAAAAGCTGAAACAAGCATGAAATAACATTATATTATAAACCTTCATTATAGACGAACTATATTGTACATAAGCATCACAGCTTTCTGCCGATTTTAAAGGGTGCCATTGTTTAACAAATTTCCTTAAAAATGTGCAAACAGCCTAAAACTATTTACTCTACAATTATAGAGCAGTTGGTGGTTTAGAAATAATATATCACCTCTACCACGCTTTTGAGATATGTACATCAATATGAATAATCTTCTTCTCACTAAACTACTTTGTTATTTCTTACCTCAAGTTCGTTGGCTAGATTGGTATGCTTGCTCCTAAGAGCTTCCATGATATCCTTTGCAGCATCAAAGGCACTTGCTGCGGAAGTGACCCAACCAAGTCCATTGTTACGTCTTAGTGCATTTTGTGAACCCTCTGCACCTGTTGAGCTCTGTTGACCTTGATCATGACTGGTACTTGTACCACCTTCAACCGTAGATCTGTCCACCTCTTGTCCTTGGAGGTTGCCCCCCTCATGAGAACCTGTAGCACCACCTGACTGGGCGGCCTGATGAACCTGGTTGTCAGAAGTCAAATTACCACCCACACTGCTGTTATTTGCAGCATTGTTTGCCAACATAGCTTGTTGCATACGCTGCTGAGCCAACATATTTCTTCCCATTTCAGTTTTAGTAGCAACATCACGCCGCTCCATCAAGTATGTACGAAGCCAATAATACAAGGCCTGCATGAACAACTTTCAGATGTGTACATCCAGAGGCAAGAATATGCATTTTTTTAGTCCAAGAAGTTCAATAACAAGAAAGTTAAAGCATTGATTTTACCTGTGGATAAACTTGAGCTATCTTCAGCAAAACCAATTTGCAGTGTTGAGCTTCATTTCTCTGTAATGATAGCAACAATTGAGGGATCCAAGAAAGCCAAACCCAATGGGGCAGCTGCTCAAGATATTTAACTAAAGCCCTTCCGACTGGTTCATTTTGCGTATCAAAGCTGAGAAGATAGAGAATTCGAGCTAGATGGCTCCTTGAGTTCGAAACTCCATATTTAACGCCTTGGAAAAAACAACTTGCGGCATACTCAAGCCAAACCTCTTCTTGTGTTTCTTTGAAAATCTGCATAAAGGCAAACAATCATAATTACTCAATAAATCTGTAAACTGAACGGGCATTGTTAACAAAGAGGATCATAGCCATACCATGTCACAATAATTTCCCCAGCTAATCCACCCTTTTGGCAAATGCTTAAAAAGGGTGATTGCATTTGAATACGCAACATTTGCATTCTCGCAGTCATTCATTTTCAACATGAAGTCGCCTTTCAGACGAAATATTTCTGCTTTATTTTTCACAGGGAAAAATTCCAGATTGGTATTATTGATCAAGTTAAGACCACTGACTAGTTCGCCTTTCATATCTAAGTATGCCTTAGCTTGTTCGCATATCTTCACAAATGCTTCCTGCAATCAGATCAGAACGCAAACTAGTAAAATAGACATTGGATGAGGAGTGTGCAGTAATACAAATTTTTAATGGTAGAGACAGTCACCTGGACTTCCATTGTAGCATGCCCATACATCTTATCAAGTATAGTAACACAAACATCAGGAAGACCATGCTTGCGAGTGATGTGAGCAAGCTTGTTCACATTCCAAGCCTTGTCCCGGTAACCAAGATGATGAAGTTGAGGATTTGTCTGGCCAAAATCCTTGAACGCATCTATTACCGAATTGTACATTTCATTCCTCCATTGGAGCAGGTCATACCAAATAGTCGTATTGTCCCAATCATTAGGAGTCCTAAGTCTCCATGTCTCAAGGATATCCTTGAGATCAGCAAATGAATTCTGGTGATTTGAACTGGCACCGGAGTTCCCCGAAGCTGGTTTATTCCCATTTGCAATGTCAAGAAGTATTTTAGAGGATTCTTTCACTTCAACCAACTGCTGAAACTGCTGCAGCAGAGGCATTCGGGACTGCACAGACATCTCAGGCAACTGCCACCACTGTTCTAGTGCGAGTTCAACACCTTTGCTAACGAGGTTCTCAGCTTCTCCAACACCATTAGTACCTTTGTCATGAAGAGTGAAAAATGCTTGAATCAGACGTAACTTTGGTGTCTCTTCTACTTGAGCTTTCGGAATTACATGCTCCTTCATATATGTCCAGTCAGGTGCCTTCCAGAGGCAATCCAAAAGAATCTCATAATTCTCCACACCTTTTCCAAAATCAGCCAATACTTCCCACTGGCCTAACTGAGTTGCACAAGACAACCACTGTTCTTCCCATAGACACATTTCAGCTTTTGGGACAGTATTATTGTATGTGCCTTGAGTTGCTTTGATCATTGCCTGGTAAAAGAGGGTTTGCGCCTGCTGCCAATATCCATGCTGGACAAGTGATAGCCCAGCTCTAGTTTCTGCAGTGATTGATCTTCTCTTCCATAATCCATACCTCATGTCATCTTCATTCAGAAGCCTGTATAACTCGGCCAGTGACTCGGAGCATTTAGCCTCATTCATAAGCAGCATGTGACTCTCAAGTAATGCGATTGAAGTGTGCCAGGCATTGCAAGTTTTTCCAATATATTTGATAAGCTCGCTCGGCATGCGTGGTTGAGGGTGGCTCAAATGAAGACCTTCAAGAAGTGCTTGGGCTACATTAGGCCTGCATCCCTGCTGCCTCTTATGGTAGTCTTTTGAGAGAAGTGCAATTATTGGCTTGGCTAGCGCAACTTGTTCATCTTTCTGTAAAGTAACCCAAACAATTGGGAAGACAAGAACCCACAAATGATACGCAACATTGGGATCAGCAAAAGCAAGTTCTTTCAATGGAGCCATGACATCTGCCACCTGCATAAATTACAGATAACAAAGGAATTAGTTCTTAACATGGATTACATTCAAGACAAAGATTTCTTGCAAGCGAAACTGGCAAAAGGGTTAAATAAAAACATAGCCCCATCCAGATTAGCCTGCCTCTATGAAAGTTTAGAATGGTATTTACCACAAGCTTGCTTGCTTCATTTAAGAACTGAGAATGCCTCGTCGTAAGAGAATCAAATGACAGGGAAGTGCCATCCAAGCTTTCATGAGCGTCAGGAACCTGCTGTGGCATGATAATGCGATCTGGAACTGGACCCACTATCGTAAGCGGGGTAAGTCGAGCAGAATTTGAGGCAAGAGAAATTGGTTCATTTTCAACTAATATAGCTAAAATGAGATCCAAGCCTTGCTTCAACCAGAAAACATCACTCACTGCTTCCCAGTCCTGAGTCTGTATTATAAATTGCAATCTAGCAAATAACGCCTTTCCCACATAGTCATGGTAAAGCCTGAAGAACCGCTTCCTCATTTCTGGATCTTTAGCCCTAAATCCAAGCATGTATTGTCTCTCAACCTTATGAAAATACTCTTGCCTGGAAGCCAATGGATATCTGCACAAACAAATAAATATCAAATAGAAACCAAAAACTACTAATAAAAACTTGCTGCATAGAGATGTTCTTACTTGGTAGAATCACCACAAAGTGAATAAAGAAGCTGCAGATACTTTGCATCCCATTCTTCTTGTGCGGATGAGGAGAAACTTTTCCTGTCAACCACTGATAACTTCTGAAGATAAGTTACTATATCTTTTGGGTTAAGAGAACTAACAGAGCCAGCTGATGAAACAAGTCTGTAGTCATCCTCAATCCAAGCTTTTATCATGTCTAGTATGCATAGAAGAACACTGGAATCGGTGCCTCTCTCTGAAAGAAGTGTTTGAAGTATTTGTCCCATATTTCGTCTGTACTCAGAAGAGCCCATCACCCTCTCACTTATGAGCTTTAGGACAGTCTTCATGTTGCATATGACAGTAGAATCCACAGTAGGGCGCGAGCTAACTGCTGAATCCATTTCAGGCCTCTGTCCCTAAAAGTATTGCAATGTCAATTGCCAAGGTTAATCAAACAAGTGTTCACTGAGACTTATCAGAAAAATTGTGCATGGAATAGGAACCATACCACATAGTTAAACAATAATAACAAATAGCAGGTTTGGTCATTAAATGGGTAATCCTAATTCTAATTCTGACGTAAAAAGTTGTAGGTCATAGGAAAAAAATAACCAAAAGGAAACTAAGGGACGAAGTGGAAGCTGAGACTGAAACGGACTATAGCGTTGACATTTAAGGGTAGAGTGACAACTAGTCAATCATGTACTAAGCTCCGCCTGGGTTTCTTACTCCCCCTTGTATTTTTGGGTCAAACTTTGTGACATACAACGTACGCTTTGTGACATACAACGTATATTTTGTTTCTGTTAGTCAAATCTACGGTCAAAATTGGGCACAAAATACTAAGGGGGGCAATAAACCCGGACGGAGGTAGTACATGGGTACACGATGCGACAAAGTTTGCTGGACAACTAATTTAAAGTGACCTGTGTTTCACCCTGGATAAGTTATCTTGATGTCACTGTTTATTCAGTTCACCAAATATAATTAATCAATAATAAGGTTTGCTACAGCCATACAAGTAAAAGTTAAGTGAGATCTAAGGATAAGAGATCAAAAATGCAGATTGCTTGCACCAAAATATGTTAGTGTATTAGTGCATTAAGGTAAGTTAAAAAAACATAACAAAATTAAGTCAACATACTTGTCGGGCATGGTTGCCAGCAGAAGATCCCATATCCCGTGCAAGACGTTGCAGGACACGAAGAAGCAGCACAATAAATGGATCAATGAAATTCTTTTGTACTTCTGCAAGTGCATTGAGGACGAACAGTGCAAAGCTTATTATAGAGTTAGCATTGCTAGCTTCGAGTGTTATCTGTGGAGTTGTCACAGCAGCAAGATGCTTCTGAATGAGATCTTGAACCCTTTGATACAACATTTTTATATCCTGCGGTGTCGTGGCCGCTTCAAGTGGAAAAGCGCTGAATACCATCTTTAGCAAGGAACAAAGGGACTTTCCAGCATCCAGCATTTTGTTATTGAAGCAAGGTTCCAGTATCTAAGCACAAGAGTTCACAGAACATATCAAAGATTAGAAACATCTGTGTAGACCCCCTCAAAAATAGGAATCTAAGGAAGACCTTGTCAAGAGAGGAGACATAATTCTGGAGTAACTTACTTGAGAAATATGATTGATGTTATTCCGAATGAAGAGGCGGGGTTGTTTTTCCAGGACTTTGTTCATAACATCAAGACCCTGTGCAAGCGCCGTTGCAGGGTCCTTTGACTGGGAGGGTGTCAGATTCCCAAGCAGCTTCTCGAGATAATTGAATTTAACATTGGCATTGGGCCAGACTTCCAAAGCTTGTGTCAGCAAATCAAGAGCTTGCTTGTACATTGAACTAGATTCTTTTTCCTTGGGTTCAATCACCAGTGACACCTATTCTCCAAATCAATGAATTTATATGAGTATCCACTACTTCAAACCAAATATAAAATGCGACATGGACATGCTGATTGTTTAGGAGAGTGCTATATGACAAAAGAGCAATGAGCCAGCTAATCCACAGGTCCCCTTAAGGGGAGAAAGCACAGGTTATCAAGTTGTGATATACGCCACAAGTATACAACACCACAAAACAAGAGGTATACCTTAGAAACATGCACGCATTTTGAAAGAAAAATATTATTTTAACGCACACAATCTACTGATGCAGTGTGTTATTTAAAACAAAAGGCGTAAAACTAAAAAAGATAATCACCCTTATAAGGAAAGTAATAATCATCTCTTCCATTGCAGCATTGGGTTTATATTCCTCATCCGGTTGCCCAGAAGATCCTGGTGTTTCAATATTAGGTATGGATGCCCCACCAGGTGACATCACAGGAAGAGGTTGTAAGCCTGGCTCAACCTTTACCCTCTTACTCAGATCATCAGCAAACATGGGAACATCTGAAGAGCGTTTTGGATCACCACCAATAACAGTAGGGCTAAGCATATCAACAATCTGATTCTGGCTCTCACTTTCCTGCACAACTTTCATTTCACTCTGCCTCTGTCTCTCCCACGCCACTACCAATCCAGCAAGTTCGATTGCAAGACGTCGGTTTTCAGCAGTTGTGTTGTATGGTAATCCAAGACGGCTAAGAGAGTTAACCATCTGGGGAACAAAATGTGCTCTGCAACTATAGAACAGTTCTGCATGGCGAACAATTAGCTGGAATATGTGAATCATGTTGGGAATAGAATGGCCTTCCTCCACAAGGATTTTCTTCGTGTATCTGATCCATATTGGCATGCGAGTATCCCCAGGAGGGAGTCTTCTAGGCAGAGCAGGCATAAGGATATCAAGAGCTTGCTTCACTAGCAACTTATTTTCTGGTTGGCATGTCCGTAATAGAGCAATAAAAACCTGGGCAATATAACAGGTCAGACTGGCTTGCTGGATAAGCTGGTAACAATGCACAGTTGTTACAGGAGAAATTTGTGTTAACCTACCTGTAGAATTATCTTTTCAGGGGCTTGATATGCCTCTAAGAAATGGCACACGTTCACAAAGGCCCACTGTTTGCTGGAATTGTCTTCACGTTTAAGATGGTTCCAGCCAAACTTTATGAGTTCCTTTCGATGGTGAACAAGGTCATTCTGAAGATACTTCAGAAGTAATGTGGCAAGCTGAAGGAGTTCTATTCTTAAAGGCTCGTCATATTCAGCACTGACCTAGACACATGAAAAAAAATCCTATTACCCTCGTGAAGAGAAAAAGACCAGGCATGTATTAAGGAGTGGACTATAGTTCACCTCTTCCGGAGGATCAAGAAGCTTGTCAACAATAATTTTAACTATAGAAGGATCAACAACTTCCCAACTTTGTCCGTTTTGGAAAGAATGAGCTAGCATTGGAAGAATGAGTATCTGCATAGCAACAACCAAATGATCTTGCCCATACTGTTTTAGTTGGAATATGTTCAGAAAGTGAGTCAGAATAGTTTTCTTCAAATTTGGAGCATATCCTTCAGCAACCTAAATGCAACATGTAAATGTGTAAGAAATGGTAAGCATTCAGAAAATACAAGCGAACAACTTGCACGAATTAGAAACAAGAAATGGGGTTACCTCTATGACATAAAATTCCTTCAGAAAGCTATAATCTATTCGGCTTCTGTACAAGAATATTGATAGCATATCAAAGAGTGCACTAACTTCAGTACGATCGTGCCTTAAGTAATTCAGGAAGCATTTTATGAGTCGTTTGCTTTCCATCACCTGGTCAGAAAGCAAATATATTTAAAAAAACAAGATCTGGATAGAATGTGGAAATCTGCAATATGCTAAGGGATCAAAGTAACTCACAATATTTACCACAGCATTAATAAGCTACAAAAGAGTAAATTTTGTGTTGCAACAGGAACTCAAGTACCAAACTTCAATTATGAGCAAGTATGTACATAGGAGTGAATAAGCACTCAGTGCAAGAGGAAGTATGTGCATCGGAGTGAATAAGCTCGGCTCTGGGGAGCATATGCTCCCTATTGAACAGTAAAATCAAAATAAATAGTAAGTAAATTTCAAAAAATCTGAAATTTTTTGCAGATGTTCATATTAGTGTAGCAAGTGTGCTTGACAATTTTCATGCCATATGGGATAGCAGTGCTTCGTCGGTGAAAAAACAAAAATACGTGTAACATTTGGCGTTCAACTTGTTTTTTTTTTCACAGGTCAAAATGCTTAAGTTTTTCCCCTGGAAATTTGCACGTACCATTTGGGCGCGACAATGAACACATCTTTTTTTTTCAAAACAAAAATGACATTTGTAAAATCCATTTTTGGCACGCAGGAGCATGTGCTCCCTAGAGCCAAAATGGATTTCCGCAGTGCAGCAGATTATTCAGATAATGCAGAAACCAGAAAAAATATCCATGTGATAGTACTAATTGCTTAGGAAGTTAGGATTGTCAAACTGCGCCACTGGTAGGGTACTAAAGTAGCATTTCAGAAGGATCTGTGGAGCACAAAAATTGCCAGAAGTTTGAAGCGTTATTAAAACCTAGTCCGACTGATTTTTTTTTCTTGTGCCATAAATTGATGTTGCAAAAAGAGAGGCCAAAACTGAAGTAACGAACATCTGAAAACAAAAAAAAATCGAAAAAAGACTCCAACTTGATAGCCAAATATGATCTGATACACAGAAAGATGACACAAGCAAAGCAAAGAATGCAGGAAATGAAATATAAGTAATGCACAAAACAGAAAATTAAGAAAGGTTAAAACAGGAAAGGCAGCGGTCAAAATATCAAAGATGTTGTACATGACCAGTGTATAAAGGCATCAGGAGTAAGTGGAAAGAGAAAACACCTACCTGGGGTAAACTTAATTCCTGCTCATTCTGCAGGCGAGCAATTCTTGCAGGTGATTTCCAAGCAAGCAACAATGTGTCGAAGACATCCCTGTTGTCACGGAGCCACTCGGGCATCAATTTCACAAGGGTCGAGATAAGTTCTAATCCATTGAAATAACTATCTGAACCAATAACCATGTATGATGAAGATTGGACAGTAAAACTATTGGTTGTGGCTCCAGCTCCTTCATCCTTTACCGAGGACAACAACTGATTACCAGGTCCCGAAGATGGTAGTTGAGCAGCACCTGCTTCAGTCTGAGAGTTAAACTGTGAAAAGGCACTAGCAAGTATCTTTTGAGGTGACTTCGCAAGTTCATCCCGTAATTCCCCAGTATCAGAGCAGATTATGTACATAAACCTGTATTTTCAAAAAGGAAGAATTAATCAATTTTTGGACGTGATAAATATAATTACCCCTATGTTAATCATAGGAGCAAGAGGTGCATTTCAAAGATGATAAAGCCACAGGATCAAAGGCTGTTCACATACGTATATCTCCCAGTATAACTTTGAAGGGGAAAATAAGATGTCAGCAGATAACGACAATCTAATGGAAGAATGATTCTGGGGATGCTATTTTTTATCAACCTATTATTTCAAACACCTGGTCGGTGTCTAATTTCAGAGATATGTTGCAAAAAATGTGCATTGCACTTGCAGAATGCCTAAAGTAATTCCCTCTGGATTATGAAGGTACAGTGGTAAAGTACAGTTTTGAAAACACGTGTAAAAATGAATCCATAATGACCCAAAAAATCGCTTCTGGATTAAGCCAGCTAAAAGTCTTTTAAGTTAATTATAATCTACCCAAGTTTGGTAGAGTAGTACTCCCTCCGTCCCATAATGTAAGACGCTTTTTGACTCTAGTGTAGTGTTGTGTAGTGTCAAAAAACATCTTATATTATGGGACGGAGGGAGTAGCATATAACCACAAACTGCATGCAGTACTAAACTGTGCTTTTGAAGCTTCCCATTATTGCACAAAGTAGTACTATTCATACATCATCGATAAACGCATGATCTGGTAAAGTGTCTACCTTCTGAAATACTTCTGATGACTTAACCGAGCAAGAAAATAGTCCACAGCCTCCACAGCATAGCGGTTCAAAAACTTGGAGAGTGGAGCACGGTAAGGGCTGTTGATTTCACTATAAAATTGGTCTTCAGGAAGTGCGCTCTCCAAATCTATTACCAAGGTGACAAGGTCATCCAAGAACTTGCTCGCCGCCGCGGGGAGAAGGTGAAAAAGCTCAATCATAGCTGCCCAAGCAAAGAAAAAACATTACGTAAGACCATATAAAACTACCAAGCAAAAGAAAGTTAGAAATGAGGACAACATGATTTTGCCAGACAATACAAGGATGGCTTCACATTGCATCATTATTTTTAAATGAATCATATATTTCACAATGAATATTATAATCATCTATATCTAAGTAGGTTCATGTAAAATATGTCACAACTAACAAAGTTAGTGAAGTCTTGGTTTATAAATGTAGAGTGGCATGTAATCCCTTCCCACACACAATATCCTATTTGAGAGAAATAGAATACATGATGAATAGCAAAATATGTCACCTGCAGCTATTTTTGGTTCATCTCCAGTTTTCCAAGATTTTTGACTCTGGGCAAGCTTCTCTGGCTCCAGCCATTTTTTCAAGTGATCCAATAACTTTGCACCCAAAGTTACATTGAACCAATTTGACAGTAATTCAAGCAGACGGGCCAATCCTTGGAGTAACGGCATGGTGAGACTCCTTGTCTGTGCTAAGTTAACTAAGATGGGCCTTAAGCTACTCTGTAAAAGATCTTTTGGCATCCTCTGTTGCTGAACAACCTGTAAATGCAATTACAAGTGAGAACATAACACATGGAAAACATTTTTTTATGTTGAAATAGTTATTAGTAAAGCAGAGATTAACAAACAAAAGGGTAACAATTAGCAAATATTCTAATTTCCATCGCAAAGTGTCAATATAACAAAACATAAGTGCAGATAAACATTACCTGACGAAGTCCCTCCTTGGCAACATTGACAATTTCAGTTGTCCTACATGTCAGAGACTTGAAAAACATTGAGATAATCTTTGCCCGCAATTCACTGTGAATTGGAGCTTTCAGATCTCCCCAAGCCATCGCAGTACAGAGCAGTTCAATGCATGCAGTTCTTAGTTTATTCCATGTCATGACTATTTTGGCATTCATCAGCTTGGTGACCCATACTGTTTCATCAGCCTCCGCAATTTGCAGTGCTTCTTGCAAAAAATTGACGAGCTCAGGCGACAACTTCAGAAGAGGTGGTCTTAGTGCTAGACAGAAGTTCAGGGCTGTAACAGTACCCACCTGTGACAAAAAGAAAAGAAAGAAAATCTATCAACTGATATTGTCAAAGTTTAGTCTGGGTGAGTACAAGGTTAGGAATCCAAGGAAACCTGTTGCTCAACGTTCTTTGAACGCAGAGGTCGTGAAATCAGAGGCTGAAGCAATGGTAGATACAAAGGCTCAAGCAATTCAGAGACTTCACTGCCAGTCCTACTTGCAAGCAGTGATAAGCATGCCTGCACATTCTTTCTCACAACAATTGAAGCATTGGGGTTAAACAGCTCGAAAGCAAGAAACTCAACAACTCCCTGGAAACTTTGTCTGCGGGGTTCACTGTTTGCTTCATCTGCGTTGTTTACTACTCGTAACACTTGTGTTAGGACATGGTTTGTCTCCTCCTGCTCTTTGTTTGCATGCACTGGAAGCCTCTTAAGAACATATATAAGTCCACGTACAACTCTGACCTGAAAGATACATAGGGTTTCCACAGACACTTTACCAACCAATGCTCCAAGGCCTATTACACCACCCATCTGAGCTTGCCACGTGCTACCATAACAACAGTGCAATAAACGGGGCAATAGTTCCTCAAACACGGCAACCCGCACACTCGGGGGAGGAGAATATACTGGATTCAAAGATGGACTAGAAACGAGCATAGGAGTGCTTGGGCCTCCTCTTAGCACACCAGTGTGTTTCATCCGTGCGAGAAAGATTAGTGTCTCAGCAAAAGTATTCAAAGCAGATAAAGCAGCTTTTGCATGTTGACGGTTTTCACTAGATAGAACTTCAACTAATGCATCCAAAAATATTAAAGGGTCCAACTCCCGGAGATTAGATGATGTGGTGCTTCTTGGTCTAGACCCCATGGTGATGCTAGATGACAGGGACGAACCAATAGGCTGCCCAAATCCAGATTGATTGGAGGATGACGAATCAACATGGAAAAGTATAGCAAAATGCCGGCATATATCAACAACAAAGTCATCCTTCTCATCTTGAAGACTGGTATCAGCTTTAGCGGCGATGATAGCTACAAGCAAAACCTTGAAAACAGATTTTTCTGCCAATAATTGTGTCTTTGTCTTGACACCTAAATCTCCCTAAATACAGATAAAATAAAGGGAAGCATCAGTACGAAACAATAAGATTGCTAGAACACAGAGGCCAAGAAAAAAACTATGGTTCCAAGTCCAGAATCAATTACCACTAATCTATGAATTCATTTTGCTTTGGACATGGATCACTAAAACTTACGGGCTAGCTGATCAACAGATCTGCAAATAAGAATCTAAAAGATCTATATGCATAGAATTGCAAGTGTGACGACACCTGATTAAACACCTAGTTGCAGTTAGCTACAATCAGAAGTGCAGATATTGCATGCAACCCAAAAATCACGTGTGCCAACTTGGCAATGATAAAGGCCCAGTATAATCCAAAGACTGAAGATGGTTAGTTTAGTAGAAATTACTAATTCAAAATGATAATTATTAATAGTGGCTTTTAGTTTAGTAGTCCCTCCTTCCCATATTAATTGTCGCTCAAACGGATGTATCTAGCATTGAAATACGTCTAGATACAACCATTTGAGGGAACAATTAATATGGGATGGAGGGATTAGTACCACATTGGCTTTCATTTACAAAGAGGTTACCAGGTAAATAAAGGCCAACTGTTAGTTCCACAAACAAACAATCATCTGCAAAGATATATCAAGTAACTCCAAATGAACACCAAGTCAAAATAAACCTGACTATACATTTTAGCAACTTTGGTAACAGGTAACCATGGGGAATGTACAAATAAGGATATCATATTCCATAAGAGAAAAAAGGTCTGATTAAACAACACTTCAACCCATTCTCTTTAACTTGTGCTCGATACTAATCCAGTCCTTAATATAATGAATTGAGGGTATCATTTATGACACGTGTCACAACAATATTGGCATATGGTAGATCCAAATACTTGTGTGCATCTTAGGGTCAGAATTTTAAGATGTAGACTCATGCATTCTAAAGGACATCAAAAGGAGAAAGGGGGGAGTACATAATAATACTTAATGCTAGTGCTCAATAGTATACACAGGATGTCTTGAGGGGAGTCTTAAATAGTACACCAACCTTCATATCTGAAGCATCGTTGCGACGCCTTGAGGGATCTAATGAAGAAATGAGCAGATGCCCAAGAACGCCAGAGCTCACACCCTCCGCAGGTACATTTTCCCTCAAATTTAACAAAGAGTTCAAGCATACTCGAATAAACTGAAGAGCCTGTTTCCTGTAGAAAGCTTCCATACCATTACCTTGCATAACAGCACCAACAGCAAAATGTATGCATCTGTCCAGAGGAACTAAAAATGGTGTTGCAGGCTCAAAAGTCAGAACTAAACGAAGTCCATGTTCCGGATTTTCTTTGCATTCAAGTGCTAGGGGCTCCTTCAGAAATCGCCTGTTTCGACCGCCTAGCTTACCTAAAAGTTCCAAGGACTTTGTACCCCATTTGTAGGGAAGGGGCCTTAAGTGAGACCATAAAGCAAGAATGACCTCAGACATTAAACTGGCCATGCTAGGTTCCAGAAAATCAGGATTTAGGCTATCAATCCAAAATTCAAGTGTACAAAGAGCTAAGCTCACAAGATCATCATTCCCTTTCAGAGCAAGAACAAGAGGTTTCATCAAACGAGGAATGTGAGGTAGCAACGAACTCAAACGGGCAGGTAATATCAGGCAAAGCTCCAGAATCAAGTCCCGCATATCTGCAGTTGTTGGCCCGTCAAGCATCGAGAGTAACAAATTGAGGCAAGGTTGAAGAGATGGAATAAGATCACGCATCAACGAATCAAATTTAGCACTGTTCAATGCACGGAACATGCTCCGGAGAAGGTGCATGTAACCAAGAGGTTTCTCAACTTCAGTGGCACTCTTCATGCAAACTTCCATTATTACTGGCACATGTGGCTGAAGAGTGCGTTCACAGCTTTCTGGAGCCTTTGCGGCAGCAATAAACAAGAAGCGGAAGAGTTGCAAGACAAGCTTTGCTGCAGGTGAATCTGGTTGTTTCAGAGCATCAAGCTTCGAGCTAACAAGGAAATTAATCAATACATCTGTGAAGGGCCGAAGAACCTTTGGAGCTTGCAGAAGGGAAGAAAATATGTGTAAAAGCTGGTTGTTGGTTATCATGCAATCAAAGAGATCCGGCATGCAGAAGGAAAACATATCCATGATATCACGAGCTTCCATTATAGCTAGCATTTGTGAAAAACATTGCAGTATGTCCCTCTCCTCATCTTTCTCCTTAAATAGAGCTAAACAGTGAACACCAGATTTTAGAACACCTGAAGTCTTCCGCACCTAGAATAGATGGTCAAGATTTATTACAAAAACTCGAACCAAACCAAGAGGAGAAAAGGCTCAGACAGAGTGATGTACCTCATCCTCCCGCAGTCCCCTGAAGGGTTGAACTGACAAATTAGCAGATTGCTGATTCTGTTGCTGCACAACACATGATAGGATATAAGAACTCAAGGACTAGAGCACAAAGAAAGTGACAAGCGGACAAATTTACTACTCCCTCCGTCCCAAAATGTAAGACCATTTGAGACACTTCTTACATTTTGGGATGGAGGGAGTATTTAGCAATTCAGAGAGTCCATAATACCTGTGGGCGTGGCCAATGAGCATGGGTTATACTCCAAATTATTGTCTTCATTCCTGGTGTGTTCAATATGAAAATTCATAGTTCAGACGTGTAGCCACAAGATGCATGTCATCGCTTAAAAACTTTGAATGGTGTGAATACTGTATATCAAAATGCATACCCATTACAAGTGTCCTTATCAGACTTTTGTAATCATTAACCTCCTTCGTATATTCCAAGGGTGGTTGCAAATTCAACACAGTCTGCAATAGATGCCAAAATGGTTTAATAAACAACAACAAAAAAGCAGCAGCTGTATCAGATTTAGGCATGGATCCCTAATTATGTTTCATGGTGCTTGGTTTATCAGATTCAGCTGCATCACATAAAACACACCTGCAATGGAACTTCGAGCTTCATTCTCAAATTTGGACGTTCCTTCCCTTCCTCAACTTCTTCAAGCAACTACAGAGAACAAGAGAAAGGTAACATAATATAAAACACTAAATGGAAATGACGCAGTAATAATGGGTGCTTGAAAGCCAATTTATGTACTATGGCTCAAAAGTAGATCATGAGATACGCATATTAGTAAGCACAACATGAATCTACCATTACATTTTCAGTTCTCATGTATAAAGAAGCTGAAATTGAAGTAAATGATAGCTACCTTTCATTGTTGTTCATAATAGAAATCTTAAGAACTGATATGTTCTGTTGCAGGACAAGATGGAAATATGTAAAACATGTAGACACAAAGAGACAGGGCACCCAGCCAATCACACAAAGCTACATGACACTTAAAAGAAACCTTATCTTCTTAGCCAGAGTGAGCAGAGCCCTTAGGTCAACCCTACAGTTGATGATTGGGCCTTAACAATTAGGAGTACTAACAACATTATTCCCCATGCTTTTCCTACCTCATCACCTGCTTTTGTGGATATTTAACAGGCAAAGTAAAGCATGCCGCCAAACAGAAACATATCGTGTGGATAAGCAATGACGGCAGGGAGAATATATCATGCCGGTAACTAGCAGGGGAAGGCATAAGGATAGTTGGGGGAGATCTTATGATAGCTACTTTACTGCAACACACCAAGGCCTGCACTTTGGCCTTGGAAATTCCGAATGGATAGTAGATTTCTGCTAGAATAAGACTGAAACACTGATAATATGAATCTTCTGTTGTGTATATAGTTGTATACTTATACAACCGCCGTCCCATATTTCAGTGCTAGATACATTCGTTTGAGCGACAGTTGTTATGGGATGGAACAAAAATTGCATACCAAAAAATTAGAGGGACCAAGACTACCAACGCAATCCTACACACATTTGCATTAGAAATTCACACAGCTAGCTCGTACTCCATTCCATACAGACCCTGCAGGGATTCAGCTGAGCAGAACAGCCACATTGTTTTGGAACATAGAAGCATTAGAAAATATTGCCTATGTTTTATAGCTGTGTACTGTAGTTCTGCAGTTTGAATTATTGCAATATCTAACCAATGTGGCCATGTGTGTATAATGTGCCAATGGATTGAAGAAAGATTCTGAAGTTTCCATATACCTGAGGAATCGTGCGCTTCAGTGTCCTAAATTTCCCAACAAATGCATCCAATATGCGCCCCTGGTAATTGGCCAATCAGGAGTATTTGTTAAAGAAAAAGTAATCTTTCATGTGTACATTATGAACAAACAATTCTTACCAACAATACTCGTGCTTCATCCATGCTTTGCTGGTCAACACCTTTTTCATATATGGGCTCGACCTAGAGTGGTACCAGAAAAATTAGCGGTTTACAAACGCTATTTTCACTAAAACTACTGTTTAGCTTTATGGTTATGCATGAATATTGAATTACAGAAGGAAAAACTCAACAACAAAAGTAATGTACAAATCACTAGAATTATCTCAGCACTCTGGAAAATCACGGCGACCCCAGGGCACCAGGACAACTAAGTGCATAGGGTCATCTTCGGCGAGAGTTAGACAGTGCAAATACAAACAATAAATGATACCAAGTACTTTATTTTATAAATATACCATTTTGGTAGGAAGTTAGGAGATATAGCATCCAAGGTTACCTAATGTAAAATGTAAGGTACATAATATAGGATAAGCATATTTGGAGAAGAGAAGACAAAAGAAAAAGGAATGAGAAAAGAAATAACACAAAAATGTAGCAGGAGTGATTGCTTGGACCATCTGGCGATGTTAGGGATAGCTCTTGATTTTTTACGTATGCATTTTCCCTCCAAGCAGGCCACCGCCACAGAACACAGAACCATAGGTAGAGAGGAGACTCGATGATAGAGATGATCGTTGGCAGGCAACCATCGTATCCTGACATCATCATCATCATAGGCCAGCAAAGCCATGATCGAGATCGAGCTCAAGTTAAAGGTCTATGTTCAAGGATTTTTTTTTAAAGATCTGCTATCATGGAACGGATGTGACAGTGGCAGTGACTTCACTCGCTTCCTCCCCTATCCCCCTCTTATCCCCTCCTTTCCACTCCTTCCAAACACCCACCTAAGTCCAGCTGGCCTGATTAAGCCCACTGACGCCTGCCTCCAGCAGCCAATATGATTTGAAATCCTTGGTAAATGCCATTTTTTGTACTAAAGAAAGGAAGAATAGTAAGCATACCAGATTAAGCATTAGGCGGGCAGACGTCGTATGAATTACGAGAGTTAACGAAGAATCATGCATATTCCGAGAGAACAAATAGATGATCCGTGACAACTGCACAAAAGTGAAGTTACTGCTTTAGTATAAACATCCCCAAAACTCGGTCATGAATATAGTAGAGCAAAGCAAAAGTCTGCTCTCGTAGATACTTGCATAATCTTTGCTGAATAAGGAAAATTACAGTATCTGTGTTACAGCTAGCAAAAGAAACATCTGACAAAGCACCTAATCAATCAAACAACTAGCTGCCTAAGCCTTTATATTGATGGTGTTTACAATGAGCAAATAAGATAGTAGTTCTCCCTCTAAAATCTATGGAACTGCAGAAATTATGGGTGTGTTTGATTTTAAGCCCAAGTCTACCAAACCAAATTCTACCTGGCCAAAATTTTGGCCATGGTTTCTCATGCCCATGATTTGGCCAATGTCGGCAAGAAAAATAAACTAAAATAGGCAAAGGAGCAAGGCATGTCAAAATATTGGTAAGCATCCAAACAATGACCAAAAATTAGGCCATACCCAAAAAGTAGGTAACGCATGTTTTGGACATAAGCCGGACATGCCCTCTGACTGAGCAGTGCCAAATTTGTGATCTTGCGAAATAAAATAAATATTTTAACATAACAAGATTGACATGCTAGAGTTAAAGAATAAGATCAACCAGCGGAAGGGAAAGGTCTCCTCGAACATAATGCACCAACTCTGCAAGAAGGGTATAAGCAAGCGGCCTTAATGTCTCGATACAAACTCGCCCTGTGCCAACCAAAACCCTGGAAGACAAGCAATCAAGAGTTAAAACTTGTCTGAAACTAAGAATAAAGCATGACACGCAAAAAAGCAAGCAATCAAGTGCCCCAATATCCATAACAGGGCATAAATGACATAAGATCACCATGTACCCAGTTGAGTTATAACACAGCAACCGTAAGAAAAGAAGGATAAGGTCAGCGTAACACGTAGTGCCTCATTGACAGCTCAGTGGATATGGTATTGCTCTGCTTACAGTTTTACAGCGATTGTCTACAAACTAAAATTGAGGAGTTCAAACCAATCCAAATCAAGGAGAGGTATGATTTTTTATAATTCCTTAGTTTCCAACTGCTTTGAATTATCCTTGTCTTCAATGAAAAGGAGTTTATGTGACCTTGTTTATTTGAAAATATTCAGCCCCCTAAAAGTAACTTCAAAAGAAACAGCGAAAGAAACAGGTGGTCATGAGTTATGACATCAGATCAATAGCTAGCTAGCACACCGCATGGTAAACCATCTTGCCTCCGCATTTAAAAATCATGATGGTAGTGAGCATTCAAGAAGTGAAATGGTTTATGTACCTTTCATCAAGAAGTGTGTCAATCAAGGGAAACAGCCCACGCCTGTATTCAGTGTTGAGAACTTGCTTCAGCCCAACTAGCAGCTCCTGGAATTACATAAATGGAAGTGTTTTAAAATAATGCATGATGCAGCACCTAACTAAGGGAGTTTGCAAAGCATAGTAACCTTTCTTATGGAGACTGAGTCTGCGGGGCATGTAACAAGCAATTTCACAATACTGCTGCATATACTGTTCTCATATGGCTTTATATAATCTGCGTTGCTTTTTAGCAGGTACGTCAGGAACGACAATGTCTGCAGCACAAACCATCAATCAGTTAAGAACTACGCAGGCAAGGCAACAGAAGTATAGTGAACTAAGCCCTACCTTGACTTGTGCACCCTTTAACTCAACAAAGGGCGTCTTCAGGTGAGGCTGCACCTTGTCTGGCCCGTTCTCAGCAATTGCTTCCACCATGAGTGGCAATAAGAACGGGATATTTGTCTGCACCAGCTTAGCATACAACTGAAAGAGGAACATCACCACAAGAGGGCTCTCGGTAACTATCTTGAAAGACTGTGCGCTTGGATTGAGTTGTCCACCACTTGGCACTGCCAACATGCCTGGGCCATCGGCAGTGGGGTCCAAATGCTGATTGGACACGGGAGGAACGACATTGGCACTGGCATTGGGGTTATCGAAGAAATGCTTGACGGTAAATTTGAAGTTGCGGTATATTGCAACAACAAAATCAAGAAATGGCTGGACCTCCGCCTCAACAGTAGGGCGGAAGTTGCGGAGAAGGTCAAATACGATTCGAATGGCAAGAAGGGCATTGTCCTCATTGTCCTGTGTTAGCACACGGAGAGAGAGCTTGAGAAGATCCTGCACAAAGGGTCGCAGCACCTCACTGTGCGGAAGCCGGTTGAGGATCTCGATCACCACATTGCGCAGCTTGTGCTCAGCGTTTTCGGTGGCCTGTGGTGAGGTGTAGGTGCTCAGGATGGCTGAGAAGGCCCTGAAGTAGCATCGAAGGAAGTTGAGGTAATCCGGAGTATGTGTCATCTCCAGGCTGTCCCGAACTTCCATCACGAGCTGCAGCCGGACTTGCACAGCTGCAAAATAGTCAAACGGGTGATTATGCATCGGACCACTGAGCCAAAAGAGTCACCAACTCCAGAGAAAGTATTATGGCTTTCAAAATTTGCAACTTGGGATTGAACAAAAAAAGGTGCCCTTTACTTCTTTGTATGGTGAATTTCAACAAGAAACTGGAGAGCAGGCCATTTGACAAAATTCTAGGATCGAGAACTATATGCTAGATTAATTAAGAAAACATGGAACAGCTTCATTCGGTTCCAGGCAGCGGAAACCTGACACTACAAAATTGTACCCTGGGGAGCAATATACCTCTAATTAATCCACACCGTATAAAGAAAATACAGACTTAATACACCAGAAGGGGAATGCGGAGATTCAGTAAGGTGAACCTACAATAGCAACAGTCTAACTGCAGACAAACAAAAAAGGTTGCGAGGAAACAATGTGCGGGTAAACTACAGACGACCCCGCCGCCCCCGACCGAAATCGCGAGCACGTCGCGCAAGCACGGCTGCAAAATTGACGCGGCGGCGCATACAAAAAAGACAAATAAACAGGGCATGTGCGGAGGGGAACGCGGGGGCGTACGTAGGTCGGGCTCGAAGAGCCTCTGCGAGTGCATCTCCATGTTGGAGCTGTTGATGGGCGCCATGGCGGCCCCAGCCCCGCTCGGAGGACGCGCGGGCCACAAACCCTACCGTGCCAGGGCTTAGGGTTTTGGAGATCTGCGCCGCCCGGAGGGGGACGCCGCCGCCGACCGATGGGCGGGAGGGTGGGGAGCGGCGGAGGAGGACGCGCGTTCGATCCTTCCAGCACGGGGCGAGCCGCGCCTCCCGTTTCAGAGCTGACCTCGCGCTCGCGGGCGAGCTGAGGGTTTGAGGGAGGGGGGAGGGAGGGGAGAGAGATGGAGACGAAGGGAGAGAGCGATGGTTTTAATTAGGGAGGGTGGTGGTGCGTTTGGGGCTTGGTTGGTTGGGTTGGGTTGGGTTCGGTCCCTCCGGTGCGGGCGGCCTCTGGCTTCGGAAAGAAGGAAGCCGGGGTGCCTCTCTCAGGTCAACGCACCCCTCCAAAAGAAGGAACTCTGAGGTTATGCAGTTCTCTGCTTCTGAATTTTTGTCTGGTAGTATCTGTTTTGGCTGGAATTTCACTTCAAAACCAAAATACATGCAACCATTGCGCAATTACATGCCGCCAATCTTTCTGGTCACCGAAGAGGTAAATAAAACACGTGGCCAAAACATGATGTGGACGGAGAGACCCTGCGAATACACCATCGACTATTGTCGTGTTTGTAGGGTGTGGCTTTTCGAAGAATCAAGGGCGTGTTTGGTGAGGAACAAAGTGAAATGAAATGACATGGTTACATTTTATTGGAATGGGTTGGCTTCGTTACTGTGTTTGGTCCAGGGCGATAGGTCAAATGGAATGGTGATGTTTCAGTGTTTGTTGCAAAGATGAATTGTAATAGGTTTAGTTTCAATCTGCAATTTCTCAGACATTTATAGTGGATTGAGGATGAGACGGGCACTTGTTAATATGATTGTATAACTATCTCCTCTTGCACCACAACGTAACTTACAAGTTAAAAAGAATAACTAGCTAACTATAATCACTAAAGTCGGGGCTAATGCTAATGAACTACTTCCTTTGTCTCGTGATATAAGACGTTATTACATCTCATGAGACGAAGGGAGTAGTTGGCTCGTTGTTATTGAGATGTATATTAGAGGAAGAACAGAAAGTGGTTGATGTGAATTCTAATATTGAGAAAGAACAGAAAGTGGCTGATGCGAACTGTAATATCAAGGAAGAACCGAAAAATATATTGTGTTATGCTTGCCATTGAGGACAGGTTTCCGTCACGCCAAGCAGGCAAGGTCACTACCGCCCATCCAAGAGATCAAGTTGTTGTCGCCCTCCAGCGGATCCGGTGCCCCCAACAAGCATGGTCGCAGCCACCCCTTCCACAAATCAGGTCGTCCGCCAGCCTTCCGGCCAATCAGATCGCCACCACCCATAAAAGTTCGTCCGCCGTCTAGAGTGTGGCCGCCTCCATCAACCTCCGGCTAATATTCGGCTGTGTTATGTCGCCATCTGCTCGCGTTGCGCGCGATGCTCATGGCCGCTAAACAAAATTGATTTGTGCAATGTTCGGCCTTCGCCTAGCAGTAGCAAATGAGGCTACCACCGGTAGCCACCAGCCACTGTCGCGGCACATGCTCGTTGATGCTCCTTCTAATGTATCTGCTCCACTCCTCCTTAGTCGATGACGCCGCACATATGCCTGTGGCAGGATGATTCCTCCTCCTTCCTTTGCCCGTATGTGCTCTCAACTAGACGACCTCTCCTCCTTTTGTCGTTCGGAGAGACGAGATGACCGACTGTGGGGAAGAAAGACAAGCAGGGGAGACGAGATGGCAGAGCGGCGGTTGCGAGTGGAGAGACATGACGGAGTTGGGAGCGTCAGGGAGCGAAGGCGAGAGTTTGGACTTGTTCCATGTGATTCATTTGAATCGGTGTTACGAACGTGTTCCGGATCTTCACAAAACATTCCACCCGAGGGAATGTGTGGGTTACGTTCTCAGGGGCTGTTTGGTTCCTAGTCACACCTTGCCACACTTTGCCACACCTAACTTTAGGCAACTTTGATCAAGTTAGGTAGGTGTTTGGTTCTAGCCACACCTAAGGCAAGAATTTTTTATGAGCAATGAACCCCACATGTCATAGACACAAAAAGTGTGGCAAGATTCCCTTAGGCAAGCCAAAGTGTGGCTAACAATTTAAGCAACTCAACTAAGGCAAGTGTGGCAAGTGTGGCTAAAATCAGGTGGCAACATATGGCAAAGATAGTCACAATCCAAACAACCCCTCAATTACTACCAAACACATGGAGAAGGCCCAAATGCGGAATGAAACCGTCACATTTCACCTTGTGACCCTAACCAAACATGCCTTGGGTGTATGTATCTGATCGGGTTTAGCTCAGAGAGCCACCGATACGGATTTATAAGATCGGATTAGTTATGGCGCTAGTGAGAACAAATAGGGCTATGTATTTTTTTTTTCTTTCTCCCTTTGTCTGTTGCGTGCATGATTAGTGCCGCCTCTTCACCGGCCATGCATGCACGAGCTCGCATGAGAGAGAGGGAGAGAGAGAGAGTGCACGCAAGGGGCTCGAGGGTGAAGGATTGACAAAATTAATGTGTTGTCATATGCATGGCCATTTCGTTTCTCTCGTTGTGCCTTGGTTCTGCAAAATTGAAAATTGGCACATCAATCCTTTAAACTCAATCGAATGAGTGATTAGTAGGAATATATTTTTTAAAGTACACGGACACATGGCTTTTCTATTTGGCTCACTATGGCATGTGTAAAAATTGCAACGGTGTTTTGACTCCCGGTGCATATGCTCCCGATATGAATAGTACAAGGTCAACAACCCTCCAAAAAGGAGACTAAAGTTCTAACTTTTTGTGCTTCCGAATGCCATAGATTTTTTTCCCTTTGAAACAAAAATTGTTTGGATGGAATATGTGCAATCATTAATACAATTACATTATGATAATCTTTTGGGTCACTAAATAGATAAATAAAATGTGTGGCGAACATATGCAACGAAAAAACGATCCTACGAATACACCACCGACTCTTGTCGTGTCTTTAGATTAGTATACTCCCTCCGGATGGGTTTAATGCGGAATTAAATTTCTAATGTCGAATTAGTTGTGACGCTAGTGATTCTCTTTCTCCTCTACGTTTTATTGGTCATATCATGAGATAAATAAATATGTTGTTGAAGAAAATATGCCCTAGAGGCAATAATAAAGTTGTTATTTATATTTCCTTATATCATGATAAATGTTTATTATTCATGCTAGAATTCTATTAACCGGAAACTTAGTACATGTGTGAATACATAGACAAACAGAGTGTCCCTACTATGCCTCTACTTGACTAGCTCATTAATTAAAGATGGTTAAGTTTCCTAACCATAGACATGTGTTGTCATTTGATCAACGAGATGTTGGGGAACGCAGTAATTTCAAAAAAAATCCTACGCACACGCAAGATCTTGGTGATGCATAGCAACGAGAGGGGAGAGTGTTGTCTACGTACCCTCGTAGACCATAAGCGGAAACATTATGACAACGCGGTTGATGTAGTCATACGTCTTCACGATCGACCGATCCTAGTACCGAAAGTACGGCACCTCCCCGATCTGCACACGTTCGGCTCGGTGACGTCCCACAAACTCATGATCCAGCAGTGTCGAGGGAGAGCTTCATCAGCACGACGCCGTGATGACGGTGATGATGAAGCTACCGGCGCAGGGCTTCGCCTAAGCACTACAACGATATGACCGAGGTGGATTATGGTGGAGGGGGGCACCGCACACGGCTAAGAGATCAATGATCAACTTGTGTGTCTACGGGGTGCCCCCCTTCCCCTGTATATAAAGGAGTGGAGGAGGGGGAGGGCCGGCCCTCTACTATGGCGCGCCTTGGGGAGTCCTACTCCTACCGGGAGTAGGATTCCCCCTTCCAAGTGGTAGGAGTAGGAGAGAAGGAAGGGGAGGAGAGAGGGAAGGAAGGGGGCGCCCCCCCACCCAATTCGAATTGGGCTAGGGGCGCGCCCTCCACCTTTTCCCTTCCTCTCCTCTATTCCACTAAGGCCCAATAAGGCCCATATACTCCCTGGGGGGTTCCGGTAACCTCCCGGTACTCCGGTAAATGTCCGAACTCATCCGGAACCATTCCGATGTCCAAACATAGACTTCCAATATATCGATCTTTACGTCTTGACCATTTCGAGACTCCTCGTCATGTCCATGATCATATCCGGGACTACGAACTACCTTCAGTACATCAAAACACATAAACACATAATACCGATCGTCACCGAACGTTAAGCGTGCGGACCCTACGGGTTCGAGAACTATGTAGACATGACCGAGACACGTCTCTGGTCAATAACCAATAGCGGAACCTAGATGCTCATATTGGCTCCCACATATTCTACGAAGATCCTTATCGGTCAAACCGCATAACAACATACGTTGTTCCCTTTGTCATCGGTATGTTACTTGCCCGAGATTCGATCGTCGGTATCTCAATACCTAGTTCAATCTCGTTACCAAGAAGTCTCTTTACTCGTTCCGTAATGCATCATCCCGCAACTAACTCATTAGTCACATTGCTTGCAAGGCTTATAGTGATGTGCATTACTGAGAGGGCCCAGAGATACCTCTCCGTCAATCGGAGTGACAAATCCTAATCTCGATCTATGCCCACTCAACAAGTACCATCGGAGACACCTGTAGAGCACCTTTATAATCACTCAGTTACGTTGTGACGTTTGGTAGCACATAAAGTGTTCCTCCGGTATTTGGGAGTTGCATAATCTCATAGTCATAGGAACATGTATAAGTCATGAAGAAAGCAATAGGAACATATTAAACGATCAAGTGCTAAGCTAACGGAATGGGTCAAGTCAATCACATATTCTCTAATGATGTGATCCCATTAATCAAATGACAACTCATGTCTATGGCTAGGAAACTTAACCATCTTTGATTTAACGAGCTTGACTCGAGCTAGTCAAGTAGAGGCATACTAGTGACACTCTGTTTGTCTATGTATTCACACATGTACTAAGTTTTCGGTTAATACAATTCTAGCATTAATAATTAACATTTATCATGATATAAGGAAATATAAATAACAACTTTATTATTGCCTCTAGGGCATATTTCCTATAGTCTCCCACTTGCACTAGAGTTAATAATCTAGTTCACATCGCCATGTGATTTAACACCAATAGTTCACATCACCATGTGATTAACACCCACAGTTCACATCGCCATGTGACCAACACTCAAAGGGTTTACTATAGTCAATAATTTAGTTCACATCGCCATGTGATTAACACCCAAAGAGTACTAAGGTGTGATCATGTTTTGCTTGTGAAAGAAGTTTTAGTCTACGGGTCTGTCACATACAGATCCGTATGTATTTTGCAAATTTCTATGTCTACAATGCTCTGCATGGAGCTACTCTAGCTAATTGCTCCCACTTTCAATATGTATCCAGATTGAGACCGAGAGTCATCCGGATTAGTGTCAAAACTTGCATCGACGTAACCCTTTACGACGAACTCTTTGTCACCTCCATAACCGATAAACATTTCCTTAGTCCTCTTAGGTAACTAAGGATAACTTTGACCGTTGTCCAGTGATCTACTCCTGGATCACTATCGTACCCCCTTGCCAAACTCATAGCAAGGTATACAATAGGTCTGGTACACAGCATGGCATACTTTATAGAACCTATGGCTGATGCATAGGGAATGACTTTCATTCTCTTTCTATTTTCTATCGTAGTCGGGTTTTGAGTCTTTACTCAACTTCACACCTTACAACATAGGCAAGACCTCCTTCTTTCACTATTCCATTTTGAACTACTTCAAAATCTTGTCAAGGTATGTACTCATTGAAAATATATCAAGCGTCTTGATCTATCTCTATAGAACTTGATGCTCAATATGTAAGTAGCTTCACCGAGGTTTTTCTTTGAAAAACTCCTTTCAAACACTCCTTTATGCTTTCCAGAAAATTCTACATTATTTCCGATCAACAATATGTCATTTACATATACTTATCAGAAATGTTGTAGTGCTCCCACTCACTTTCTTGTAAATACAGACTTCACCGCAAGTCAGTACAAAAACCATTGAGGGAGTCCTGGATTATGGGGTCCTCGGACAACCAGACTATATCCTTCGGCCGGACTATTGGACTATGAATATACAAGATTGAAGACTCCGTCCCGTGTCCGGATGGGACTCTCCTTGGCGTGGAAGGCAAGCTTGGCAATTCGGATATGTAGATCTCCTCCCTTGTAACCAACTCATGTAACCCTAGCCCTCCGATGTCTATAGAAACCGGAGGGTTTAGTCCGTAGGACCAGAACAATCATAATCATAGGCTAGCTTCTTGGGTTTAGCCTCTACGATCTCGTGGTAGATAAACTATTGTAATACTCATATAATCAAGATCAATCAAGCGTGAAGTAGGGTATTACCTCCATCGAGAGGGCCTGAACACAGGTAAACTTTGTGTCCCCGCCTCCTGTTACCATCCGCCTTAGACGCACAGTTCGGGACCCCCTACCCGAGATCCGCCGGTTTTGACACCGACATTGGTGCTTTCATTGAGAGTTCCACTGTGCCGTCACCATAAGGCTTGGTGGCTCCTTTGATCATCAACAACGATGTGATCCAGGGTGAGGTTTTTCTTCCCGGACAGATCTTCGTATTTGGCGGCTTCATACTGCAGGCCAACTCGCTTGGCCATCTAGAGCAGATCGAGAGCTATGCCTTGGCCGTCAGGTCAGGTTTGGAAACTTAAACTATACTGCCGACATCCGCGGAGACTTGATCTTTGACGGATTCGAGCCTATGTCAGGTGCGCCGCACAGTCACGACAAAGCATGATCTAGCTCTGCCGTCGGACGGTGTTCGGGAAATCACACATGTGGCCACTCCGGCCCTCAAGCCGGAGCAGATCGCGCCGTCCGAGAACGGGTGGATGGACCCCGCCAGGCCGCCACGGAGGCCGCACACTTAGTGGCGATAGATCCGAATACTGGTTTCACCTCCTATCAGACATGTGTTGCCGGACACTTGGATTCGTCCCTGGCCACGGGCTCCGCGACCCGCGTCTGCGTTTATCGAATCTGATTGGGCACCGATCATGGAGTTTACCTCCGCGGATATTTTCCAGCACTTGCCCTTGGGCGACGTCACTACAAAAAAAATACACTTCCGTGATGATACGTGTTTGTCACAGTAGGTCGCGTTTTTTGTCATGCATGTACATCCATGACGATTTTATGACAGAATCAAGATAGTCATACTGTCTTTGTCAGAGAAGTGTTCCATGACATTACCAAAATTATCATCACGGAAGTGTCCACTTCCATGACAATAAATCGTAGCGTCACGAAGTGCTTTTCGTCAAGGGTGACCGACACGTGGCATCCACCGTAGCGAACGCCGTTAAGCTATCGGGTCCGGTTTTGGATCCGATAACCCGTTAACAGCCCGGACCAATGGGGATTTTCCACGTGTAAAATCATCATTGGCCGCAGGAAACACGTGTTGCCTCACCATTGGGACAGATGTCATCCACTCATTGGACAGGAGGCGCCTATGATAGGTCGACACGTGGCACGGCCCAACAGTGGCCCATTCCGGTGAAAAAGGCCAGCCAAAGAAAATTAGCGGTCGCCCATATAAGGCCTACTTGTGTCGAGTCCATTTAAGCCCACGGCCCATACGAGATGTGCCAATTCGCCCGTCAGCGACCCGTTAAAGATTTGACACAATTGCAACCCATCGTCGATTCGAGCGTGTTAATGTACCCGCTATATATTTGGGCTCAATATCGGCCCGATGAGATTTCGGCCTGTTAACGGCCCATTTAATGGATGGGCCAATTTTTAGGATGTACATCTTTCGGCCTTTTAGCGGCCCATTTAAATGTTTGGCTAATTTCCGGCCCGGTGTGTCTTTCAGCCTGTTGACGGCCCATAAATCTGATGGGCCATTTGTAGTCAGACCTGAGTTTTGGCCTTTTAGCAGCCCATTTAAGTGTTGGGCCAATTTCTGGCCCGGTGTCACTTTCAGCCTGTTGACGGCCCATAAATCAGTTGGGCCATTTGTAGTCGGACCTGAGTTTTGGCCTTTTAGCGACCCATTTAAGTGTTGGGCCAATTCCGCCCTGTGCCTTTCACTGTTAACGGACCATAAATGAGTTGGGCCATTTGTAGTCGGACCTTAGTTTTGGCCTTTTAACGCCCATGCCCTTCATGGTCCAATACCAGCCAGCTTTCTCTTTCGGCTGCTAAAGGCCCACAATGTCTGATTGGGCCTTTTACAATACGACGACTTTCGGCCTCTTAGCGGCCCATGCTCTTCATGGGCCAAGATAAGCCCATTGTTTCTTTCAAATTGCTAAAGGCCTCTAAAGATAGTTGGGCCATATGTAGCCCAAACTTAGTAACGACCTGTTAACGACCCGTGAAATAAATTGGGGCCACTTGTTGCCCGCTTCGATGTCGGCCTGTTAACGACCCGGGAGGTAAGAGGGCCGACCATTAACTTTCGGCCTAGTAACGACCCATTAACTTAATGGGCCCACTAAAGTTCGTTCATGTCTTTAGGCCAAATTAGATAATTTGAGCCCATTACGACAAGCAATTATGCATGGACCAAAACCGATCAATCAAAGGTACGGCATACGAGGAATAACGTTGCACATCCAAAGATATATTACAGAAATTACATCCATCGGGCAATCAAAGATTGATGCCAAGTGCAAATAAATGAGCGTAACCTAACCATCTACAATGTCACAATCTGCAACCTCGACAGATGACACCCATAAGCATGTGGGCAAGTTCTTGCTGCTTTGCTACTGTCTCTCGAAAACATTGATCGCTTGTTGTGTCGCATTTACTACGCACCTTTGATTCATCCACCATTTCCATCATTGCTTTAGCCATTAATTGGTTCACAAACATACATTTATTCCGTTGCATTCGAGATGCAGGATCTTGAGCAGATTCAGATGGCGATTTTGGCGAGCTTGTATTATTGATAGTGGAGAGTGTCTCGACCACTACATCATAACATAAATTAGAACGGGAACCAAATAGATTAATCATGAGTTATTGCCATATTACTGGCCTAGATTTACCGGAAAGAAACAATGGGGTTGCCTTTCGCTTTCGTAGTTTGTCTTCTTATCTTCAAAGACTGCACAAAATTAACACACTAGCATTGCTAGCATTGGCCAAGTCGATAATAGGAAAGCAACATTGACACAACGAACGTTTGGGCAACTAGCCTACACCAAATTAACACAATATGGCACAGCTATCATCAGCCGTAAGGTAATACTGAAAGCAACATTGACACAATGAATGAATGGGCAACCAGAGAAGCACTACAATTCAAGAATGTGCGTGATATGAGATAGTACATTCATGCATTTCAAGATGCAAAACTACTAGGTAGTTTTCCTTACAAAAATCAACATTAGGCGCCTTTAACATTTTGCTACAACTAATTTTAGATCAGATAAAGGTTAGATTCAAGCCGATTAACAAAATACATGTTGATGTAAAAATATAGTGATATACAATGTGTACTTACATCAACATTGGAGCACAGAGAATTCCATAAGATATTTTCCTCGAATACGATCCCAATGGAGGAAGTCTTCTATCGTTTAACCTTATTTTCTAAAAGAGAGATGGGTAAGAAACATGTAGAAAATATTATCAGAATGCTATAATATTTCATGATGTGAGGATACGCACACGCTTCTTAGAATGGAGTTGACATTCTTTTGCCGGATCGAGCGGACTAGTTCTTTGGCCACCGGAATCGCTTATTATCGTGGGAGTTGGGTTTCTCTGTCTTTTGGAGCAAGATCTATGAAAAATGGAGTTGGTTTATTATCTCCTGGCGTTTGGATCTTTTTCAAAGACCTGGTTTGTAACCCTTGAGATTCTAACATAGTCGTCCTCCCCTTGCATGCCTTATATAGAAGAATGGTCATTCAGTTATAAAACATGCTACAACGGAGATGGAATAGGTACTGAAGAATAGAAAGGCATGACATATTGACATGTATTCCCTCCATCCGAAATAAATGGGCCGGGTCTAGGCGTATTTACATTCTAGATACATCCAGCTTTATCCATTTCGTGACATTTAATCCGGACGGAGGGAGTATGATGTAAGAGCTAGGGATACGACAGACAACAACACAAAAAAACACCGAGAAACCCATTGCGTAACCAAAGTATTCAAACCCACCGATATGAGATAGTACACTCATGCATTTCGGGATGCAAAACTACTGTGCGCTTTTCCTTACAAAAATCAACATTGTTGCCTTTAATCATACATTTTGCTACAACTAAATTTAGATCAGATAAAGGTTGGATTCACGCCGATTAACAAAATACATGCTGATATAAAAATATAGTGATATACAACAAGTACTTACATCTACATTGGAGCACAGAGAATTCCTGCAAGAATCTTTCCTCATAAACGATACCATTGCGTAAATTCTTCTATCTGATAAGCTTATTTTCTAAAAGAGAGATGGGTAAGAAACATGTAGAAAATATGATCAAGATGCTATAAAATTTCATGACGCAAGGATACGCACACGCTTCTTAGAATTGAGTTGACATATTTTTGCTGGATCGAGCGGACTAGTTCTTTGGCCATGGAATCGCTTATTATCGTGAGGGAGTTGGGTTTCTTCCGTTTGGACCGGTATCTATAAAAACTGGAGTTGGTTTATTATCTCCTGCCGTTTGGATCTTTTGCAAAGGCCTTGTTTGTAACCCTTGATTCTAACATAGTCGTCTTCCCTTGCATGCCTTGTATAGAAGAATGGTGCTTTAATTATAAAACATGCATGACAGAGAGATGGAATAGGTATCAAGAATAGAAAGGCATGACATATTGACATGTATTCCTTCCATCCGGAAAAAAATGGATGGGTCTAGGCGTATTTCAGTTCTAGATACATCCTTTTTATCCATTTCGGCATCATGTAATCCGGACGGAGGGAGTATGGTGTAAGAGCTAGGGATACGATAGGACAACATAGTAAAAAAACACTAGTTGAATGTAAAGCGTATGCTAGCGGAATACGCATGTAAATAACTAAGGCAACATACACGTGTATGATTGAGAAAATAAGATGGCATTGCAATGAGCACTAGAACAACACTTCAATGTAAAAAAACATGGTATGGTAGGCGGATGAAGTACATCTTGATGAATAACAATGCATAATATATTCGTGAAGCATGATGTCCAAATTAAGCGAGATGGCATTGCGATAGAGTAGAATGACAGTACTTGAATTTGAAAACATGTTATCATGAATGGAATAGGTATTGAAAAACAGGAAGGCATGACATATTTACATGCATGATCAGCATGCTAAGCACATGGCATTGCAACAGAGTAGATACACTCTAGGACATTATATGCATGTTGTACCCATATCACAGGCCAAGTTAGAGCAAGGACCTTGTGGGGTGAAGAGGATTCATCATCTTTCTACAAGTCTTCTGAAGAACTGCCTTTACATGTTCCATCATATTGGGTATCATTGACATCAAGTTTATTGGCCTTTACATTGCTCCGTGAGGTTCTTGTGGATATATCAGTGTATGCAATTATATCTGACATGCATGGAAGACAACTAGTAGTTATATTTATGTAATGAGTGCCTGTAGGAGACGACATAAATAGTAGGACTGGGGTTAACTAGCAGCAATAGGTCTCATAAACTAAAGGGAGAACACAGATGAAAGCTACAGAATATGTATCGTTTGTACTCGAGATTAACTAGATGGCACACAAAAGTATTAAAAAACAACATAGGTAATACTAGAAGTGGTATAATACTATAATCATCAGCCTGTGGGATAGCATTGGCTGATGGGTGATAACTATGGAACAACGTTACCTAAAGAACAAGTATCTTAGCTGAACTATGGAACAATGTTAACTCCTGAACAAGACCCGTAAGAGATCAGCATGAATATACAGTGAAATGTGATGATCTATTTTCCATGCTTAGATGAATAACAAAGCCATAAATGTTGCACACAAGTAAGATGAGGGTACAACCTATCTGGCTGCCATCCATAGGAGTGAGCATCATGTGCTGACTTGTCGATGGCCCTGCAGTTGTTGTGGTTGTCCATGTTGGGCACGCGCATTCGATGCAGGGAACTATTGAGTGGGGATTATAGCTCCCTTCTGGTGTATGCTTCCCTTGTTGGAGCAGTTGCGGTGAGTCGGAAGACGGTGTGTCTGAAGATGCAGATAACACATAATGTTAAGAACGACATATCTCTTTGATCTGAAGAAATACACTAAGAGATCAACAACAAGGTACGAGACTGGTCACACGTCTGTTGACTGAAGACTAAATTGGGGTCACACGATTTTATTTTATTTTGGTACTGTCCGATCTACGCCTGATGGCTGGCCGTCTTGTGCCTCCCGGCTGACACTGTTCGGAATCTTCCCTGAAGAGCCAGCGACCAATGGCAGAGCAGCCTGCCTCCGCCATTCGTGGCCCCGGCCAAAACCCCGCTCCCCGCCCCACCACTCTGCCGTGGTTGCGCCGCCCCCGGGCCAATCCACAAAGACTCCCCGTCATCCAGATCCGGCAGCAACAGTACCTTCAACCCACACAACTCTAAAATATAGCCATCTAAGTGTTGCTTCCGCGACAAACTTGCGGCCCCGCACCCTTACATTATACACCAGCCAACCGACAGCCTAGGAGCTCCGCCGCCTCGAGGGGTGTTGCTTCCCATTGGGAATCGATTGGCCCGAATAAAATTCGGACAAGCGACGCCTAAATAAAGTGATTTGAGACGAGGTGCGACCTATCTGGCGGCATGGTGAAGTAGGCGAGTCCACCGCTGAAGTCGGTGAGGCCGGCGCGATTGCGGTGGCGACCGGCGGCAGGGAAAGAGCGATGTCGCGACGGTCGACGACTACGCAGAAGCAGCGCCAGGACTCTGGACAGATCCGAAGTTGGGGCCGCTCCGGCGCCGTGAACAACGGCGGGGGTGAATCGGCTCCGGTACAGTTCACGCGGCCGTCGTCGAGGCAGCACCAAAGAAGACGGAGTAAGAGGCACACGGCCCGGTCACGATGGCAAATGGACAGCGTCTACGGCATTAGGGAGGAGGCGGCTGAAATTGAGTGCGGTGGGAGGCGCCATGGAGGTGGGGCTGAGGTTTCATGCTCGGAGAAGGGAGCTTCCGGGGAGAAGGTGATTTGATACCACGAGGTATGAATGGGGGCGGGCGGGGATTGGGAGGAGTGGAACCATGTCTTACGGACGCATTTGTCCGAAATGTGAGGGGAGTTACTTCTACCCTTGCCTATAGGCTTCTCGGCTTGGAGTCTGTCTTGAGGGTCGGGATAGTAGAGTAACTTTGCTTCTCCCCAAATAGTGGGCGGAGCGATTTGAGCGAGGAGGGCATGTTTTGAACTATAGTGGGCGCGGCGTTTTTGAGGAGAGCGTGTTTTGAAATAGTGGGCATGAGCTATTTCGGGCGAGGAGAGCGTGTTTTGCCGACCATGGTTTATGAATTATTCGGCACATGTCATTTCGACCGAGGAGAAGGCACGCTTGGATGAAGTTACTGTTGGGGAACGTAGTAATTTCAAAAAATTTCCTACGCACACGCAAGATCATGGTGATGGCATAGCAACGAGAGGGGAGAGTATTGTCCACGCACTCGTGAGACCGTAGCGTAAGCGTTATCACAACGCGGTTGATGTAGTCGTCGTCTTCACGATCCGACCGATCCAAGTACCGAACGTCTGGCACCTCCGAGTTCAGCACACGTTCAGCTCGATGGCGATCCCGGACTCCGATCCAGCGAGGGTGTCGGAGATGAGTTCCGTCAGCACGACGGCGTGGTGACGATGATGATGCTCTACCGGCGCAGGGCTTCGCCTAAACTCCGCGACGATATGACCGAGGTGGAATATGGTGGAGGGGGGGCACCGCACACGGCTAAGGAACGATCCGTAGATCAACTTGTGTGTCATGGGGTGCCCCCTTGCCTCGAGTATATAAAGGATGGAGGAGGAGGAGGCCGCCAAGGCTTGGTGCGGCCAGGATGTGGAGTCCTACTAGGACTCCAAGTCCTAGTAGGAGTCCACCAAGAGGGAGGAAGGGAGAAGGAAGTGGAGGAGAAGGAAGGTGGCCGGCCCCTTCCCTAGTCCAATTCGGACCAGAGGGAGGGGCGCAGCAGCCCTTGGCCCTTTCTCCTCTTCCCACTAAAGCCCATCAAGGCCCATTGCTTCTCCCGTAACTACCCGGTACTCGAAAAATACCCGAATCACTCGGAACCTTTCCGATGTCCGAATATAGTCGCCCAATATATCGATCTTTACGTCTCGACCATTTCGAGACTCCTCGTCATGTCCCCGATCTCATCTGGGACTCCGAACTCCTTCGGTACATCAAAACTCATAAACTCATAATATAATGCCATCGAAACCTTAAGCGTGCGGACCCTACGGGTTCGAGAACTATGTAGACATGACCTAGAACTATTCTTGGTCAATAACCAATAAGCGGAACCTGGATGCTCATATTGGCTCCTACATATTCTACGAAGATCTTTATCGGTCAAACCGCATAACAACATACGTTGTTCCCTTTGTCATCGGTATGTTACTTGCCCGAGATTCGATCGTCGGTATCCAATACCTAGTTCAATCTCACATCGGGCAAGTCTCTTTACTCGTTACGTAATGCATCATTCCGTAACTAACTCATTAGCTACATTGCTTGCAAGGCTTATAGTGATGTGCATTACCGAGAGGGCCCAGAGATACCTCTCCGACAATCGGAGTGACAAAACCTAATCTCGAAATACGCCAACCCAACATGTACCTTTGGAGACACCTGTAGTACTCCTTTATAATCACCCGATTCGTTGTGACGTTTGGTAGCACCCAAAGTGTTCCTCCGGTAAACGGAGTTGCATAATCTCATAGTTATAGGAACATGTATAAGTCATGAAGAAAGCAATAGCAATATACTAAACGATCAAGTGCTAGGCTAACGGAATGGGTCATGTCAATCACGTCATTCTCCTAATGATGTGATCCCATTAATCAAATAACAACACATGTCTGTGGTTAGGAAACATAACCATCTTTGATTAATGAGCTAGTCAAGTAGAGGCATACTAGTGACTATATGTTTGCCTATGTATTCACACATGTATCATGTTTCCGGTTAATACAATTCTAGCATGAATAATAAACATTTATCATGAAATAAGGAAATAAATAATAACTTTATTATTGCCTCTAGGGCATATTTCCTTCAGTCTCCCACTTGCACTAGAGTCAATAATCTAGTTCACACCATCATGTGATTCAACACTAATATTCACATCTGTATGTGATTAACACCCATAGTTCACATCGTCATGTGACCAACACCCAAAGGGTTTACTAGAGTCAATAATCTAGTTCACATCGCTATGTGATTAACACCCAAAAAGTACTAAGGTATGATCATGTTTTGCTCGTGAGAGAAGCTTAATCAACGGGTCTGTCACATTCAGAGCCGTATGTATTTTGCAAATATTCTATGTCTACAATGCTCTGCACGGAGCTACTCTAGCTAATTGCTCCCTCTTTCAATATGTATCTAGATTGAGACTTAGAGACACCTGGATCAGTGTAAAAAGCTTGCATAGATGTAACTCTTTACGACGGGCTCTTTTATCACCTCCATAATCGAGAAATATTTCCTTAGTCCTCACTAAGGATGTTCTTGACCAATGTCCAGTGATCTACTCCTAGATCACTATCGCATCCCTTTCCAAATTCTTAGCAAGGTATACAATTGGTCTGGTACATAGCATAGCATACTTTATAGAACCTATGATTGAGGCATAGGGAATGACTTTCATTCTCTTTTCTATTTTCTGCCGTGGTCGGGATTTGAGTCTTACTCAATTTCACACTTTGTAACACAGGCAAGAACTCTTTCTTTGACTGCTCCATTTTGAACTTACTTCAAAATCTTATCAAGGTATGTACTTATTGAAAAAACTTATCAAGCGTCTTGATCTATCTCTATAGATCTTGATGCCCAATATGTAAGCACTTCACGGGGTCCTTCTTTGACAAACTCCTTTCAAATACTCCTTTATGCTTTGCGAATAATTCTACATTATTTCCGATCAACAATATGTCATTCACATATACTTATCGGAAATCTTTGTAGTGCTCCCACTCACTTTCTTGTAAATACAGGCTTCACCGCAAGTCCAGATAAAACTATATGCTATGATCAACTTATCATAGCGTGTATTCCAACTACTGAGATGCTTGCACCAGTCCATAGATGGATCATTGAGCTTGCATATTTTGTTAGCACCTTTAGGATTTACAAAACCTTCGGTTGCATCATATACAACTCTTCTTTAATAAATCCATTAAGGAATGCAGTTTTGTTTATCCATTTGCCGATTTCATAAAATGCGGCAATTGCTAACATGATTCTACGGACTTAAGCATAGATACGAGTGAGAAACTCTCATCGTAGTCAACACCTTTGAACTTGTTGAAAACCTTTTGCGACAAGTCGAGCTTTGTAGATAGTAACACTACTATCAGCGTCCGTCTTCCTCTTGAAGATCCATTTATTTTCTATGACTTGCCGATCATCGGGCAAATCAATCAAAGTCCACACTTTGTTCTTATACATGGATCCCATCTCAGATTTCATGGCTTCAAGCCATTTTGCGGAATCTGGGCTCACCATCGCTTCCTCATAGTTCGTAGGTTCATCATGGTCTAGTAACATGACTTCCAGAACATGATTACCGTACCACTCACAGTGCGGATCTTACTCTGGAAGACCTACGAGGTTTGGTAGCAACTTGATCTGAAGTTTCATGATCATCATCATTAACTTCCTCACTAATTGGTGTAGGAATCACTGGAACTGATTTCCGTGATGAACTACTTTCCAATAAGGGAGAAGGTACAATTACCTCATCAAGTTCTACTTTCCTCCCACTCACTTCTTTTGAGAGAAACTTCTTCTCTAGAAAGGATCCATCTTAGCAACGAATAACTTGCCTTCGGATCTGTGATAGAAGGTGTACCCAATAGTTACCTTTGGGTATTCTATGAAGATGCACTTTTCCGATTTGGGTTCGAGCTTTATCAGGTTGAAACCTTTTCATATAAGCATCGCAACTCCAAGCTTTAAGAAACGACAGCTTAGGTTTACTGCTAAACCATAGTTCATACGGTGTCATCTCAACGGATTTAGATGGTGCCCTTTTAACGTGAATGCAGCTGTCTCTAATGCATAACCCCAAAACGATATTGGTAAATTGGTAAGAGACATCATTGATTGCACCATATCAAAATAAAGTACGGTTACGACGTTTGGACACACCATAACATTGTGGTGTTCCAGGTGGCGTGAGCTGTGAAACTATTCCACATTGTTTTAATTGAAGACCAAACTCGTAACTCAAATATTCATCTCCACGATCAGATCGCAGAAAATTTATTTTCTTGTTACGATGATTTTCCACTTCACTCTGAAATTCTTTGAACCTTTCAACTATTTCAGACTTATGTTTCATCAAGTAGATATACCCATATCTATTCAAATCATCTTGTGAAGGTTAGAAAAATAACGATACTTGCCACGAGCATCAACACTTATTGGATCGCATACATCGGTATATATGTGTTATTTCCAACAAGTCAGTAGCTTGTTCCATTGTTCCGAGAAGCGGAGTTTTAGTCATCTTGCCCGTAAGGCACGGTTCGCAAGCATCAAATGATTCATAACCAAGTGATTCAAAAACCATTTTATGGAGTTTCTTCATGCGCTTTACAATCGATATGACCCAAACGGCGATTGCCATAAATAAGCTGCACTATCATTATTAACTTTGCATCTTTTGGCATCAATATTATGAATATGTGTATCACTACTATCGAGATCCAACAAACTATTTTCATTGGGTGTATGACCATTGAAGGTTTTATTCATTTAAACAGAACAACAATTATTCTCTGATTTTAAATGAATAACCGTTTTGAAAACTATTTTCATTGGGTGTATGACCATTGAAGGTTTTATTCATGTAAATGTAACAACAATTATTCTTTGACTTTAAATGAATAACCGTTTTGCAATAAACATGATCAAATCATATTCATGCTCAACGCAAACACCAAATAACATTTATTTAGGTTTAACACTAATCCCGAAAGTATAGGGAGTGTGCGATGATGATCATATCAATCTTGGAACTACTTCCAACAGTCATCGTCACTTCCCCTTCAACTAGTCTCTGTTTATTCTGTAACTCCTGTTTCGAGTTACTAATCTTAGCAACCGAACAAGTATCAAATACTCGGGGCTACTATAAACACTAGTAAGGCACACATCAATGACCAGATATCAAATATAACCTTGTTCACTTTGCCATCCTTCTTATCCACCAAATATTCAGGGTAGTTCCGCTTCCAAAGTGACCAGTTCCATTGCAAAGAAGAGTACTTAGTCTCGTGCTTAGGTCCGGACTTGGGCTTCTTCACTCGAGCAAAGAACTTGCTTGCCGTTCCTTTTGAAGTTCCCCTTCTTCCCTTTGCCCTTTTCCTTGAGACTAGTGGTTTTGTCAACCATCAACACTTGATGTTTTTCTTGATTTCTACCTTCGCCGATTTTAGCATCGCGAAGAGCTCGAGAATCTTTTTCGTCATCCCTTGCATACTATAGTTCATCACGAAGTTCTACTAACTTAGTGATGGTGACTAGAGAATTACATCAATCACTATCTTATCTGGAAGATTAACTCCCACTTGATTCAAGCGATTGAAGTACTCAGACAATCTGAGCACATGCTCACTAGTTGAGCGATTCTCCTCCATCTTTTAGCTATAGAACTTGTTGGAGACTTCATATCTCTCAACTCGGGTATTTGCTTGAAATATTAGCTTCAATTCCTGGAACAACTTATATGGTCCATGACGTTCAAAACATCTTTGAAGTCCCGATTCTAAGCCGTTAAGCATGGTGCACTAAACTATCAAGTAGTCATCATATTGAGCTAGCCAAACGCGTTCATAACGTCAGCATACGCTCATATTGAGCTAGCCAAACGTTCATAACGTGCGCATCTGCTCCTGCAATAGGTCCATCACCTAGCGGTGCATTAAGTACATAATTCTTACGTGCGAATGAGGATAAACCTCAGATCATGGATCCAATCCGCATCATTGCTACTAACATCTTTCAACACAATTTTCTCTAGGAACATATCAAAATAAACATTTGAAAGCAACAACGCGAGCTATTGATCCTCAACATAATTTGCAAAATACTATCAGGACTAAGTTCATGATAAATTTAAGTTCAATTAATCATATTACTTAAGAACTCCCACTTAGATAGACATCCCTCTAATCCTCTAAGTGATTACGTGATCCATATCAACTACACCATGTCCGATCATCACGTGAGATGGAGTAGTTTCAACGGTGAACATCAATATGTTGATCATATCCACTATATGATTCACGCTCGACCTTTCGGTCTCCGTGTTCCGAGGCCATATCTGTATATGCTAGGCTCGTCAAGTTTAACTCGAGTATTCTGCGTGTGCAAAAGCTGGCTTGCACCCGTTGTAGATGGACGTATAGCTTATCACACCCGATCATCACGTGGTGTCCGGGCACGACGAACTTTGGCAACGGTGCATACTCGTGGAGAACACGTCTTGATAATTTTTAGTGAGAGATCATCTTAAAATGCTACCGTCAATCAAAGCAAGATAAGATGCATAAAGGATAAACATCACATGCAATCAATATAAGTGATATGATATGGCCATCATCATCTTGTGCTTGTGATCTCCATCTCCGAAGCACCGTTGTGATCACCATCGTCACCGGCGCGACACCTTGATCTCCATCGTAGCATCGTTGTCGTCTCGCCACCTATTGCTTCTACGACTATCGCTACCGCTTAGTGATAAAGTAAAGCATTACAGGGCGTTGCATTTCATAAAATAAGCGACAACCATATGACTCCTGCCAGTTGCCGATAACTCGGTTACAAAACATGATCATCTCATACAATAAAATATAGCATCACGTCTTGACCATATCACATCACAACATGCCCTGCAAAAACAAGTTAGACGTCCTCTTACCTACGCATCAAAACCACAACGATAGTTTGTCAAGTTGGTGCTGTTTTAACCTTCGCAAGGACCGGGTGTAGCCACACTCGGTTCAACTAAAGTGAGAGAGACAGACACCCGCCGGTCACCTTTAAGCAACGAGTGCTCAAGCGGTGAAACCAGTCTCGCGTAAGCGTCTGCATAATGTTGGTCCGGGCCGCTTCATCTCACAATACCGCTGAACCAAAGTATGACATCTTTGGTAAGCGAGATGACTTATATCGTCCACAACTCACTTGTGTTCTACTCGTGCATATGACATCAACGCATAAAACCTGGCTCGATACCCTTTGTTGGGGAACGTAGTAATTTCAAAAATTTCCTACGCATTAACGCAAGATCATGGTGATGGGATAGCAACGAGAGGGGAGAGTATTGTCCACGTACCCTCGTGAGACCGTGGCCGGAAGCGTTATCACAACGCGGTTGATGTAGTAGTCGCACGTCTTCATGATCCGACCGATCCAAGTACCGAACGTCACGGCACCTCCGAGTTCAGCACACGTTCAGCTCGATGGCGATCCCGGACTCCGATCCAGCGAGGGTGTCGGGGATGAGTTCCACAAGACGACGCAAGGCGTGGTGGACGATGATGATGTTCTACCGACGGGGCTTCGCCTAAACTCCATGACGATATGACCGAGGTGGAATATGGTGGAGGGGGCACCGCACACGGCTAAGGAACGATCCGTAGATCAACTTGTGTGTCTATGGGGTGCCCCTTGCCTCAGTATATAAAGGATGGAGGAGGAGGAGGCCGGCCAAGGCTTGGTGCGGCCAGGATGTGGAGTCCACCAAGAGGGGAGGAAGGGAGAAGGAAGTGGAGGAGAAGGAAAGGTGGCCGGCCCCCCTTGCCCTCCTCCACGCCGGACTAGAGGGGCGGGGGGGGGGCGCAGCAGCCTTTGGCCCTTTCTCCTCTTCCCACTAAAGCCCATCAAGGCCCATTGCTTCTCCCGTAACTACCCGGTACTCCGAAAAATACCCGAATCACTCGGAACCTTTCCGATGTCCGAATATAGTCGTCCAATATATCAATCTTTACGTCTCGACCATTTCGAGACTCCTCGTCATGTCCCCGATCTCATCCGGGACTCCGAACTCCTTCGGTACATCAAAACTCATAAACTCATAATATAAGCATCATCGAAACCTTGCGTGCGGACCCTACGGGTTCTAGAACTATGTAGACATGACCTAGAACTATTCTTGGTCAATAACCAATAAGCGGAACCTGGATGCTCATATTGGCTCCTACATATTCTACGAAGATCTTTATCGGTCAAACCGCATAACAACATACGTTGTTCCCTTTGTCATCGTTATGTTACTTGCAGAGATTCGATCGTCGGTATCCAATACCTAGTTCAATCTCGTTAATGGCAAGTCTCTTTACTCGTTACGTAATGCATCATTCCGTAACTAACTCATTAGCTACATTGCTTGCAAGGCTTATAGTGATGTGCATTACCGAGAGGGCCCGAAGATACCTCTCCGACAATCGGAGTGACAAAACCTAATCTCGAAATACGCCAACCCAACATGTACCTTTGGAGACACCTGTAGTACTCCTTTATAATCACCCAGTTACGTTGTGACGTTTGGTAGCACCCAAAGTGTTCCTCCGGTAAACGGGAGTTGCATAATCTCATAGTTACAGGAACATGTATAAGTGTCACGCTCGAATATGCGACCCTATCCAAAAGGAACTCGAAGGTCCCACCAAGGATAGACCCGCATATTGAAACGCTTTTGCAAGGTGGATATCATTACATCAACATTACATAATAGTGGGGATATATACATAAGGCACAAATGCCACAAGAATACATCAACATCATATACAAGATCAACATCCGACTACAGATGAAACATAAACAGAAACTCAAACGACATCCACCCTGCTAGCCCAGGCTGCCGACCTGGAACCTATCCCCTGATCGAAGAAGAAGCAGAATGAGAACTCCAAAACAAGCAAACATCGCTCTCACGTCATGATCATCGCAAACCTGTACCTGCAACTGGTGGTGTAGTAATCTGTGAGCCACGAGGACTCAAAGAATCCCATTACCATGGGTATCAAGACTAGCAAAGCTTAATGGGAAAGGAAGGGGTAAAGTGGTGAGGTTGCAGCGGCTAAGCATATATGGTGGCTAACTTACGCAAATGAGAGCGAGAAGAGAAACAAAGGAACGGTCGTCAACTAGCAATGATCAAGAAGTGATCCTGAACTCCTACTTACGTCAAACATAACCCAAGAAACCGTGTTCTCCTCTCGATCAACCCCGAAAAGAGACACTCACGGTTACACACACGGTTGGTGTATTTTAATTAAGATCAGCTTCGGGTTTTCTACAACCGGACATTAACAAATTCCCATCTGCCACATAACCGCGGGCACGGCTTTCGAAAGTTCAAAACCCTGCAGGGGTGTCCCAACTTAGCCCATGATAAGCTCTCGCGATCAACGAAGGAATAGACCTTCTCCCCGGGAAGCCCGATCAGTCTCGGAATCCCGGCTACAAGACATTTCGACAAAGAATAAAACAAGTCCAAAGAAGACCTCCGGCGTGCCGACACCACGATAGTAGCCACAGATCTCGTCTCGAGCCACGACCGGATAAGCTAAGCGTCTGGTACCGGCGTAACCCAAGTTGCCAAGGGATGGTCCTTACGGTGCTCTAGTTTGGACCAACGCTTAGACAAGCACCGCCCGGGGTAAATAAAGATGACCCTCGGGATGCGCGACTCCCAAGGGAAAAAAAAAGGCTAGGTGAGGCAAATGTAAAACCAATGTTGGGCCTTCTTTGGAAAAGTCTTATTCAAAGCAAACTGTCAAGGGGTCCCATAAATCACCCGACCGCGTTAGGGACGCAAAATCCGGGAACATAATACCGATATAGCGGAAACTAGGGGGGCAAGAGTGGAACAAAACACCCGGCATAAGGCCGAGCCTTCCACCCTTTACCAAGTATATAGATGCATTAATTAAATAAGATATATTGTGATATCCCAACAAGTAAACATGTTCCAACAAGGAACAACATCTCCATGTTCCAACAAGGAACAGACTTCATCTTCACCTGCAACTAACAACGCTATAAGAGGGCTGAGCAAAGCGGTAACATAGCCAAACAATGGTTTGCTAGGAAGGGTGCAAAAGGTTAGAGGCTGACATGGCAATTTGGGATGGCTTGATAAACAGGTAATAGGTAGCGCAGCATAGCGATAGAACGGAGCAACTAGCATAGCAATGATAGTAGTGAGATCCAGGGTAGCGGTCATCTTGCCTGAAATCCTGCAAGGAAGAAGAACGAGTCCATGAAGAAGACGAACGGATGAAGCCGAACCAAGCGTAGACGAACGAATCCTCACGATCGCATAGCAAGCGGAACTAACAAGAAGAAGCACACAACATAGTAAACACCCCACACATGAACAAGACAAGATGCACAACCAAGCATGATGCATGACAAAGTTACATGAAGCTACTCATGGCAAGAGATGATGCAAACAAGAGCAACACATCAAAGCAAGTTTAAATGAGGCCGGGAACAACATATAACAATTCCGGTAAGTCCTCATATGCAAATTTCGAAATTGGTCCAGATCTGAATAACATTATGTTCAAGTTGTTAAACAGCAATTTAAAATGCACCATGATGATCTACACGAAATTCTAGTCAAGTTACATATAAAGTTCGTTTAATTCGGAGCTACGGCCTAGAAGATATGAGCAAAACAAGTTAAACATGGCATTGATGCAAAATGCATACAAACATCAAGCAAACACCTCAAAACAAGGATGCAACATGATAATATGAAACTACATGCAAAATCAAGCAAGTTTCATATAGAGCACAATCAAAACGGAGCAACGGTTCAACACATACACCCTATACAAGTTATGGCAACAATCTGTCCAAAACAGCAACTAGGCATATTGCAAGCATCAAAACAATATTCTACAGCACCTCAATATGAAGACAAAAGGCATGGGCATGATTTACAGGTAAAGCATTACAAAACATGAACACTGAGCTATCTCCAGAAATGACTAGAACATGCTCAAAAACACATGGCAATATTGCAACTTATAACAGTTTCAGGCATTACAGAAATCAACATCAGGTTGCAATGTTTAGAGCTATCAAACAACATGTTACAGGAACTTATCAGAGCAAAAAAAGGCACGGCATGAATCTACTACATGCATAGAACAAAAGTCCTTTAGTGACCATAAGCCAAAAAGGATCAGAAAATATGATGGCACCCATGTAAACATGGCAAGTTATATAACAGATTTAAACATGGCAGAAACAACAATGAGTAGGCATGTTGGTGAGCTTGAATCACTCACCACAGAGCAATACATGGTATGGAAAGGCAACCAACAGTAATAAGACATGGCATAGAAGCTATACATGGCAAGAACAACATCATAGCATGCAAGGATCAACTACAACAACCTTGGCAAAATTGAATAACATGTAAACAATCTGCCAGGAAACATTTTAAAGCAAAAGTAGAGCTCGATTGACTCAAGCTATACTACTCCATAATTGCAAAAAAGGGCATGGATGGATAGAGCAAGACATGTTTAACAAAACATCCTTACTGAAGTATCTCAAAATATGCATGGATCTCTCTCTAGCATCAAGTTAACATGGCATCAAAATATCAGCAAAACAGGGCTGAAATCAGCAACATCAGGACACCTAGTTTGCATGCTTGTGTTAGTCACCACATAGATCACAAAAATACATAGCAAGCACCACTGGAAAGAAGACATGGCATATTACAAAACACATGTAGGACTCAAGTTCATAGGATGCACACATCAATCATGGCAAAAATGACAAAAGTGCATGCTCTGATAAGAAACAGAAACTAACATCATATAGCCCTCTTCTAACAGCATTTCGGGCATCAAGATGAGCTTAAAGGAAAATGATGCAATTAGATGAAATGATCTACTCTTCGAGGCGAACATTTTTACATATTACACGCCCAAAACGGATCTACATGCACAGAGTTACGATGCAATGAAATTGGCAAGAAATATCAAAATGCTCGGGACTTAGATGAATTTTAGAGGGGGGGGAAGTCAACCCTTGGCACGGTTATCGATGCAGGCCGGAGAGCTCGCCGGAGATGCACGCGGATCTCGCCGGAGATGGCCGCGGAGGCGGGAGAGGCCGGAGCCGGGTCGACGAGCTCCGGTGGAGGGCGCGGCCGGATCCGGTGGCGACGGGCGCCGGAGGCGGCGACGGGCCGGGCGGCGCTGCGGGCGGAGGGCGCGCGGCGAGGTCCGGCGGCGGCGGGGCTGCCGGCGGCGGCGGGCGCCGGCCGGTGCGGGCGAGGCGGCCGAGGCGGCGCCGGGCCGGCGGCGAAAGGCGGCCATGGCGAGAGGGCCCGGCGGCGCTCGAGCGAGGCGGGGCGAAGCGGCGGCGGCGGCGGCCAGACGGGCCGGAGGCGCCCCTCGGCTGGTGGCGGCGGCGGCCTCACTGGGCCCGATCCAAGCCATGGCCGCAAGTGAGGAGGAGAGGAGAGAGAAGGTGAGGCGCGCTGAGGTGGCGCCTCCCGGTTGGCCGGGAACGGCGGCGGGGGTGACGTGGCGAGGCGGGATTGGCCGGGGTGAGGTGGCCGGCTGGACGCGTCCGGCGCCGGGCGGACGTGTCCGGCGCGCGGAGGAAGAAGGGGCTAGGGTTAGGGGCGTTTTGACCCGCAAATTTCGGGAGAGGCACATATTTATAGGTAGAGGGAGCTAGGAGAGTCCAAATGAGGTGCGGTTTTCGGCCACGCGATCGTGATCGAACGACCGAGAACATGGAGGGGAGTTAGGTGGGTTTTGGGCCACTTAGAAAGGGGAGTTGGGCTGCAACAAAAGAGGCCTTTGCGGTTACCCGGTTAACCGTTGGAGTACCAAACGAACTCCAAATGATCCGAAACTTGACAGGCGGTCTACCGGTGCTATACCAAGGCCGCTTGACAAACCTCGGTCCATTCCGAGAACGTTTAACACCCGCACACGAAAAGAGGTAAAAGGGGGCGTCGGGAGACATAGGAGTGCCGGATTGCAAAACGGACAACGGGGAAAATGCTCGGATGCATGAGACGAAGACGTATGCCAAATGAAATGCACATGATGACATGACATGAAATGCAGATGATGACATGGCAAAGTGCAACACGCAAGCAAATGACATGGCAACGACGGCGAATAACTGGCGGACACCTGGCGCATCGAATCCGGGGCGTTACAATAAGTCATGAAGAAAGCAATAGCAATATACTAAACGATCAAGTGCTAGGCTAACGGAATGGGTCATGTCAATCATGCCATTCTCCTAATGATGTGATCCCATTAATCAAATAACAACACATGTCTGTGGTTAGGAAACATAACCATCTTTGATTAATGAGCTAGTCAAGTAGAGGCATACTAGTGACTATATGTTTGCCTATGTATTCACACATGTATCATGTTTCCGGTTAATACAATTCTAGCATGAATAATAAACATTTATCATGAAATAAGGAAATAAATAATAACTTTATTATTGCCTCTAGGGCATATTTCCTTCAGTTACGAACCTACCCTCGATGTAGAACGGGCCAATTGATGTGTGCCCCACATAGGACGGTAATTTCGCGTCTCCCATTTATTTGCTCGGGCGAATTCCACCGAGGAGAGAGGATGTTTAACGGTTCATTCAAATTTTGGGAGAACGAGCATCCACGTCTACCTTACCAAGTCGATTCGGATCAAATTTTGAAATATTAGCTTGCCACTTCTTTTCTATATGGAGAGATGATGCTCGAGAGTAATGTGTTTTTACATGCTCGTTGCTAGTGATTTACTATATGACAAATAGTTGACCCACTCAAAAACGCTAATCAAACCCAAAATGAAATATCTCGATTCAATGAAATAGCTCGTCCAGTAGGTCAAAATAGTGAACTAAATCCAAAATTGAACACCTCAATCGAGTAGCATGTTGTACATTATTATAGTACTCCATGAACATGTTGAAAGTCAAATTAATGAACTTGTTTGATATACGCATATATCCGTTCATGTGTGGATTGCAGACAACATGTTCTCCAATTTAAATATTTGAATGCAAGTTTATATCGAAACATGGTTTATATCAGTCTTTGATGCATAAAACGCGACCTCGCCCTCTCCCCGACTCCTGTTCTCTCTCTCTCTCTCTCTCTCTCTCTCTCTCTCTCTCTCTCTCTTTCGCACGCATCTGACACAAAAACCTTGTTGGTCCCTCTCCCTTTCTCTCCATCTCTCTCTCTCTCTCTCTCTCTCTCTCTCTCTCTTTGTGTGTGTGTGTGTGGGGGGGGGGGTCTTTCTAGTTCGCATGCATATATACACCATCTACAGGTCTCTCTCGCACACTATGTATTATACTCTAGCTAGTCCAAGCTAGATATCTTGGGTGCACTCATCGTACGCACAAAAATTCCTTGGCTCTTTGCCCGTACCTCTCTCACGCACCACTATGTCGTCTCAGAGCTCTTCCCCCCTCTCTCAAACTCTCCATCCATCTGGGTCACACATACACATGCATATCTCACTGCACTTTCGATAGGCCCATCTAAAACTCTATCTCTCCCCCTCGTTCTCTCTCCATCTCACACGCGCACACACACAATCTCATGCCCAGCTAGCCAAGTATGATGGTCTCTCACTCAATTGTAGGCACACACAGTCCCCCCTATATGTATATGACTAGCTAATCTTAGTCTCCATCACAAACATGTGCATGGTCTATCTCGATTTCTCTCGGGCACATTTCTATCGCGCACGCACTCCTTCGATCTCCCACCCATATAGTCCCCTCACGATCTCGACGGGATCTCTCTATCACAAACACACCCTCTCTCCCTCCCCATGCATCCATGCCATCCATGTGTCCCTCTTGACCTTTGTTCCTTGTTGGCCAGACCTCTATTGGACATGTGCTACGGGTGTCTCTCTCCGTTGCAAACAATCACACACTAGCTATCTTCGTGTATCTCCTCACCTCGCTTTTCCATCTCGGAGATGCATCGTGATATGTTCGCATAAGAAACGAAAAACACACACTCTCTCTAATTTATCGTTTGTTGTCACTTTCTCTTTCACACACATACTGCTTTTTGCACACTTACTCATTCTCCTTCACGCCAAGACTTGATCTGTCTCGTGAGGCACTCTCCTCGGTCCATAACATATAGATTTATTGAAAAGTCAAACATCACAAAGTTTGACCATGTATGCGTGGAGAAAAGAATTACATCTAGTAACGACAAACATATACCATTAGATTCACCATGATATGTAGTTTTGTATGATGTATCTTTGGTATTGTAGATATAAATAACATTTTGCGTAAACCTGATCAAAGTTTCCAAAGTTTGACTTCTAAAAATTTACATACCTTTGCATTATCGAGCGGATGGAATATCTCTTTCCCCTCTCGGCTATCTCGATGCACCACTCAGCCTTATCGGGGCTCCTCAATCTCTCTCAAACTTTATTGGTCAGTTTGGTTCGTGACACGACCCTCATGCCTTGATGGCCGGTGCGCCTAGTGTGGACGTGAGATGTCAAATATTTACACTGGCCGGGCTTGTGTAGTCTTTGAAGCGTTTGGTTCATGCACAGGCGTGCAAAGCATCAACGTCCCATCAATCAATCCATGCATCAATTATTTAATGCTAATATCCATCCATGTTCTTTGTTAGCCTCGTGGCCACCACGACCGAGCACGCGACGAGCGTTGAAATCGGTCGCTGGGCGAGGCTACTGCGATGTCTGGAGTTCAGCCGAGCTAGTTAAAGTGCAAGGAACCCGGGCCAAAGTGGCTTTCTTTTTCACGGTAGCAACCAAACAAGCGTGCATGAAATCCAGCCACAACCCAGGCCGAGGCAAAGATGCTCGGGGCGCAAGCCAAACCGGCCTTATATCTCCCTGGTTCACACATACACATGTCTCGCTCGCGCTATACATATAGACCCATCCAACACTCTCCGCCCTTGTTCTCTCTCCATGTGACACGCACCCCCTAAGTACCATAATCCCTCACTCCATCATAGGCGCAAGCACTCCCCCCTCCTAAGTATGATTATCTCTTACTAGCCATCGTGAACACACGTATTGTCTCCTTCCATCCATCGTCTACCTCGATATCTCTCGGGCATCTTCTATTATTGCGCACACACCTTGTCACTCGATATCCCACCCATGTATTCCCATCCACGATCTCCGTGGGATCTCTCTATGACAATCATACTCTCTCCTCCCCATGTTTGCATTTTCTCCGTCGTCTCTCTCGACCTCTCTCCCTTGTTTGTCGGACCCCTCTTGGCCCGCGTGCTAGGGGTCTTGCTCTCTCGGTTCCAAACAACCACACACTATCTCCTCACCTTGCCTCCGTTGTCGAAGATGCATGTGTGATATGTTTGCATAAGACATGCGCGCTTTTTCTCTACTTTTATCGTGTGTTGTCCATGTCTTTTTCACACACGCACACACACTTTTTTCACTCACACACTCTCTCTCTCTCTAGTTAGGGACTCTGTCACGTCCATAAGCATATGGATGTTTTGAAAAGTCAAACCTCAGAAAAGTTTGACCAGGTATATGTGGAGAAAAACATTTACATCTAGAACGATTATTAGACTCATCACAACATGTACTTACTTCATACTATCATTTATCTTTGGTATTGTAGATATAAGTAATTTCTTTATAAACTTGGTCAAAGTTTCAGAAGTTTGACTTAAAAAAAATGTTGGAACTACATTATCGAACGGAGGGAGTAGCTCTTTCTCTCTCTCTGCTATCTCTCACGGGCCTCCCCTCTAACTCGAACTCTCTATACCGATGGATTATACGCTCACTGTGTCAGCGTATAGCTCCGTATATTGTTTAATTGACTGGTGAACCAATCCACATGCTGCCTTGTCAGCTCATGTTCTGTATCTTCATGTGCTGGCCCATGTGGCAGTGGGTGAAAATAAGTAAACTAGAGGCCCATCTGACACATGGTGAAGTAAACGAAGTTGAGACCACTTAGGGTAGCACCCCGCACGCTAGTAAATTGAGGCGCGTGGGACAAACTTCTTGTGCTTGCGCGAAGGGCCTTCGCGCACAATTCACCACTGCTTGGCGGCATGCACAGAAAGACGCACTCACGCACACCCAGCACACAACACACACCAGCACACGTGTACACCGGCGTCACCGCTGGTTGAGATGGACGGCGAGGCAGCCAACAAGCGGAGGCGACTCGAGCCAAAACCGCATCCGACGAGCCTGGACTTCATCAGCAGCCTCCCCGACAACATGCTGCTCGTCATCATCGGCCTCCTGCCCACCAAATCTACCGTGCAGACCGCCCTGCTCTCCCGGCGGTGGCGCCTCCTCTGGCGCTGCATCCCCCTCAACCTCACCGTTGACAGCTGCCTCTGCGACGGGGATTGCAAACGCATGGCCGCAGTCTCCAAGATCCTTTCATCGCAACCTGGGCCAGCCAGACGCCTTGACATCCGCATGTTCAGTACCAACTGCAAGGTCCAACCCAAGTTCGATGAGTGGTTCTTATCCCTCGCCCTAGATCAGCTCGAGGAGCTCGGCTCACGAAGCTGGGCGATGTCGCCTCTCTGCCGCCGTTCGCGCTCGCCTCACGCCAACGCTGCGCCGCGCCAGCTTCAGCTCTTGCTATCTTCCCCAGATTAATGCCGCGCCCGCCCTTCTTCTCCCTCAACTCAAGCAGCTCGACCTCTTCGACGTTCTCATCTCGAAGAAGGCTATGGAGCACCTGCTCCGCAGCTGTACTGCGCTCGAGTACCTTCGTCTTGAGCAGATCCACGGGTTCATTTGCCTCCATCGAATCTCCGATGGTTTTATGTGTCTTGCTGGCCCCGCAACAAGACATCAATTGGGAAGAGATCACTCCAACTGTTCCACGTTATGGTCATTGAGAATGCGCCTTTCCTTGAGAGATTGCTTGTATCGGATCTAGAAGGTCCAACAAAAATCGTGGTCATTGACGCTACCGAAATTGACAGCGTTGGTGTACTGTTCCGCCAAATTCTCCGAACTCTTTATTGGATCTGTAATCATTCATGTACAACACTCATCTTCTTCTCCATCTTCTTGAAATTCACATTTTTAAATTTCTTCTTGATGTATTTACGACCGTCTTCCAGAAAATGATTCCCACAAGCTTGACCCAGTCCATGCGCACACGTGAAGATCTTAGCACTAAAATCTATCGGCCCCAATCTGGATCAAGTTGTTGGATTCCTTACATGCTTTCCGTGCGGAGAAGCTACTCATCGAGGTGAAACTTCTTTCCTATAAGCAAACGGTAATCACAAGTAGCTCAATTTTTTCAGAATTTCCCAAATTACGATGACAAGTGTAGTGTTCAAAAGCGCATCTACGCCTTTGCACCGAAAGAGATGTTTTTAGTATTTTTCTCACGTGATCACTTGCATCGTTTTTATGATGTACTACTATAGTAGCCTAGGCTAGTCATAGTGGAAAGTAACTTAGACTACTCCAGTAACTCTATGGTTACCCTAAGAGCAAGTACTACCTCCGTCCTGGTTTACTCTTCCAATTTTTAGTATCAAAATTTGACCATAGATTTAATCGACAAAATGTTAATGCATGTCACTAAGAACTATATCGTTGGATTCGTATTTGAACATAATTTCAAATGGTGTAATTTTTAGTGACATGCATTGGCATTTTCTTAGGTAAATCTATGGTCAAAATTTATACTAAATCTGAGGTAGTATTCCTCCGTCTCCAAAATTCTTGTCTTACATTTGTTTAGATACGGATGTATCTAACACTAAAATGTAACTAGATACATCCGTATTTAGACAAATTTAAGACAAGAATTTTTGGACGGAGGGAGTACAAAAGTGGGCTATGTAGGCCAAAACATGTGCCAAATTCACTTGTGATGCATTTGGCATCGATGCCCCTCCATTGCTCACCTGGTGCCCCAATCTGGATCACCTACTTTCCTCCGGTGCCAAATTAACTCACGCAATGAAAAAACACTGCGTGGGAGAGAGAAAGGACTGAGGCAATAAAAAACACTTGTTTGGGAGAGTGAGAGGCTGGTGTAGTTGGTTTGATTGATTTGTTTATACATGTGGAGTGCATGTGCACGGCGGTGCCAACTCTCTCACATCACGAGAGCGGTGCCAAAATCTTTTGATTTGACATTGATGCGTATTATGTGGCATACTTTTGCGAAATATGGCACCGGCCACATAGTGGAAGGCAACAAATGCCCAAGCTCTTCACGTGCTCCTAGTTAAATGAGAGGAAACCGAAAGAGAGAGAGAGAGAGAGAGAGAGAGAGAGAGAGAGAGAGAGAGAGAGAGAGAGAGTTGCGTAAACAACTTAAGGCCTCGTACCTGGGGCTCCTCGCCATTCAGAAAATCAAGCTGAGACAGCGTTCTCGGCTCAACTGGATCCGACTGGGGGACGCCACCACAAAGCTTTTCCATGCTCGAGCGAACGGACGAAGGCGTAAGAACTTCATCCACACAATCACCACCACCTCGGGGCTGGCAATTACTAGACAGGACAAGGAACAGGCCCTTCTGGACCACTTCCAGGCTAACATCAGCACGCCTGCCCTGCGCACCAAGTCCATTATGTCCAGGAGAACATTGGGATGCAGTGCCACGACCTATCGGCTCTGGATGCTCCATTCGACGAGGCGGAGATTAAGGAGGCGGTATTCTCCTTACCTTCGGTCAAGGCCCCGGGCCCTGATGGTTTCATCGGCGCCTTCTTCAAATCATCTTTGGCGAGATCATCAAAGTGGATGTCGTGGCTGTGGTGATTCAGCTCGCGAACTCGAGAGGCGATCGCTACCGGGCTCGATCAATTCTGCCAACATTATTCTGCTCCGAAAAAGCGGCGCATCCTCGATTGGCGACTACCGCCTAATCAGTTTGATACACAGCATCTCCAAGATCTTCTCCAAAAGCTGTTGGCTAACCGACTAGCCCCTCTTCTTCCGTCATTTGGTTTACAAGTGCCAGAGTGCCTTTGTGTAGAAACGGTGCATCCACGATAATTTCCTACACGTGCAAAACTTGATCAAAGAATTGCACCGCTCTTCAACGCCAGGCCTTTTCCTCAATCTCGACATCTCCAAGGCTTTCGACTCTGTGGGTTGGGCTTACCTCACGGAGGTCTTTGCAACAGTTGGGATTTGGGCAGCGCCGGCGGGAATGGATCTGCATGACCCTCGCTTCATCTTCCTCTAGGGTGCTTTGTTAAATGGGGGCCGGAACCCCATTCGTACATGGAAAAGGCCTTCGCCGTAAGCGACCGGTGTCACCTATGCTCTTCATTACGGCCATCGATCCTCTGCAACTTATGTTTGAGGCGGCTTCCCGGTGCCGGGATCCTCAAGCCCATCGTAGGCGCGGGCTGACCCTCTGCGGGGTTTCTCTCTATCACAGACGATGCGGGCATCTTCGCTAACCCGGTCAAAGAAGAGATCGACGCCATCGCTAGTATACTGGCCTGTTTTGGGGATGCATCGGGCCTTGTCACAAACGTCAGCAAGACCGAGGTGTTCCCCATTCGCCGTCAGGACATCGATCTCCCGGCAACCCTCTCAGCCTTCCCGGCCAAGCTGGCCTCGTTCCCCGGCCGATACCTAGGTCTCCCACTACATACCAGGCGGCTCAGAAGGGTTGACCTCCAACCTCTTCTAGACAAGGCAATGGGCCGGTTCTTGGGCTGGAAGGGAAGAACTGGCGCGACGGGCAGGGTCTCCCTTGCAAAGTCCGTATTGTCGCCATCGCAAATCATCACCTCATGACTCTCGCTTCCCACTTGGGCAATCCAGAAGCTTAGTAAGATCACTCGTAACTTCATCTGGTGTGGGGAAGACTCGGAAAACACGTCTGGCGGACATTCTCTGGTCAACTGGAAGACTGTCTGCCGGCCTAAGCCCATGGGGGGCCTGGGAATCACTGACCTCGAGAGATTTGGTCGGGCGCTCCGTCTGCTGGCCTTGGCTTATGTGGACTGATCACGGCCGCCAATGGGTGGGCTCTGCGGTGCCCTGCGATGAGGACGGATATGGCGCTCTTGGGGCTTCTACCACCATCTCCTTGGGAAATGGGAGAAAATCCCTATTCAGCACGATATTTGGACAGGGCCGGGGCCCCCTGTCCCGGGCCTTCCGGGCTGTACAAAATTGCCACCGGGAAGAGGAGAAGCGTGATGAAGGAGCTCCGTGAGGAGAATCTGGATCAGATCGGTGGCCCGTCTTTCATCGCCTACCCATCTGCAGGAGTTCATTGCCCTCGCATCGGCTATCTCTCGAGTTGAGTTGAACCCGGACCAGAGGACTCCATCACTTGGCGGTGGACACCAAATGGCATTTACTCTGCTGCTTGACCTCTGGCGGCCCGATTCTCTGCATCCTATCCTGTGTTTTCCCAGCCAAGATTTGGGAGGCACACGAGCCAAAATGCAAGCTCTTCGCTTTGGCTTGTGCTCCACGGAAAAATCCTCACGGCCGACATGCTAGCCATTCGTGGCTGGCCGCACGACCCTCGCTGCCCCTTTGCCTTGGGGCACCGGAGGCGGCCACTCATCTCCGTAAGGACTGCCCGTTTGCCGCCGGTTTGGTCTCACGTCCGGTGTGGGCGGGAGAGGATCTGAGGCCATGCCCATGTTGCCCCATTCGATGGGGATTTGGACTGGTGGGATTCGTTCACCACCAATTTGCCCAAGGGCAGACGGAAGAAGGCGGGCGGCCGCTTCCTTTACACCATCTGGAACATCTGGAAGGAGCGAAACCGACGCATCTTCAATGGAACTCGCCTCACGCACCTAGAGGTAGCAGCTATTGCCTTCGACGACATCAAGCAAAGGACTTTGGCCTTTGGCCGAAAGCAGTGGCAGCCGGTATCGGTTGATTAGTTCCTAGGGGTTTTTGTCCGGTTTCTCTCAGAAAACCGGAACACTCTTGTACATAAACTTTATTCTCCTTCTTATATGAAAAGGCAGTGCTCCTGCTGGTTCCTCAAAAAGAGAGAGAGAGAGAGAGAGAGAGAGAGAGAGAGAATATCACTAGCCAACCAACCCTATCATATGAGCGAATGATATTGGTACCTCTTGATGACACGACAATCTTATGCAGCCAACTGCTCTAATATGTTCTCTTCTTTTGCAGATAAAAAAAGACCCGAAAGTGAAAAATGTGCTGCACTATAACAATCTCATCGAATGCCTTGATCTCCATCTTACATAAGTTGATTTGATCGACTACCGAGGCAGCACATCCGAGATTAAATTGGCGAGTTCTTTGTTACGGAGGCAAGTGTGCTCAAGGTAATGAGGTTTGGTGTTCTCTAGCACAACAATGAATGGCGTGCTGATCGCAGCAAGCGTCTAAGCCTAAATGACAAAGTCTCCGCAGAAGCTGAATTTGTTTTTGAAACATCAAGTGGCCAGAGACTCGAAAACTTATTTGCCCATTAGTGACTTGTCAGGGCGGTGGATTTTTTTTTTGAAATTCAGGGCAGTGGATTTTAGTTTGTACGATAATGCTGCATCCACCTAAAGTAACAAAAGTTCTTACGTAAACTTCCTAGCAATTCCCTCTTCGTAGGTGCAGCATTACTCCTAACATTTGTAATATCAGTTTGAAACTTGTAATATTGCCGTGTCCTATTCCTGCATTTTCAAAATCCTGCGAATCAAAGCAGGTCTGAGTTGGTGATGATGTTGTGCCTCCCATCTTTTACCAATAGCCGTCGGATCTAGATCGCGCGCATACAAACCAAGCTTCTCCATTTTTGCAAAAAGATGCCGCACTTGTTTCCTATTTACAAACAACTCCTTGTCTCTCACAATCAGCCTTATCTCCTCCCCACCACATCTAGAAGGTCGTGGAAAAATCCGGTAGCGATGGCGCTGCGAGCCGTCCACCCCAATCTTGGTGTTCCGTGCAATGCACGGGCATCTACGCACGGGAAATTATGTCGAACAGGGCTAGTTGTAAGCAGGCTAGCTCTACAGCCATGATGATAGTGACTGCAGACGGTGAGGCTGACTATGGTATGCCGAACATGGCGCCTATACTCAGGTGTCATCTCCGGCGCAGGGTCTTGTCACTTCACTGTGAGGAGCAACACGTAATAATTTGACCAACGGTAGTACAGTGCTAGTACTCCTACTACTACATTGGTAGTACTACTACTAGTACTAGTAGCACCACCGTCTGGATTTAGGAGTACTACCACGTCCATCTGGATTTTAGTATTTGACTAGCAATATCTAGTAATGCATGTCACAAAAATGTACTACTCCCTCTGTAAATAAATACATGGTGTTTTATTCCTATCGGCGAGAGAACTTAATGTTTTTTGCTAACTAGAGTACTAATAGGATTACATGCAATGAACTAAACACTTCATGTCATGTTTGGTAGTCTCAAGTCATTGAAAGCATGCACGGCCCACTTCTCTCATTGGTTGATATGTCATTAAATAAGAAACAAGGAGGGAGTTAATGCACCGTGCCTACGTATTTTGGGATTATTTGGTTTTCGTAAGGTGACTTACACAACATTTTTGTTTACATGCATTAACATTTTATTAGTTAAATCAAAGGTCAAAACTTGGCGCCAAAATGCAAAGGGACCAATAAACCGATGAACATCAAACTTCTCTCGTTTGGCCCCAACTAGAGGTCCGGTGAGATGACTATACTGCCGCAAACAGGAGGAGACACAACTTCATTGACTTACCATAACTGCCTTTGGGTGAATGAGGCGTGGGCCCGGGGGTGGCTGGCCCACCTATCATACAGCAAAGGCGAGAGGGCCGAGGAGTAGTACGAAATCCTCGCACCTCACGCACGCTAACCAAGGGCAAGAGTGATCACTTTCGAATCGCAAGATCGATTGACTAGAAGCTAAGCTATACCCATGGAGGCGATGGCGCGAGCATCGGCCGGTTGTGCCAGTGGTCCACGCCGCCCGACTGCCCGACACCGACGAACGTCTCCAGGTAGTATTGCTTGAGGCCGCCAGGGCGAGGGGCCGCTTGGGCGACAACTTCGTCTCCTTGTTCGACAAGGTCCTCGTTGGTTTCCTCGACAAGTTCACCGTCATCAAGAAGCTTGCGGACGACTTTGACGTAAGCCTCCAGCCGACGCGCCCAGGCTCTGCGATGCCCGCCACCCTCAACGGCCACTATGGTGACAACCTCTTCGACACATTGGTGGCCCTGCGACTGCCCGCCGTCGCGCCGGAGAATGTCCACCTCGAGGTCGCGCTTGCCGTGCAGCGCCTGGCGCAGCAAGACACCATCGACATAATCAGCCACGTCTACGCACAAATCGTCCACAAGGACTACTACATGCAAGAGGAGGACGATAGGACGCTGGCCTTCTTGGACCGCAGGGCAACCTTGGATGGCACTATTCAGAAGCACGTTGAGCTCGCCGCCAACGCCGTTGCTCCTCACACGTCGGTTGGTGACCCGGCGCACTAGGGCGTGAGGATGTCGTTGATGGATCCGTATGTATTTTTATCTTTCCGTCAAATCCATGTAGTAGTATATGATACTACAGTAATTATCTTACCTTTCGCATCAACTTCATAATTTTAAATGCGTACTCCATGCATGAACAAGCGCGAACCAAACTTCTCATTACTCTAGGCAAAATCGTTATTTTCTATCTATCGGTCGGCGCCATGGAGCAGAACCAAATTTTACTAGTTCACGAGTTCAAAAGGAAAAGCCTGCCGTGTTCGCGTTGCACCCCACACGGTTGGTCGGCACACACCGCTCAAGCGGGGAATGCGTCTTGATGTTGCATTTTCACTTCAAGTGGGACCGCAGCTTGAGCAAACCGACTATCGGCAAACCCCCACCCGCCCACAGCGATGGCTGAGAAAACAGGAGGGAGAAGAGATGGGCATGTACGGACTCCAAGAAAATTGGTGTCGGATGGGACTCGTGTGGGTGGCGTGTGTGCGTCTTGCTAGACGCGTGAATGCTAGTTATGGCCCATGCCACCCCACTATATCGAGCCTATATCGAGTGCGTAGAACAAATTTCCTGCAGTCCGTGCTCAGCCCTCCTCTATCTCTCTTCTCAGCCAGCCAATGAGCCTTGAAAGCCCATCTTCTGTTTGCTCGGATGCGCCCCACATGTCGATTGAAAAGCATAAGAGGACCCTTGAACCTGCACATCTTTCACCTCGGCGTGCTTTGGTGATGAAAAACAAATCAATAAAGATCTTCGGTGGCCGCTTTTGGAGTTACTCAAGAGTAGTAAGATTCTATTTACAGTTTTAACCCAAGATGCACATCTCGTGGCTTCAACTACCACTCTATTTTCTTTCATGACCACGACCTTGATCTTTGGATGTCCCACGTGTTGGCAAAAGGAGGAAGAACCCGACCAAATCTTCGGTTGTGCTCTCGGATTAGACTAGTTGTGCTAACTTAAAATTTTATTGTGTACTCCCTCCATTCAAAAATACTTGACTTCCATTTGTCCAAAATGGATGTACCTATATACTAAAACATGTCTAGATACACATATATTTTGACAAATAGAAGGCATGTATTGTGCAACGGAGGGAGTAGAATGGATGCAAGTTTTTGTATTGGGAAGAAGAGTACATCCATATATTGACAGAGCGCAATTTAGTAGATGTTCTATCACTTTTAGCTAGCACAGAGGCTAGAGATGAGATTAGTGCACTTGTTGATACTCCTACTAGAATAGAGGCTAGACATGAGACTATCACCGGGTTGTATCTGACACTTAGAAGGGTGTGTTTTATTAAGTATCCGGTTCTAGTTGTCATAAGGTCAAGGTACAACTCCAAGTCGCCCTGTTACCGAAGATCACGGCTATTCGAATAGATAAACTTCCTGAGGGTGCACCACATAACCCAACACGCTTGATCCCATTTGGTGGACACACTTTCTGGTTCATGCACGGCCTCGGAAGATCAACACGTCGCAGCCCCACCTAGGCCAACAGAGAGGTCGGCATGCGGTATAAACCTAAGCGCCAGGAAGTGCAGGCCCATTGCCCTTAGCACACCTGCATGTTGCGAACAGCGTCCGAGCAGACCTAGCCTATGAGCGTTCAGTCCAATCCGGCAGCGCCCGCTTCGGCCGGCGTCCACGAAGGCTTGGTGATACCACGGCGTCGAGTGCCCATAACTGTTCAGCGTAGCTGGTTAGTGCGTATAGGCGGTGGCGGAACTCGAGATCAAATACGAAGATCTCGTTAAGCGTGTTAAGTATCCATGACGCCGACCAGGGCCAGGCCCACCTCTCTCCTAGGTGGTCTCAACCTGTCCTGTCGGTCCGCCACAAAGTAACAGTCAGGGGCCATCGAGAACCCAGGCCCACCTCTACCGGGATGGAGCCACCTTCCCCTTCAGCCCCCATCTCCGTACATTATCATAAGTAATGTAACAGTATAAAGTATATAGCATATGCCCATGATCACCTCCTGAAGTGATCACAGCCCAGTAGTATAGCATGGCAGACGGACAAGAGTGTAGGGCCACTGATGGAACACTAGCATCCTATACTAAGCAGTAGGATAGCAGGTAAGGGTAACAAGCTTAGCAACAATGACGAGCTATGCAATGTAATAGGATTAACCGAAGCAATAACATGCTACACTACTCTAATGCAAGCGAATAGAGAAGAATAGGCGATATCCGGTGATCGAGGGGCTTGCCTGGAAGCTCAGTCGAGAAGGAGGGGTCGTCAACACCGTAGTCGTACTGGGTAGCAGCGGCGTCGGTCTCGGAGTCTAGCGAGAGAAGAGGGGGAAGAAACAATAAATGTAATGCAAACATATGCATGACGATGCATGACATGACAATGAGCGTTGCTAGGGGTGCCCTAATGCGGTAGGAGGTGATACCGGTGAAGGGGAAAACATCCGGGAAAGTATCCCTGGTGTTTCGCATTTTCGGACAGATGAACTGGAGGGGGAAAGTTGCGAGTTAGATAGGTTAGGGTTGTGTGGCAGATGAACGGGCTGCGTATCCGGATTCGTCTTGTTGTTCTGAGCAACTTTCATGTAGAAAACTTTTTCATCTGACTTACGGTAAATTTTCTATTAATTTTCTAAGTTCTAATCATTTTCTGGAATTTCAATTAATTCAAAAATAAAACAGCAAATAGTTTTGTCACCTACTGTTATTCTAGCCTATGAGTATGACTATGGGGCCAGTGGGGCTGGGTTGACCCAGTCAAAGGTTGAATGGTTAAAGGATGAATAGTGTAGGCGGGTCCTGGCTGTCATTGTCTCTAACTTTATTAGATTAGTTAGTTTTTGTTTAATTATCAGAGGGTCCCTCTGTCATTGGGCCCCTAGGCTAACCTAACAATTAATTAACTAACTAATGCTGCTAATTAGTGCCTAAACTAATTGGTCGGCTGTGAGCTAGCCGGCCTCACGCGGATGGCACACACGCACGCATGTGTGCGGCGGCCATGGCCATGGCGTTGGCCAAGGGAGGCACTACGCGGGGGAAGCGGGGGCAAGCAAGTGGGGCACGCTAGGGCGTGGACGGCCAGCAAGCACGGGCCACGGTGAGCAGCGGCGGCGAATGGATGCGGGGCCGTGGCGATAGCGGCAGTGGAGCACGACAACGATGGGCGCGGGCGGCTCCGAGGCGGCGCTAGGCGATGGCCGGCGAGCAATGCGGCAGCGGAGAGGGCCAGACGGCGCTGGCAGCGATATCGGCAGCTACGAGATAGCGATTAAGCGGCAGCTCACGCACGCACGTATGTACGCGTATGCGCGAGATCGGATGTGCTCGGGGACGGCAAACAGCGACTGAATCAAAGCGGGGGAAGGAGAGATCCGGAGGAGTTGCTCACCGCGAGACCATTGGCACACTCGGGGAGGGTCGGGGTGGACCGGAGAGGCAGTGGGGATGGCGAGACGGCGACGACCGGACGAAGAAGACGAAGACTGCGTCAGCTACACAGCTCCCCGCCTCGTTCCAATGCCCTAAACGGATGCGATAGAGCGCGACGAACCTCCAGGATGTGCTCCCGTACGCCGGAGAGGTCGGTGGACGCGTCAACGACGGCGAGGCGGCGGTGACCGCATGAGCTTGCGAGCTCAAAATCAAGCCAGAGGAGAGGGGGACGATGGGGATCGAGGGAATGAGCGAGGGCGAGCTAGGGTTTCGGGGGCGCCTTAGTAGGCCGAGGGAGGTGCGGATGGCGGCACGTGTCCCTGGAGCCATGGATGGCCGGACGCATGCGGCTCTGCCTCTCCCTGCGAGAGGTAGGGGAAAAAGGCCGACCCGGCTGGGGTGGGCATGTCTGATGTTAATCTTGGGCTTATGTGAGCAGGGGATTTCTCCTTTCCTTTTTCTTGTTTGTTTGTTTTCCTTTCTTTTATTTATTTATCTCTTTTCTGTTTTAATTTTATTTCCCAAATTGTTTTAGTTTTGTAAAATATTCGATTGGCACCTAACATAGTAACATTAATTATACCACTGCCACAACAACTTTGGCACCTAGCTAAAATAGTTTATTATTTTGTAAAATATAATAGGAGTATAATTAATTATTTTTGTTGTTGTTTTAATCACTTTAGGGTATTTAATCATTTTATAAAGATTTTGTTTCTCCACCAATATTATCCATGATTTATTTGTCACATCAAGAACATTTTAGTTTTGACTTTTGAAAACTTTAATTGTTTGACTTGATTTTAAGTTTGTCGCGACCGGTTTTTCGGGTAATAAATTCCAGAAAATGGTCATTGTGCTCACCAGCCCCAGGATTACTGTTAGCTGATGAGGCACCAACTTGATACATAAATTCCAAGAAAAATACAAAATATGTAGTACAAGACCATTCTGGCCTGTGAGTACAACAAATGGTTTCTAATGGTTGATGACGGAAGCGGTTTGTGGATCATCAGTGTCTATGGGACTCCATTTCCCACAGGAACAGCTGACCAGGATAACTCCTATCTTCGCGAGGCTGCTATCACCATTGCTTAGGTTCCGGGGCTGTCATCACGGTCGCTCCTCTCCACGCAAGAAATCTGGCCAAGACAATAGCCAGGGACAAGCCAGTGAGTACTTTGAATGTACTCGCAAACATTAAGAACACAGGTATAATATAACAACCGATAATCATGCTCTAAAAATATTCTATGATCATAACGTCAGTCATAAAAATAAAATCCTTGATGCATGCAAGCAGGTTATTAATATGTAACAATGAATATGTAATGACAGAGTAGGAATAAAATGCACCATTCGGATGTCTGATGCGACGTCTCGAATTGATGGTAAATAACAAGCATGCCTCGATCGAGGCGTCTGCGACACCACATAAAGGGCTTATAAAGTAAATAAATAACAAGCATGCCACGATTCCAGGCGTCTCAATGACACCACATAAAGGGCTTATAAAGTAAATAAATAACAAGTATGCCACAGTCGGGCGTCTCAGCGACACCACATAAAGGGCTTATAAGGTAAATAAATAACAAGCATGCCACAGTCGGGCGTCTCAGCGACACCACATAAAGGGCTTATAAAATAAATGAATAGCAAGTATGCCACAATCAAGCGTCTCAGCGACACCACATAAAGGGCTTATAAGGTAAATAAATAACAAGCATGCCACAGTCGGGCGTCTCAGCGACACAACGTAAAGGGCTTATAAAGTAAATGAATAACAAGCATGCCACAGTCGGGCGTTTCAGCGACACCACATAAAGGGCTTATAAATAAACACAGTGAATATCCAGGAGGTAGGACCATCCCAGGGATACTCGATAATTCAATTAATATAACAGTTAGTCCATAACAAAATAATAATCATGGTCCTCACAAGTCACAAGTCGGACTCCAAGTTCTGGTTTAGTAGTTTCTCCTCCGAAGACCGACACTAAGACCAACACTTGACCCATCCTGCATCGTAATCCTTAACCATGGACACGGCTATTGAATAGGTTTAATCTCTGCAGAGGGTGTACTCTTTACCCACGAGTAACGGATTCCTTTAGTCCATCGGGACTAATTCCGTCTACGGCCTTTTAGTTGAAAACACACCTAACTTGCACACACCATCTTAACTTACCGATGACTGGAATCACCCATGACACTTGTTAAGCAAAACTCTAAGTGGGGAGGCTACAACCTCGCGTAGCATGGGATCAATTTTATATCGCGCGCTCTAAGGGGTGGCCTCCCCTCTCGGTCTCAACCGGAAACACCCATGCCCCCGAACCAGGTGGCCTGCCTACCAGCTACAACCGGTATCTTCCACCATGGCCTCTCTGTACGGTGTGTGCTAGAAAGGGGTTGACGACTTACTGAACCGTACCCTACTTGTTGTAGAGACAAGTGGTAGTACGAAACAAGTATGGGGTTATCTTTGGAACAAGACTCGATCTATGGTGCGACTCGGGAGGTTTAAGTATTCCCTGCATGATTAGCATAACAAATATATTTCATCCAATGCATGTAATCACCACCCATTATACCCCTGATACCATGCCGGACACACTCGTCTCGACGAGGAACTAGGGACAAGCTCGGGTCTACCCAAGACAGAGACTTTCCCATTTCCCTTCCGGTAGGCACGAAAGACATACGAGGATGATCATTATCACAAGCATGTCCATTTCCAACAGCAAGGAAATTTCCAATAAGCATTCATGCAAATGATCATATCACCACATAAAATAACGAGCTCTAAGTACGGAGGTGGTGTCATAATCGTGTCAAACAACACATGCAAAAATATTATGCCACAGTTCAGAATGCTTGCCTTCAAGGTGTGGAAAGGCAGGGTGCACTCCAAAACTTTTGAAAGTTTTCTCCTCTCTCCAAAATCCTATTTAAATATATTTGGATCAATATATAGTTTCAGAAACAGTACCAAAAAGTTGTCTGATTTTTTTTGGAATAAATCTTAAAATAAACTAGAAAAAATTTGAGGAAGTTAGGAAAAAGAATCAATTCATTTGGAGTTATATTTAAAAAGTTATGGACAGTCAAAGTTGTGGTCAAAATCTGTTTTTTTTAATAAAACAGAAAAAGGAAAAACGATTCGAACTGACCACGTCGAAGGCGCATTATGGATTTATGCTTCCACTTAATCCACGTGGACCGGTGCGGTGTGTCACTGATAGTGGGCCCTTTGTGCCCAGTCGGGAGTTTGACTATTCTTTCCTCCCTCCTCTCCCTCTGCCCGAACGGAGGCGGGACTCCGGCGATGCTCGCCGGCGAATGGTGGCACCGTTCGAATAACCGAGGTCACCCGTGGGCTCAGGGGGTCGAGGCGGTCCCTCCGGTAGTCGCTTTGGTCTCTGGGGTGGGCCAGGCTGCCGTGGCCGAGCTCCCTTGGCCAGACTGATGGCCGTCAGGCGAGTGGTTTTCTCTGCAGCGAGTCTCGATCAAAATTGAGCAGGGGATGGACTCACGAGGGAGAGGGAGCTCTGGTGAAGAGAGTGGAGAGGGGAGGCTCTGGTGGCGCCCGGAATGGCCGGAGACGATGGCGGCGGCTGCGATTCTTTGGAGATGGGGAAGAAGACCTCCCCGGGTCGATTGGCTGCCATGGGGGAACTAGGGGAGTGTTTTGAGGCTGCCTGGGGAACGGGACATGATCGGGGGCCTCTTCTTATAGTGCAACGAGGTCGGTTTGCGGATAGGTTCGTCGATGACCGCCGTGCTGTAGCTGCAGGAGGACGTGGCGGCGACGAGCGCTTGCAGACGAGCAAGGGGATAGGCTTGGACTGTTCCAGAGGGTAGGTGGCGAGCGCTAGTGGCTCGGGCGGCGCCGACAGCGAAGGCAGCTGCGGACGCCGGCGTGCCACCAAGGGGCTCTGTCGGCGGTGTTGTGGGGCACCAGGGCTGCTTGGCATGATGCTGTGAGCAGTCGAGTGAGTGGCGCGGCTCTGCGGAGTGGGCAAAACCTGAGGCGGCCAGCGGCTCGAGGCGGCACGTGCAACGCCCGCTGCCTTCAGCGCCCGAACACGCAGGGCGTGCTCGACAAAATTCCAGGGCACGCTAGAGGTCTCGGGTGAGGTTGGGGTTTAACTGACCTAGGTTAGGAGTAGCTAGGAGTTTATTGGACAAGGTGGTTAGGTAAGGGAAGCAAGTTCATAGTGCAAACTAAAACTCAAGTCAGAACTGGTCATGCCCACAAAGTGTTTGACAGAATGCCACATGCACCTAGGCATTTCTTGGAGTGGTCAAATCTTCCAGAGTGGGGTCTCTTTAGATCAAAGATAGGGTGGTGAGGTTAGTTTACCAAAAGAAGAAACTTGCTAGTGCAAGTTTTGCAAATCTTCAGATTTGGACAGAAAGAACAGGGCATCAATGCATGGACCAAAAATCTCCCAATGGGTCCAATCTCCTGGACTTAAGGGTTTGGCAAGGTGTGCTACAAGTAGGAGAAAGCTCATGGGTAGAGGAGAAAGTTAGAAGATGGTTGCAGTACAAAACACCAAGTTGCACCAGAATGAAGATGAGGATGATTCACTCAAATTTTTCAAAGAACATAGCTGGTTTTTTGCATAAGGTGGAATAATATGCTCCTACTGACATCCCAAAAATTTTGGTAGAAGTTTTAAAGAAATATTTAAATAGGTTGTAGTGTAAAACTGCCCACTGGACCAGATTTGAATATATGATGTAGAGCTCAAAATATCCAAAGAATGAAATATCTTTTTGCATAAAAGTGGGTTGGTGACATCACATGACATCTCCAAATTTTGGTGGAATTTTTGAATGAATTCATAAAAGGGTTGCAGTGCAAATGGGACCCTAAACTTATGAAAAACCAAATTAGAGAAATAAAGCTCAGGGGAAAATAATTATATAAATATTCCTACTGATAAAAGAATTGTTTTATTTGAGAGGTTAGATGAGTCCAATAATGATTGAAAGGTTTTTACTAGGGGTAAAAACTCCATAAAGATTAATGGAAGAATGGTTCTGAAATCAAAAGAAAGTCCAAAAAACAAAAGTTTAAGTTCCTGGCAAAAAATTAATTAATAAAACAAGGTTAAAATTTTTGGGGTGTTACAAAATTTGAAATTTGAACGGGATTTGTATCATCGCAAGATTAACAACAGTAATTGTGGTGATGTGACATCATTAGTGGAGGGTTCTTTGTAGCATAACTATCCAAGGCGTCACCGTGTCTTGCATTACTCCTGGGCGTGAATGCTTGTTACGGCCCATGCCACCCTACTACTCCTACTACTTACTCCTACTATATAGTACTAGTATCGAGGATTCGAGGTGCTTTGATTACGTCTGTGAACACATTAACATATATGGCTACATTAAAAACACCCGCCCAACGCGCGAAGCATGTGAAGCTAGTACAAATAGTGTACTACTATTGTTGATTGGCCTCATCCGATAACCTGTTGCAATGCACGTACAATTATGTATTCAGAAAATATTTTTTGCCTCATCGCACCACTCACTCGGAGAAGCGACTCAAAGCCATTCATAAATTTAGTAAGTTTATCACAGGCATATCATTTTATTACATACAACAGGTCATCAACCCACATCGAAAACGAGGATACATTATAAATACTAAAGTTTTCACCACACAACAAATAACAAACAATGAAATGAACTTCAACTCAACCGTTCCTTGGCGTTGGAAACGCTTTCTTTGAACCACAAGTGATTATGTGGGACGGGCCATCCATTGTCGATCTGGAGACCAACGCAGGACTAATCATCTAGGCTGAAGTGGCCTACCATATCAGTACCAGGGTAGGGAACCACCCAAATGTCCGAGGTATAGACACAGTTGCTTCTCATAAATGGTACTAGTAACGTTGTGTCAACAACAGTTGGATCGCCTTTCACCATCATCGGATAGTTTTGTCCAAGGAAGAGCGAGTTTTCTCCAAGACTATCAATTACATGTACCGAGGAGAAGGAGTTGGCGCTAGCACTGCTTGGTATCCATCCCGAATACCATGCAGCGGGTGTTGGAATAGGTCCGGAGAGTGCGACCATGGGAGACTACACCTGCTTCCTTAGCGATAACATCATCAATGGGCTGTATACACACAAGAAGAGGTGATCCATCGGAATTAGTTGCCAGGCGCCACAGAGTATATGGGCGCTGCTCGTCCTCGTGCTCGTGATCATCACCATCGTCATCTCCCCCTTGGTTATAAAATTTTTCAAGTATAGGTGGTGGGATGTTCACATGACCTTGGAAACACAAGAAGAAGGTTAATTAGTAAAGGGAAACTTGCTAACCCGCATGCATGTGGATGAAACAATTATAATTATGGTGGAAGACAAGCGTCACAAAACTATGAGGATCCCATGCAAAAAGCGATTGCCACAGTGGTGGCAGCAAACACAAGGCCCTCGTATTGAATTGCATCCACGGTACTCATCCGTGTCTGAAACTGATTTTTGAGCAATATCCATCGAGTCAAACCACCAAGGGCGGCAACAAGCTTGTCGAAGATAGCAACAACTTCATAGTTGTTGTAATTCCAAGAGCGGTTGGGAACTCGACAAATTGCTATCTTCCGTAGAAGACAGTCACCATGATCGTATTTGAGCGTCGCATTACAATATCGGTGTGCTCAACCTCCGGCGATCTGCTAAGATTTTGGAAGTGGAACCCTGTCACGAGTGTACACATTCACAAGTTCCCACTCGCAGTTGGACCCAATGTAAACAACCCAATCTCCATTTGCGCCCGCCCAAGCCTTGCCCTCAAGCGATGGCATCTTAACATCATACGTATCATTATCAAGCGACATCAACTTGCACAGGGCGAGGCCTCCGTCGTGCCGGCGCCAGTCATCAGGGTCACGACAAAGAAGATAGGGGAGATCAAACCGCTCCTTGACTCTTGGGTTCCTTGTAATGATGTTATTAGTTGAGTCGAGAATGGGCGAGCAGAACTGCCATGCTAGCCGAGGTGATGACATCACACCGATCAATGAGTTCCTCCACCACGTCATCTTTCAGATCGGGGCAAGAATAATGGGGTCGTTTCCGGCCTGTTCCCTCCATGGAGAAGACGATCGAACAATGGCAGAAGAAAGGGTGAAGGGCTGAAGGAAAATGGAGGAGGGAGAGGAAGAGCGTACGACGGCAGTTCCAAATCGAGAGGGAAAGGCGAAGAGTCGGTGGACGGTTGCGAGTTTGCCACGGTTCACGAAGAGGCGCCCCGGCCTACACGTCCGTTCGGAAATACTCCTACTACTCGCCGTCGTCTCACTGATATGTTGGAACGGGACCACATGCCAACGAAACATGGTGCGTAATTTCTCGTGCAAAATGCGATCTGGCCGCGTTGGCCCGAGGTGCCGCATTAGTTATCAACCTTTATTTTTTAGTGGCGTGCCGATCAGTTTTGAAGCACGACTAAGCTGATGCATACGGAGAAAATATAAACTACTCTACCACTACTCCACCTCCGGTACTAGTAGTATAAAAAAAAGATATATAGGCTGGAGCTTGGCGCTTTCTTGCTAAGGGCTGCCCACTTGCTTCTCACACTACCACCCTCTCTCCGGATCTAAAAAAGACGACACCTCTCTCCCTCCTCACGGTGGTCACAGATCCGCGGGAAGAAAAAAGGGCGTCTTGGCGTTGGCCTTTTCGTCATCGGCGGCGAGTCACTTAGCGATGACAAGGCCGTCCTCTCATACCTAGCGCCTGCGCGGGATGGCCTCCGTCCCCAAGCTCGCTGCCGTAGTGTGTACGGAGGATGACGACCACGAGCGAAGCCACTTCCAGCCGACCCTCAGGTATGCTACCTCTTTTCGAACCATAACCTTGTTCTATTGCCCCATCTGCCATGTCGTTGCATGTGGATCTTTTTCCACTCCACCATCTTCCCAATTTGCTATCCTCTGCTCTGCTGGCCACGCAGACGAAAACCATAATTTGCACTATTAAAGGAAACCCTACTTCATGCAGACTAATCCATGTGCAGGTTGAATAAGGAAAGGAAGGGAGACTGTACTGTCCAAGAGAGTAGGCATCGAACCCTCATCTAGGTTGAAAAGGGGAAAATCAGTAGCTAAGGAACGATCTCGTGTCTCTTGGTTGAAGAAGGGTAGAAAGGCATGACAACGCAATAGAGAATGACCAGGTCGATCGGTTTGTTGTCCTCGCATAGGAAAAAGGTGGCTAAAGAGAACAAAAATGGGTCGTAATCCACATATGCTGCCTGGATATTTGTTGCTCTGGGCAACCATACCTTCCTCACCACTCTGCTGGTGGAGGTACATCGTCTTGGTCATGCTTGTCTGAATGGGCCTCCCATGCTCTTATTGCCACTTTTTTTTGCTGTTAGTATAACGCCATGTGATCAAGTCAAGCAATGCTCTTGCTAAAGTGATGCCACATTTAACTAATGGCGATCTTAGTCTAATGCCACCGATAAATTTAAGCAATGCCATTTAATGTCCTTTGGATTATTTCAGGGTTAGTCGTTGATTGTGGATGTATTAAAGATTTTTCAGCTAAGGCATTCTAACGCTGTTGCACCCGATATACCAACGATGAAACTTGTTACTACCTTCAGATTTTTGCACTGTTAATGCTTATAGATTACATATCTCACTTTCATGAGGTAAGTTAATTTTTTTGTACAGTGTCACCAAAATGCCAAGGCGTTGATGTCATTTTATTTCGGTTAAACTACATAGACAATTATGAAGACAAGAGGAAAGGTCAAGAGTGGGCACCTCCTCCTCGGCTGTTCTCTTGATTAGATTCGATCAAGTTTTTATGTTTGATTGATTATCAAGATTGGGATAGCAATTTTAAGGTCCCCGAGTTCAAAATGATATTTACCTTGGAGGTACATGGTTTGCAATTTTTTATCTTGTCATTAGTTAATAATGCTAGTTACCTTCAGACTTTTGTATTTGGTATAATGCTCATGCACAGACTAGTATACCAATCTTTGAAACTTATTACCTTTACATTTTGTATTGTTAATTCTTATAGAAACCTTCCGATTGCTAGAGTTTATTGAAATCTGTTCAAGAAACCATTGTACTGTACCTGTAATAAACTAACTACTCTCTTTGTTGCACTAGCCACTTTGGATTAGTGTATATTTGTAGTATTCGAACGGTGTTGCATTAGCGTATGGACATAAATAAAGAGTGGCAAGCTTTCCCAGATATGTGCTCAAGAAAACTACTACCTGTTTTTCTAAATACTAGACGTTTGGGTACTTCAAATTGAACCATGAAAACGTCTTATATTAAGGAACAAAGGGTGTAGAGTTCACTCAAATTATCCCGGTAAAGCTAGTCACACCTTTGTTAAAATTAATGTTCATTATGTTATCGGAGGAGGTTGTATGTTTGTCTCTAATGCACATCGACTACATACACGACATCATGATGTAATGTTAAGTCATTTCCTTTTTATGCAGTGTCCTTTGAATTGTCAAAGCGGTGATGGCATTTTATTTTAGTAGAACTGCACAAAATTTGCTTAAAAGAAGAGGAAAGGTTAGGAATGGCTCAGTTTTTCAGAAAAACTATGTACGCCTTCCTGACATCAGCCGTTGTTGCTTTATTTATTCCTTCAAATAGGTGGTTAGAAACAGTCTTGCTACCTTTTCCCATTAAGAAATTGGAATGCTTATATTTGTGAGTCTATGCTTCAACTAGTGCCACTTTTAGAGTAATCACACTTTCAATATCTATGCAAACAGGGATGCTCGATTTTAGTGGAACTGCACAAAAAGTCCAACTGGTTCAACATTAGGAGCATGTTTTTTCCAAACCTTTATATCCAATTGGTGGCACTATGAGCTGTTCATTACGAAGGTACATGGTTTGCTACTATCTTGCTACTCTTTTTGTGCTGTCATTAGATAGTAATACTAGTGGTTTGCATGTGAATTTATTGGCAGGGTGGACCTACATTGGAGGTGCAGGGCAGGATTCAATGATTGGATGCTCAATTTCGGTTGTATTGATTTCACCTCTTCCATCATCATGCGAACATGGATATACTTGGTCCGATGAAGAATAGGCGCTATATTTACTGCTCTGAATCACCAAATCAATTCAGTATGAAATTGTCCGAGGGCAAAACATAAGCTGTATCAGTTATCCGGTCACGAGAACATGATGATGCTAAGCGGAAGAGACATGTTTAAACCGAAAATACAAGGTGTGGTATATGTTTACTAGCCGCTTGATATTTGTGCAGATAGAGATGTCTGCCCGTTGCTATTTGGCAAACAAACAAAGTGTCCGCAATTTTGGTTGAACTGCACAAGAGAATAGTATAGTCACTGCATGCGATTGCCATTTGAAAATAGACACAAAAAGATTGGATAGTCACTTCATGGACTGCAGAAAAGTAATCTTGTACTATTTATTGGCCAACACTAGGTGCTTCATTGCTTTGGTCTGATTATACAATGGGCATCATTTTGCCTAAGTTAAAGTTTTTATTCCGAAAATAGTCTTGCGGTGTGATCGAGAGAAGACCAAATCATATTGTAGTGGGTGTTCCTCCATCATGTGTGGTTCATTCTCATGGTTCCAGCTGTTGGTGAAACCACTTACGTTTGCAAGAGGAATTGTAGACTTCACAAACAAATTTGTCTTTTACATGCATCTTGAATGTTGGCCAAGAGAAGCATCCATGTTAGTAGGAAGAACATATGTTTTTTCTAGATCTTTGCTTTTGGAGCTACATATTTGTATATGATCTGTGAATCATTGAGATGCATTAGCATGTTGATCTTATGTATGGGAATCGTACTAGTTAGTTTTAGTTGCGACGCAAGATCCGAAGTGGCTGATCTTTGCTTTTGGAGCTACATATTTGTATATGATCTGTTAATCATTGAGATGCATTAACAGTTACTTATTTCTGTTCGCTCAGTGTTTACAAGTTACTAATCGATCACTAGCTAGCCTACAAATGCGCTCCTGGCAGTTTTATTTGCGAAGCAAGATGCAAAGTGGCAGTTTTTTGAATAAAAATGCCTACCTCTGAAAAAACTGACAAGCTACACTATCGATCCTACACGGATAAAAATTCCTACCTCTGAAGAAACTGACAAGCTACACTATCGATCCTACACGGATAAATACCGGATCACACACGTACTACCTCCTTTCCGGTTTGCAGGGCTCAATTCCAGAAACGACCTACTCGATCCTACACGAATAAATAGCGGATCACGCACGGACTAGTACCTCCTCTCCGGTTTGCAGGGCTTAATTCAAACCTCTCACCAACCAAGGTACTCCCTCCGTCCGGGTTTATTAGTCCCGTGAGCAAAGCAACAAGACCAAGGCATGGCAATAATTAACGGCATGCAGAAGTTTAAGCCTAATTAATTCCAGCGATTTAAGTGGCTGCATGCGTGCCCTCGGCTGCGACTTCGTTGCATGTCGCCGGCGTCTTGCCTGCGGCGATTACGAGTGCTCGTGCATGCAGCCGACCGTAATTAAGGCAGCTAAGCGATGCGAAAAAAGATACACTTTAATTGTTGCGGGCTTTTTAAATCCGTGGAATCATTATTGACAAGGAGGAGATGATTCGAGTGCACTCATTTGACCGCCATGCGGCGTGCGACCCGAGCGGGGACGGGACGGCAGAGTCATAATTTCAGTTTCTCTAGTTTTCCACGGCAAGCGGCGCTAAGCCATTATGCATTGAATTCCGATGACCGTCGCGCTACCTTCCGCCTATAAGTACTATTTCCCGGCCTTCTCCGGTGCCACCGTGACCCAACTCGCCATATCCTCATAAGCCCCCACCGACCCGACGTTGCTCGCCACGTCCGCCATGCCCCCGCCCGTTCGCGGTAGGCGACGCCGGAGGCGGTCACCGCTGGAACTAGTGTTCGGGTTTTCACCGGAAGGCAGACGGAGGGAGGAGGCATTCTATCTATCTTTAGATGACAATGCGGAGATCAAGGAGTTGTTGGAGCACGACCGCATGGCGGAGGAGGAGGAGTTGTTGAAGCGCAACCGCCTGGCGGAGGAGCAGCGTATCACCGATTTGCGCCGCCAGCGGGACATGGAGCAGCAGCGCACCGACGCTCTGAGTCGCGAGCAGAGCGCCCACAACTGGGCCGACTACGTGGGGGCCGGCGCCCGGCAAATAGCCCTGGAGGCTGTCGGGCACGCACGCGTTCGCGATGCCGATTTTTACTACCAGCTCGTTAAGTGGGTTTCCCGCTTGGAAGCCGAAGCTTCGGTGGACCACGCCGGCATGGAAAGGGCCAACGCACGCGAGCAACGCGCCCTATCGCACCTCTTGCAAGTCCGAGGCGAGGCACACGACGTCGGTGCCGGCGTTTAGCGTGTACCGCAGATGGCGGCCGACATCGTCTAGTTTGCTAAGAGTAAGTTAGTACTTGTACGCTACTAGAGTATTAGTGGGAGTAGATAGTTAACTTGGCTATGATGGTTGTCAACGTGGAAGTTCGATTACTCTATATGTGGATCGGACACATTACTTTGCTTTGAATGTTGAACTTTCCGTTTGAGCGTATGGAATGGGCTGTTATTTTTTAAATGGGTTGTATTTGTCCTCCACGGGTTTAGAGGCTGACTTGTGGGCCTAGCAAGTTGACGCGTACACAATCGAGGAGATGATTGTCTTTGGAGAGGGTGACAACGAGGGACCCGCCAAGGTCATGGCGATGCAAGCAAGTGCCTCCTTATTTCAAGCCAATAAAAAATGGCTCCTCCTAGTGGATTTCGACATCCGGGTCCCATGCCATTGTCAACGTAGTCAATAAATGAGAGAATTGCACAACGAAGCTGGCCGACACCGAGGACCCAAGAGCTCGCCCAGTTATTTTTGTTTTGGGTTAATTTGATAAAGGGCCATTTACATTTGTGCCCCTAACTCGAACCCACTACTTAGATTTGCCCCTAATTTCAAAGCATGCTCAAATTTCCCCTTCGCCGTTAGGTGCACTTAAAAAAATACCCTTCTGTGCCGTTACCGCTTGGTCAAAGTGCTTTGACTGTTTTCTAGCCATTTGCTGGACATTTTTGCCCCTCTCCTCATGTGTCACTTATAAGTGGGCCCAACTGAACAAAAATAAAGACAAAAACCCTATCCACTCTCACTCACTTACATGTGGGCCCATTCAAGAAAATAAAAAAATACTCTCTCTCATTGTCCAGTTATTTTTCTAAATTGATTTAGTAGTTTTCTTAGTGGGCAGGACCACGTATTAGTCTCAGTAATTATTTAACTATACCATTGGGCCCATGTAGCAGTGGCTTAGGGCGGTTGTTAGTGGGGGTAATTAACGCTTAATTAAGGACCTCATCGGAGATCAGTCACCGGCGAGAAAAATCCACGGCGGAGGCCCACTGGGAGGCCTCGGGGATGGCATCTGAGGTGCGGGATTGCTATCACTACCTCTCCCACATCCAGGGCTTCTAGCTGGAGTGTGCATGGTGGTTGAACTCGCCGGCACTGACGGGGCCGGCGGCGGCGCTGCCATGGGCTCAGCGGGGATGGTGCCGTGTCTTGTGTGCGAGCTCACAGACGGGCGTGCTGGATTCCTGGATACTCCAGGAGCATGGAAGGGAGCTCCACTGGGACGGGGCAGGACGACATCATGAGGAAGGAGCACGACGGCGACGACAGTGCACTGCTACGGCGATAGCCTAGCTATGGCACAAAAATGAACGGGAAAGGAGAGGGGAGAGGAGGCGGATATCACGGAAGGGCTGGAGGTGCACTCATCAGGAGAGGGGAGAGGGAAGAGGTCCCGAGTCGGCGGCGGCGGTCTTTGGTCAGAGGGGATGAAGGTGAGGTCGATTCACTTGGATTTGGCCGTCCTAGCTCGAGTTCTTCGGTGGATTGGTAGATCGCATCGTGGCGGACGTCGGAGACATGGAGGGGCGGTGAGTTTTGGTCGTTAGCCACGGTAATGGCGATTTGCAGCGAACACATGCTCTCGGGGTGACTGACACGAGGTTGACAATAACCTCGCGGTTGGCCTGGGCTGGACTAGGCCTGCTTACTACGGCATCACGGCCCAATTGCTACAGCAGAGTTTCCTATTTCTTCTGTTTTCTATTCGAGGGCAAATATGTCAAATAAACGGCCAGAAAATGGTCAAAGCACTTTGACCTAACGGTAACGGCACGGAAGGGTATTTTTGTAAGTGCACCTAACGGCGAAGGGGTAAATTTAAGCATGCTTCGAAATTAGGGGCAAATCTGAGTAGTGGGTTCGAGTTAGGGGCACAAATATAAATGCCACTCCAAATCTGGTGTATCCGAGAAATGCCACTGCAATTTCCGAACTTTGAAAAATGCAATTTCATGCCATGTCTAGTGGCATTTTTCAAAGTCTGGAGTGGCGTTTTTCAAAGTTTGCAAACTGCAGTGGTGTTTTTCAAAGTTTGCAAAAATTGCAGTGGCATTTTTCAAAGTTTGAAAATTGTAGTGGCATTTTTATGAATCGCCATAATTGGAGTGGCATTTATCTAATTTGTTTTTGAGAAGGAAGCAGGGTGTCAACTGGGCTGTGCGGGACACTCTGGCCTGTCTAGACAGCCTTTTCTTTTATGTTTACCACAGACCAGCCCAGTAGTTTTTTTTCTTTCTGAAAATGGCTAGCCCAGTTTTTTGTGATTTGTCAAGTAAGTCGCTTGATCAGGCCTGTTGGGCTGCAAATCTTTCAAGACGAGGAGAGCTTCACTCGGCTGGCCGAGAAAATGGCCTATCAGTAATGAGAAATGGGCTGTACATTTTTAAAACACAACAAACCCACAATTAGTTTCAAATATCTTTTTTTCATTTCAAGATTTTAAATTGCATTGATTTTTATGCGTGGACAATTTATTAGATTTTATATTGATATACATTTATTTTTAAAATCAATCTGAATGTGACTCGAAATTTCGGGATTAAAAACAGTTCAGACCGCACCGACATATGCAAAATTTCGTATAATTTTTTAACCGTGGCCACAATATGGGCTGTAATGCTAACAAAAAGAATATGGGCTCCAAAAAAACTCGTAAGAATTAGCAAATGGGCTGTAAATTATTTGAAATAATGGCAGGTGGGCTGTATGCTATTTTCCACAGATTTGAGGCTTTCCACAGATGGCATGTATACTGTTGGATGTCCATCCAACGGCTGTCGTGCTTCTTCAATCTCTGCTCTTCCTGCTCCAGCCGCTCAAACAAGCGCCGGCGGGACTGCCTGCTCCCTCCTCCCCGCGGCCGGCTGTGCTGCCTTGAGCCTCACCGCCCACCGTACTCCCATTCTTGGCCTAGCCATCCCTCTACTCACCCACACTGCTGTTATTCTCCGTGACGGCAGACGAACCCGATAAACCCTCGTATAGTCGTGACTCCCCTCCGCGTGGGAAACAAAAACAAGCTGCCGAGTCTTCCCTACCTCCGTGTCGTTCCTTCCTAGGCCTCGCGATCGTCCACCGCCACAGTGCTCTCGGCGTGGCGTGGTCAACGTGGTCAACGACCGACATGCATCCAGTGGATTTGTACATGGAGAGGCCGACAGCTGGGTCCACGGCCGCACACAAGGAAATGCCTCCTTATTACGCCGCAAAATAATGATTCCTCCACACGACATCCGGGACCCACCGAAAGGGCCTCACATTTCGCGAAAAAAAGTTACCGCCACGACAGCTCGGACCCTGACTATATCTTCGCACGCAAGGAAGTGCCTCCTTATTACGCACAAAAAATGAATACTCCCCACTAGCTGGGACCCAGTATAGTGGGCCTACTAAGTTGACGGGGACGAAGGGTTTTGTCAACTTAGTCAATATGCACGATTCTAGCTCGACTGACCGGACGATGTCCATCCAACGGCCGTAGTGCTTCTTCAACCTCTGGTCTTCTTGCTCCAGCCGCTCAAAGCAACGCCGGTCGTGCCGCCTGCTCCTGCCTCCCGTGGGACGGTTGTCTTGCCATGAGGCCTTACCGCCCCATACTACTCCCACCGCTAGCCAGGCCATCCCTCCACTCCACTCACCCACACCCCCTGTTATTCTGCGGCGACGGCAGCGCAGCCGAACCAGTGAACCCTCGTACTCCTCTCTGCGTGGGCATCCACTGCCGCGTCTTCCCCGGCTCCGCGTCGTCCCCTTCCTAGGCCTCGCCGTCGTCCACCGCCATGGTGCTCTCGGCGCGGCGTGGTCAATGTGGTCAACGACCGAATTCCATCGGAAGAATACTGTACGTGGAGAGGCTGACAGCTGGGTCCACGGCAGCCGCAAGGAAGTGCCTCCTTATTATCACGGAAAATAATTATTCCTCCACGACGGCGAGGGACCCACCGGACGCCCACCGGTATTTCACGAAAAAATGTTTGCCCCGATCTTTGGGACCCACCCGACGGGCCACCGTATTTCGTGAAAAACATTCCCCTAACTGTCATTTCGGACCCACCGTAAGTGCCTCCTTATTACGTACAAAAATGAATACCCCCTACTAGCTGGGACCCACCTTGGTGGGAGGCTGACTTAATGGGCCTACTAAGTTGACGGGGACGGAGGGCTTTGTCAACTTAGTCAATATAAACGATTCTAGCTCCGGTGACTGTCGATGTCCATCCAACGGCCGTAGTGCTTCTTCAACCTCTGGTCTTCTTGCTCCGGCCGCCCAAAGCAGCGCCGGATGTCTTCTGGAGGCCTCACCGCCCTACTATTCCCACCGCTGGCCAGGCCCTGCGGCGACGGCAGCCTCACACCGCAGCCGAACCAGTGAACCCTCGTACTCCTCTCTGTGCGGGCTTCCACTGCCACGTCTTCCCCGGCTCCGCATCGTCCCCTTCCTAGGCCTCGCCGTCGTCCACCGCCCTGGTGCTCTCGGCGTGGCGTGGTCAATGTGGTCAAGGAACGACTTCCATCGGACGTGGACTGTACGTGGAGAGGCTGACAGCTGGGTCCACGGCCGCAGCAAGGAAGTGCCTCCTTATTACGCAGAAAATAATGATTCCTCCACCTGACAGCTGGGACCCACCGGACAGGCCACTGTATTTCGCAAAAAAACGTTTCCCCCTGACTGCTGGGACCCACCAGCTACATCTTCGCACACAAGGAAGTGCGTCCGGGCAAAAAAAAACGATTCGCCCCCCTGATTGCTAGGACCCACCAGCTACATCTTCACACACAAGGAAGTGCATCCGGGCAAAAAAAAACGATTCGCCCCCCTGACTGCTGGGAGCCACCAGCTACATCTTCGCACGCAAGGAAGTGCCTGACAGTCGGGACCCATCTGGTCGAAGCGTACGTAGCGTTGTCATTCTGGTCACGAACGTGTACGTACATATATACTGGTGGATATAGAGGCGCACACGTGTCGTAGTAGAGGCACGCACATAGCATGTACACGTACGGCGGCCAGGGTGCAGGAAAGAAAATACGGCCACGTATATGTACATACGGGCGGGGTCATGAACGCCTACTCGCGCATATGTACGGCCAGTGCTCGTGTACATGGCTGGGTCGGAACGGATAAACATCATCGTCGTCGTGTTCATGGGGAGGCAATCGTCGTGTTCATGGGGAGGCAACGGAATGCGTCGTGTTCATCGGGAGGCAACAGCAGGCAGCGTGAGCCAACCGGCTGGGTCGGAACGGAATGCGTGGTCGTGTTCATCGGGAGGGCTTGGACGGAATAGGAGATGGAAACGAGGCCTAGCGTACCGCAAAACGGAGGAAACGGACCTCCTACGTTCGAAACAGGGTCCTGTTGATCGGGAGGGGTGTGGCGTACCGCAAAACGGAGGAAACGGACCTCCTACGGTCGAAACCGGGGTCCTGTTGATCGGCAGGGGTGTGGCGTACCGCAAAACGGACGAAACGGACCTCCTACGATTGAAACGGGGGTCCTGTTAATCGGGAGGGGTGTGGCGTACCGCAAAACGGACAAAACGGACCTCCTACGGTCGAAACCGGGGTCCTGTTCATCGGGAGGGGTGTGGCATACCGCAAAACGGGACTCCACGGGATACTGTTCATCTCCACCATCGACCTCCTCCAGCCTCCACGGGCTTCCGTCGACCTCCTCCAGCCTCCATGGGCTCCTGTTCATCCAGCCTCCACAGCGCGCTACTCCACCGGCTACTGTTCAACCACCCCTCCACCGTCTACTGTTCATCCAGCCCTCCACACCATGGGGCCCTGTTCAACCACCCCTCCACGTGCACCCCTCCACCATCTACTGTTCATCCAGCCCTCCACCCCATGGGGTCCTATTCATCTAGAGGCAACGCCACCGCTCCATCATTCATCCAACCCCATAGCGCTCCTTTGTTCATCAATCGATCAGCTTGATTAGCGGCGATGGCGAAGAATCACTCGATCGGGTTCGATTAACAACCATCGATCGATCGCTTCGAGGTTCGATGAACGCCTTTCTGCAGTCTGTCGCTTCGGGTTCGATTAGAGCCCAACGCCTCGCTTCGGGTTCAGTTAGAGCCAATGCCTCGCACACACCCGCGTACGTGTATGAGAGAAACGTGCATCGCTCGGCCCCCGACCTCCCACCGTAACCGGGAACTCCCCGAAATTTTCCTCCCCCTCGCTTCTACCACGGTTTTTTCCATCATGGATGGCCCAAAGAATGTCATGCAGCTGTGTCTCCGGCCGGCCCAGGATGAAAAGCCCATTTTCTGTCATGATTTTTTGTCATAGAAGTAGGAGCCCACCACATCTATGATGATATCGGGTTTTGTCACAATTATCGTCATAGAAGTGTCATATGTATGACAGAAAAAAAATTCGTTCGGCCCAAAATGTCACGGATGTGTCTTTTTTTTGTAGTGCATGCTTGATTCATTAAGGTCTCTCTCCTTGTCAGGAGACCCTTGGCCGAACTATGTCCGGCTTGAGTGGGAAGTGGACGACGAAGAAATTCTTTCCCCACCCACCACCCACTTAATAGCCACTGTCGACGATTTAACCGACATGCTCGATTTTGACTCTGAAGACATCGACGGTATGGGACGGCGATGCGGGGAGAGAATAGGAACCACCGCCCAGAAGCTGGACAGCCACTTCATCACACGATATATATATGGTGGATACACCCAAAGAAAACAATGACGAGGAACGGAAGGATGCAACTAAGGATAGTTCCCTCGAGAAGCAACCAAAGCGACGACGTAGACGCCGCTCCAAATCCCGCCTCGGCAAAAACAGCGACAACAGCGCAGGAAAAAATAATACCCCGGTCGAATCCAAAGGAAACGACGACCACATAGATCCAGCGTCAGAGCAGGATGAACCAGCGGACGGCGAACATAGTACGGAGCCGCCGTCCGATCACAACGACACTGAGGGCAAAGCTAACCAACCTGTCTCCGGAGAGGAGAATAGTCCGGACGACGATGCACACATCATCCCAGAAAGGCACTTGGAGCAAGAGGACCTCCATAGAAGGCTTATTGCCACCGCGAGGAGTCTGAAGAAGCAGAAGCAACGGCTTAAGGCCGCGCAAAATACACTCAACAGTGGATGGAACAAAGTGCTCGACACTGCAGAAAAGTACGGTGGCGATGCCACACAAAGAAACTATCCAAAGCGCAAGCTGCTGCCTGAATTCGATGACGAGGCTATAGAGCCCATACAGCGGAAAAATAAAACGGCCGATCAGCCGGATCGACCACCCCGTGGCCGCGATAGGGCGGCTAACGATGTCGTGCATAAGTCAGCTCACGATCTACGTGAGGAGTTGCACAAAAATTCCGGTATGACCAGGTCCATCTACGGATCTAGGAAGCGAGCTCCGGCGTAGAAGCAAAACCAACACTACAACCGTTAGAATGCCATGACACATCCAAATACAGGGGTGCCGTGCACCCCCTATGCTTCACCGATGAGGTTCTGGATCACGAATTTCCAGAGGGATTCAAACCCGTGAACATATAGGCATGCGACGGAACGACAGACCCTGGGGTCTGGATTTAGGACTTTATCCTTCATATCCATATGGCTCGCGGAGATGATCTCCATGCCATCAAATACTTGCCTCTCAAGTTGAAGGGACCAGCTCGGCACTGGCTGAAGAGCCTCCCCGAAAACTCAATTGGAAGTTGGGAGGAGCTCGAGGATGCTTTCAGGGCTAATTTTCAAGGGACCTATGTCCGACCTCCGGATGCAGACGATTTAAGTCATATAATTCAACAACCCGGAGAGTCAGCCCGAAAGCTTTGGAACAGATTCCTCACTAAGAAGAATCAAATTGTTGACTGCCCAGACGCCGAAGCCTTAGCGGCTTTCAAACATAGTGTCTGGGACGAATGTCTTGCCAGACACCTCGGCCAGGAAAAACCAAGGACAATGGCAGCCCTACAAGCCTTATGACCCGCTTTTGTGCGGGCGAAGATAGTTGGCTGGCCCATAGCGGCACCAGCGACCCAGGCACATCCGAAGTTAGGGATGGCAATGGAAAACCACGACGAAATAAAAGTAAGCATCAAAACAATGAAGACAGCCCAGACAACACGGCGGTAAACGCCGGATTCAGGGGCTCTCGACCCGGTCAAAGGAAAAAGCCATTTAAAGGCAGCAGAGATGGACCATCCAACCTAAACAAGATTCTAGACAGATTATGTCAGATTCATGGCACCTCCGACAAACCTGCAAATCACACCAACAGAGAATGCTGGGTCTTCAAGTAGGGACGACAAGCTAAGCAGCTGAACACAAGGGAGGGAGACACCAAGTGAAGACGAGGGTGAGCCTCGCCAGCAAAACACTGGGGGACAAAAAAAATTCCCACCAGAGGTCAAAACAGTGAACATGATTCACGTAACAAAGAGGAGGAGCAAATGCGCACTCCGAAACGTATGTGCCATGGAGCCCGTCGCCCCCAAGTTCAACCCGTGGTCTGTCTGCCCGATCACTTTCGATCGCAGGGATCACCCGACTAGTATCTGGCACGGAGGATCGGCCGCCTTGGTGCTAGACCCAATAATCGACGGATACCATCTCACCCGAGTCCTTATGGACGGCGGCAGTAGTCTTAATCGATATATCGTGACACAGTCCGCAAAATGGGGATAGACCGGCAAGAATCAGCCAAAGCAATACTACCTTTAAAGGAGTAATACCAGGCCCACAGGCCATTTATGCGGGCTCTCTAGTACTAGAGGTTGTATTCGGTTCTCCCGACAACTTCCGAAGTGAAAAGTTAACCTTCGACATCGCTCCATTTCGAAACGGCTATCAAGCACTACTCGGAAGAACGACCTTCGCTCGTTTTAACGCAGTACTGCACTACGCTTATCTTAAGCTTAAGATGCCCGATCCACGTGGCATCATCATAGTTAGCGGAAACACAGAGCGTTCCTTACGTGCGGAAGAATGTGCGACGGCGTTAGCAGCTGAACACTGACGGCCTCTTCAACCAGAATAAATGATCGGTAGTCAAGACCGCGGACACGGCTAGACGAGTCCGGCGCACCACTGACTGTCACAGCTCAGATAAACATGAGAGTGGGTCGATGTGGACATACCCCCATAGGTGGTGCTAGGGGCTTCCCGCATGTAAAAAGAACTACAGTTCGGCTTGACCTTATTTAGGTTGAATTTGAATGGTTCATTAAGAATAACCAATTTTTTCGCAAGGAGACTTTCACCTGGGTTTTTTCTCTTTTGCAGATGATCATCGTGCTACACCATTCCAGGATACGGCACAACGGAGACAAATGCGCAGACGTGCAGCAGGGCCCCGTTCAAAGGTTTCTTTTTAGATTAAGACCCTGCGTAAACCTTTTTTACCGTCTCTTGTTGCTTCACACTATCCAGATACTCAACACAACCGAGAGGGATGCTGGCGTTATTGGCATTTCGCCACGTCAGACTAATGCACGTACCTCGAAATTCAGGGTTCATTATCAAGGGCGTTACTCAGCCCGGTATATGTTGTAAAGTCCGAATACCTTAGGGAGTGTTCGGCATCACGAGTTTGGCCTTATATGCATCAGCTTCGAATCATGTCTTTGGCCAATAGTTGGGTTTGCCCGGCTCCCGTGTTTTGCTACCTTATGTTCCGCTCTATCGGCTAAGGTGGCACCGGGAGAACTACTGCGATTGTGCCCTGGTTCATCTGGATGAGCACCTCGATGAGACAAAGCTGAAAAACCGATCGTCATGATAAAGCACGAGGCTGGTCAACCACTGATGACCCAAATGGAATCTTCGCGATTCCTCCACATTAACAAAGGGCTGTTTCTCGGTCATGTATGTACGCGCCCCGTATTCGGATGAGCGCGGAAGTACCAGGGGCTATATAGTAGCCCCACTATCAAACTCCTATGGCTAAGTGAAAGTGTTAAAGCAATATAGTCTGATTGCCTTGTTCGTCGCTCTCTCACCTCCTTAATGGACCAAGACGTTGGATCAAGTGTGAATACGCGCTTTTCCGAACACCCCCGCATTATATGCGTGGGGACTGAAGCCGACGACTGCAAACTTTCAGGTTATTTACATACATAAACGGCTGCACAGGAGGCATCATAATACTTTCAGGCAAAAGTATAAACACAGCCTTATAACCCAAACAGCATTGTTCTTACAATTGGGATACATGTCAATCAAACATGATACTCTTCGAACACTGAGCCTCTATTAAACGAGCACCTTCTAGGACTTCCTCAAAATAGTGCTCGGCCGATACCTGGCCTATGGCCGGACCCTGGGTTGCAATAGCGGTGGCCTCCATCTCTGCCCAGTATGTCTTAACACGGGCAAGAGCCATCGGCGCACCCTTTACGCACGCCGACCTCTTTACAACGTCGATATGCGGCACAACACCAAGGAATCGCTGTACTAAACTAAAATAACTATTCGGCCTTGGTCCTTCTGGCCAAAGGTGATCCACGACAGACCTCATGGCAAGTCCGGACAATCTATGGAGCTCAGCCCACTCGGCCATTTGTTCATTTAACAGTAGCAGACGTGTTGGAGCACTGAACTGCGACCAGAACAACTTTTCCATTTCGTGATCTTTTTGATCCTTGAAAAACTCAGTCGCATCAGCAGCACTCGTTGCCAAGTCCGAATACGCGTCTACAGCACTCCATAACTGATCCAGAGGGGCATACTTCGGATCTCCAAACTTCCACCGCAACAAAAAGGGCTTCCCAGCTGTGATATCTCCGGCTTGACGAAGCTCCTCCTTCGCTGCTCTGATTTTAGAGTGGGCTTCCTTGGCTGCTACCATGGCTTTCTTCAGGTCCGCCGTTTTCGCCTGGCTTTCCTTTTCACGAAGCCCATACCGGTCGGCGTCATCCTTCAGCTGAACAGCCATCTTGGCTATTTTATCTTTGCTCTGGCGATGAGCAGCCTGTTCGGCTTTTAACTATTCGACCGCCTTTAGGGTGGCCGCATCACTTCTCCTGGCTTGTTCCTTGGCTTGGGCAAGTTCCGCCCGAAGGGTCTCCACGGTGGCAGCTCCATCTGCAATAAATAACATATTATAGATACTAGCATCATGCTCCTCTTAATATTTGTTGGCCACCTGGAAATACATACCCTATGCTTCGTCAAGCCGCTTGTTCACAAGCGCGATGTCGGCATCTGCCGCGTCAAGCTGCCGCCTTAGTTCGGCAAACTCAGTCCGGCCAGCCTCCGGACCCTCAGCCGCCTGCACATGTAAGCAGCGCGATCACTACCTGGGACTATGATCCTCTGTTTGCCGCCTTTGGAAGGCAACCAGAGTCTCAGGGGCTACTATTTGTACAGAGCACACTTAGCATGTGCGGTACCGTCAAAAGTATATATGTTACTTTGCGTACCTCAAAGCCTCTTAGTAGGCTCGTAAAAGCTTCATACAATCCACTTTTGGCAGATGAAATTCTTTCAACCACCGTACCCATTAAAGTATGATGCGCCTCTGAGATAGCCGCTTGCTCCAGAAGACTCATCAGCACGTCCGGTTGTGCACCGGACAGTCCCGGACTCTTTTTGTTGCTCTCCTTAGGAGCCGAATACTCCGGACTTCGGGTGGCCGAAGGGTTACCTTCTGGCCTTGGCGGATCAGGAGAAAGCCTCCGTGACGACACCTCAGGGTCGTCCGCCCCTCGAGGCGGGGAGACAAGGGGAGGCGTTTCGCTCTCCATCATCTCCGGAAGAAGATCCCCCGAAGATGAACTCTGTCGAGAAGGGCTACGAACCGAATTGCAAGACATACGTCTCGGTTATTATCCTCAGAGATGAAGCAATATATTTCACCAAAAGTACTCCTATTTACTTACAGCTCGGTGGAGGGCTGATCCCCTTGTGGGCACAATGCGTTAAGGATGCCCTCCGGGGCAGGGCCTCCTGACAAAGGTTTCTTCCCTCGTTTGGAAGCCCTCGCTTCCAAGTCTTCAGAGGCGGTTCTTTTCCTTCCTTGGGGAGAGGGAATTTTAGATTCTTATCCCCGATTATCCTCCTTCGTGGAGACACTAATTCCCCCGGTTTGGATGAATAATGCGTGAGGCCCACTTGCGGCTTCTTCATTCCTCCCTTTATCTTCCCCCGATGGCGCTTGATAAGGTGCCAGCTCAAGCATCCTGGCTAGTACAGTATCCGGTGAGCCTTCGGGAAGGGGGGCCGAACACCTGATCATCTTCGCCTTTTTTATCCAGTCCTGGTCAAAGAGCGACTTTTCAGAATGATGTTGTGATAAATAAAAACACAACATGTTTGGTCACGGAATTACTTACAGGGGTATCTGGACGATTGCAGCTCAGACCCGCATCCTCGATGGTGTCCGGACACTTTATTCGTGATCCGAAGAACAATCCATACATCTCTTCGAAAGGCCACGCCAAAGAATTGCTGAATAGTTCGCGGTCCTTCCGGGTTGAACTCCCACATACGGAGAGGTCGACGTTTGCAAGGCAGGACTCGACGAACTAGCATGACTTGCATTACCTTGACAAGGTTGATATCTCTCTGGAGGAGATCTTGGATGCGACTCTGTAATGTCGACAGATCATTTACTGGCCCCTAGTCTAGCCCCTTGTTGACCCATGATGCCAGTTGTGGTGGTGGTGGTGGGGGGGGGGCGAGCGGAAGGCAGGGGTGGCTACCCACTTAGTACCACGGGGAGCTATGATGTAAAACCACTCCCGTTGCCATAAGCTAGACACCTCCGGGAAGGAACCCTTTGGCCATGGGGCGTCGGCACCTTTGCTTATTATGGCACCTCCGCATTCTACGTGTCGCCCATCGATCATCTTCGGCTTCACATTGAAGGTCTTGAGCCATAGGCCGAAGTGTGGGGGGATGCGGAGGAAGGCCTCACACACAACGATAAACGACGAGATGTGAAGAATGGAATCTGGAGCTAGATCGTGGAAATTGAGCCCGTAATAGAACATAAACCCTCTAACAAAGGGATCAAGACTAAAGCCTAGCCCTCGGAGGAAGTGGGAAACGAATACGACATTCTCGTTGGGTTCGGGGGTGGGGATGACCTGCCCTTGAGTAGGCAGCCCGTGCGAGATTTCTGCGGTCAGATACCTGGCTTCTCTTAGCTTCTTGATGTCCTCCTTTGTGACAGAGGAGGCCATCCACCAGCCTTGAAGGTTGGATCTGGACATAATTGAAGGTCCGAAGCGCTTAGCCTGAGCCTTGGATGTTTGAATTCGAGGTGGGGGGAAGGAAGGATCGGCCGAGAAGAAAAGGACAGGCCTTGGACCCTTTATAAAGGGGGTGAATATCAAGCGTCCTCCGCGTGGCCATTTGGAACTTGCCTAAAAGCGAGGAGTCATACCAACAGGTACGATTGGGTTACCCATACCCGTATTGATGAGAATCCCGTGATAAGGGGAACATGATCTCTGCTTCGACAAGACGTGTCAATGAAACCGCCTCGCAACACGTGCAGTGGCAGGCTGGGAAAAACGATTCGTAATGACCGGACCATGGCGTGATGTCACGTTATGAAAAGTTGTCAGCAGATTAGATTTGTGGAAATATTATACTCTCTACGGTGGTATGTGGAATTTATTTTACAGAGCCGGACACTATCCTTGTGTTCAAAATCTTCTATGGAGTATTCGGAGGAAGAACCCGCCTTGCAATGCCGAAGACAATCTGCACGCCTGAATCATCGTCATTGAAGCTTGGTTCAGGGGCTACTGAGGGAGTCCTGGATTAGGGGGTCCTCGGACAGCCGGACTATATCCTTTGGCCGGACTGTTGGACTATGAAGATACAAGATTGAAGACTTCGTCCCGTGTCCGGATGGGACTCTCCTTGGCGTGGAAGGCAAGCTTGGCAATTCGGATATGTAGATCTCCTCCCTTGTAACTGACTCTGTGTAACCCTAGCCCCCTCCGGTGTCTATATAAACTGGAGGGTTTAGTCCGTAGGACAAGAACAATCATAATCATAGGCTAGCTTCTACGGTTTAGCCTCTACGATCTCGTGGTAGATCAACTCTTGTAATACTCATATCATCAAGATCAAGTTAGCAGGAAGTAGGGTATTACCTCCATCGAGAGGGCCCGAACCTGGGTAAACATTGTGTCCCCCGCCTCCTATTACCATCCGCCTTAGACGCACAGTTCGGGACCCCCTACCCGAGATCCGCCGGTTTTGACACCGACAACCATATGCTTTGATCACTTTATCAAAGCATGTATTCCAACTCCGAGAAACTTTCACCAGTCCATAGATGGATTGCTGGAGCTTGCTCACTTTGTTAGCAACTTTAGGATCGACAAAACCTTCTGGCTGCATCATATACAACTCTTCTTTAAGAAATCCATTAAGGATTGCAGGTTTGACATCCATTTGCCAAATTTCATAAAATGCGGCAATTGCTAACATGATTCGGACAGACTTTTAAGCATCGATACAAGTGAGAAAATCTCATTGTAGTCAACACCTTGAACTTGTCGAAAAACTTTTTGCGACAATTTGAGCTTTGTAGATAGTAACACCACTATCAGCGTCCATCTTCCTCTTGAAGATCCATTTTATTCTCTCTATGGCTTGCTGATCATCGGGCAAGTCAACCAAAGTCCATACTTTGTTCTCATACATGGATCCTATCTCAGATTTCATGGCCTCAAACCATTTTGCAGAATCTGGGCTCATCATCGCTTCCTCATAGTTCGTAGGTTCGTCATGGTCAAGTAACATGACCTCCAGAACAGGATTACCGTACCACTCTGGTGCGGATCTTACTCTGGTTGACCTACAGGTTCGGTAGTAACTTGATATGAAGTTACATGATCATCATCATTAGCTTCCTCACTAATTGGTGTAGGAGTCATAGGAACAGATTTATGTGATGAACTACTTTCCAATAAGGGAGCAGGTACAGTTACCTCATCAAGTTCTACTTTCCTCCCACTCACTTCTTTCGAGAGAAACTTCTTCTCTAGAAAGAATCCATTCTTAACAACAAAGATCTTGCCTTCAGATTCTGTGATAGAACGTGTACCCAACATTTTCTTTTGGGTATCCTATGAAGACGCACTTCTCCGATTTGGGTTTGAGCTTATCAGGCTGAAACTTTTTCACATAAGCATCGCAACCCCAAACTTTAAGAAACGACAACTTTGGTTTCTTGCTAAACCACAGTTCATATGGTGTTGTCTCAACGGATTTAGATGGTTACCTATTAACGTGAATGTAGCTGTCTCTAATGCATAACTAATGCATAACCCCAAAACAATAGTGGTAAATCGGTAAGATACATCATAGATCGCACCATATCTAATAAAGTACGGCTACGATGTTCGGACACACCATTATGTTATGGTGTTCCAGGTGGCATGAGTTTGTGAAACTATTCCACATTGTTTTAGTTGAAGGCCAAACTCATAACTCAAATATTCGCCTCTGCGATCAAATCGTAGAAAATTTATTTTCTTGTTACGATGATTCTCCACTTCATTCTGAAATTCTTTGAACTTTTCAAATGTTTCAGACTTATGTTTCATCAAGTAGATATACCCATATCTGCTCAAATCATCTGTGAAGGTCAGAAAATAACGATACCCTCCATGAGCCTTAACATTCACCGGATCGCATACATCAGTATGTATTATTTCCAATAAGTTAGTTGCTCGCTCCATTGTTGCGGAGAACGGAGTCTTAGTCATCTTGCCCATGAGGCGTGGTTCGCAAGCATCAAGTGATTCATGATCAAGTGATTCCAAAAGCCCATTAGCATGGATTTTCTTCATGCGCTTTACACCAATATGACCTAAACGGCAGTGCCACAAATATGTTGCACTATCATTATCAACTTTGCATCTTTTGGCATCAATATTATGAATATGTGTATCACTACGATCGAGATTCAATAAACCATTCACCTTGGGTGTATGAACATAGAAGGTTTTATTCATGTAAACAGAATAACAATTATTCTTTGACTTAAATGAATAACCATATTGCAATAAACATGATCCAGTCATATTCATGCTCAACGCAAACACCAACATTTATTTTAGGTTCAACACTAATCCTGAAGGTTAATGGAGTGTGCGATGGTGATCTTATCAACCTTGGAATCACTTCCAACACACATCATCACCTCGCCCTTAACTAGTTTCTGTTTATTTTGCAACTCCCATTTCGAGTTACTACTCTTAGCAACTGAACCAGTATCAAATACCAAGGGGTTGCTATAAACACTAGTAAAGTACACATCAATAACATGTATATCTAATATACCTTTGTTCACTATGCCATCCTTCTTGTCCGCCAAGTATCTAGGGAAGTTCCACTTCCAGTGACTATTTCCTTTGCAGTAAAAGCACTCAGTTTCAGGCTTGGGTCTAGCTTTGGGCTTCTTCATGGGAGTGGCAACTTGCTTGCCATTCTTCTTGAAGTTCCCTTTCTTTCCCTTGCCCTTTTACTTGAAACTAGTGGTCTTGTCAACCATCAACACTTGATGCTTTTTCTTGATTTCTACCTTTGCCGATTTCAGCATCGCGAAGAGCTTGGGAATCGTTTCCGTTATCCCTTGCATATTATAGTTCATCACGAAGTTCTAGTAACTTGGTGATAGTGACTAGAGAACTTTGTCAATTACTATCTTATCTGGAAGATTAACTCCCACTTGATTCAAGAAATTGTAGTACCCAGACAATCTGAGCACATGCTCACTGGTTGAGCTATTCTCCTCCATCTTGTAGGCAAAGTACTGTCAGAGGTCTCATACCTCTCGACATGGGCATGAGTATGAAATACCAATTTCAACTCTTAGAACATATTATATGCTCTGTGGTGTTCAAAACATTTCTAAAGTCCCGGTTCTAAGTCGTAAAGCATGGTGCACTAAACTATCAAGTAGTCATCATACCGAGCTTTGCCAAACGTTCATAATGTCTGCATCTACTCCTGCAATCGGTCCGTCACCTAGCGGTGCATCAAGGACATAATTCTTCTGTACAACAATGAGGATAATCCTCAGATAACGGAGCTAATCCGCATCTTTGCTACTAACATCTTTCAACTTAGTTTTCTCTAGGAACATATCAAAAATAAACGGGGAGCTACATCGCGAGCTATTGATCTACAACATAGTTATGCAAATACTATCAGGACTAAGTTCATGATAAACTAAAGTTCAATTCATCATATTACTTAAGAACTCCCACTTAGATAGACATCCCTCTAGTCATCTAAATGATCACGTGATCCATATCAACTAAACCATGTCCAATCATCACGTGAGATGGAGTAGTTTTCAATGGTGAACATCACTATGTTGATCATATCTACTATATGATTCACGCACGACCTTTCGGTCTCAGTGTTCCGAGGCCATATCTGCATATGCTAGGCTCGTCAAGTTTAACCCGAGTATTCTGCGTGTGCAAAACTGGTTTGCACCCGTTGTATGTGGACATAGAGCTTATCACACCCGATCATCACGTGGTGTCTCAGCACAACAAACTTTTGCAATGGTGCATACTCAGGGAGAACACTTATACCTTGAAATTTAGTGAGAGATCATCTTATAATGCTACCGTCGAACTAAGCAAAATAAGATGCATAAAGGATAAACATCACATGCAATCAATATAAGTGATATGATATGGCCATCATCATCTTGTGCCTTTGATCTCCATCTCCAAAGCACCAACATGATCACCATTGTCACCGGCGCGACACCTTGATCTCCATCGTAGCATTGTTGTCGTCTCGCCAACTATTGCTTCTACGACTATCGCTACCGCTTAGTGATAAAGTAAAGCAATTACATGGCGATTGCATTTCATACAATAAAGTGACAACCATATGGCTCTTGCCAGTTGCTGATAACTCTGTTACAAACATGATCATCTCATACAATAAAATTTAGCATCATGTCTTGACCATATCAGATCACAACATGCCCCACAAAAACAAGTTAGACGTCCTCTACTTTGTTGTTGCATGTTTTACGTGGCTGCTACGGGCTGAGCAAGAACCGTCCTTACCTACGCATCAAAACCACAACGATTTTTCGTCAAGTATGTGTTGTTTTAACCTTCAACAAGGATCGGGCATAGCCACACTTGATTCAACTAAAGTTGGAGAAACTGACACCCGCCAGCCACCTGTGTGCGAAGCACGTCGGTAGAACCAGTCTCGCGTAAGCGTACGCGTAATGTCGGTCCGGGTCGCTTCATCCAACAATACCGCCGAATCAAAGTATGACATGCTGGTAAGAAGTATGACTATTATTGCCCACAACTCACTTGTGTTCTACTCGTGCATATAACATCTACGCATAAACCTGGCTCGAATGCCACTGTTGGGGAACGCAGTAATTTCAAACAATGTCCTACGCACACGCAAGATCATGGTGATGCATAGCAACGAGAGGGGAGAGTGTTGTCTACGTACCCACGTAGACCGTAAGCGGAAGCGTTATGACAACACAGTTGATGTAGTCGTACGTATTCACGATCGACCGATCCTAGTACCGAAAGTACGACACCTCCGCGATCTGCACATCGTTAAACCGGTGGCGTCCACGAACTCACGATCCAGCAGAGTGTCGAGGAGAGCTTCGTCGGCCTGACGGCGTGATGGCGTCGATGGCAACTTCTACCGAGGGCTTCGCCTAAGCACTACAACAATATGGTGAGGTGGATTATGGTGGAGGGGCACGCTGCGGCTACGAGATCAATGATCAACTTGTGTGTCTATGGGGTGCCCCCCTCCCCCGTATATAAAGGAGTGGAGGAGGGGGAGGGCCGGCCCTCTACTATGGCACACCCTGGGGAGTCCTACTCCTACCGAGAGTAGGATTCCCCCCTTCCAAGTAGTAGGAGTAGGAGAGAAGGAAGGGGAGTAGAGAGGGAAGGAAGGGCGGGGGCGTGTAACGCCCCGGATACAACTTTCCATATTCGTAACTCCAACTCTTGCCTTTTCCGGAGATGCGATATATTATTTCCTCCGTGGTTGGGTTTTTGTCTTTTGTTTTGCATTTTGTTCATGTCATGCATCTCATCTCATAGCATCATGCGCATTGCATCCGCATGTTTTTCATAAAGCTTGCATCCGTTCGTAGTTGCCGCGTTCCCCCCTTGCCTTCGTTGTCCCTTTCGAGAGCAACCGTTCTTTTGTTGTCCGACCGTTTGAGCCTCTCTGCACAGCCACCGACCACCTCCGCAACCTAGTCTGAAAACTTCTCCCGGACCTAACCCGGTCTGTCATGACCACTGGGTCCGGATCATCACCAAACATCCCTAAATCATCATTTGTTTCTCTTTTGGACTCACCTAGTCTATTTTTTTTCAACCGCCCGATTTCGATCAGAGGGTCCAAATCTACCCTAAACTCCCAGTCTTTCCTTGTATAAGAGACTCCTAGTCTAAATCTAGACAAACCCTAAAATTAAGGACCCGTGTCCCATCAATCCTCCTCCCCGCCGCCACTCCCTCGGGATCCATCCCGCAGCCACCTGGTCTCCCTGGATTTCAACGCTGGCCAATCCCCACCGAATTCCATCGATCCATCCATCCAACCGCATCTCCCAGCACCCACATCCTCGCCCCCGAGCAGCTCGTGAGGCACCAGCCTCCTCAGCTCCTCCGGCCCTGCAGCAACCTCGCCGGAGCTGCACCTGCATCACCGTCGGCGACCACCTCCATCAGGCCGGACCCCGCACCCATCGTTGCTTCTCCTTCTCCCGTTCCATCTGGTTCCCTCTCTCACTTGCTCTCTGTCTTCTCCACGTAGACACGCACGAACATCGCTACCATGGTCAACCTCGACGTGCCTCGCCGCCGTCGGGTATGGAAGGGTCGACCTCGGTTTTGCCTCCCCGCCTCCTTCGATGCACCACCAGGAGCCCTTGAAGCCTCGCGCCGCCCCATCTAGCGAGCACACCGGCGCCTTGGACCGAGGCCACCAAGAGCCCCGGCGACCCCTCCTGGACCTGCTGCTGCCGCCAAGTTCCCCGCCGCCGTCGCGAGTCCCATGCCGGCGGCCTTCCCTGCGACCTCGCCTCCTCTGCTTCGCTCGAGGAGGGCGACCTCAACATCAAGTCCCCTCAGCTCCGAGCCGACCGGCGCCCTGCGCCTCGTCTGCCTCGCCGGGTTCCTCGCCAAGCCCCGCGTCGGCCTCTGCTTGGCCCTGCCGCCGCGCCTTCGTTCTGTCTCCTGGTGGAGGAGGCGACCAGCAGCCAAGCCGCATCGAGCGACGACCGCCTCGCTGCATTGACCGCCCACTCCAAGCCGCGGCCCAGCCCCGGCTCTCCTCTGCTCTGGCCCGAGGCCTTTGGTGAGCAGCCCCCTCGAGCCCCTCTGCCCTGTGCACTGTTAGGCCAGCCAGTTTCGGCCCGTAGATGTTTTTTCCCAGTTCTGCGGATTTAGTTATTTATCCAGAAAACTGCATAAACCTCCATGCTCATGCATATAATAACTAACCAACCGTGCATCGGATTAAAATGGTTTAAACATGTAAAATGCTTAGAATTACATCTAGTTTCATATTATGCCACTTTCATCCATGTTTGAAATGTTTAACTTGCTGTTTGCTTTAATTTGCATAAATGCCATGTTAAAATGATTTATTTTCATAACTAAATAACCGTAGCTCGGTTTTAAATAAACTTCATATGTAAATGGGGTGGAAAAATGCCTAGTTTAACATGGTGCAGTTTATTTTCCTGTTTAACAACAATAAAATATTTTTTAGGGCAGAACAGTACCAAATCTAAAATATGCATATGGGGATTTTCTGGAATTGTTGTTTGTTGTTCCGGCCTCATTTAAATTTGCCTAAATAGTTACTTTACTTATGCTCCACCTCTTGCCATGGTTAACAACATTTAATATTGTTGAGTAACTAAACGAGAGCGAACTAAATAACTCTAATGTGGTGTTTTGTCAAAATGCAACTCGTTGCATATTGAGCTCCACTTAATTTGTAGTATTGTTTGTTGCACTTTGCCATGCCATGCCTCATTAAACCAGACATGCATCTTACTTGACTGTGCATCATGCCATGTTTATGCTTGTGCATTTATCATGTTGTTTGTTTCTTTCCGGTGTTGCTTCTCGGTTCCGGTAATGTTGCGATTGTGAGGATTCGTTCGACTACTCCCGTTCATCTTCTTCATGGACTCGTTCTTCTTCCTTGCGGGATTTCAGGCAAGATGACCATCACCTTGGATCTCATTACTATCATTGCTATGCTAGTTGCTTCGTTCTATCGCTATGCTGCGTTACCTACCACTTGCTTCTCAAGCCTCCCAAATTGCATGATAGCCCCTAACCTTTGTCACCCTTCCTAGCAAACCATTGTTTGGCTATGTTACCGCTTTTGCTCAGCCCCTCTTATAGCGTTGCTAGTTGCAGGTGAAGATGAAGATTGCTCCATGTTGGATTATGTTTATGTTGGGATATCACAATATCTCTTATATTATTAATGCATCTATATACTTGGTAAAGGGTGGAAGGCTCGGCCTTATGCCTGGTGTTTTGTTCCACTCTTGCCGCCCTAGTTTCCGTCATATCGGTATTATGTTCCCGGATTTTGCGTCCCTAACGCGGTTGGGTGATTTATGGGACCCCCTTGACAGTTTGCTTTGAATAAAACTCCTCCAGCAAGGCCCAACCTTGGTTTTACCATTTGCCTCACCACCACCTATACCTTTCCCTTGGGTCGGCCAACCCGAGGGTCATCTTTATTTTAGCCCCCGGGCGATTGCTTCTCTAAGTGCAGGCTTTGAACCGGCTCCGCCTGAAACCCACCACGGGAAACTCGAGGCCTGGTTTTACTCGTAGCCTGTCTCATCCGATGTTGCCCTGAGAACGAGATATGTGCAGCTCCTATCGGGATTGTCGGCACATCGGGCGGTCTTGCTGGTCTTGTTTTAGCATTGTCGAAATGTCTTGTAGACCGGGATTCCGAGACTGATCGGGTCTTCCCGGGAGAAGGAATATTCTTCGTTGATCGCGAGAGCTTATCATGGGCTAAGTTGGGACACCCCTGCAGGGTTTGATCTTTCGAAAGCCGTGCCCGCGGTTATGTGGCAGATGGGAATTTGTTAATGTCCGATTGTAGATAACTTGACACCATATCTGAATTAAAACGCATCAACCGCGTGTGTAGCCGTGATGGTCTCTTTTCGGCGGAGCCCGGGAAGTGAACACGGTTTCAGGGTTATGTCTGACGTAAGTAGGAGTTCAGGATCACTTCTTGATCATTACTAGTTGACGGCCGCTTGCTTTGCTTCTCTTCTCGCTCTTATTTGCGTAAGTTAGCCACCATACTTTGTTTAGCCGTTGCTGCAACCTCACCACTTTAACCCTTCCTCACCCATTAAGCTTTGCTAGTCTTGATACCCATGGTAATGGGATTGCTGAGTCCTCGTGGCTCACAGATTACTACACCTGTGATTCTGCGTGTACAGGTTATGCGATGATCATGACGCAGAGCGATGTTTGCTTGTTTTGGAGTTCTTCTTCTGATTCTTCTTCGATCAGGGGATTGGTTCCAGGTCGGCAGCCTGGGCTAGCAGGGTGGATATTGTTTGAGTTTCTGTTTATGATTCATCCGTAGTCGGATATTGATCTCGTATGTTGTATTGTTGTATTCATGTGACATTGTATGTATTGGATGTATCCCCACTATTATGTAATGTTGATGTAATGATATCGACCTTGCAAAAGCGTCTTCAAGATGCGCTTCTATCCTTGGTGGGACCTTCGAGTTCCTTTAGGATAGGGTCGCATCTTGGGCGTGACAGGGCGGCCCCCACCCAATTCAGATTGGGCTAGGGGGCGCGCCCTCCACCTTTTCCCTTCCTCTCCTCTATTCCACTAAGGCCCAATAAGGCCCATATACTCCGGGGGGGGGGGGTCCAATAACCTCCCGGTACTCCAGTAAATGCCCGAACTCATCCAGAACCATTCCGATGTCCAAACATAGGCTTCCAATATATCGATCTTTACATCTCGACCATTTCGAGACTCCTCGTCATGCCCGTGATCATATCCGGGACTCCAAACTACCTTCGGTACATAACACATAAACTCATAATACCGATCGTCACCGAACGTTAAGCGTGCGGACCCTACGGGTTCGAAAACTATGTAGACATGACCGAGACACGTCTCTCGTCAATAAACAATAGCGGAACCTGGATGCTCATATTGGCTCCCACATATTCTACGAAGATCTTTATTGGTCAAACCGCATAACAACATACGTTGTTCCCTTTGTCATCGGTATGTTACTTGCCCGAGATTCGATCGTCGGTATCTCAATACATAGTTCAATTTCATTACCGGCAAGTCTCTTTACTCGTTCTGTAAAGCATCATCCCACAACTAACTCATTAGTCACATTGCTTGCAAGGCTTATAGTGATGTGCATTACCGAGAGGGCCCAGAGATACCTCTCTGACAATCGGAGTAACAAATCCTAATCTCGATCTATGCCAACTCAACAAGTACCATCAGAGCCACCTGTAGAGCATCTTTATAATCACCCAGTTACGTTGTGACATTTGGTAGCACACAAAGTGTTCCTCCGGTATTCGGGAGTTGCATAATCTCATAGTCATAGGAACATGTATAAGTCATGAAGAAAGCAATAGCAACATACTACACGATCAAGTGCTAGGCTAACATAATGGGTCAGGTCAATCACATCTCTAAGGATGTGATCCCGTTAATCAAATGACAACTCATGTCTATGGCTAGGAAACTTAACCATCTTTGATTTAAGGAGCTAGTCAAGTAGAGGCATACTAGTGACACTCTGTTTGTCTATGTATTCACACATGTACTAAGTTTCCGGTTAATACAATTCTAACATGAATAATAAACATTTATCATGATATAAGGAAATATAAATAACAACTTTATTATTGCCTCTAGGGCATATTTCCTTTACGGGATCACATCATTAGAGAATGATGTGATGGACAAGACCCATCCATTAGCTTAGCATAATGATCATTCAATTTTGTTGCTATTGCTTTCTTCATGACTTATACATATTCCTCTGACTATTAGATTATGCAACCCCCGAATACCGGAGGAACACTTTATGTGCTATCAAACGTCACAACGTAACTGGGTGATTATAAAGATGCTCTACAGGTGTCTCCGATGGTGTTTGTTGAGTTGGCATAGATCAAGATTAGGATTTGTCACTCCGTGTATCAGAGAGGTATCACTAGGCCCTCTCGATAATGCACATTGATACGTCTCCAACGTATCTATAATCTTTTATTGCTCCATGCTATATTATCTACTGTTTTGGACTATATTGGGCTTTATTTTCCACTTTTATATTACTTTTGGGACTAACCAATTAACCGGAGGCCCAGCCCGAAATTGCTGTTTTTTGCCTATTTCTGTTTCAAGAAAGCGGAATATCAAAGCAGGTCCAAGCGGAATGAAATCTTTGGGAACGTGATTTTCTCATCGGATAAGACCAGGAGACTTGGACCCTCCGTCAAGAAAGCTATGAGGCGGCCACGAGGTGGGCGCCCCCAGGCGCCCACGCCTCGTGGGCCTCAAGCTCCACCGACGTACTCCTTCCTCCTATATATACCTCGTAACCCCAACAGATCGGATCTGAGCCAAAAACCTAATTCCACCGCCGCAACTTTACGTATCCACGAGATCCCATGTTGTGGCCTGTTCAAGTTCATGGGAAGAGATTCCACCATGGAGGGCTTCTACATCATCATCATAGCCTCTCCGATGAAGTGTGGGTAGTTTACCTCGGACCTTCGGGTCCATAGTTAGTAGCTAGATGGCTTCTTCTCTCTTTTGGATCTCAATACAATGTTCTCCCCCTCTCTCGTGGAGATCTATTCGATGTAATCTTCTTTTTGCGGTGTGTTTGTTGAGACCGATGAATTGTGGGTTTATGATCAAGATTATTTATGAGCAATATTTGAATCTTTTCTGAATTCTTTTATGTATGATTGGTTATCTTTTCAAGTCTCTTCGAATTATCCGTTTGGTTTGGCCAACTAGATTGGTAGTTCTAGCAATGGGAGAAGTGTTTAGCTTTGGGTTCAATCTTGCGGTGTCCTTACCCAGTGACAGAAAGGGTTGCAAGGCACGTATTGTATTTTTGCCATCGAGGATAACAAGATGGGGTATTTATCATATTGCATGAATTTATTCCTCTACATCATGTCATCTTGCTTAAGGCGTTACTCTGTTTTCATTAACTTAATACTCTAGATGCATGTTGGATAGCGATCGATGAGTGGAGTAATAGTAGTAGATGCAGGAAGGAGTCGGTCTACTTGTCTCGGACGTGATGCCTATTGTCACGCCCAATATGCGACCCTATCCAAAAGGAACTCGACGGTCCCACCAAGGATAGACCCGCATATTGAAACGCTTTTGCAAGGTGGATATCATTACATCAACATTACATAATAGATGGGGATACATACATAAGGCACAAATGCCACAAGAATACATCAACATCATATACAAGATCAACATCCGACTACGGATGAAACATAAACGAAACTCAAACGACATCCATCACGCTAGCCCGGTGCCGACACAGAACCTATCCCGATCGAAGAAGCGAGAAAAGAAGACAAGCAAGCATCGCTCTCGCGTCATGATCATCGCATGAACCTGTACACACTCGGTGGTGTAGTAATCATGAGCCACGAGGACTCAAAAATCCCATTACCATGGGTATCAAGACTAGCAAAGCTAAATGGGAAAGGAAGGGGGTAAAGTGGTGAGGTTGCAGCAGCGACTAAGCATATATGGTGGCTAACATACGCAAATGAGAGCGAGAAGAGAAACAAAGGAACGGTCGTCAACTAGTAATGATCAAGAAGTGATCCTGAACTCCTACTTACGTCGAGACATAACCACGAAACCGTGTTCTCCTTTCGATCAACCCGAAAAGAGACACTCCACGATTACGCCTACGGTTGGTGTATTTTAGAAGAGTTTGCTTCAAGTTTACTACAACCGGATTTTAACAAATTCCATCTGCCACATAACCGGGCACGGCTCTCGAAAGTTTATACCTGCAGGGTGTCCCAACTTAGCCCATGATAAGCTCTCGCGATCAACGAAGGATATTCCTTCTCCCGGGAAGACGCGATCGATCTCGAGAATCCGGCTACAAGACATTTCGACAGCAATAAAACAAGACCAGCAAGACCTCCCGGCGTGCCGACACCCTGATAGTAGCCGCGCGTATCTCGTCTCAGGCCACGACCGGATGAGCAGTCCGTACAACTAAAACCAGACCTCAAGTTTCCTTGAGGGGGCGCTGCACAGGGCTCTAGTTCGGACCAACACTTAGACAAGCATTGGCCCGGGGGGGCTAAAATAAAGATGACCCTTGGGATGCGCGACTCCCAAGGGAAAAAGGTGATGGGTCTGGCAAATGGTAAAACCAATGTTGGGCCTTCTTTGGAAAAGTGTTATTCAAAGCGAATCGTCAAGGTGGTCCCATAAATCACCCAACGCGTTAGGGACGCAAAATCCGGGAACATAATACTGATATGACGGAAACTAGGGCGGCAAGAGTGGAACAAAACACCGGGCATAAGGCCGAGCCTTCCACCCTTTACCAAGTATATAGATGCATTAATTAAATAAGATATATTGTGATATCCCAACAAGTAAACATGTTCCAACAAGGAACAACATCTCCATGTTCCAACAAGGAACAAACTTCATCTTGACCTGCAACTAACAACGCTATAAGAGGGGCTGAGCAAAGCGGTAACATAGCCAAACAACGGTTTGCTAGGAAGGGTGCAAAGGTTAGAGGCTGACATGGCAATTTGGGATGGCTTGATAAACAGGTAATAGGTAGCGCAGCATAGCGATAGAGCGAAGCAACTAGCATAGCAATGATAGTAGTGAGATCCAGGGTAGCGGTCATCTTGCCTGAAATCCCGCAAGGAAGAAGAACGAGTCCATGAAGAAGATGAACGGATGAAGCCGAACCAAGCGTAGACGAACGAATCCTCACGATTGCAACGAAACAGGAAACTATCAAGAAGAAGCACACAACATAGGTGAACACACCACACATGAACAAGACATGATGCACAACCAAGCATGATGCATGACAAAGCTACATGAAGCTACTCATGGCAAGAGATGATGCAAACAAGAGCAACACATCAAGGCAAGTTTAAATGAGGCCTAAACAACATAGAACAATTCCGGTAAGTCCTCATATGCAAATTTCAAAATTGGTCCAGAACTGAATAAACCTTATGTTCAAGTTGTTAAACAGCAAGTTAAGATGCACCAAGATGATCTACACGAAATTCTAGTAGTTCATTTAATTCGGAGCTACGGCCTAGAAGATATGATCAAAACAAGTTAAACATGGCATTGATGCAAAATGCATATAAACATCAAGCAAACACCTCAAAACAAGGATGCAACATGATAATATGAAACTACATGCAAAATCAAGCAAGTTTCATATAGAGCACACTCAAAACGGAGCAACGGTTCAACACATACACCATATACAAGTCATGACAACAATTTGTCCAAAACAGCAACTAGGCATATTGCAAACATCAAAACAACATGCTACAGAATCTCAACATGATAACAAAAGGCATGGGCATGATGTACAGGTAAAGCATGACAAAACATGAACACTGAGCTATCTCCAGAAATCACTAGAACATGCTCAAAATGACATGGCAAGATTGCAAATAATAACAGTTTCAGGCATATCAGGAAATAACATCAGGTTGCAATGTTTAGAGCTATCAAACAACATGCTACAGGAACTTATCATGGCAAACAAAGACATGGCATGGATCTACTAATTGCATAGAACAAAAGTTCCTTACTGACCATGAGCCAAAAGGGATCAGAAAATACAGTTGCAAGCATGTGAATATAGCAAAAACATAAACAGATTCAGACTTAGTGCAAAACTGGAGCATGGCATAAACAGATAACAAGTAGGCGTGTTTAAGAGCTCGATGCACTCACTAAAGAGCATATCATGATAAACTAAGCATACATGCATCAAGAAGACATGGCATAGAAGTTAATAATGGCAATAGAAAGTTCATAGAGTGCATGGACCACTAACAACAACCTTGGCAAAATTGAATAACATGTAAACAATCTGCCAGGAAACATTTTATAGAAAAAGTAGAGCTCGATTGACTCAAGATATGTCACTCCATAATTGCAAACAAGGGCATGGATGGATAGAGAATAACCATATGTTCAAAACATCCTTACTGAAGTATCTCAAAATAAGCATGGATCTCTCTGTAGCATCAAGTTAACATGGCATAAAAATATCAGCAGAACAGGGGCTGAAATCAGCAACATCATGAAGCCTAGTTTGCATGCTTGTGCTACTCACCACAGAGATCACAAAAAATACATGGCATACACCCCTGTAAATATGGCATGGCATATTACAAAACACATGTAGGACTCAAGTTCATAGGATGCACACATCAATCATGGCAAAAATGACAAAAGTGCATGTTCTGATAAGAATCTGAAACTAACATCACATAGCCCTCTTGCAACAGCATTTCGGGCATCAAGATGAGCTCAAATCTAAATGATGCAATGAGATGAAATGATGTACTCGTCGATACGAACAATTTGACATATTACACGCACGAAACGGAGCTATATGCAGAGAGTTATGGCATGATGAATATGGCATGAAAATGTCAAAATACTCGGGACTTAGGGAAAAACAGAGGGGGAGGAAAGTCAACCGTCGGCACGGATATCGAGGATGGCCGGGGTCTCGCCGGATCCGCGAGGACGGTGGCCGGAGAGGGAGAGGCGCGGCGAGGCGACGCTCGGCCGGGCGGCCGGGCGCTGCCGCTCGGCTGAAGCGAGGCGGCGGCCTTCGCCACGGCGGAGAGGAGGCGCGGCCGGCGGGCGGCGAGGTCCGCCCGGCAGGGACACGCGGGGCGGCGAAAGGGCGCTGGGACGCGGGAGGAGGCGCGGGCCGGGGCGCCCATGGGCGAAGCCGGTCCCGGGCGGCGAGGTCTCACGGTGGCGAGCCGGCCAGCGGGTTCGCGAGCGGCCCGACGGTGGAGGGAGCTGGGCGCTGGCCACGGCGGGCGGGCTCTTGGGCCGCGATGGGCTCAAGGGCCGCGGGCGGGCGCCGGCGCGGGTGAGGTGGCGGGCGGTGGTTGGTCCAGGAGGCGGCGGGGGTGACGTGGCGGCCTACGATTGGACAGAGTGAGGTGGCCGGGCGCAGCGGACATGTCCGGCCGGTGGGGAGAAAACGTCCGGCGGCGCAAGGAAGAGGGAGGCTAGGGTTTGGACCCGGGATTTCGGAGGGGATCACATATTTATAGGTAGAGGGAGCTAGGAGAGTCCAAATGAGGTGCGGTTTTCGCCCACGCGATCGTGATCGAACGACCGAGAGCATGGAAGAGACTTAGGTGGGTTTTGGGCCAGTTTGGAAGGGGTGTTGGGCTGCAAACAAAAGAGGGCTTTGCGGTTACCCGGTTAACCGTTGGAGTACCAAACGACCTCCAAATGGCACGAAACTTGACAGGCGGTCTACCGGTGGTATACCAAGGCCGCTTGACAAACCTCGGGCCATTCCAAGACCGTTTAACACCCGCACATGAAAAGAGGTAAAAGGGGGCGCCGGGAGACATAGGAGTGCAGTTACCAAAAGCGGACAACGGGGAAAATGCTCGGATGCATGAGACGAACACGTATGCCAATGCGATGCACCTGATGACATGATATAAAATGCAGATGATGACATGGCAAAATGCAACACGCAAGCAAATGACATGGCAGCGACAGCGAATAACTGGCAGACACCTGGCGCATCGAATCCGGGGCGTTACACCTATATACATGATCATACCTAGATATTCTCATAACTATGCTCAATTCTGTCAATTGCTCAACAGTAATTCGTTCACCCACCGTAAAATACCTATGCTCTTGAGAGAAACCACTAGTGAAATCTATGGCCCCCGGGTCTATTTTCATCGTATTAATTTTCCTACGCTTTATTATTGCTTTGCTCTTTACTTTGCCTTTTTATTTTACTTTGCATCTTTATATCAAAAAATACCAAAAATATTATCTAGCATCTCTATCAGATCTCACTCTCGTAAGTGACCGTGAAGGGATTGACAACCCTTATTTGCGTTGGTTGCGAGGAGCTATTTGTTTTGTGTAGGTACGAGGGACTTGCGCGTGGCCTCCTCTTTGGATTGATACCTTGGTTCTCAAAAACTGAGGGAAATACTTACGCTACTCTGCTGCATCATCCTCTCCTCTTCGGGGAAAACAAACGCAAGCTCAAGACGTAGAAAGAAGGATTTCTGGCGCCGTTACCGGGGAGTCTATGCAAAAGTCAACATACCAAGTACCCATCACAACCCCTTATCTCTCGCATTACATTATTTGCCATTTGCCTCTCGTTTTCCTCCCACCCCCCACTTCACCCTTGCCGTTTTATTCGCCCTCTCTTTCCCAATCTCCTCCTCTCTTTTCGCTTGCCTTTTTCTGTTTGCTCGTGTGTTGGATTGCTTGCTTGTCGTTATGGCTAGTCCCTTATCCACTCCGTTGTCCCCTGAGTTTGAAGTCTTTCACTTCAAACAAAGACAAGGAGAAAACTTAAAATATGCATGGTTGAGAATAATGGAGCCTTATCGTAATTGTACCTTTGAAGTAAATCTGAGAATTTTGCTTCGCAATTTTTATGTTGGATTAAATATGTCTCATAGACAACTTTTGGATTGCATTGCCAAGGGCAACTTTTATTGAAATTGATCCCCATATTGCGCTTGAAATTATAGAAGGTATAGTGGGAACACTACCTCAACAAAAGGGGACTCATCCTACCCAGGAAGAGACACAAATCCTTGAATTTTTTTTGTGAAGTTACTAAGAATTTACAGAAGTCTCTTGAACCTCTTAAGAACGTTAGCGGAAATATTCACCGCATGAATATGTTGATTACTCTTTGCAATAAGCGGTTGGATTCTTTAGATCTAAAATTTTTGGAATATGAAGGGAACTGTAAAGAACCTCCTGGATTCGAGCTTGATTCCGCTAAAAAGTTGAAAACCAAAGATGGCAATACCTAGATCTATCCTTGCTTTTATGCCTAGCTAGGGGCGTTAAACGATAATGCTTGTTGGGAGGCAACCCAATTTTATTTTTAGTTTTTTGTTTTTGTTTCTGTTTAGGAATAAATAATCCATCTACCTTCTGCTTAGATGTGGTTTTATGTTTTAATTACTATTTGTGTCAAGTTAAACCTATAGGATCTTCTTGGATAATAGTTATTTGATCTTGCTGTAATTTCCAGAAACTTTCGGTTCACGAAAATAATTAATAAAAATCACCAGAACGTGATAAAATAGTGATTCCAATTGATGCTGATCAATAAACAAATTGCCTAGGTCTTCCTATTTTTTATGAATTTTTTGAGTTCCAGAAGTTTGCGTTAGGTACAGATTACTACAGACTGTTCTGTTTTTGACAGATTCTGTTTTTCGTCTGTTGTTTGCTCATTTTGATGAATCTATGGCTAGTAAAATAGTTTATGATCCATAGAGAAGTTGGAATACAGTAGGTTTAACACCAATATAAATAAAGAATGAGTTCATTACAGTACCTTGAGGTGATCTTTTGTTTTCTTTCGCTAATGGAGCTCACGAGATTTCTGTTGAGTTTTGTGTTGTGAAGTTTTCAAGTTTTGGGTGAATTTTTTGTGATGGATTATAGAACAAGGAGTGGCAAGAGCCTAAGCTTGGGGGTGCCCAGGCACCCCCAAGATAATCCAAGGACACCAAAAAGTCAAAGCTTGAGGATGCCCCGGAAGGCATCCCCTCTTTCGTCCACTTCCATCGGTAACTTTACTTGGAGCTATATTTTTATTCACCACATGATATGTGTTTTGCTTGGAGCGTCTTGTATTATTTACGTCTTTGCTTGTTAGTTTACCACAATCATCCTTGCTGTACACACCTTTTGAGAGAGCCATACATGAATTGGAATTTGTTAGAATACTCTATGTGCTTCACTTATATCTTTTGAGCTTGATAGTTTTGCTCTATGTGCTTCACTTATATCGTTTGAGCTTTATAGTTTTGCTCTAGTACTTCACTTATATCTTTTAGAGCACGGTGGTGGATTTGTTTTAAAGAAACTATTGATCTCTCATGCTTCACTTAGATTATTTTGAGAGTCTTAAATAGCATGGTAATTTGCTAAAAAATAATATGCTAGGTATATAAAAATAATAAAAACTTTCTTGTGAGTGTGTTGAATACTAAGAAAAGTTTGATGCTTGATAATTGTTTTGAGATATGGAGGTGATAATATCAAAGTCGTGCTAGTTGAGTAGTTGTGAATTTGAGAAATGCTTGTGTTGAAGTATGCAAGTCCCGTAGCATGCACGTATGGTAAACGTTATGTAACAAATTTGAAACATGAGGTGTTATTTGATTGTCTTCCTTATGAGTGGCGGTCGGGGACGAGCGATGGTATATTCCTACCAATCTATCCCCCTAGGAGCATGCGCGTAGTGCTTTGGTTTTTGATGGCTTGTAGATTTTTGCAATAAGAATGTGAGTTCTTTATGACTAATGCTGAGTCCATGGATTATACACACTCTCACCTTTCCATCATTGCTAGCCTCTTCGGTACCGTGCATTGCCCTTTCTCACATTGAGAGTTGGTGCAAACTTCACCGGTGCATCCAAAACCCGTGATATGATACGCTCTTTCACACATAAACCTCCTTATATCTTCCTCAAAACAACCACCATACCTACCTATTATGGCATTTCCATAGCCATTCCGAGATATATTGCCATGCAACTTTCCACCATACCGTTCTTCAGGACACATTCATCATTGTCATATTGCTTAGCATGATCATGTAGTTGACATAGTATTTGTGGCAAAGCCACCGTTCATAATTTTTTCATACATGTCACTCTTGATTCATTGCATATCCCGGTACACCGCCAGAGGTATTCATATAGAGTCATACTTTGTTCTAGTATCGAGTTGTAATCATTGAGTTGTAAATAAATAGAAGTGTGATGATCATCATTTTCTAGAGCATTGTCCCAAGTGAGGAATAAAAAAATAAAATAAAAGAGAAAGGCCATAAAAAAGAGAAGGCCCAAAAAATGAGAGAAAAAGAGAGAAGGGACAATGCTACTATCCTTTTCCACACTTGTGCTTCAAAGTAGCACCATGTTCTTCATATAGCGAGTCTCATATATTGTGCTTCAAAGTAGCACCATGTTCTTCATATAGCGAGTCTCATATATTGTGCTTCAAAGTAGCACCATGTTTTTCATATAGAGAGTTTCATATGTTGTCACTTTCATATACCAGTGGGAATTTTTCATTATAGAACTTGGCTTGTATATTCCAACGATGGGCTTCCTCAAATGCCCTAGGTCTTCGTGAGCAAGCAAGTTGGATGCACACCCACTTAGTTTCTTTTGTTGAGCTTTCATACATTTATAGCTCTAGTGCATCCGCTGCATGGCAATCCCTTCTCCTTGCATTAACATCAATTGATGGGCATCTCCATAGCCCGTTGATTAGCCTCGTTGATGTGAGACCTTCTCCTTTTTTGTCTCCTCCACATAACCCCCATCATTATATTCTATTCCACCCATAGTGTTATGTCCATGGCTCGCGCTCATATATTGCGTGAAAGTTTATAGGTTTGAGATTACTAAAGTATGAAACAATTGCTTGGCTTGTCATCGGGGTTGTGCATGATGAGAGCATTCTTGTGTGACGAAAATGGAGCATGACTAAACTATATGATTTTGTAGGGATGAACTTTCTTTGGCCATGTTATTTTGAGAAGACATAATTGCTTAGTTAGTATGCTTGAAGTATTATTATTTTTATGTCAATATGAACTTTTGTCTTGAATCTTTCCAATCTGAATATTCATACCACAATTAAGAAGAGTTACATTGAAATTATGCCAAGTAGCACTCCGCATCAAAAAATCTTTTTTATCATTTACCTACTCGAGGATGAGCAAGAATTAAGCTTGGGGATGCCTGATACGTCTCCAACGTATCTATAATTTTTGATTGCTCCATGCTATATTATCTACTGTTTTGGACCATATTGGGCTTTATTTACCACTTTTATATTACTTTTTGGACTAACCTATTAACCGGAGGCCCGTGCCGAGATTGCTGTTTTTTTGCCTATTTCAGTGTTTCGAAGAAATGGAATATCAAACGGAGTCCAAACGGAATGAAACCTTCGGGAACGTGATTTTCTCACCGAATATGATCCAGGCGACTTGGACCCTACGTCAAGAAAGAAGAGAGGCGGTCACGAGGGTGGAGGGCGCCCCAGGCGCGCCGCCTCGTGGGCCTCAAGCTCCACCGACGTACTCCTTCCTCCTATATATACCTCGTACCCCCAACAGAGCAGACACGGAGCCAAAACCTAATTCCACCGCCGCAACTTTCTCAGATCCACGAGATCCCATCTTGGGGCCTGTTAGGAGTCTCATGTTGGGGTTTCCACCACGGAGGGCTTCTACATCATCATCATAGCCTCTCCGATGAAGTGTGGGTAGTTTACCTCAGACCTTCGGGTCCATAGTTAGTAGCTAGATGGCTTCTTCTCTCTTTTTGGATCTCAATATAATGTTCTCCCCCTCTCGTGGAGATCTACTCGATGTAATCTTCTTTTTGCGGTGTGTTTGTTGAGACCGATGAATTGTGGGTTTATGATCAAGATTATCAATGAGCAATATTTGAATCTTTTCTGAATTCTTTTATGTATGATTGTTTATCTTTGCAAGTCTCTTCGAATTATCCGTTTGGTTTGGCCAACTAGATTGGTAGTTCTTGCAATGGGAGAAGTGTTTAGCTTTGGGTTCAATCTTGCGGTGTCCTTACCCAATGATGTAAAGGGTTGCAAGGCACGTATTGTATTGTTGCCATCGAGGATAGCAAGATGGGGTATTTATCATATTGCATGAATTTATTCCTCTACATCATGTCATCTTGCTTAAGGCGTTACTCTGTTTTCATTAACTTAATACTCTAGATGCATGTGGATAGCGGTCGATGAGTGGAGTAATAGTAGTAGACGCAGGCGAGTCGGTCTACTTGTCTGGGACGTGATGCCTATATACATGATCATACCTAGATATTCTCATAACTATGCTCAATTCTGTCAATTGCTCAACAGTAATTCGTTCACCCACCGTAAAATACCTATGCTCTTGAGAGAAGCCACTAGTGAAATCTATGGCCCCGGTTCTATTTTCATCATATTAATTTTCCTACGCTTTATTATTGCTTTGCTCTTTACTTTGCATCTTTATACCAAAAAATACCAAAAATATTATCTATCATCTCTTTCAGATCTCACTCTCGTAAGTGATCGTGAAGGGATTGACAACCCCTATTTGCGTTGGTTGCGAGGAGCTATTTGTTTTGTGTAGGTACGAGGGACTTATGCGTGGCCTCCCTTGGATTGATACTCAAAAACGGAGGGAAATACTTACGCTACTCTGCTGCATCATCCTCTCCTCTTCGGGGAAAACCAACGCAAGCTCAAGACATAGCACACATCACTATAAGCCTTGCAAGGAATTTGACTAATGAGATAGTTACGGGACGATGCATTACGGAACGAGTAAAGAGGCTTGCCGGTAACGAGATTGAACTAGGTATGATGATACCGATGATCGAATCTCGGGCAAGTAACATACCGATGACAAAGGGAATAACGTATGTTGTTATGCGGTTTGACCGATAAATATCTTCGTAGAATATGTAGGAGCCAATATGAGCATCCAGGTTCCGCTATTTAATATTGACCGTTGATGTGTCTCGGTCATGTCTACATAGTTCTCGAACCCGTAGGGTCCGCACGCTTAACGTTCGATGATGATTGTATTATGAGTTATGTGTTTTGGTGACCGAAGTTTGTTTGAAGTCCCGGATGATATCACGGACATGACGAGGAGTCTCGAAATGGTCGAGAGGTAAAGATTGATATATTGGAAGGTTATATACGGACACCGAAATGGTTCTAAAGAAGATTGCTGATTTTTTGGAGTACCGGGAGGTTACCGGAACCCCCAGGAAAGTTATTGGGCCTATTGGGCCATAGTGGAGGAGAGGAAGCAGGCCACGAGAGGTGGCGCGTGCCCCTTGCCCCAATCCGAATTGGACAAGGGGAGGGGGCGCTGCCCCCTCTTTCCTTCTCCCTCTCCCTCCCTTCCCCTTTCCCTCTCCGTTGGAAGGAAGGGAGGGCGAATCCTACTTGGACTAGGAGTCCAAGTAGGACTCCCCCCTTGGCGCGCCCTCCTTGGCCGCCGGCCTCCTCCTCCCCCTCCTTTATATACGTGACCAAGGGGGCATCCCAAAGACACAACCGTTGTTTCTTAGCCATGTGCGGTGCCCCCCTCCACAGTTTACCACCTCGGTCATATTTGTCACAGTGCTTAGGTGAAGCACTGCGCGGATCACATCACCAACACCGTTGCCACCCCGTCGTGCTGACGGAACTCTCCCTTGACCCTCTACTGGATCAAGAGCTCGAGCGACGTCATCGTGCTAAACGTGTGCTGAACACGAAGGTGCCATACGTTCGGTACTTGGATCGATTGGATCGTGAAGACATTCGACTACATCAACCGCGTTACTAAACGCTTCCGCTTTCGGTCTACGAGGGTACTGATACGTCTCCAACGTATCTATAATTTTTTATTGTTCCATGCTATTATATTATCTGTTTTGGATGTTTAATGGGCTCTATTATGCTCTTTTATATTATTTTTGGGACTAACCTATTAACCGGAGGCCCGACGCCAGTTGCTGTTTTTTTGCCTATTTCAGTGTTTTGCAGAAAAGGAATATCAAACGGAATGAAACCTTCGCGAGGATCTTTCTTGGAACAAATGTAATCCAGGAGACTTGGAGTGGAAGTCGGAGACGCAACGAGGCGACCACGAGGCAGGAGGGCGCGCCCAGGGGGTAGGCGTGCCCCCCACCCTCGTGGGCCCCTCATAGCTCCACCGACCTACTTCTTTCGCCTATATATACTCTTATACCCTTAAAACATCTATGGGAGCCACGAAACCACTTTTCCACCGCCGCAACCTTCTGTACCTCTGAGATCCCATCTTGGGGCCTTTTCCGGCGATCTGCGGAGGGGGATTTGATCACGGAGGGCTTATACATCAACACCATAGCCTCTCCAATGATGTGTGAGTAGTTTACCACAGACCTTCGGGTCCATAGTTATTAGCTAGATGGCTTCTTCTCTCTCTTTGGTTCTCAATACAAAGTACTCCTCGTTGTTCTTGGAGATTTATTTGATGTAATACTTTTTGCGGTGTGTTTATCGAGATCCGATGAATTGTGGGTTTATGATCAAGATTTTCTATGAACAATATTTTATTCTTCTCTGAATTCTTATACACATGATTTGATATCTTTGCAAGTCTCTTCGAATTATCAGTTTGGTTTGGCCTACTAGATTGATCTTTCTTGCAACGGGAGAAGTGCTTAGCTTTGGGTTCAATCTTGCGGTGCTCGATCCCAGTGACAGAAAGGGAACCGACACGTATTGTATTGTTGCCATCGAGGATAAAAAGGTGGGGTTTATATCATATTGCTTGAGTTTATCCCTCTACAACATGTCATCTTGCTTAATGCATTACTCTGTTCTTATGAACTTAATCCTCTAGATGCATGCTGGATAGCGGTCGATGTGTGGAGTAATAGTAGTAGATGCAGAATCATTTGGGTCTACTTGAAACGGATGTGATGCCTATGTTCATGATCATGCCTAGATATTCTCATAACTATGCGCTTTTCTATCAATTGCTCGGCAGTAATTTGTTCACCCACCATAATACATGCTATCTTGAGAGAAGCCACTAGTGAAACCTATGGCCCCCGGGTCTACTTTACATCATATAAGTTTCCGATCTATAATTCTAGTTTACTATTTATTTTGCAATCTTTACTTTTCAATCTATACAACAAAAATACCAAAAATGTTTATCTTATTATCTTTTATCAGATCTCACTTTTGCAAGTGGTCGTGACGGGATTGACAACCCCTTTATCGCGTTGGTCGCAAGGTTCTTGATTGTTTGTGCAGGTACTAGGCGATTTGCGTGTAGTCTTCTACTGGATTGATACCTTGGTTCTCAAAAACTGAGGGAAATACTTACACTACTTTGTTGCATCACCCTTTCCTCTTCAAGGGAAAACCAACGCATGCTCAAGAGGTAGCAAGAAGGATTTTTGGTGCCGTTGCCAGGGAGATTTGCGCCAAGTCAAGTCAAGATTTGATCTCCCGTCAACTAGCCATCTCTGGCGCCGTTGCCGGGGAGATCTTTGCTCAAGTCAAGACATACCAAGTACCCATCACAAACTCTTCTCCCTCGCATTACATTATTTGTCATTTACCTCTCGTTTTCCTCTCCCCCACTTCACCCTTGCCGTTTTATTCGCCTTTTTTGTTTGTTTATTTTTGCTTGCTTCTTGTGTGTCCGTGTGTTTGATCGTTTATTTCGCCGTCATGGCCAGTCCTTCTATCATTGTTAGTACTCCCGATAATGAAGTTCTTAATTTTAAACAAAGGGAGGGAGAAAATTTAAAAGATGCTTGGTATAGAATTTGCAATGCTCAGAATAGATCCACTAGGAAGCAATCTACTTCCGTTCTTCTTTGCAATTTCTATGTAGGCATCACTCCTTGGAACAGATATATTCTTGATACCATTACCGGAGGGGATTTCTTGGGTAGCCATACTTTGATTCTTATAATGCTATAATAGATTTGTTTGGCCCACCATCTCTCTTGGTTAATGGAACTATTTTAACTTTGGAACATGTGATGCAAAGGCTTGAAATTATTGAAAACAAAGTTGCCACTGTAGATTTGATCGAGAATTTGGATAAAAAGATCCACAACCAAATTACCCAATATGGATCTAAGGTAGGAGTTACTCTGAATTTTTTTAGAGAAAAAGAACCCATAGTTAATGAAAAGATAGATCAATATTCCACTAGAATTGAAATACTTGAGGATATTATTACCAACTTAGGGTCTGCCTTTTCTGCTGTGAGAAACACTTCAAACCCTCCTCCTACCAAAGCTGCCAAGTTTATGTATGTTCCTAAAAATAAGGGTGAATCTTCTAGTAAGAAGAATGAGATCTCAAATCAATAAGTGTTCATGCCAACTTTTTCGCTATCATTAAGGAACCTTTTGCTACAAATGAATTTCTTGATTTCTTGCCTAGCAGTTTGATCATCAATAAAAAGAAAGGAACTCTTAAGGGTTATAAGTGTTCAATTGAAGAATTGCATACCAAAGATGATAACACCTAGATCTATCCTTGCTTTATGCCTAGCTACGGGCGTTAAACGATAGCGCTTGTTGGGAGGCAACCCAATTTTATTTTTGTTCCTTGATTTTTGTTCCTGTTTAGTAATAAATAATTCATCTATCCTCTGTTTGGATGTGATTTTATGTTTTAGTTAGTGTCTGGGCCAAGTAGAACCTTTGGGAAGACTTGGGTGAAGTTTTTGCGATCTTGCTGTAAAAAACAGAAACTTTAGCGCTCACGAGATTAGCTGCCATTTTTTACTGGAAAGTGCTTTTAGGTTGATTCTTTTTGAAGATGATTAATAGATAAATTACTCACGTCCACCAATTTATTTCAGAATTTTTGGAGTTTCAGAAGTATACGTTTGATACAGATTACTACAGACTGTTCTGTTTTTGACAGATTCTGTTTTTCGTGTGTTGTTTGCTTATTTTGACGAATCTATGGCTAGTATCGGGGGGTATGAACCATAGAGAAGTTGTAATACAGTAGGTTTAACACCAATATAAATAAAGAATGAGTTAATTAAAGTACCTTAAAGTGGTGGTTTGTTTTCTTACACTAACGGAGCTCATGAGATTTTCTGTTTAAGTTTTGTGTTGTGAAGTTCTCAAGTTTTTGGGTAAAGATTTGATGGATTTTGGAATAAGGAGTGGCAAGAGCCTAAGCTTGGGGATTCCCAAGGCACCCCAAGGTAAAATTCAAGGACAACCAAAAGCCTAAGCTTGGGGATGCCCCGGAAGGCATCCCCTCTTTCGTCTTCGTCTATCGGTAACTTTACTTGAGGCTATATTTTTGTTCACCACATAATATGTGTTTTGCTTGGAGCGTATTGTATGATTTGAGTCTTTGATTTTTAGTTTACCACAATCATACTTGCTGTACACACCTTTTGGAGAGGCACACATGAATCGGAATTTATTAGAATACTCTATGTGCTTCACTTATATCTTTTGAGCTAGACAATTTTGCTCTAGTGCTTCACTTATATCTTTTTAGAGCACGGTGGTGGTTTTATTTTATATAAATTATTGATCTCTCATGCTTCACTTATATTATTTTGAGAGTCTTTTAGAACAGCATGGTAATTTGCTTTGGCTATAAAATTAGTCCTAATATGATGGGCATCCAAGATGGGTATAATAAGAACTTCCATATAGGGTGCATTGAATACTATGAGAAGTTTGATACTTGATGATTGTTTTGAGATATGAAGATGGTAATATTAGAGTCATGCTAGTTGAGTAATTGTGAATTTGAGAAATACTTGTGTTGAGGTTTGCAAGTCCCGTAGCATGCACGTATGGTTACCTTTGTGTGACAAATTTGAAGCATGAGGTGTTCTTTTATTACTTTCCTTATGAGTGGCGGTCGGGGACGAGCGATGGTCTTTTCCTACCAATCTATCCCCCTAGGAGCATGCGCGTAGTGCTTGGTTTTGATGACTTGTAGATTTTTGCAATAAGTATTTGAGTTCTTTATGACTAATGTTGAGTCCATGGATTATACGCACTCTCACCCTTCCATCATTGCTAGCCTCTTCGGTACTGTGCATTGCCCTTTCTCACCTCGAGAGTTGGTGCAAACTTTGTCGGTGCATCCAAACCCCGTGATATGATACGCTTGCTACCTCTTGAGCACTGCGTTGGATTCCCCCGAAGAGGAGAGGATGATGCAGCAAAGTAGCATAAGTATTTCCCTCAGTTTTTGAGAACCAAGGTATCAATCCAGTAGGAGGACGCGCGCGAGTCCCTCGTACCTACACAAAACAAATAGCTCAACGCAACCAACGCGATTAGGGGTTGTCAATCCCTTCACGGTCACTTACAAGAGTGAGATTTGATAGATATGATAGATAATATTTTTGGTATTTTTGATACAAAGATGCAAGGTAAAATAAAAGGCAAAGTAAAAAAGCAAAGCAACAATAAAGTGATTGAAGATTGATATGATGAGAATAGACCCGGGGGCCATAGATTTCACTAGTGGATTCTCTCAAGAGCATAGCTATTTCTACGGTGGGTGAACAAATTACTGTTGAGCAATTGACAGAATTGAGCATAATTATGAGAGTATCTAGGTATGATCATGTATATAGGCATCATGTCCGAGACAAGTAGACCGACTCCTGCCTGCATCTACTACTATTACTCCACTCATTGACCGCTATCCAGCATGCATCTAGAGTATTAAGTTCAAGTAAACAGAGTAACGCCTTAAGCAAGATGACATGATGTAAAGGGATAAATTCATGCAATATGATTAAAAAAAACCATCTTGTTATCCTCGATGGCAACAATACAATACGTGCCTTGCTGCCTCTTGTGTCACTGGGAAAGGAAACCGCAAGATTGAACCCAAAGCTAAGAACTTCTCCTATTGCAAGAAAAACCAATCTAGTAGGCCAAACCAAACTGATAATTCGAAGAGACTTGCAAAGATAACCAATCATACATAAAGGAATTCAGAGAAGATTCAAATATTGCTCATAGATAATCTTGATCATAAACCCACAATTCATCGGTCTCAACAAACACACCGCAAAAAGAAGATTACATCGAATAGATCGCCACGAGAGAGGGGGAGAACATTGTATTGAGACCCAAAAAGAGAGAAGAAGCCATCTAGCTACTAACTATGGACCCGAAGGTCTGAGGCAAACTACTCACACTTCATCGGAGAGGCTATGGTGATGATGTAGAAGCCCTCCATGGTGGATTCCCCTTCCGGCGGAGCTCCGGAGCAGGCCCCAAGATGGGATCTCGTATAGCAGGTTGCGGCGGTGGAATTAGGTTTTTGGCTCCGTATCTGATCGTCTGGGGGTACGTATGTATATATAGGAGGAAGGAGTACGTCGGTGGAGCTTCGAGGGGCCCACGAGGCAGGGGCGCGCCCTGGGGGGCGCCCTCCACCCTCGTGACCGCCTCTCTTCTTTCTTGACGTAGGGTCCAAGTCTCCTGGATCATATTCGGTGAGAAAATCACGTTCCCGAAGGTTTCATTCCGTTTGGACTCCGTTTGATATTCCGTTTCATTGAAACACTGAAATAAGCAAAAAACAGCAATCCTGGCCTGGGCCTCCGATTAATAGGTTAGTCCCAAAAGTAATATAAAAGTGGAAAACAAAGCCCAATATGGTCCAAAACAGTAGATAATATAGCATGGAGCAATCAAAAATTATAGATACGTTGGAGACGTATTAGGCATCCCCAAGCTTAATTCCTGCTCGTCCTCGAGTAGGTAAATGATAAAAAAAGGATTTTTGATGTGGAGTGCTACTTGGCATAATTTCAATGTAACTCTTCTTAATTGTGGTATGAATATTCATATCCGAAAGATTCAAGACAAAAGTTCATATTGACATAAAAATAATAATACTTCAAGCATACTAACTAAGCAATTATGTCTTCTCAAAATAACATGGCCAAAGAAAGTTCATCCCTACAAAATCATATAGTTTAGTCATGCTCCATTTTCGTCACACAAGAATGCTCTCATCATGCACAACCCCGATGACAAGCCAAGCAATATTTTCATACTTTAATAATCTCAAACTTATAAACCTTCACGCAATACATGAGCGTGAGCCATGGATATAACACTATGGGTGGAATAGAATATGATGATGGGGGTTATGTGGAGAAGACAAAAAGGAGATCTCACATCAACGAGGCTAATCAATGGGCTATGGAGATGCCCATCGATTGATGTTAATGCAAGGAGTAGGGATTGCCATGCAACGGATGCACTAGAGCTATAAATGTATGAAAGCTCAACAAAAGAAACTAAGTGGGTGTGCATCCAACTTGCTTGCTCACGAAGACCTAGGGCATTTGAGGAAGCCCATTGTTGGAATATACAAGCCAAGTTCTATAATGAAAAATTCCCACTAGTATATGATAATGACAAAACAAGAGACTCTCTATCATGAAGAACATGGTCCTATTTTGAAGCACAAGTGTGGAAAAAAGGATAGTAACATTGCCCCTTTTTTTGGGCCTTTTTTTTCCTTTGGGCTTTCTCTTTTTTTTATTGGGACAATGCTCTATTGAATGATGATCACCGCACTTCTATCTATTTACAACTCAATGATTACAACTCGATACTAGAACAAAGTATGACTCTATATGAATGCCTCCGGCGGTGTACCGGGATATGCAATGAATCAAGAGTGACATGTATGAAAGAATTATGAACGGTGGCTTTGCCACGAATACTATGTCAACTACATGATCATGCTAGCAATATGACAATGATGAATGTGTCATGATGAACAGAATGGTGGAAAGTTGCATGGAAATATATCTCGGAATGGCTATGGAAATGCCATAATAGGTAGGTATGGTGGCTGTTTTGAGGAAGATATAAGGAGTTTATGTGTGAAAGAGCGTATCATATCACGGGGTTTGGATGCACCGCGAAGTTTGCACCAACTCTCAATGTGAGAAAGGGCAATGCACGGCATCAAGAGGCTAGCAATGATGGAAGGGTGAGTGCGTATAATCCATGGACTCAACATTAGTCATAAAGAACTCATATACTTATTGCAAAAATCTACAAGCCATCAAAACCAAAGTACTACGCACATGCTCCTAGGGGATAGATTGGTTGAAAAGACCATCGCCGTCGTCCCCGACCGCCACTCATAAGGAGGACAATCAAATAACACCTCATGTTTCCAATTTGTTACATAACATTTACCATACGTGCATGCTACGGGACTTGCAAACTTCAACACAAGCATTTCTCGAATTCACAACTACTCAACTAGCACGACTTTGATATTATCACCTCCATATCTCAAAACAATTATCAAGCATCAACTTCTCTTAGTATTCAATGCACTCAAAAGAAAGTTTTACAAATCTTGAATACCAAGCATATTAAGATTTTAAGCAAATTACCATGCTATTTAAGACTCTCAAAATAATCTAAGTGAAGCAAGAGAGATCAATAGTTTCTATAAAACAAATCCACCACCGTGGTCTAAAAGATATAAGTGAAGTACTAGAGCAAAAACTATATAGCTCAAAAGATATAAGTGAAGTACATAGAGTATTCTAACAAATTCCAATTCATGTATGACTCTCTCAAAAGGTGTGTACAGAAAGGATGATTGTGGTAAACTAAAAATCAAATACTCAAATCATACAAGACGCTCCAAGCAAAACACATATCATGTGGTGAATAAAAATATAGCTCCAAGTAAAGTTACCGATGGAAGTAGACGAAAGAGGGGATGCCATCCAGGGCATCCCCAAGCTTTGACTTTTTGGTGTCCTTATATTATCTTGGGGGTGCCATGGGCATCCCCAAGCTTAGTCTCTTTCCACTCCTTGTTCCATAATCCATCAAAAAATTTCACCCAAAACTTGAAAACTTCACAACACAAAACTCAACAGAAATCTCGTGAGCTCCGTTAGCGAAAGAAAACAAAAGACAACTTCAAGGTACTGTAATGAACTCATTATTTATTTATATTGGTGTTAAACCTAATGTATTCCAACTTTTCTATGGATTATAAGCTATTTTACTAACCATAGAATCATCAAAATAAGCAAACAACACACGAAAAACAGAATCTGTCAAAAACAGAACAGTCTGTAGTAATCTATAACTAACCTAAACTTATGGGACTCCAAAAATTCAGCCAAAATAGTAAGACCTAGGCAATTTGTTTATTGATCAGCATAAATTTGAATAACTATTTTATCGCATTCTGGTGAATTTTAACAATTGTTTTCGTGAACTGAAAGTTTCTGGAAATTACAGCAAGATCAAATAACTATCATCCAAGAAGATCCTATAGGTTTAACTTGGCACAAACACTAACTAAAAGATAAAACCACATCTAAACAGAAGGTAGATGGATTATTTATTCCTAAACAGAAGCAAAAAGCAAAAACTAAAAATAAAATTGGGTTGCCTCCCAACATGCGCTATTGTTTAACGCCCCTAGCTAGGCATAAAAGCAAGGATAGATCTAGGTATTGCCATCTTTGGTAGGCAATCCATAAGTGGCTCTCATGATATATTCATATGGTAATTTTATTTTCTTCCTAGGGAAGTGTTCCATGCCCTTCTTTAATGGAAATTGGAATCTAATATTCCCTTCCTTCATATCAATAATTGCACCAATCGTTCTAAGGAAGGGTCTACCAAGAATAATAGGACATAAAGGATTGCAATCTATATCAAGAACAATACAATCTACGGGCACATAATTCCTATTAGTAACAATAATAACATCATTAATTCTTCCCATAGTTTTCTTAATAGTGGAATCCGCAAGGTGCAAGTTTAGAGAGCAATCATCAAAATCGCGGAAATCTAGCAAATCACACAAAGTTTTGGGAATAGTGGAAACACTAGCACCCAAATCACATAAAGCATAAAATTCATGATCCTTAATCTTAATTTTAATAGTTGGTTCCCACTCATCATAAAGTTTTCTAGGAATAGAAACTTCCAACTCAAGTTTTTCTTCATAAGATTGCATCAAGGCATCAGCGATATGTTTAGTAAACACTTTATTTTGACTATAAGCATGAGGAGAATTTAGCACGGATTGCAACAAGGAAATACAATCAATTAAAGAGAAAATTTCATAATTAAATTCCTTGAAATCCAATATAGTGGGTTTAGCAACATCTAGGGTTTTATTCTTTTCAATCCCACTTTTATCAATTTTATCATCAAGATCTAAAAACTCCGAATTTTTGGAACGCCTTCTAGGTAAAGGTGGATCATATTCAGTTTCATCAAGATTCATATTGCAAAACAAAGATTTAATAGGGGACACATCAATAACTTTTAGATCTTCATCTTGATTTTCATAGGAATTGGAAGAACACGCTTTAATAAAGGCATCTTTTGAAGCACGCATCCTAGTGGTTCTTTCTTTGCACTCATCAATGGAAATTCTCATGGCTTTGAGAGACTCATTTATATCATGCTTAGGAGGAATAGATCTAAGCTTTAAAGAATCAACATCAAGAGAAATTCTATCAATGTTCCTAGCCAATTCATCAACTTTAAGCAATTTCTCTTCAAGCAAAGCATTGAAATTCTTTTGCGAATTCATAAACTCTTTAACACTAGTCTCAAATTTAGAGTACATCTTATTAAGATTTACATAAGAGTTGTTGTAGGAATTTCCATAATTATTAGAAGGATTACTAGGATAAGGCCTAGGATTAAAGTTCCCACTATACGCGTTGTTGCCAAAATTATTCCTACCAACAAACTTCACATGCATAGATTCATTATTATTCTCAATCAAAGTAGACAAAGGCATATCATTAGGATCAGAAGAAACACTCTTAGTAGCAAATAATTTCATAAGTTCATCCATCTTTCCACTCAAAACATCAATTTCTTCTATCGCATGCACTTTTTATTAGTAGATCTTTCAAGGTGCCATTGAGAATAATTAACCATAATATTATCTAGGAGTTTAGTAGCATCTCCTAAAGTGATTTCCATAAAAGTGCCTCCATGGCCGAATCTAAAAGATTTCTAGAAGCAAAATTCAATCCGCATAATTTTTTTGTATAATCATCCACAAATTCAAACCATGAGTAGGACAATTACGTATCATTAATTTCATTCTCTCCCAAGCTTGTGCAACATGTTCATGATCAAGTTGCTTAAAATTCATAATGTCGCTTTCTAAGAGAGATGATCTTAGCGGAGGAAAATACTTAGAGATAAAAGCATCTTTGCACTTGTTCCAAGAATCAATACTATTTTTAGGCAAAGACGAAAACCAAGCTTTAGTACGATCTCTGCTTAAAAAGGAAATAGCTTCAATTTAACAATATCATTATCGACATCTTTCTTCTTTTGCATATCACATAAATCAACGAAGTTATTTAGATGAGTAGCAGCATCTTCACTAGGAAGGCCGCGAATTGATCTTTCATAACAAGATTCAACAAAGCAGATTGATTTCACAAGATTCAGTATTGGTAAGAGGAGCAATCGGAGTGCTAAGGAAATCATTATTGTTGGTATTGGTAAAGTCACACAATTTGGTATTATCTTGAGCCATCGCGACAAACAAGCAATCCAACACACGAGCAAACAAAAAGCAAGCGAGAAAAAAGGCAAACGAAAAAGAGAGGGCGAATAAAACGGCAAGGGTGAAGTGGGGGAGAGGAAAACGGGAGGCAAATGGCAAATAATGTAATGCGAGAGATAAGGGATTGTGATGGGTACTTGGTATGTTGACTTTTGCGTAGACTCCCCGGCAACAGCGCCAGAAATTCTTCTTGCTACCTCTTGAGCACTGCGTCGGATTTCCCCGAAGAGGAGAGGATGATGCAGCAAAGTAGCGTAAGTATTTCCCTCAGTTTTTGAGAAACAAGGTATCAATCCAGTAGGAGGTCACGCGCGAGTCCCACGTACCTACACAAAACAAATAGCTCAACGCAACCAACGCGATTAGGGGTTGTCAATCCCTTCACGGTCACTTACAAGAGTGAGATCTGATAGATATGATAGATAATATTTTTGGTATTTTTGATATAAAGATGCAAGGTAAAATAAAAGGCAAAGTAAAAAAGCAAAGCAATAATCAAGTGATTGAAGATTGATATGATGAGAATAGACCCGGGGGCCATAGATTTCACTAGTGGCTTCTCTCAAGAGCATAGGTGTTTCTATGGTGGGTGAAGAAATTACTGTTGAGCAATTGACAGAATTGAACATAGTTATGAGAGTATCTAGGTATGATCATGTATATAGGCATCACGTCTGAGACAAGTAGACCGACTCCTGCTTGCATCTACTACTATTACTCCACTCATCGACCGCTATCCAGCATGCATCTAGAGTATTAAGTTCAAGAAAACAGATTAACGCCTTAAGCAAGATGACATGATGTAGAGGGATAAATTCATGCAATATGATAAAACAACCCATCTTGTTATCCTCGATGGCAACAATACAATACGTGCCTTGCTGCCCCTTACATCCTTTGGGAAAGGACACCGCAAGGTTGAACCCAAAGCTAAGCACTTCTCCTATTGCAAGAAAACCAATCTAGTAGGCCAAACCAAACTGATAATTCGAAGAGACTTGCAAAGATAACCAATCATACATAAAAGAATCCAGAGAAGATTCAAATATTGCTCATAGATAATCTTGATCATAAACCCACAATTCATCGGTCTCAACAAACACACCGCAAAAAGAAGATTACATCGAATAGATCTCCACGAGAGAGGGGAGAACATTGTATTGAGATCCAAAAAGAGAGAAGAAGCCATCTATCTACTAGCTATGGACCCAAGGTCTGAGGTAAACTACTCACACTTCATCGGAGAGGCTATGGTGATGATGTAGAAGCCCTCCATGGTGGATTCCTTCCCATGTGAGCTCCTAACAGGCCCCAAGATGGGATCTCATGGGTACAGAAGGTTGCGGCGCTGGAATTAGGTTTTTGGCTCCGTATCTGATCGTTTGGGGGTACGTAGGTATATATAAGAGGAAGGAGTACGTCGGTGGAGCTTCGAGGGCCCACGAGGCAGGGGCGCGCCTGATATGTCTCCGTCGTATCTATATTTTTTGATTGTTCCATGCCAATATTAATCAACTTTCATATACTTTTTGGCAACTTTTTATACTACTTTTGGGACTAACATATTGATCCAAAGGCGATGCCGCCTCCTCGCTTGCATGTTTTTGGTTTCAGAGAATATCCATATCAAACGGAATCCAAACGGGATAAAAACGGACGGAGCTTATTTTTGGAATATTTGGAAAATCTGGGAGAAAGGTCAACGCGAAACGGTGTCCGAGGTGGCCACGAGGCAGGGGCCCACGCCCGTACCAGGAGGGCGCGCCACCATCCTCGTGGGCCACCCGTAAGGCAGTTGATGCCCTTCTTCGGCCGCAAGAAAGCTAATTTTTGGTAAAAAATCACGGCGAAGGTTTCAGTCCAATCGGAGTTACGGATCTCCATATATACCCGAAACGGTGAAAGGGCACCAGAACAGAACACAGAAACAGGGAGAAACAGAGAAATAGATCCAATCTCGGAGGGGCTCTCGCCCCTCCCATGCCATGGAGGCCAAGGACCAAAGGGGAAACCCTTCTCCCATCTAGGGAGGAGGTCAAGGAAGAAGAAGACGAAGGGGCCCCCTCTCCCCTTCTCTTCCGGTGGCGCCGGAACACCGCCGTGGCCATCATCATCACCGCAATCTTCACCAACAACTTCACCGCCATCATCACCAACTCTTCCCCCCTCTATGCAGCGGTGTAACCTCTCTCTTACCCGCTGTAATCTCTACTTAAACGTGGTGCTCAACGCTATATATTATTTCCCAATGATGTATGGCTATCCTATGATGTTTGAGTAGATCTGTTTTGTCCTAATGGCTATTTGATGATCAAGATTGGTTTGAGTTGCATGCTTTATTATTGGTGTTGTCCTATGGTGCTCTCCGTGTCGCGCAAGCGTGAGGGATTCCCGCTGTAGGGTTTGCAATATGTTTATGATTTGCTTATGGTGGGTGGCGTGAGTGAGAGAAGCACATACCCGAGTAAGTAGGTTGTTTGCGTATGGGATAAAGGGGACTTGATGCTTTAATGCTATGGTTGGGTTTTACCTTAATGATCTTTAGTAGTTGCGGATGCTTGCTAGAGTTCCAATCATAAGTGCATATGATCCAAGTAGAGAAAGTATGTTAGCTTATGCCTCTCCCTCAAATAAAATTGCAATAATGATTACCGGTCTAGTTATCGATTGCCTAGGGACATATAACTTTGTCGTAACAAAAAGCTCTCTACTAAAACTAATTTAGTTGTGTCTTTATCTAAACAGCCCCTGGTTTTTATTTACTCTCTCTTTACTTTCTTGCAAACCTATCCAAAACAACTACAAAGTACTTCTAGTTTCATACTTGTTTCCTAAAGTTTAACGTCAAGCGTGCGTAGAGTTGTATCGGTGGTCGATAGAACTTGAGGGAATATTTGTTCTACCTTTAGCTCCTCGTTTACTCTTACTTATCGAAAGAGGGTACAATTGATCCCCTATACTTGTGGGTTATCAAAACCTTTTTCTGGCACCGTTGCCGGGGAGTCATAGCATGGGGTGAATATTCTCGTGTGTGCTTGTTTGCTTTTTCACTAAGTTATTTTTATTTGCTGTTCTTAGTTGTTCTTTATCTTTAGTTATGGATATGGAACACGAAATACCAAAAAAATTAGGTGTACTTTCTGCTCATGGAGATGGGGAACCTCCTAAAACCCTCGATGCTGGTTATGTGAAAGATATTATGTACTACTTTAATAATCCTGAGAAAACCCCATTCAATTATGTAATGGGAGTAACGTTGGATCATCATGAATACTTTAGGGATTACCGCTTGCCACAAAAAGGGAAACTATTATGGGATCAAATTCATATATTGAAGTGGTATGCTAGACAACTATGCTTGGAATATGATTATACTTGTTGCTCTAGGATGAAGGCTCCACACCTTCCCTTTTCATGCAAATTTAATGATAATAAAACCTTAGCTTGTTATGCTAATGGTATATATGATTACTATGATGTGGAGCAAATAGAAGAATTTGTTGCTTTTATGGGTGCTTATGAAATTGAATCTATGTTTAAAGAGTTTGAAGATTTTGATGATGCTGCTTATAGACCTGAAAATTTAGCTATCCTCAAATATTGCTATGAGAATTATGAATACAATTCTGATATTAATGCACTCATTGAGAAAGTCTCCGCTGTCCAAGAAGAGACTAATTTTTTGCAGGAATCTATGGAAGAAGAAATTGATGAAACTGTGAGCTCATTGGATGAAAAAGATGAGGAGGAGAATGAAGAACAAAAAGAGGAAGAGAGGATTATCTACCCGTGCCCACCTTCTAATGAGAGTAACTCTTCAACTCATACATTGTTTAATTCCCCTTCGTGCTTACCGAAGGATGATTGCTATGATGACTATTATGATCCCGTTGATTCTCTTGAAATATCCCTTTTTGATGATTCTTGCTATGCTTGTGGGCAAGATGCCAATATGAATTATGCTTATGGAGATGAACTTGCTATAGTTCCTTATGTTAAACATGAAATTGTTGCTATTGCACCCATGCATGATAGTCCTATTATCTTTTTGAATTCTCCCGATTATACTATATCGGAGAAGTTTGCACTTATTAAGGATTATATTGATGGGTTGCCTTATACCGTTGCACATGATGATTTTGATAGATATAATATGCATGTGCTTGCTGCTCCTACTTGCAATTATTATGAGAGAGGAACTATATCTCCACCTCTCTATGTTTTCAACACGATAAAATTGCAAGAAACTGTTTATACTATGCATTGGCCTTTACTATGTGTGCATGAATTGTTCTTTTATGACATGCCGATGCATAGGAAGAGAGTTAGACTTCGTCATTACATGATATATGTTACTTTGTGCTCACTACTAAATTACAAATCATTGCTAATTAAAATTGGCTTTGATATACCTTGGGATCCGTGGATTCACTACTTGAGCACTATATGCCTAGCTTAATGGCTTTAAAGAAAGCGCTGCCGTGAGACAACCCGAAGTTTTAGAGAGTCATTTATTTCTGTTGAGTGCTTTCATAGTTTAAAAACAACAAAAATAAAGATGGGAACCCAAAACTTTTCAAAAAGAAAAGCGAAAGTGAGAAAGACAAGCATTGTTGAAGTGGGAGCTAGCCTTGAACTTTGTTCATGCTCACGGCAACTTTGTGAATCTTGATTACAGAAACTTTTCAACAAAAATAATTATCCCCTTGTACAATTCCATTGTATTATAAAAATAATGTGCCATGGTTTGCCTTTAGGATGTTTACAATGCTTGTTGGTTTGTGCGGTGCAGGACAGAAACTGTGGCTGTAGTGCGTGAATTTTTATTTTTTACTCGAACGTCAAATGATTCTAATTCTTTATGAACTGTCTTGCTGTACAAATTTTTTATTTTTCCTAATTTTGGAAGAATTTTTCAAGTATCAGAAGCATGGTCAATGTTCAGATTGTTACAGACTGTTCTGTTTTAGATAGATTCTGTTTTTGATGCATAGTTTGCTTGTTTTGATGAAACTATCAATTTATATCAGTGGATTAAGCCATAAAAAAGTTATATTACAGTAGACACAATGAAAAAACAAAATATGAATTGGGTTGCAACAGTACTTAGAGTGGTGATTTGCTTTATTATACTAACAGATCTTACCAAGTTTTCTGTTGAAGTTTTGTGTGGATGAAGTGTTCGATGATCGAGAAGGTTTCGATGTGAGAAGAAGGAAGAGAGGCAAGAGCTCAAGCTTGGGGATGCCCGAGGCAACCCAAGTAAATATTCAAGGAGACTCAAAAATCTAAGCTTGGGGATGCCCCGGAAGGCATCCCCTCTTTCTTCAACAAATATCTGTATGTTTTCGGATTCGTTTCATTCATGTGATATGTGCAAATCTTGGAGCGTCTTTTGCATTTAGTTTTCATTTTTATTTTATGCACCATGCTAGTATGAGATGGTCCTTGGTTGATTTATAGAATGCTCATTGCACTTCACTGAAATCTTTTGAGTATGGCTTTATAGAATGCTTCATGTGCTTCACTTATATCATTTGAAGTTTGGATTGCCTGTTTCTCTTTACATAAACAACCGCCATTTGTAGAATGCTCTTTTGCTTCACTTATATTTGTTAGAGCATGGACATATCTTTTGTAGAAAGAATTAAACTCTCTTGCTTCACTTATATCTATTTAGAGAGATGACAAGAACTGGTCATTCACATGGTTAGTCATAAAACCCTACATAAAACTTGTAGATCACTGAATATGATGTGTTTGATTCCTTGCAATAGTTTTGCGATATAAAGGTGGTGATATTAGAGTCATGCTAGTCGAGTAATTGTGAAATTGAGAAATACTTGTGTTGAGGTTTGCAAGTCCCGTAGCATGCACGTATGGTGAACCGTTATGTAACAAAGTCGGAGCATGAGGTGTTTATTGATTGTCTTCCATATGAGTGGCGGTCGGGGATGAGCGATGGTCTTTTCCTACTAATCTACCCCCCTAGGAGCATGCACGTAGTACTTTGTTTTGATGACTAATAGATTTTTGCAATAAGTATGTGTGTTCTTTATGACTAATGTTGAGTCCATGGATTATACGCACTCTCACCCTTCCATCATTGCTAGCCTCTTGATTGCAGTGCATTGCCATTTCTCACCTCGAGAATTGGTGCAAACTCCGCCGGTGCATCCAAACCCCGTGATACGATACGCTCTATCACACATAAACCTCCTTATATCTTCCTCAAAACAGCCACCATACCTACCTATTATGGCATTTCCATAGCCATTCCAAGATATATTGCCATGCAACTTCCATCATCATCATATACATGACTTGAGCATTTATCGTCATATTGTTTTGCATGATCGTAAGATAGCTAGCATGATGTTTTCATGGCTTGTCCGTTTTTTGATGTCATTGCTACGCTAGATCATTGCACATCCTTAAGACATCACGGAGGCATTCATACAGAGTCATATCTTTGTTCTAGATATCGAGTTGTAATATTGAGTTGTAAGTAAATAAAAGTGTGATGATCATCATTATTAGAGCATTTCCCCAGTGAGGAAAGGATGATGGAAACTATGATTCCCCCACAAGTCGGGATGAGACTCCGGACGAAAAAAAAGAGAAAGGCCAAAAAAAGAGAAGGCCCAAAAAAAGGAAAAAAACAAAAAACAAAAAAATGAGAGAAAAAGAGAGAAGGGGAAATGTTACTATCCTTTTTACCACACTTGTGCTTCAAAGTAGCACCATGTTCTTCATATAGAGAGTCTCTTGAGTTATCACATTCATATACTAGTGGGAATTTTCATTATAGAACTTGGCTTGTATATTCCAACGATGGGCTTCCTCAAATGCCCTAGGTCTTCATGAGCAAGCAAGTTGGATGCACACCCACTTAGTTTCAGTTTGAGCTTTCATACACTTATAGCTCTAGTGCATCCGTTGCATGGCAATCCCTACTCCTCACATTGACATCAATTGATGGGCATCTCCATAGCCCATTGATTAGCCGCGTCGATGTGAGACTTTCTCCTTTTTTGTCTTCTCCACATGACCCCCATCATCATATTCTATTCCACCTATAGTGCTATGGCTCACGCTCACGTATTGCGTGAAAGTTGAAAAGGTTTGAGAAACGTCAAAAGTATGAAACAATTGCTTGGCTTGTCAGCGGGGTTGTGCATGATGTGAATATTTTGTGTGGTGAAGATGGAGCATAGCCAGACTATATGATTTTGTAGGGGTGAGCTTTCTTTGGCTATGTTATTTCAATAAGACATAATTGCTTGGTTGGTATGCTTGAAGTATTATTGTTTTTATGTCAAACGATAGACTATTGCTTTGAATAACTCGTGTCTTAATATTCATGCCATGATTAGACATATGATCAAGATTATGCTAGGTAGCATTCCACATCAATTTTTTTTATCATTTACCTACTCGAGGACGAGCAGGAATTAAGCTTGGGGATGCTGATATGTCTCTGTCGTATCTATAATTTTTGATTGTTCCATGCCAATATTATTCAACTTTTTCATATACTTTTTGGCAACTTTTTATACTATTTTTGGGACTAACATATTGATCCAAAGGCTCAAAGTGCCAGTTCATGTCTGTTGCATGTTTTTGGTTTCGCAGAATATTCATATCAAACGGAGTCCAAATGGGATAAAAACAGACGGAGCTTATTTTTGGAATATTTGGAAAATCTGGGAGAAAGGTCAACGCGAAATGGTGTTCGAGGTGGCCACGAGGCAGGGGCCCACGCCTGCATTTCAGAGGGCGCGCCCACCCTCGTGGGCCACCCGTAAGGCGATTGATGCCCTTCTTCAAGCAAGAAAGCTATTTTTTGGTAAAAATCATGGCGAAGGTTTCAGTCCAATCGGAGTTACGGATCTCCATATATACCCTAAACGGTGAAAGGGCACCGTAATGTAACGCGTAAAGCAGAGAGAACAGAGAGATAGATCCAATCTCGAGGGGCTCTCGCCTCCCACGCCATGGAGGCCAAGGACCAGAGGGGAAACCCTTCTCCCATCTAGGGAGGAGGTCAAGGAAGAAGAAGACGAAGGGCCCCCCTCTTCCCTTCTCTTCCGGTGGCGCCGGAACACCGCCGTGGCCATCATCATCACCGCAATCTTCACCAAGAACTTCACCGCCATCATCACCAACTCTTCCCCCCTCCATGCAGCATTGTAACCTCTCTCTTACCCGCTGTAATCTCTACTTAAACATGGTGCTCAACGCTATATATTATTTCCCAATGATGTATGGCTATCCTATGATGTTTGAGTAGATCTGTTTTGTCCTAATGGCTATTTGATGATCAAGATTGGTTTGATTTGCATGTTTTATTATTGGTGTTGTCCTATGGTGCTCTCCGTGTCGCGCAAGCATGAGGGATTCCCGCTGTAGGGTTTGCAATATGTTTATGATTTGCTTATGGTGGGTGGCGTGAGTGAGAGAAGCACAGACCCGAGTAAGTAGGTTGTTTGCGTATGTGATAAAGGGGACTTGATGCTTTAATTCTATGGTTGGGTTTTACCTTAATGATCTTTAGTAGTTGCGGATGCTTGCTAGAGTTCCAATCATAAGTGCATATGATCCAAGTAGAGAAAGTATGTTAGCTTATGCCTCTCCCTCAAATAAAATTGCAATAATGATTACCGGTCTAGTTATCGATTACCTAGGGACAAAAAACTTTCTCGTAACAAAAAGCTCTCTACTATAACTAATTTAGCTGTGTCTTTATCTAAACAGCCCCTAGTTTTTATTTACTCGCTCTTTACTTTCTTGCAAACCTATCCAAAACAACTACAAAGTACTTCTAGTTTCATACTTGTTTCCGGTAAAGCGAACGTCAAGCGTGCGTAGAGTTGTATCGGTGGTCGATAGAACTTGAGGGAATATTTGTTCTATCTTTAGCTCCTCGTTGGGTTCGACACTCTTACTTATCGAAAGACGCTACAATTGATCCCCTATACTTGTGGGTTATCAGCGCCCTAGGGGGGGGCGCCCTCCACCCTCGTGACCGCCTCTCTTCTTTCTTGACGTAGGGTCTAGGTCTCCTGGATCATATTCGGTGAGAAAATCACGTCCCCGAAGGTTTCATTCCGTTTGGACTCCGTTTGATATTCCGTTTCTTCGAAACACTGAAATAGGCAAAAAAAACAACAATTCTGGGCTGGGCCTCCGATTAATAGGTTAGTCCCAAAAGTAATATAAAAGTGGAAAATAAAGCCCAATATGGTCCAAAACAGTAGATAATATAGCATGCAATCAAAAATTATAGATACGTTGGAGACGTATCAACGCTCTATCACACATAAGCCTCCTTATATCTTCCTGAAAACAGTCACCATACCTACCTATTATGCCATTTCCATAGCCATTCCGAGATATATTGCCATGCAACTTTTCCAACGTTCCGTTTATTATGACATGCTTCATCATTGTCATATTGCTTTGCATGATCATGTAGTTGACATCGTATTTGTGGCAAGGCCACCATGCATAATTTTTCATACATGTCACTCTTGATTCATTGCCCATCCTGGTACACCGCTGGAGGGACTCATATGGAGTCATATTTTGTTCTAGTATCGATTTGTAATCCTTGAGTTGTAAATAAATAGAAGTGTGATGATCATCATTACTAGAGCATTGTCCCGTGTGAGGAAATAAAAAAAGGAAGGCCAAAAAAAGGGGGGGAGAAAGGCCAAATAGAAAAAAAGAGAAGGCCCAAAAAAATGAGACAAAAAGAGAGAAGCGACAATGCTACTATCCTTTTTCCACACTTGTGCTTCAAAGTAGCACCATGATCTTCATGATAGAGTCTCTTATTTTGTCACTTTCATATACTAGTGGGAATTTTTTATTATAGAACTTGGCTTGTATATTCCAACAATGGGCTTCCTCAAATGCCCTAGGTCTTCGTGGAGCAAGCAAGTTGGATGCACACCCACTTAGTTTCTTTTGTTGAGCTTTCATACATTTATAGCTCTAGTGCATCCGTTGCATGGCAATCCCTACTCCTCGCATTGACATCTATTGATGGGCATCTCCATAGCCCGTTGATTAGCCGCGTCGATGTGAGACTTTCTCCTTTTTTGTCTTCTCCACACAACCTCCATCATCATATTCTATTCCACCCATAGTGCTATGTCCATGGCTCGCGCTCATGTATCACGTGAAAGTTGAAAAAGTTTAAGAATACTAAAGTATGAAACAATTGCTTGGCTTGTCATCGGGGTTGTGCACGATGAGAGCATTTTGTGTGACGAAAATGAAGCATGGCCAAACTATATGATTTTGTAGGGATATGCTTTCTTTGGCTATGTTATTTTGAGAAGACATAATTGCTTAGTTAGTATGCTTGAAGTATTATTATTATTATGTCAATATTAAACTTTTGTCTTGAATCTTTCAGATCTGAACATTCATGCCACAATAAAGAAAATTACATTGAAAATTATGTTAGGTAGCATTCCACATAAAAAATTCTGTTTTTATCATTTACGTACTCGAGGACGAGCAGGAATTAAGCTTGGGGATGATGATATGTCTGCAACCTATCTATATTTTTTTTATTGTTCCATGCTATTATATTATCTGTTTTGGATGTTTAATGGGCTTTATTGTGCTCTTTTATATTATTTTTGGGACTTACCTATTAACCAGAGGCCTAGTGCCAGTTGCTGTTTTTTTTGCCTATTTCAGTGTTTCGTAGAAAAGGAATATCAAACGGAATCCAAACGGAACGAAACCTTCGGGAGGATCTTTCTTGGAACAAACGTAATCCAGGAGACTTGGAGTGGAAGTCAGAGACGCAACGAGGCGGCCACGAGGCAGGAGGGCGCGCCCCCACCCTCGTGGGACCCTCGTAGCTCCACCGACCTATTTCTTTCGCCTATATATACTCTTATACCCTGAAAACATCCAGGGGAGCCACGAAACCACTTTTCCACCGCCGCAACCTTCTGTACCCATGAGATCCCATCTTGGGGCCTTTTTCGGTGATCTCACGGAGGGGATTCGATCACGGAGGGCTTCTACATCAACACCATAGCCTCTCCGATGATGTGTGAGTAGTTTACCACAGACCTTCGGGTCCATAGTTATTAGCTAGATGGCTTCTTCTCTCTCTTTGGTTCTCAATACAATGTTCTCCTCGTTGTTCTTGGAGATCTATTCGATGTAATACTTTTTGCGGCGTGTTTGTCGAGATCCGATGAATTGTGGGTTTATGATGAATATTATCTATGAACAATATTTGATTCTTCTCTGAATTCTTATATACATGATTTGCTATCTTTGCAAGTCTCTTCGAATTATCAGTTTGGTTTGGCCTACTAGATTGATCTTTCTTGCAATGGGAGAAGTGCTTAGCTTTGGGTTCAATCTTGCGGTGCTCGATCCCAAAGGATGTAAAGGGAACCGACACATATTGTATTGTTGCCATCGAGGATAAAAAGATGGGGTTTATATCATATTGCTTGAGTTTATCCCTCTACATCATGTCATCTTGCTTAATGGGTTACTCTGTTCTTATGAACTTAATACTCTAGATGCTTGCTGGATAGCGGTCGATGTGTGGAGTAATAGTAGTAGATGCAGAATCGTTTTGGTCTACTTGACACGTACGTGATGCCTATGTTCATGATCATGCCTAGATATTCTCATAACTATGCGCTTTTCTATCAATTGCTCGGCAGTAATTTGTTCACCCACCGTAATATATGCTATCTTGAGAGAAGCCACTTGTGAATCCTATGGCCCCAGGGTCTACTTTACATCATATAACTTTCCGATCTATAATTCTAGTTTACTATTTATTTTGCAATCTTTACTTTTCAATCTATACAAAAAAATACCAAAAATATTTATCTTATTATCTTTTATCAGATCTCACTTTTGCAAGTGGCCGTGAAGGGATTGACAACCCCTTTATCGCGTTGGTTGCAAGGTTCTTGATTGTTTGTGCAGGTACTAGGCGATTTGCGTGTAGTCTCCTACTGGATTGATACCTTGGTTCTCAAAAACTGAGGGAAATACTTACGCTACTTTGTTGCATCACCCTTTCCTCTTCAAGGGAAATCAACGCATGCTCAAGAGGTAGCAGGTACGTGGACACACTCTCCCGTCTCGTTGCTATGCATCTCCTAGATAGATCTTGCGTGATCGTAGGAATTTTTTTGAATTACTATGTTCCCCTATAGTGGTATCAGAGCCAGGTCTATGCGTAGATGATATATGCACGAGTAGAACACAGATTGTTGTTGTATAGCACGAGTAGATGATATATGCGTTGTTGTGGGCGATAATGGTCATACTGCTTACCACCAACGTCTTACTTTGATTCGGCGGTATTGTTGGATGAAGCGGCCCAGACCGACATTACATGACCGCGTTCATGAGACTGGTTCTACCGACGTGCTTCGCACACAGGTGGCTGGCGGGTGTCTGTTTCTCCAACTTTAGTTGAATCGAGTTTGACTACGGCTGGTCCTTGTTGAAGGTAAAAACAACACACTTGACGAAAAATCGTTATGGTTTTCATGCATAGGTAAGAACGGTTCTTGCTAGAAGCCCGTAGCAGCCACGTAAAACTTGCAACAACAACGTAGAGGACGTCTAACTTGTTTTTGCAGGGCATGCTGTGATGTGATATGATCAAGACGTGATGAGATATAAATTGTTGTATGAGATGATCATGTTTTGTAAAAGTTATCGGCAACTGGCAGGATCCTTATGGTTGTCGCTTTATTGTATGAAATGCAATCGCCATGTAATTGCTTTACTTTATCACTAAGTGGAAGCGATAGTCGTAGAAGCAATAGTTGGCGAGACGACAACGATGCTATGATGGAGATTAAGCTGTCAAGCGGTGGCGATGGAGATCATGATGGTGCTTTGGAGATGGAGATCAAAGGCACAAGATGATGATGGCCATATCATGTCACATATTTTGATTGCATGTGATGTTTATCTTTTATGCATCTTATTTTGCTTAGTACGTCGGTAGCATTACAGGATGATCCCTCACTAAAATTCAAGGTATAAGTGTTCTCCCTGAGTATGCACCGTTCCTACAGTTCATCGTGCCGAGACACCACGTGATGATCGGGTGTGATAAGCTCTACGTTCACATACAATGGGTGCAAGCCAGTTTTGCACGTGCAGAATACTCGGGTTAAACTTGACGAGCCTAGCATATGCAGATATGGCCTCGGAACACTGAGACCGAAAGGTCGAACGTGAATCACATAGTAGATATGATCAACATAGTGATGTTCACCATTGAAAACTACTCCATCTCACGTGATGATCGGACATGGTTTAGTTGATATGGATCACGTGATCATTTAGATGACTAGAGGGATGTCTATCTAAGTGGGAGTTCTTAAGTAATATGATAATTACTTTAATTTATCATGAACTTAGTACCTGATAGTTTTTGCATGTGTATGTTGTTGTAGATCAATGGCCCGTGCTACCGTTCCTTTGAATTTTAATGCGTTACTAGAGAAAGCTAAGTTGAAAGATGATGGTAGCAACTACACGGACTGGGTCCATAACTTGAGGATTATCCTCATTGCTGCACAGAAGAATTACGTCCTGGAAGCACCGCTAGGTGCAAGACCCGCTGCAGGAGCAATTGCGGACGTTATGAACGTCTGGCAGAGCAAAGGTGATGACTACTCGATAGTTCAGTGTGCCATGCTTTGCGGCTTAGAATCGGGACTTCAAAGACGTTTTGAGTGTCATGGAGCATATGAAATGTTCCAAGGAGTTGAAGTTAATATTTCAAGCAAATGCCCGAATTGAGAGATATGAAGTCTCCAATAAGTTCTATAGCTGCAAAATGGAGGAGAATAGTTCTGTCAGTGAACATATACTCAGAATGTCTGGGTACCACAACCACTTGACTCAACTGGAGTTAATCTTCCTAATGATAGTGTCATTGATGAGTTCTTCAATCATCGCCACCAAGCTATAAAAGCTTCGTGATGAACTATAATATGCAAGGGATGGATAAGACAATTCCCGAGCTCTTCGTGATGCTAAAGGTCATGGAGGTAGAAATCAAGAAGGAGCATCAAGTGTTGATGGTTAACAAGACCACTAGTTTCAAGAAAAAGGGCAAAGGGAAGAAGAGGAACTTCAAGAAGAACGGCAAGCAAGTTGCTTCTCAAGTGAAGAAGCCCAAGTTTGGACCTAATCCTGAAAGTGAGTGCTTCTACTGCAAAGGGACTGGTCACTTGAAGTGGAACTGACCCAAGTATTTGGCGGATAAGAAGGATGGCAAAGTGAAAGGTATATTTGATATACATGTTATTGATGTGTACCTTACTAATGCTCATAGTAGCGCCTGGGTATTTGATACTGGTTCTGTTGCTCATATTTGCAACTCGAAACAGGGGCTACAGATTAAACAAAGATTGGCTAAGGACGAGGTGACGATGCGCGTGGGAAATGGTTCAAAAGTCGATGTGATCGCCGTCAGGATGCTACCTCTACATCTACCTTTGGATTAGTTTTACACCTGAATAATTGTTATTTGGTGCCAGCATTAAGCATGAACATTATATCTGGATCTTGTTTGATGCGAGACGGTTATTCATTTAAATCAGAGAATAATGGTTGTTCTATTTGTATGAGTAATATCTTTTATGGTCATGCACCCTTGATGAGTGGTCTATTTTTGTTGAATCTCAATTGTAGTGATACACATATTCATAATATTGGAGCCAAAAGATGCAAGGTTAATAATGATAGTGCAACTTATTTGTGGCACTGCCATTTAGGTCATATTGGTGTAAAGTGCATGAAGAAACTCCATGCTGGTGGACTTTTGGAATTACTTGATTATGAATCACTTGATGCTTGCGAACCATGCCTCATGGGCAAGATGACTAAGACTCCGTTCTCTGGAACAATGGAGCGAGCAACTGACTTACTGGAAATAATACATACTGATGTATGCGGTCCAATAAGTATTGAGGCTCACGGCGGGTATCGTTATTTTCTGACCTTCATAGATGATTTAAGCAGATATGGGTATATCTACTTAATGAAACATAAGTCTAAAACATTTGAAAAGTTCAAAGAATTTCAGAGTGAAGTGGAAAATCATCGTAACAAGAAATAAAGTTTCTACGATCTAATCGTGGAGGTGAATATTCGAGTTATCAGTTTGGTCTTCATTTGAAACAATGTGGAACAGTTTCGCAACTCACACCACCTGGAACACCACAGCGTAATGGTGTGTCCGAACATCGTAACCGTACTTTATTAGATATGGTGCGATCTATGATGTCTCTTACTGATTTACCGCTATCATTTTGGGGTTATGCTTTAGAGACGGATACATTCACATTAAATAGGGCACCATCTAAATCCACTGAGACGACACCATATGAACTGTGATTTGGCAAGAAACCTAAGTTGTCGTTTCTTAAAGTTTGGGGCTGCGATGCTTATGTGAAAAAGCTTCAACCTGATAAGCTCGAACCCAAATCAGAGAAATGTGTCTTCATAGGATACCCAAAGGAGACTGTTGGGTACACCTTCTATCACAGATCCGAAGGCAAGATATTCGTTGCTAAGAATGGATCCTTTCTAGAGAAGGAGTTTCTCTCGAAAGAAGTGAGTGGGAGGAAAGTAGAACTTGATGAGGTACTTGTACCTTCTCCCGAATTGGAAAGTAGTTCATCACAGAAATCAGTTCTGGTGATTCCTACACCAATCAGTGAGGAAGCTAATGATGATGATCATGAAACTTCATATCAAGTTACTACCGAACCTCGTAGGTCAACCCGAGTACGATCCGCACCAGAGTGGTATGGTAATCCTGTTCTGGAGGTCATGTTACTTGACCATGACGAAACAACGAACTATGAGGAAGCAATGATGAGCCCAGATTCCCCGAAATGGCTTGAGGCCATGAAATCTGAGATGGGATCCATGTATGAGAACAAAGTGTGGACTTTGGTTGACTTGCCCGATGATCGGCAAGCCGTAGAGAATAAATGGATCTTTAAGAAGAAGACTGACGATGATGGTAATGTTACTGTCTACAAAGCTCGACTTGTTGTGAAAGGTTTTCGACAAGTTCAAGGAGTTGACTACGATGAGACCTTCTCACCCGTAGCGATGCTTAAGTCTGTCCGAATCATGTTAGCAATTGCCGCATTGTATGATTATGAAATTTGGCAAATGGATGTCAAAACTGCATTCCTTAATGGACATCTTAAAGAAGAGTTGTATATGATGCAACCATAAGGTTTTGTCGATCCTAAAGGTGCTAATAAAGTGCGCAAGCTCCAGCGATCCATTTATGGACCGGTGCAAGCCTCTCGGAGTTGGAATATATGCTTTGCTAGTGTGATCAAAGCATATGGTTTTATACAGACTTTGGGAGAAGCATGTATTTACAAGAAAGTGAGTGGGAGCACTGTAGCATTTCTAATATTATATGTGGATGACATATTGTTGATTGGAAATAATACAGAATTTCTGGATAGCATAAAAGGATACTTGAATAAGAATTTTTCAATGAAAGACCTCGGTGAAGCTGCATATATATTGGGCATGAAGATCTATAGGATAGATACGCTTAATTAGACTTTCACAAAGCACATACCTTGATAAATTTTTGAAGAAGTTCAAAATGGATCAGTCAAAGAAAGGGTTCTTGCCTGTGTTACAAGGTGTGAAGTTGAGTCAGACTCAATGTCTGACGACTGCAGAAGATAGAGAGAAAATGAAATTCATTCCCTATGCCTCAGCCATAGGTTCTATCATGTATGCAATGTTGTGTACGGACACGATGTGTGCCTTGCTATAAGTTTAGCGGGGAGGTACCAAAGTAATCCAGGAGTGGATCACTGGACAACGGTCAAGAACATCCTGAAATACCTGAAAAGGACTAAGGATATGTTTCTCGTTTATGGAGGTGACAAAGAGCTTGTCGTAAATGGTTACGTCGATGCAAGCTTTGACACTGATCTGGATGACTCTAAGTCACAAACCGGATATGTATTTATATTGAATGGTGGAGCTGTCAGTTGGTGCAGTTCCAAGCAGAGCGTCGTGGCGGGATCTACGTGTGAAGCGGAGTACATAGCTGCTTCGGAAGCAGCAAATGAAGGAGTCTGGATGAAGGAGTTCATATTCGATCTAGGTGTAATACCTAGTGCATCGGGTCCAATTGAAATCTTTTGTGACAATACTGGAGCAATAGCCTTGGCGAAGGAATCCAGATTTCACAAGAGAACCAAACACATCAAGAGACGCTTCAATTGTTGGGGAACGTAGTATTTCAAATTTTTTGCCTACGATCACACAAGATCTATCTAGGAGAAGCATAGCAACGAGCAGGGAGAGTGCGTCCACGTACCCTCGTAGACCGAAAGCGGAAGCATTTAGTAACTCTTCATGATCCAACCGATCAAGTACTGAACGCACGGCACCTCCGCGATCTGCACACGTTCAGCTCGGTGACGTCCCACGAACTCTTGATCCAGCTGAGGTCATGGGAGAGTTTCGTCAGCACGACGGCATGGTGACGGTGATGATGAAGTTACCGGCGCAGGGCTTCGCCTAAGCACTACGACGATATGACCGAGGTGTAAAACTGTGGAGGGGGCACGACAACGGTTAAGATCAACTTTGATGTGTTCTAGGGTGCCCCCCTCCCCGCGTATATAAAGGAGGGAGGGGGAGGTCGGCCGGACCTCATAGGCGCGCCAAGGGGGGAGGAATCCTCCTCCTAGTAGGAGTAGGACTCCCCCCTTTCCTAGTCCTACTAGGAAAAGAAGGAAGGAGGGGGAAAGAGAAGGAAAAAGGGGGCGCCGCCCCTCCCGCTAGTCCAATTCGGACAAGGCCCTGATACGTCTACAACGTATCTATAATTTTTGATGTATTCATGCCATGTTTATAATATTTCTACATGATTTTGGTATGATTTGGTTAGAACTAACCCGGACTGACGCTGTTTTCAGCAGAACTACCGTGGTGTTTTTGTGCAGAAATAAAAGTTCTCGGAATGCGCTAAAAATCAACGGAGATTTTTTCTGGAAAATATAAAAAATACTGGAACAAAGGGTTACCGAAGGGGAGTCCCGTGGGCCCCATGAGGGTGGAGGGCGCGCCCACCCCCCTGGGGCGTGCCCCCTGCCTCATGGACTCCCTGTGGGCCCCCCTGACTTGTTCTCGACGCCAACCTCTCCTATAAATCCCCAAACTTCCAGAACTTAACCTAGACCGAGAGTTCCGCCGCCGCAAGCCTCTGTAGCCCCCCAAAACCAATCGGGACCCTGTTCCGGCACCCTGCCAGAGGGGGGATCCCTCACCGGTGGCCATCTTCATCATCCCGGCGCTCTCCATTACGAGGAGGGAGTAGTTCACCCTCGGGGCTAAGGGTATGTACCAGTAGCTATGTGTTTGATCTCTCTCTCTCTATCTCTCTCGTGTTCTTGATTTGGCACGATCTTGATGTACCGCGAGCTTTGCTATTATAGTTGGATCTTATGATGTTTCTCCCCCTCTACTCTCTTGTAATGGATTGAGTTTTCCCATCGAAGTTATCTTATCGGATTGAGTCTTTAAGGATTTGAGAACACTTGATGTATGTCTTGCATGTGCTTATCAGTGGTGACAATGGGATATTCATGTGATCTACTTGATGTATGTTTTGGTGATCAACTTGTGGGTTCAGTGACCTTGTGAACTTATGCATAGGGGTTGGCACACGTTTTTGTCTTGACTCTCCGGTGGAAACTTTGGGGCTCTCTTTGAAGTTCTTTGTGTTGGTTGAATAGATGAATCTGAGATTGTGTGATGCATATCATATAATCATACCCACGGATACTAGAGGTGACATTGGAGTATCTAGGTGACATTAGGGTTTTGGTTGATTTGTGTCTTATGGTGTTATTCTAGTCTAAATGCTTCCGCTTTCGGTCTACGAGGGTACGTGGACACACTCTCCCATCTCATTGCTATGCATCTCGTAGATAGATCTTGCGTGATCGTAGGAATTTTTTTGAATTACTACGTTCCCCTATAGTTGTTGTGTGCATGATCAAGTATCGTCTCTTTTATTGGGCATGCATGCAAAAACCGAGTTGGTGATGATGGTGTGCCTGCCATCTTGTAATATAGACCGTCCGATTATCTGACAGATAGAAAGCAAACTATGACAATTTTACAAAAGACACCCGCACCTCTCTTCCCATTTATAGTATGATTGGTTTGCTGCCAATATTTGGCTTGCCAAATATTGGCAATACCAAGACTTGCCAAATATTGGCAACTTTATGTGAGATAGGCAAGACAACTCGGTAACCAACCAAGTAGTAGCCAATGTTTGGCACAATGCCAAACATTGGCATGGCTATTTTGGCACCAAACCAATTATACTCTTACAGACAAGGCCTTGCCTCGTTCATCCTTATCTCCCACAACCTCATTGCTGAGCAATTAAAAAAGGAAGTCTCTCGAACAATCTAGCATGGTGGCCGCTGCCGCCTGTCGGCGCCGTCCATCCCCATGCCTCCGCCCAGTCCGACCACCAGTCACCACCACGCTCCACTCCTCCTCACCTTATCTCTCATCTTTCATTTTTTTGATGAAATTCTCGAGATACCAGTTTTCCGATAAAATTCTCGAGATATCATTAGTTTCTATACATGGGATTGCTCCTGCATGGATCAATCACAACAGGTGTTGTGTAAAAAAATTCATATTGATGTTCCGTGCAATGCACGAGCATCTTGCTAGTTAATTTTGCAAGGCACAGTATCGCAATAAGCAAGATGACACAATCTAGACAGGAATAAGTCAATTAATATGGGGAAACCCATCGTTTTATCCTTAGTGGCAACAAACAATACATGTCTTGGCCCTTATTGTCACTGACGAGGACATGTATTAGGGGTAGGGTAACAGGCCTGACCTAAAGACCCTACCCATGGACACCATACACTTTGTCTTTGGGCCTGGGCGGATCGCCCGTCGGATGTACCGCAACTTGAAAGTCACTCGGACGGCAACGACCACTGAACCACGGCACTCCACTCGACGAGCTCATTCCACTCGGCCGTGTAACTCACTTTCCGGATATCACGAAGACCAAGATGAGTCGACATAGCGGTTTTGTAGTGGGCAGGCATTATGGCATTGATGCTCAACAATGTAACATAGGAGGAGAGGGGGAGGCGCACTCTATATAAGCCACCCCCACCACTAGACTAGGGGCTTTTTTCTTCCACCTCTTTCTCTCCCTCTCTAGTCTTCGGACTTAGCTCAGGCATGGGGACCCGTTCCTCTCTCTCTCACACACACATTGTAATCTCCGGATACATACTAAGATAAAACAAAGCCTCTCCGGAGCACGAGACGTAGGGTTGTTATCTCCATCGTGAGAGGCCCGAACTCGCTAAAACCACCGTGTCACCCATATGCATCTCGATAGATCATGCTCCTTTACCCTACCCCCTCTCTATTGTCAGAATCGTTACCACGACAGTTGGCGCCCACCGTGGGGCATGGCATCTATCGAGCCATGATGCAAATGGTTTCTTATTCATCTGTATTTACTTTTCTTTGATATATCACATACTGTTCATCTCCACAGCGAGCTTCTAAAGCATCACAAAAAGGGGTAAATTACATCTTTTACTCGACACTGTGGGCATGCATGATCGATCATGGATCGAGAGTAAGAAGAAGAGAGGGCATCAGGCATGGAGGAAGACCACCTCATCTTCCCGATGGCCTGACGCGGCATGCTGCAGTGACGATCCGGCTCCCGTGTGGATGTTCGGTGAAGTCTACGACCTCTGCAACCGCTCCATCGACTCCATCAGCGTTGGCCCGCTCCTTCCTCCGATCGTCCGCTTGAGCATGGTCTCTGCGACCAACTGCCCGGCTTCCCACACGGCAGGGCACCGCATGGACGGTGCGCTCCACACGGCGCATCTGTCGAGGCGATCCGCTACCCGCAAACGACGAGCCCTCCCACAGCGTCGCTGCCCGGCATGGCTTCCATGATAGTGGCGCTGGCCCGACGCTGCAGTGTCGAGGCTAGCTGCGCCCATGCGCTGGCGACTCCTTCCGCCGCCCGGTACTACCTCTTTGCAACGTCCCGTCGGGGCACAAGGCCGATGTGGCAATAAATCGGCAGGGAGATAAATGGCCCCCGTGGAAGAAGGAAACTTCCATCACATGCAGAATGGTATTATCTCTTGCTTAATCTCTACCTAATAATAAAGAGAATTGGGTTTCTGCCGTACGTCACAAAAACTACCCTCGAAGTTGCCCTAAATTACCCACTATGCCACCTATAAGTGAAAAAAATGATTCAGTTTTTTTTTCTTGAAGGCCGCCGCGGGGTTTGATTATTACAGAGTGGTACCCTAATAAAACACAAGCAGAAGTGTGCTGCACTGGTCTGTGCTTCGACACATCATGTGGGAGACCTGGGTTTGATCCCCGGTTCACCCCTTTCCTCTTTTTTTTTCTGCAAGGGGTCGTCCTTCTCCCGCACATGTTACAGGTGTGATGTCTCCATTCTGTTTTTTTCCTTTTTTTTTACTTTTTTTCTTCTTATTTTTATTTATGTTTTTCTCTTTTAAATTCAATGGAAAAATTCCAAATTTTAAAAGGTTGTGAGTTGAATTTTGCATAGAAATCGTAAAATGTTCGCGAACTGTTTTCTTTTCCTTTTTTTACTTTTTCTTCTTCTTATTTCTGTTTATGTTTTTCTCTTTTAAATTCAATGAAAAAATTCCAAATTTTAAAAGGTTGTGAGTTGAATTTTGTATAGAAATCGTAAAATGATCGCGAACTCAGAAAATGGTAGAGAAATCATAAAATAAATAAGATTAAGAAACTGTTTGCATAGTATAAAACATTATTTCAAAACAAATATTCATGATTTTTAAAAGGTGATCGTGAATTCAAAACATATTCAACAATTTGAAAATTATGTCCATAAAATTTTAGAAAATGTTTGCAAAAATTCAAGCAGATACGTAAATAACGAAAAGACGAACCATCACTTAAATATTTTTTAGGGGATACATAGAGGTTGTTTTATGATTTTATTTAGTCCATGACGCATCGGTTAAAAAGGGGTTTTAGTGTTCTATACAATGCTTGCTCCCAGAAAAATTGACACAACTTTCTATGGCGCAATGCTAGGTCAAGATGAGGCGTAGTTTATGACATGACATTTTAAAAGTCCTTATCTCATCCTGACATAGTCTAATTGTTTTTCCCCATTGCAACGCACGGACATATTTGCTATATCTCTACCTAATAGAGGATAAGCGGCAACATAATATAATATCTCGCAAAAATAAAGGAGATGGACCTATTGTGATCTTGAGTGATGGTTGTTGGGTTAAGAGCGTGTGTTATGTTTTCTCTTTCGTTGCAACGCACGGGCTCTTTTGCTAGTTAACACTAATTAACGCTTCTTGCATGCAGATCGTGTGTACAAATACTGGGCGTCGGCAATTGACTGCAGGCCATCTCCACTAGCATCGCCTGGTCCAAATCGCTAAACTTAAACGGGCAGTGGACCTCCCACGTTTTGGCGATGAACCGCGTGCATGAAGATAAATGACCCGTGGAAGAAGGAAACTTTCATTGCATGCAGTACGGGGCTTTTACTCTTTGCTTAATTAGTGCTAACGCCTCTTGCATGCAGATCCTGGACGTGAGCAATTCCCTCAATGCGTTGGTTGACACCGCTGGATCCTGTCCGCCTGCAAGCCGGATAGAGCTGCCCGCGCTAAACCTGACCAGCGCCTCCGAGCTCAGCACTCTGCGTCGGCCTCCCAGCTGGCTCCACACCGACCGAATCGCAGCTCAGCTGTGGTCCACTCGGACGGCGCCCACTCCGCCGTGAAGTCTTTGAGTTCACTCGGCCGGCTAATGTCCAGGTTCATTCAGCCGGCTAACCCAGAGATGGTTTTTGCACTCTGAACAACTAACGTGCAGATTATTCGGTTGAATTTTGCTTCCAGATGACTAGCAGGGGACTCAGCCGCCCCGCGCCTCGCTGCTTCGTTGGACACGTCTTCGTCAACCGGCCTTCTGGCGGGGCGCGGGCGCATACTCCCTCCGGCATCACCCTCCGGCAACTAGCTCACTCGGGCCAAACTGGATCACTGATGTTTGGCCGCCCCTAGGATGCTGGACATATCAAGGCTTACTGAGACGAACGAGGCGGCCCGACTGACTCATCATTTATTCCACTCGGCCGATGGCGTGGCGACCAGATCGCAGACCAGCTGAGGTTCACTCGGCCGATTCATGCTTTCACTTGGCCGGCTAACGAACAGCCACTTGACAGAGGATTAAAGTTCTTCTCCTCCCCGGTCATTTACAGTTTAATTTTTAAATTACTATATAATTGCTTAACAGTTCCTTTTCTGTTCGAACCCAGGTTCATTCGGACGGGACTAAAGCTCACTTGAATGACCATCCACTTGAACGGTTTGCATGCATGCTCCGACGAAGTAACTTGGATGGTTAACAAACCATTGCGATAGTCGGACAGGGACGTTTTAGTCCAGCAATCACTCGGACGCCCCGTCGCCACTCCGTGGCACGCTCTACATCGTCCAGACACCCCGCGCGGATCGGCACTCCGCGAGACGCGTCTACATCACTCGGACGCCCTGCGCGCATCGTCGCTCCGGGGCACACGCGTTTACATCATCCGGACGCCCCGCGCGCATCGTCACTCCACGGCACACGTCTACATCGCCCGGACGCCCCATGCGTCGCCATTTCGCTGGTCGTGTCTACACCACTCGACCGCCCCTCGCGTCGCCACCCCGTGGGACGCGTCTACATCACTCGGACGCCCCACGCGCATCGTCACTCCGCGGCACACGTCTACTTCACCCGGACGCCCCGCGCGTCGTCACTCCACGGGACGCGTCTACTTTACTCTGACGCCCCGAGCATTGCCACTCTGCGGGACAGTCTACATCACTCGACCGCCCGTGCGTCGCCACCCCGCAGGACGCGTCTACATCACTCCGACGCCCCGCGCATCGTCACCCCGCGGCACACGCCTACTTCACCTGGACGCTCCGCGCGTCGTCACTCCACGGGACGCGTCTGCTTTACTCGGCCGCCTCGCGCGTCGCCATTCAGTTTGTCACCTCATCACCACTCGGCCGCCCTGCGCGTCGCCACTCGGTTGGTCACCTCATCACCACTCGGCCTCCCCGCGCGTCGCCTTCGGTTGGTCACCTCATCACCACTCGGCCGCCCCGCGCGTCGCCATCGGTTGGTCACCTCATCACCATTCGGCCGTCCCGCGCGTCGCCACTCGGTTAGTCACCTCATCACCACTCGGCCGCCCCCGTGCGTCACCATCGGTTGGTCACCTCATCACCACTCGGCCGCCCCGCGCGTCGCCACTCGGCTGGTCACCTCATCACCACTCGGCCGCCCCCGCGCGTCGCCATCGGTTGGTCACCTCATAACCATTCGGCCGCCCCGCGCGTCGCCATCGGTTGGTCACCTCATCACCACTCGGCCGCCCCGCGCGTCGCCATCGGTTGGTCGCCTCATCATCACTCGGCCACTCACTCACCTTCAGACAGCTAAGTCATTTTACATGCACTACATTCTATTATTTCCGCGTTCCCGAGTATCCTGTTATTCACACATCACATTCACTCGGAGGCCACGCCACCAAGTGTACCTCTACGCTCGGCTGCTTATTTTCACCCGAGTCCAACTTTCATTTTTTCGCATACATCATTCACGAACACCATGTGTTCTTCATTTCGAGTTTGCATCGGTCCTCCGGGCCTGCAGCTCAGTCGAAACACTACACTTCCGTTTTATTTGAGCCAACACTTCGACAAGTTCGAACGGATCCTTCGCTCTTTCAAACTCTTGCTGGTTAACTAGCAAGCCCCTTGCACTCCTAGCGGGTGTCTATGGGTGTTATTCACACAATTTATTTCCACACAGCGAATTTCCTTGAGAAATTATTTCGTTGGCTTGTGCCATTTTTTACACAAGTTACGCGATCACTCGACGGCCCTATGCGACAACTTCATCGTTGCTCGGACTCGGTCACCATACCGGTCCGAGCGCACCACAACATCGACCTTGTCGCTCTGTTGACTTCAAACACATCCAGCCAACCCCTCTGTGGAATCCTCTTCATCGTATCAATGATATAGACCTCGTCAGGCATGAGATAGATAAGTCCCTTTTATAATCAAATTTCACACTTCACTCTTTTGCGAGTTTGCCTCTTTCGAGCATCACTCGGAAGCTTCTCCCCATACTTACCCAAGTCCGACTCGATGAATTGCAAATCATCCATTCAAAACTATATTTCTCGTATTCCACATGTCCGTTGTCGAAGCCTGTAGTACGCTCGGGGGCTACGCCGCACTCGGGGGCTGCATCTCATTTTGAATGACACTCTCCTGAGTGGTCGAGTACTTCATCACCAGTCAGATCCTTCACTTCAACAAGTGCATTCGATCCGCCACTTTGACAACCTTTATAATCACCCAGACGCTCTGCACGCCATCTTCATTCCTACTCAGACTCAGTTGTCATGCCGGTCTTGTTGTGTCGCACAAACACTACAACGACCTCGTCGCTACATTAGCTTTGAAAGCATCTGGCTAACTCCTTCGAAGACCATTTCAGCCACTTGGCTGGACACGCAATCTGTCACTCGACCACCCCACGCATCACCACTTGGCTGGACACGTGGTCCTTCACTCAGCCACCTCGCGCATCCTCACTCGGCCGCCCCACGCATTGCCACTCAGTTGTGCACGTATTCATCATTCGGCCGCCCCGCGCATTGCCACTCAGTTGTGCACGTCTTCATCATTCAGCCACCTCGCACATCATGACTCGGTCGCCCCGCACGTCGCCACTCGGTTGGGCACGTCTTCACCACTCGGCCGCTCCGCACGTCGCCACTCGGTTGTGCACGTCTTCACCACTCGGCCGCCCCGCGCGTCGTCACTTGGCTGGACACGCAATCTGTCACTCGACCACCCTGCGCATCACCACTTGGCTGGATGCGTGGTCCTTCACTCGGTCACCTTGCGCATCCTCGCTCGGCCGCCCCACGCATTGCCACTCAGTTGTGCACGTCTTCATCATTCGGCCGCCCCACGCATTGCCACTCAGTTGTGCACGTCTTCATCATTCGGCCACCTCGCACATCATGACTCGGCCGCCTCACGCGTCACCCCCAACACGGGAACAACTAAGTTACTCAATGATCAAACCTCATATCACACTCTGTAGCAAGCTTACCTCTTTCGAGCATCACTGGCTACGCACAGCCGTTGGCCATGCCTCCCTCAGAGGTTACGCCCATTCATCAACCCATTGATCACATCAGGAATATCTTTCTGACCAGACATACAAGTGCCACCAAATTTTTCCCTGTAGTCAACATACCCCGATCAGTCTGGAAGCACGTCCACTCGGACAAATACCCCTTTCATGCAAAAGGGTGAAAATGAAGCTCCTCTATGGATACAATGTACTCTTACAAATACCCCTTTCACGCAAAATCTAACGGTCAATATAAGAAGTACTACTGGAACGATTACTCCCTAGAGTGTCCAGCTTTTTTCTACAGTCGGCAGTTTCAAAGCCGAATTCATTCACCGTGCCGAGAACACGAAGATTCACCTGTTTGACCGAGTTCCAGGCTGAATTTATTCCGTGTCGAGTGCACGAAGATCAAGCCGACTGACTCAGCTCCAGGCTGAGCTTATTTACCATGTCAAGCGTTGGAAGATGCATCCAATTGACTCAATTTCAGACTAAAAGATATTTACCGTGTCAACTGCATGGAGGTTTACCAGGAGACTTAAACCTCCGCCCGACTCATCTTGTCCGATAGAGGCTCGAGATACACCCAGTGGGTGCACTCAGTAGCCCCCCGGAAGAGAACTCGAGAAGAAGTACCCTTTAGTTTGATTATCAAAAGACATGATTTTACAGTCTTCCGAATGATTGTTGTTCATTTTTTACATGTTCTAAAATCCCCCAGCGGGTGCCTTAGTTGCGAATCCGTTTCACCTAAAATCCTACCGAGTGGTGAGCCTGCCTCTCACTTTCGAGGGGCTTAAGCCGATCCGATTACTCGCCTATGTTTGAAAAATCCTACCGAGTGGTGAGCCTGCCTCTTACTCGGGGGCTTAGCTGCAGTCCAGTACTCGCCTAAGTTTGAAAAATCTTACCGAGTGGTGATCCTGCCTCTCACTCGGAGGCTTAGCTGCAGTCCAGTACTCGCCTAAGTTTGAAAAATCCTACCGAGTGGTGAGCCTGCCTCTCACTCGGGGGCTTAGCTGCAGTCCAGTACTCGCCTAAGTTTGAAAAATCCTACCGAGTGGTGAGCACGCCTCTCACTCGGGGGCTTAGCTGTAGTCCAGTAATCGCCTAAGTTTAGAAAATCCTACCGAGTGGTGAGCCTGCCTTTCACTCGGGGGCTTAGCTGCAGTCCAGTACTCGCCTAAGTTTGAAAAATCCTACCAAGTGGTGAGCAATCCTCCCACTCTGGGACTTAGCTGCAGTCCAGTACTCGCCAAAGTCTGAAAAATCCTACCGAGTGGTGAGCAATCCTCCCACTCAGGGGCTTAGCTCCAGTCCAGTACTCGCCTAAGTTTGAAAAATCCTACCGAGTGGTGAGCAATCCTCCCACTCGGGGGCTTAGCTGCAGTCCAAGATGCTACCCAAGTTTGAAAAATCATACCGAGTGATGAGCGATCCTCCCACTCGGAGGCTTAGCTGCAGTCCAGTACTCGCCTAAGTTTGAAAAATCTTACCGAGTGGTGAGCAATCCTCCCACTCGGGGCTTAGCAAAGTCTTGGTCGGCCACGACCACCACTTCAGGGCTGCACCGACAAGAAGAAGGACGAGATTGTGTGCACTGTTAAAGGCCCATCCAACGGCTGGCGCCAAAGCAGACGGCTGACAGGAACGTCAAGACCATTGTTGAGTGCCTTCTTTGGTGAGCTGAGACAGAACGTCAAGACCATTGCTTTGAGGGCCTTGGCGATGAGCTGATCAATGCTTTGCTCAAGGATCGTCCAACCGGTCGATCAGATTCCTCTTCGAAGTTGTATCAAGCAAATGTAAACCAATCCGAGAGAAGAACAAGTTCGATCAAGACCAGCTAAAAGAGTTTTAGTTCTCTCATACCCGCCGTTTGCCGCCGATCGATGGCGATCTCGAGACTACACCCGGTGGGTGCGATGGCGTGCCCCACCGAGTAATCTCCACTCGGTATGGCCTGACCAGTCCAAGTGATGAACAACAACAAAAAAAGATAGGGTCTAAGACTCCCGCCGACTGCCAGGATCGTCCAACCGGGTCGATCACGATTCCTCTTGAAGGCTGTATCAAGCAAACATAAACCAATCCGAGAGAAGAACAAGTTCGATCAGTACCAGCTAAAAAGAGTTTTAGTTCTCTCAGACCCTCGCCGACTGCCCGCAGTCGATGGCGGTCTCGGGGACTACACCCAGTGGGTGCACTAAGCATGCCCCCACTGGAGTAATCTCCACTCGGTATGGCCTGACCAGTCCGAGTGATGAACAACAACAAAAAGATAGGCTCTAAGACTCCCGCCCGCCCGCAGTCGACGGCAGTCTCGGGGACTACACCCAGTGGGTGCACTCAGCGTGCCCCCACTGGAATGGTATCCACTCGGAACGGTCCGCCCGGTCCGAGGGACGGCCAAACAACAAAAAAGGACATGTCCCAGGCGTGAAGAAATTCCGAGTAATTAGTTACTCGATGCAGGACCAGCTCCAAATCACTCCAAAAAAAATTGCTATAAGGTGAGTTCAACGCTCCTCCGCGGACCCGTTTGAGCTCATTTCACTCGGACACCATGCGATGCAGAATCCGTCAAGGCAACACACGGAGATAAGATCGTCGGGTGACCAGAGGAAGTTCATAAGTGCCTCTGTAGCACTCGACTCATCTGGGAATTCACCTCGACTCGACCCGCTCAACCTCGACCGATTCGGGGGCTAATGACGAGGACATGTATTAGGGGTAGGGTAACAGGCCTGACCTAAAGACCCTACCCATGGACACCATACACTTTGTACTGGGCCCCTGGGCCAGATCGCCGTCCAGATGTACCGCAACTTGAAAGTCACTCGGACGGCAACGACCACTCGGAGCACGACACTCCACTCGGCCATGTAACTCACTCGGATATACGAAGACCAATAGTCAGCATGACGGTTTTGTAGTGGGCAGGCATTATGGCATTAATGCTCCACTTTGTAACATAGGAGGTGAGGGGGTGGCGCACTCTATATAAGCCACCCCCACCACTAGACTAGGGCCTTTTTTCTTCCACCTCTTTCTCTCCCTCTCTAGTCTTCGGACTTAGCTCAGGCATGGGGATCCGTTCCTCTCTCTCTCACACACACATTGTAATCTCCGGATACATACTAAGATAAAACAAAGCCTCTCCGGAGCACGAGACGTAGGGTTGATATCTCCATCGTGAGAGGCCCGAACTCGCTAAAACCACCGTGTCACCCATATGCATCTTGATAGATCATGCTCCTTTACCCTACCCCCTCTCTATTGTCAGAATCGTTACCACGGCAGATCCTTTGGGTTAGATCACCGCAAGATTGAACCCACTACAAAGCATCACTCCCTCCAAAGAAAAACTCATTGAACTTGACCAAAGAAGACAGATAGATCAGATAGCATACAAAGCAATTTAATTATACAACAATAAAACCTCAAAAGATTCAATTGATTTCAATGAAATATCTGATCATAGAGAGAAAATCCATTATGTCCCAACAAACACAACACTGATTACATCAAATTGATCCCGACCATGTGGGAAGGCTCACGAGACCATGGTATTGAAGATCCAAAAAGAGAGATAACCATCTAGTTACTACTATGGACCCTAAGATCCTAATGAAACTACTCACACATCATCATGGATGGGCTTTATCGTTAACAAAGCCCTTCCCCTAGCGCATGGCCTTTGGTGTGGGCTGGCAAAGTGTAGGCAGTAGCTTGGGCTCGCCGGTTGTGTGTGAGTTTTCTTCGTAAACCGTGTTGGCTGTCTTTTGCTGCAATGTTGATACCACCGAAATGACTAATTACACCCGCAAAAGATCACTAGTTAAGGGGGGCACATTGCAAAAGTCACTCTCCACCTTCTCTGATGATGACAAGTGGCACACTGCATGTGCATCACTTGTTGAAACATGGGAGTTTCTCTTCTTTTTTTCTAGATTCATTTTTTAAAACATTTAATATCTTGAACCGCACATCTAAATCACGATCCATTTTTACCATTGGATTTCTCGTGTTGAGATCTTTGAAAGTAGATCCGATGTTAATAGGTTTCGTCGACCTTTTTCATGAATAAACCGGTGAAACGCAATTTAAAAAGCAAAATTTGGAGAAAACAAAAAACTAAAAATGGAACATAAAAAACCGCACCCAGAAGCATGGTTGTGCTTTTTCACTTTTGAAAACCATAGTTGTGCTTTTTTCTTCTCGGAAGCACACTTTTGCTTTTCGCGCGAGCACAATTCGTGTGTTTTTAGGAAGCACACCCATGGAAGCACATGTCGTGTTTTTTTAGCATATTTTGTGCTTTTTTCTTTTCAGAGCAGCATTGACTATTCCCAAAAGAGGCATGTGTGGGAGCCCCTGAAGGGGTACACGTTAGATATTTGCTCCCCATTACCACCCAAGCAGACAAGACTTCCCTTCTTATAATAAGACGCCCCAAGCTTCACACACGGTAGTATATTGCCCGGCTATTATGACGAAGCATGGCATGGACGGTTGTCCCCCTTTATTTTTTTTCCAGCTAGCTCCTCACTGAAAACATGCTATCAAAAAAAATTCATGCTATCAAAAAATGTTACAGAATTATGAAAATATATTCACAAAATTCAAAAATGATTGTGAATTACAAAAAGAGTCCATCGATTCAAAACAAGTTCATGAATTCGAATATTTCATGCATTTCAAAAAAGTCATCAAAATTAAAATATGTTCAGGAATTTCAAAAATTGTTTCCCAATTTCAATATTTATTTGTTTATTCACAAAGATGTTCGCCGCTTCAAAAAATGGTCACAAGTTTCAGAAAAAAAAGTTCAGAATTTTAAAACATTCCACGAATTTATATAAAAAAATTCAAAAATTTGAAAATTGTTCACCATTTCATCAAATTGCTCACATATTTGATTGAACGTCACCTGCTAGATGAATGAGGTTTGCTCAATGTACGGCTTCAAAGCTCGTTGCCTAATGCCCATCCTTCCGCCACTCACTAGCCAGTGACCTACCACCACAGTTTATCAGCAACCTCACAACGGCAGGTCTCCCTTCATTCATCGAAAGCCGGACACCGAAGAGATCATTGTCGCCGGCGGGCGATGCTTCCGTCCTCATTTCCGAGGATGATCAGTTAGCTATAGCCGCGTCATGGCCTCTGAAATCTTGTAGTCACTCTACTTATCTGATACATGGATCATAAGTCTCTGAAGTTCCTTTGAACATTGCCAAACCTTGTTTGCTGGTCACATACACTTTAGCTACACCTCAGTCACCTGAAAATTTCACTTTGGGTCAGTCGATTTTGTGACCATTTGATTCTGCTTTGAGATGTGTGTTATTTTATTCTGTTTAATTTTGATGGTGAGTTGGGTTGTATGGAATGGATTGGCCCCTATTTTGGGTCAGTCAAATTGCTTCTTGGGCTCCTTTTAGCTCTTCTGGGTTGCATTTTTTCCTTTTTTGTTTTTTCTTTCCTTTATTGGTTATTTTTTGTTTTTGTGGGTTTTTGGCTGAGTGTAATTATATACATACAAATACTACATAATATTGTTAAAATTTCATGATTATATGATTATTTTATGATAAAGTGCAATTTCGATTGCAAAGTTGTGCGTAATTTTTTTTTCAAATCTCTCCTTTTAAAAGAAATACCAACGCCACTAATTCAATTTTTCAGGAAAAATCATTATTTTGATATTGTTTTAGTCTTTACTTCATTTTCCTTCTAATTAATGTTAATACCAATTCCACTATTAATTTGTTTTTTGCAAAAGTTCCCCTCTTATATGCTTATTCTTGCATATTTTTAAAAAACGCAATTTTTATGTAGATTTCATGCAAATTTTTGTCAGTGTTTATTTTAGATTCTTTTCCCCCTTTTCTTTGTTCTTAAATTGTAATACCAATGCCACTAATATATTCTTCCTTACGAAATTTAATTCTTTCTTTTGTGGGTGTTTATTTATTTATTTTTGTTTTCTATTTCTATGCATTTTTACTTTACCCTTTTCAGTCCTTTATTGATTTTTTTTGTTTTGAGTTTTTGGCTGAGTCTAATTATATACAAAAAATACTATATAATATGTGCCAAAATTTCATGATTATATGATTATTTTTGCATATTACGATTAAGTGCAATTTCGGTGCAAAGTCATGCGCAATGCTATATGTGCGCCACATCCCTTTCCCCCTTTGTTTTTTCTGTTCTTATTTGTTTTTGCTTGTTATTTGTCTTCTTTTTATTAGTTGGATTTTTTGTGTGTGGGTGTTTTTGGATGGTGGATGAATGTAAAATATATGTGCACAAATATTATAACATGAATGAAAGAATTGTACTATTATATGAGTAATTTTTGCATAATACAAAAAGTGCAATTTTAGTGCAAGTTTTCTTTTTTTTCTTCCAAAGTGTAATTCCAGTGCCACTAATTCATTGTTCACATAAAACTTCATTATTTTAATTATTTTAGTTATCATTAAATTTTTCTTTCCTCTTTTTGGGCAATACCAGCGCCACTAACTCATCCATTCTTAGGATTGTTTTTTGCAAAAACTTTGCTATTATATGCTTATTCTTGCATATATTTTAAAAGTGCAATTTTTTGTATATTGTGTGCAATTTTGTCATTTTTTGTTTGAGTTTTTAGTTTATTTTATTTCCTATTAAAGGGTAACACCAATGTCACTAATTTATTCTTTCTTAGAAAATCTCATTGTTTTGATTTTATTTTTTTATTTTCTTTCGTCTTAATGGGTAATATCAAAACCACTAATTCATTCTTTCATAGAAAAGTTCATATTTTGATTTTGTTTAAGTTTTTGTTTGATTAATTCATTCCTTTTTAGGAAATTTCCTTTTTATGAAAATTTTATTATTATAGGTTTATTCTTGCATATTATAAAAAACGCAATTTCTATGTAAACTGTGTGCAAATTTTGCCATTATTTATTTATTTTTCATTTTCATTTTCTTTGTATATTTGCATTTCTCTTTAACCACACAAATGCATGGGATTCAAGGTGGCAGTCGGGTCGGGTTTGACCGGGTCAAGCTATCTCAAAACCATGCCCGAATAGCTAATGGGTGCATAGTTTACATAGACCCACGACCAGACCCAAGGGCCTCAAGTCAGACCCATGCCCGAACCCGACAGGCGACTAATGGAAAGTCAATCAATATTTCATCCGGAACTAAATAGGTCATTTACGACTCAATGGTTTATCAATCAAATACATCAGCATTCCAAAATACTACCCGTGCGCCCTCACTCTTTGACTTAGAGGTCTTAGCCCCACCTTTACTTATATCTTAGAGCATTACTAGTAGAACCCTCAAACCCTCAAATCCTTAAAGCAGTTTTAAGGGTTGAGAAGTGTCACTTTTTGACACTTTTAAGGGTTGAAAAACAAGGGCAAATACTAGAACCCTCAAACCCAACCCTTAAACTGCTTTAAGGATTAGATTTGAGGGTTCTAGTCTTCTCTCGACCTAACCTTTAAATCTATCACTTGACATCTCACAATTTATGACAACAAGAACACAATCAACTTCCAAACAAACTACCAAATGACAATCATTGATGCATGGTTTAATAGTTTACATCACAAAATCATCATCTTCCTCCTCTCATCGGCACCATCACCAAAAAGTTACACCTCGGAGCCATCTCCGAGACCACAAGCAGGCTCCATCAAGCATCTCCATCGGCACCGGTGGAGTCGTACACACCGCCATCACCACAACTACTCATCGGAGTGTCACCTCAAAAAGTAGAGGACGCAACACAGAACATCCTCTTCCTCTCCGTGATGTCCTCCTTGTAGTCCTTCCACCATTACAATTGGTCTTGATCCATGTCCTTCTTGGACATCATCATGTGCTATTTATCTTCCACCATGAGTTCTTTCCATACCTTTGCCTCTTTGAGCTTGATCATCCTCTCCTCCAACTCGGCCTTGCGCTTTGCTTCTTCACGCTTTGCTTCAACTTGTGCAAGCTTGACCTCTTTCTTCTTCTCGGTGATAAGAAGCTTCATCTCCAATGTCTTCGTTGTCAATTCCTCTCTTGCCTTCATCATGTGGTCCATCTTCTCCCTTAGGCTTGACGCCTCTTCTTCCATCTTCACCCTTAGCTTGCCCTTGTTTCCCTCGGGCTTGCCCAAGTTCCTCTCCTCCTCATCTTCACTATCATCCATCCTTAGCATTGCCGACTTCTTGGGTGCGGTCTCTTGATCCCTCAACTTCCACTTGTCAAAGGTTTGAAGAATTGACCAAACATGCTTAAATGGGAATGGCTTGCCCTTGGAAGCGGCCATCTCCTTGTACCTCATGTCGGCAATTGTCTCCTATCAACCACACATAAATCACATAAGAACCCACCAATAGCATAGTGCACACACATAATCAAAATAGTGAAGAAATATGTACTCACATAGTCACTCTTCACGGTTCCACTAGGTGGTGCATCCCTCACTTGGTCCATGGCCGCACTCCAACGAGCACAAGCGGGCTTGATCAACTCCCACCGGCCTTGAAGCGACCGGAAAGTGTGATGGATGAACCCACTATTCTTCTGACTTGATCCTACAATAGACGTCCTCGATCCTTTGCCAATACCGTTTACCGGTTTGATCGATGCCGGTGGTTGCATCCATTCCCACAGCTGCCCAAGCACGAACCAAGAGGACATCTTCCGCCTCGGTGTAGTTTGTCGACCGCGCGTGTGGGCGGGAAGCGGCGTTGAATGCCTCCTCCCCTATCTCGGCCACCTCCTCCTCGTCATCCCCTTCATCCTCCTCATCTTCCTCTTTTTCCTCCAAGTCGTCACCAACCCTAAAGGGGTCTAGAGGCGGAGCTCCGAGATCCACCTCCGCGTTTTGGAGGAGGTCCATGAACGAGGATGGGGTTGCCATTTCCTCGAACACCTCGTGCACGGCGGGAGGAGGTACGGCGACGGCGGAGGGCGGGGCGCGGCCGCGGCGGTGCGCTTCTTCCGCGGCTTCTTCACGGCCGGGGACGAGCCGATGACCTTGGAGGAAGCCCCTCGAGGCCCACGGCCGGTCGCCGACCGGCTCTTCTTGGGGGCGAAGGGCGCGGCGGCGGGCGGGACGGGGCCGAGGAGGCGGAGGAGGCGCCAGCGAGGCCCGCCCGCCGCCGCTTGGCCCCGACGTGGATCGCCGCCACCACGCCGCCACGGTCGGGTGGGCGGGGCGAAGCGGGCGAGGCGGCGCGGGGTCCTCCATGGCCGGGCGGGAGGAGGAGGCGGTTTGTTCTCACCGGCGAGGAGGAGGAGTGCGGGTTGGGGGGGGGGCGATTTTCCTCTCAACCCCTACTTCTACAGATTGCAGACTGGTTTGAGGGTTGGACCTCTAAGTTTTTTACGGGTTTGAGGGTTTAGAGGTTCTAGTCTACAACGTTTTTTGATGAAAACTGTAAAAAAAGCAGTTATTTTTAAGGGTTTGAGTGCTTTACTAGTAACGCTCTTAGACTTATACTAGGAAAAAAGCCCGTGCGTTGCAACGGGTATAAAATAAACCTGAGAGTTTGTGTGGTATTCAATAGTTTACCTACCATGATGAATAATATGAATTTCCAATTAAAATTGGTTGTAGGACTTATAAGGGTCCCATTTATGAAGACCCCATTGTACCCCAAAAGCTCGTAATCTTCTTCTCTACTAATAAAACCTACTCCTTCAAATCACCCTAAAGAAATTGGAATATGTGTAATAAATTGTTAATATTCAAAAATCATGTGTAAAAATAGTAACAATAATCTAAACATTTATTGGTTCAGTAGATCAAAAGATTACTCCTTTGATGCGAAAATAAATGTGCATCATTTGTATACGTGTAGCAGATTCAAATAGATCATATATTAATTCCTATATCTCTCAATCCCTATTAATATTTATTTATATTTATACTTTCCCACTTCAAAAAAATGATGGCTGGAAAGTAAAGAGTTTATAATGCTTGGCGCTCTTTTGTTGACACATTGCCGACGGTAGTAGGAGCATACCCTTCACGTCAACATGACCATTTACCAAGACATTATCACCTAGCCTCATTGGGGACCAGGATTGGGATATGCAGGCCGCGGGATCAATAGATGGTACAACGGAGCGGAGTGCTTCCCTCCCAGCTGTCGTCTTGAGGTGAAACAGGACACGATCAAGATGCGCCGTCCGTTGTCGTACTCTCGCTATCATCACTCCCTCTCTCCTCCCTATCTCACCAAGACATAGGTGACATCCAGAATTGAGAAATATCTTGATGGTCAACATATATCAGTGAGCCCCAAATATCTTCCTTGCTCTATATGTAGTACATATTATAATCTCTAAAAGGAATCTTATATTTTATTGAAGTAATTATTATATCAGATAATGTGTTTGTAACAACAAATAACAGCAAGTTGTAATCGGCGTACGTCTAGCAACTTCGGGTCTATGCAGCACAACATCTAGCACCCACTACTGTCTACCACCCACCGCCCACTACGCATTGTGCTGCGTGCCCCTTATCCACAAGGACACATACATCGCGCTCGTCCCCTCATGTTCTCCATCCACCGGACGTGCTTGCTCCCTCGCCCCCCTCACTATCCGGCGCACGCCGAACGGCTTGGCACGAACATTAAACTCATCAGTAACAACAAACAACGGCATGTAATTATAAATCGGTGCTCATATAGAATATTTTCTTTGCAATTGGTAGCACACAAAAATTATAATGGCCAACATAAAACAATTTAAGTTCATCAAATTGCGCCAAATTGATGTAAATCCTACAAATCAAATCGATAATTAAGAATAAGCAGATCCTGAGATCAAGGAGACCATGGACGGGAGTATGTGCTCAAGAAAAAGAAGCATCCAAAAACATTTAATATCAGTATAACCGATGCTACATTTGTTAGAACGTTGGCAGAGGCTAGAGCTACCATCCCGACAGTCTGTTGCTACATATACTAATATCAACATTTAAGTGCAGCAATAATATAACTTACCTGGCATCACCCAAAAAAATACTACAACAAAAGGGCATGGGGTAAAAAAAACATGGTCCACAATCATCGACTGGAAATATAAATCAATCCAGCAGCTTCTGGTCGGTGTGCAATCAATAAAAAAATAGACAAAAATCCCCACCGGAGAGCTCCCTTAGGCTGCTGCCAATGCATGTGTGCTTAGATGAGGTGCTAAGCATATTAAATAGCTTAGCAACTATACTTTCCAATGCATAGGTGTTTAGCTTATGGTTGCTAAGCTTCCTTCATTTAATGATTTAGTAAATAAAGTTTTTCATGTATTGGTGGGCTTCCTTCCTTTAAATGTTTTGCCTAGGTTCACGCGCTTAGCATTGGTTCTTCCTGGGGTCACCACACTCATCTCTCTCCTCTTAAATAACCTACCACATCAGATTTTTTGCCTACGTGGAAGGCTTAGCACCTGTACAAGTGGAGCATTGGGAGGGGCCTTATCCACACAGCACTGCTCATCATCAATCCACGCCCCCATCAGCGCTGCTCTCTCCTCTTCTCCTCCCCGCCCCAGTTCCGTCCGTGCCACACCCCCCATCTCTCTTCCCTCCTCCTGTCCTCCGCACGCCCTAGGGACCATGGCGCCAGATCGAGGTAAGGGCCCTGCCTCCTCAAACTGCCAAGAAGCAGCAAGTCGATGTCCGCCTCCCTCTCTTCCCCTTCTCTCTCTAATCTCTCTCACACGCTTTTCTTCAGGAGCCGACAACGGAGGTCGCCGCCTCTCCGTCTCGATCACGGTCATTGGATCCGATTGCATGGCCCGGTGCCCTCCAGGCCCCCGACCTCCAGCGTCGGTGAGGACAGCCATGGAGCTCTTCTGCCGTCGCCCGATCTGGCCGCCGCCCGGTCGCGGACCGTGCTCGGATCCGCCAACAGCCTCGCCTCGACTTGATTCAGACGCCACGCCTCCTCCGCCACTGCGCCATGCATGCCCCTAGGTCCGACCGATCCTGCCGCTCATCCTCACCTTTTCTTTTGAGTGAACCTCGCCGCTTCTTTTGGCTTGCAGCTCGCAGGAGGCGAGGCACCTCGTCTAACCGATGCACCGGCGCGCGTATCGGCGTCGGGTGGGCCGACGACACGATGGCGTGGGGGTGGGCAAGCGGCGTGTTGTGACCGGCGGCAGGACGTTGAGATGGGATTGTTTTTTTTACGGGATTGGGAGGCAGGGACGTGCGGGTGGGTGGGTGGGTTATTTCTTTTTCTCTCTTATCAGTACCGCTTCAGGTTGACTTATAATAGTACTGCGGGTTGAATACCCAAAACAGCAGGGGGTTTTCTGTAAAAATGTCGACAAACCAGAAGCGTTCCGTGCATTATTATTAGGTTGAGACTCTTCCTTACTTCCGACGACCCTACCCAAGGGCCAGGGTCCCCATTGGGTTTGAAATATATGTTTATTTTTCAGTAATTCATCGTGCGTCCTGCTCAGGTGGACGTGGAACCCGATAGGCAACCCGACCCATCAGGGTACCCATTGGGTTTAAAATATATGTTTATTTTTCAGTAATTCATCGTGCGTCCTGCTCAGGTGGACGTTCTCTTTATAGCTCAATAGCTCCTGCGCCCTAATGAGTAGTGACATCCAGACGGTGCACTATTTGCTACCTCTATTGGAATGTCTCTTGTCTGTTATATAGGCAATCTGCACCTCCCACCAGCACGGCTAGGCGAGGTGGTACTAAACAAAGTGGCAACCTGCGCCGCTGCCTCGTTGCATGCAAACAGGATACGACATGGGCTCGCTTTAGAGGCCCAAATGGCCGACATCTAACTTTTTTTTAGACAATCTCGCGAAACTTTATTAACCCGTCACAATATTTACAGAGACGAAATGAAGATCTCCCGGCTGGCCTAACTACACATGTCGGCCAACCGCGAGGGAGAGAGAATGTTTCGCTAGATTGTGAGCTTCATAGTTTGAGCTCCTAAATTCATGACCTATGTTGCAAGTTAAAAAACTAGAAGAGTGTTCCAATATCTCCCGAAGGACAGCTCCATAAGTAGCTAGCTTGCCATGATGCAGCTCGTCGACAACCACCTTGCAATCCGAAGCAACCTGTATTTCTCGTGCATTTAGATCATCCGCCAACGAGAGAGCTTCCCTTATAGCTAGGGCTTCCAGCGTTTGAGGCTCTGTGATATGCTTAAACACAATGGCCGAAGCCCCCAAAAAGTTGCCCTGATGATCTCTACAGATCGCTCCCACAGAACCATGCTTCATCCTCACGGCCACTGCTCCATCAACATTGATCTTGACACAATCTTGGTTTGGTGGCACCCATGTTGCACTCCGGATGACTCTTCTTGGTACTGCTTTCGTCTTCCTTTTGTTGACTATCTCCAAATCTGAAAGATACTTATTAATGAAAGCCGCAGTAGCATATGGAGATTGGAATATATCCTCATGAATCGCCTTTCTTCTTGCAGCCCAAATTGCCCACATGGTTACCACAACACGGGTGAAATCATGAGCATCTAGCATTTCATGTATGGCAAATAACCAGTCCTTTGCGTCTTCCTCTTGGTGTGTGATGATTTTCTCGACCAACTCCCTTCAGTGCGAGAGCCCATACGCTTCTTGAGAGAGCGCAAGAGAGGAGTGCATGTCTCCATGTATCCCTAGCTCCACACAAGCAGCAAGTATCTGTCTCGGTCATATGGCGATGATGAAGCACTTCTCCGCTGGGCATAGAATGTCTAGCAAGTCTCCATAGGAACATACGAAGTTTCGAGGGTACCTGGATATGCCATATAGTGCTCCAAAACCTGCTGTTCTGCCCCGTGGATGAGCCGACATCTAACTTTGTTCAGGCGGCTTGAGGCTGTTGGGCTGCCGCTTAGCTGATCAATTCATCTACAGGGCTCACCAGGAGCGATCGAAAGTAAATACATGCATCGCTACAGGGTGCCTTGGTTGTTCTATAAAGAAATTAATTACTAGCGAGTATCTTCACCAAAACGTCCAGACATAATATAAAACAATAATATGTTTTAATCACTGATATTAATCAGGTGACCCATAGACAAAACATTATGCCCATACTCTACCCATGACTAATCGGGTTACCCAATGGGCTTACCCATGGGTGAATATGAAGACCTATACCCTGCCCATTTGGGTCGGGTGCTCATGGGCGCGACCTCCCATGGGTCGGATTGCCGGGTTGACATGGGATATGTGTAGTGATACGATAGCCCCTAGCTAGTTTTTTTTTTACTTGAAAGCCCCTAGCTAGCTTGTATTGTTTGTGTCTATACATGCATGGCGGCATGTACTGGCTCGCTTCCGCTGAGCGTGAGGCAGCGAGCCGTTCTCCACAGCCTTGCACGGATGCATGCTCGTCCTTCCGGCCAGCGTAGTGCACAGGGCCGGGTGGAGCGCGTTTTGTGTTGCTACTCATGCGCACATGCATGAATGGTGATACCAACGCTACATGACATAAATCGACTAACTGAAATTTTAATTTCAGTCAGCTGACCCTTAGCCGGTCCCGGTCACATATCCTTTCCAGGATCTTCACTCGCCACCCCTGTCAGCAAAAACTCAAGCAACATACATGTAGCAATCTCTTGGTCTCAACCATGGAGGTCGACGTCTGCAGATTTTACAAGGAAAGTGCAGCTTTCAGAACTGAGAAGGACAAATTTCAATCATCATTAGGCTAGTGCGTATCCACTTAGTAGAATACACTTGCATCAGTTTCCTAACCTACGTGGACGTCCAATCTAGAGGCAGCGTCACGATCACATCGTAGTATTTCACCAGTACGAGACGATAGGCTAAGACGACCATTTCTTTCGTCCCGCCTGCCTGCAAGAAACTCCCGAGACAATTAATCTGCAACGAGTGAGCTCACAACACGCGATATAAAAATGTGTGCAGGTTTATAGATTGGTGTCATGAACAAGCAATCCAACCTAATCAATCATGAAAACTCTTCGTGAAACTATCCCTTCAGGACGCATCACTATCAGGATTTTAGAAAAATTTCATACATATGGACTTCGCGGCTGGAGGAATTTAATATCATCTTGCAAATGTGGGCAACATGTACGTCAATTTGGTTACTATCACATTGCAATTTACAACCAAGACAAGCTACTACTATTTCTCCTAGAGTAAGCAACCGGATTAGTTTCCAAGCTCCCATGGATTTCTTTAGGCCCAGATGGCCTATAAAATACTACTACGCAATAAGCTTGGCATTAGAGAAGGAAGGAGGGCAGGGCTAGCTTAAATTTAGCTGATGGAAGAAGGCATCAAAGAAGCCGAGTCGAGCAAGAAAGCAGCAGCAGCAGCAGCAGCCGAGGACACCGGGACCAAAGTGGGCGCCATGGCTGACTCCACGTTCGGGAGCATCGGCGACGTGCTCAAGCTGCTGCCGACGTCGACGGTGATCGTATACGAGGTGCTCAACCCGATCGTGACCAACGCCGGCGCGTGCAGCGTGGCCAATAGGGTGGTCACCGCGGTGCTCCTCGTGCTCTGCGCCTTCTCCTGCGCCTTCTCTGCCTTCACCGACAGCTTCGTCGGCGCCGACGGCAAAGTCAGGTACGGCCTCGTGACGCCCAGGGGCCTCCTGCCGTTCGGCGGCGGCGACGACGACGACACCGGGGCGAGGGACTTCTCCAAGTACAGGTTGCGTCCGGCGGACTTCGCGCACGCCTTCTTCTCGGTGGTCGTGTTCGCGGCCGTGGCGCTGCTGGCGGACGCCAACACGGTGGCGTGCTTCTACCCGGCGCTCAGGGAGCAGCAGAAGCAGGTGGTCATGGCGCTCCCCGTCGTGGTCGGCGCCCTCGCGAGCGGCGTCTTCGTCGTCTTCCTCCAAGCGCCACTCGATCGGGTACCCTCCGGCGAAGCCTGCCGCGAGCTCGCTGGCGTCGCAGTAGCTAGTCCGGCCGGTGATCTCGATGCATGCGCTCTCCGCCGTGTGCTATGTGTTTGTGTTTTGCGTGCGTTCATGTTTTTGTTTTTTGTTTTTTAGGTTTTTAGACAACTTTTTTAGGTGTGGGTTCATGTGTCCGTTCGCATGTGGTCTTGGGCTTTTGGTTCGTCGCGGGTCGCGGATAAGGCCCAAATGTAAAAAAGTAATTTCGATTTAAATATTCTTTTGTCTCAAAATATTTAAATATTCTTTTTTCCAAAAGGACAGCTAAAGGGCATTTTACGTAAGATAATAATTATAAAGGAAAACAACAACCAAGAAACACAATATGATGCAAAACGAGTATTCTAGTAAAAAAATTACATCAAAAATAATATTGACCATCTTCTTCTTTCGGTTGTACGTCATCCATCGAAACTTGAAAATTGAAGTGAGCCAACAGTAACGAAAAACCTGCAAATGCCCTCAACATAGTAGGCTTTATAGACCACAATGATCATTCATCGTTAGAAACGAGATCTAAAAATTGTTGAATTAGGGCATCACCCTGTTCAGTACATGATTTTTGTTTTTCACTACCATTATAGAGGGTGGGAGAAACTAAACCATGCCGCATAACAATATGACGCTAAAATCCTCCCACCCAGAGCCAGTTAGCTAATTTCCTTGATTTGACACACCAACTGTTAAATCTAAAGAAAGTCAGCAAATCTGGCAACATCTACCCTCGCAGACCCTTCGTTGGACTTGGATCAAATGACGTCAAGATAGTGAGAGGCCAAAGAGACCTTATTTCAGTGTGTCATTGTTGCCACCATCTTGTCGATGCTGCAGGACGGCTAGAGAAATAAAATATAAAGAAGATGAAAACCTATAAGGTCACCACTTAAGATGACTCGCTTCAGTGCTTGTAGTTGTCGTTTGATGGTCTATGAATCTGGATGTAATTTTTAATATTTCTAGTGTTCGATGTACTACCATGATTGAAGATGAATAGATTGAAAGTTTTTACGTAAAAAAGAAAAGATATTACGCCAAAAGGCCACCACTTAAGACATCAACGAGGGACCACTCGTTTCTCACCTTCCCTTTCTATTCATCCCAATCAGAGTCGCCTTTTTCAACCCGAGGCCTTTGTCCATCTCCTCCGGCGACGAAGCCGTCGTGAGTGAGCATGGGAAAGGTTGCCGGGTCGCCATAGTGTCATGTAGGGTCTAGTATTAGGCGTATGGCAAGGTCTAGGTGGTTTGCCTCAAGCGCGATCAACGATATGCCTTGTCTGAGCTCCGCCCCAACTGTTGGACTACACATGGAACACTTGCAAATATTTTATATCCTACCGAGTACAATAACAAGGAACATAGTTAGGGTATAGATCACGGGTTTACCACTAGACGCGCAAGTTGGGAAACATAATAGAAAAAAAAAGTCATATGATCACGCAGGAAGAATATGAAGATGCATAGACGGTTTGGATCACGATCGTTATCGACTCCGAGTAGCAGCGCAAGTAGATGAGTCAGTGTAGATCGTATTTGAAGTCCCTCGAACGTAGATGAACGATTCCGCGAACCACCCACGAACAATCCCTCGACGGAAGACCGAAAGCACGGCCTCTCTACTTGGTTGCAACCGTACGATCTTCACTATTCGGCATCATTTCGCCGTCCAGAGCTAATCATCGCCGTAGAATTAGAGGGATGAGGTTAGAACCATACTCGGCTTCTAATTTTGAAGATTATATGATCTAGGTCTAGCTCTAATTAAATCAACTAGGATCAACTAGAACTAGAACTAGAAAAACTAGAGGAGGCTCCAAAATTCGTGTATCGAATAGTACAAAAAACTCTAGTATATATAGGTTAGAGGGGAGAGGAAGGGCGCCACACAAGGGGGCAAAGGATTCCCCCCTTGCCCAGGTCAAGACGGGGAGGAGGAATCCTCCGCCACTCCAATTCGGCTTCTCCTATAGGAAATGGGGGGGGGGGGCGCTGCTACTTGTGAGCTGCGTTGTGATTTTTTTCGAAGAGGAAGGGTGAAGCAATATAGTAGCTGATAATTATTTCACTCAGTGAGAACCAAGGTTATCGAACCAATAGGAGAATCACATAAAGCCTAGTGAATAGTACCTGCACACACAGAAGCAAATACTTGCATCCAACACGGGCAAGATGGTAGTCAATCCCCTTGAACTCGTTACTTGCAAGTATTATATCTGGTAGTAGATATATAAATTGCAAAATAAAATAAAAGATAATTAATTGCAGCAAGGTATTTTTGGTTTTTGTAATATGATAAAGGTAGACCCGAGGGCCATAATTTTCACTAGAGACTTCTCTCTCGAATAAATAACATACAGTGGATAGACAAATTATTGTTCGGCAATTGAAAGAAAAGCGCATAGTTATGATGTTATTCATGGCAATGATCATGTATCTAGGCATTACGTCCGTGACAAGTAGACAGAAATGATTCTGCATCTACTACTATTACTCCACCAATCGACCGCTATCCAGCATGCATTTATGGTATTAAGTTCATGACAAACAGAGCAATATGATTGAACCCGTCGTTTTACCCTTAGTAGCAACAATACACATACGTGCCTCGCTACCCCTTCTTTCACGAGGTGAGGACACTGCAAGATTGAACCCATCGTTTTACCCTTAGTGGCAACAATACACATACGTGCCTCGCTACCCCTTTTTTCACGAGGTGAGGACACTGCAAGATTGAACCCGTTACAAAGCACCTCTCCCACTGAAGATAAATCAATCTTGTTGCCAAACCAAACGGATAGATTGGAGAGAAATACAAAGATATAAACAATCATGCATAATAAAGTTCAGTAAAGACTCAATTACTTTCAATGAATAATTTGATCATAAACCCATAATTCTTTGGATTCCAGCAAACACACCGCAAAAGAAGATTACATCGGATAGAACTCCATGGAGATTATGGAGAACTTTGTATTGAAGATCGGAGGGAAAGAAGAAGCCATCTAGCTACTAGCTATGGACCCGTAGGTCTGTGGTAAACTACTCACACATCATTGAAGGTGCAACAAGGATGATTTAGTAGCCCTCTGTGATCGATTCCCCCTCCGGCAGAGTAACGGAAAAGGCCTCCAAATGGGATCGCGGAAGAATAGAAGCTTGCGGCGGAGAAAAAAGTGTTTCGGGTGGGTCTCTGTTGGTTTGGGGATATTTGAGAATTTATGGAGTTGGAATTAGGTTAAACGAAGCTGCATGGAACCCACGAGCTCGGGGGGCGCCCTCCCGGGGCGTGCCGGGTGAGCTCTCCGCTGAAGCACAATTTACCTAACAAGAAACCTTAAGACAAAGACATAATGGCGAATCACTCTTCGCCATTGAGAGCTGTCAATTTGCATACATTCTCATATGTGTTAGGCATGTTGGTCACAATAACCACAACATGAGAATGGTAGAAAACTGTGTTTCTTATTCCAACAACACACAAAACCGATAAAAAAAATCAAGTTGAGCATCACTCCAAACATTCACTTGCGGTCTCCCGCTTCCTTCCCTCCTATTGTCTGATAGATCAAGGCTTGGATGGCTACAACTCATATGTCGGACAAAGAGAGGAGAAATTCCCAAAGACTAATTATACGAGTAACCACTATAGTACTATACATTATGTCCGTAAAGTTATTGAACACGTAAAATAAAGGCTCGGTTCGTTAGAGCCCAAGTTCACACTAGTTTGATTGGTGAAGCTGAGATTAGTTAAGTTGTTGCTCTCTACGGTGGACATGTATGTGTTGTAATGAAATATATGTTAAGATTTCTATATTTAATTTAATGCACAATTATTTTATTTAAGAAACTTGTAGTGGCTCTTATGTTCACCAAATCAAACCAAGTGCATCTAGACGACCATACCAAATAATTAACTTGTATGTTTGTGGAAATAGAATCAACATCATTGTTATGTTCTTCGATGATTCTCATGATGATGATATTTGAAATACAAGTAGAAAACAAGCACATTTGTCAATTTGTTATTGAACCCAACTTACAAGATACAATTGTCATTCTAGAAGTGTTTATAAACATGATTATCTAATAAGTAATACACTAGATACACTTATCAAGATATTTGAGTGCATGCTTTAGAAATTTCTACCATAATATTTAATGACATTGAAACTTATATGAACTCACACACATGATTGCAAAACATGTACACATAAACTATATAATTTAAATTTTTATTCAAAAATTAATTCAAAGAGAACTTTTGATATATCATAGAATTTAAAATAAGGATAAACAAAATTTTGGGGACTTACATTACAATTGTATGGCAAAGAACACTGTAACTATTCTTATTTAATAACATTGTTAAGTGGTTAACTATGGTAGCAACATAATAGAAAATTATACCTATTAAGATTGTAGTATGATATAATTAGTTTAAACAAGTATGAAAGTTCAGTATAAAAAATATTTCACTCTGTACCGGGGCAAAACAAAATCAAAAATGTTACCAGGACATGTGGATTATGTTATCTGTAGCAAATGGCGATAGCTCTTTTCTGTTCTTGAAGGGTATATTTGCATTTGTACTATAGTCACGTTTGTAAAATCTAAGCATAACATCGCCTCTAGCCCAACCAGAAAATCAAAGCAGCCCGATATTGAAGCCTCCCACGTTCTCTCTCTAAACAAAACCCTCTTTAGTTCTTACTTGTTTCCATTAAATAATTTGACAACAGTCCCATAGCACAACACACAGATCCCCAAGGCAGCGAGGGAATAAACAGAGGTGGACATCATCTTGAAGGTCCTCAACATTGCCAACCTCCTTAACGAGCTGCTACTCTTCCTCGGCACCCCTACCTTAAGCATTTTTTCTAAATAGAGTATTCAATCTAGATCAAATACAAAATAAAAAGGATGGTAAGATTATTTCATATTTTATAATAATGGAGCCAAATTCCTAAATCATGGTGTGCTACTTTTGGTACTTCTTCTCTGCCTTAACTTTGTCGGTTATATGCTATCTGTCTTTTTGAAATGACTTATGATTGAGATTAGACATTGATCGGAATGCCTTACCTTTCGGTTAACATGATGTTGGATAGGACATTTGTGCTAACATTTGTTTGTCCATGCAATTTATCTCTTATTTTAATCTACGTATGTACCACACACACTCTTTCTCAGGGTTAACAATCCGCTCTAGAAACTTTGCCACCAACATCAGTCCCTCTCATTTTTTATTTTTTCCAACAAAATGGACCAAGTGTTTAACCGGTGGTAGATCAAATGGATAAGCACAAAGAGATCATCAGTTATTTTATGGTTAAAACAAACATCATTTTCGCATCTCCAAATTGTCCAAACCCCAAATGAGATGCCAATAGGAGTAAATAGCATAAAACTACTACAGTTCGTGCTAGGGTTTAAAAAACTATCAATTTTTTTTCATTGATAAGTACCAAGTCCGGGGTCGACTGTTTCAAAAAACCCAGAACGCTCCTTGCTAGCCATTCAGGTCGTTTTCTGACAGGTCAGACCCATTCCTAAACATTCTATTTGTTTGACTATTAACTTACATGTGGGACCCGCATGTAAGTTCTCTCTTCTTCCTCCTATCTTTTTTCTCTTCTTTCTCGTCCTGAGCTCCACCACCGCACCTCCACTACCCGTCGCACGCCAAGCCATGGACGACCGCGTAAGGAGCGCCATGTGGAGGAGCAGCCACCACCCACAAGCACGAGCCGCCGCCACCAGCGCGACATGGCCAGGGACTCGGGCCGCCGCGCCCAGGAGCACTGGCTATCGCCATCTTTGCTTGGGCTGCCGCCAGCCGAGCGCCATGGCCAGGGGCTCGGGCCGCCGCGCCCAGGAAGAGGGAAGAAAGGGAGAGGCCGCATGGCTGGGAGAACAAGGCGGCCAGCGCTAACTCGGCCGAAGAGGAGGCGCCCACCGCCTCGCCTACCGGAAGGGAGCTCAGGGCGTGCCTTTGGATCCGACCCGCGTGAGAGAGCTCTGCGGTGGCACTGTGATACATATTAAACGTATCTATAATTTTTTACTGTTCCATGCTATTATATTATCTGTTTTGGATGTCTTATATACATTAATATGCTATTTTATATCATTTTTGGGACTAACTTATTAACCCAGAGCTCGGTGCAAGTTTCTGTTTTTCCTTATTTTTGAGATTTACAGAAAAGGAATATCAAATGGAGTCCAAACGGAATGAAACTTTTGCGATGATTTTTCTTGGACCAGAAGACACCTACGTAACTTGGAGAGAGGGCCAGAGGAGTCCCGAGGAGCACACAAGCCCTCAGGGCGCGCCCTAGGGGGGCGTGCCCCCCTGGCTTGTGGCCCCCTTGGGAGTCCCCCAACCCTAATCTTCGCACTATAAATTTCCAAATATTCCCAAACCATCAGAGGTATCCACCAAAATACTTTTCCACCGCCACAAGCCTCTGTTCCCATGAGATCCCATCTTGGGGCCTTTTCTGATGATCTACCGGAGGGGGATTTGATCACGGAGGGATTCTAAATCAATCTTGCTGCCCTTCCGACGATGCATGAGTAGTTTACGACAGACCTACGGGTCCATAGCTAGTATCTAGATGGATTCTTCTCTCTCTTTGATCTTTAATACAATGTTCTCCTCAGTGTTCTTGGAGATCTATTCGATGTAATACTTTTTTGCGGTGTGTTTGTTGAGATCCGGTGAATTATGGATTTATGATCATGTTACCTGCGAATATTATTTGAGTCTTCTTCGAACTCTTTTATGCATGATTAAGATATCTTTGTATTTCTCTTCGAACTATCGGTTTTGTTTGGCCAACTAGATTGGTTTTTCTTGCAATGGGGGAGGTGCTTAGTTTTGGGTTCAATCTTGCGGTGTCCTCCCCCAGTGATAGAAGGGGTAGCGAGGCACGTATTGTATTGTTGCCATCAAGGATAAAAAGATGGGGTTTATATCATATTGCTTGGTTTATCCCTCTACATCATGTCATCTTAAGGCGTTACTCCATTCTTATGAACTCAATACTCATCACGGACGTGATGCCTATATTCATGATCATTTCCTTAGATATCGTCATAGCTTTGCGCTTTTCGATCAATTGCTCAACATTAATTTGTTTACCCACCGTATGCTATCTTCAAGAGAGAAGCCACTAGTCAAACATATAGCCCCGGTTTATTTTCCATCATATATTTTCAGATCCATAAACCAAAAAAACCCAAAATACCTTGCTGCGGTTTATTTAGATTTATTTTAGTTTGCCCTTTAATTTATCTTTTATACCTATCTCTATTAGATCTCACTCTTGTTCGAGACTGTGCAGGGATTGACAACCCCTTTTGTGCGTTGAGTGCAAGTGTTTATTAGTTTGTGCAGGTGCATAGATTGAAGACTTGCCTGTGCCTCCTACTGGATTGATACCTTGGTTCTTAACTAAGGGAAATACTTATCTCTACTTTGCTGCATCACCCTTTCCTGTTCAAGGGAAAAAAATCAACGCAAGCTTAAGAAGTAGCAGGAAGAATTTCTGGCGCCGTTGCCGGGGAAGTTCTACATCAAGCCTACTAAGTACCCATCATAAACTCTCATCTCTTGCATTACATTATTTGCCATTTGCCTCTCGTTTTCCTCTCCCCCACTTAAAATGATTTCAGAAAAAAATTGCCTTTTTATTCGCCCTTCTTTCGTTCATCTTTTCGGTTGCTTTTCGTTCGCTTGTGTGTTAGATCGTTTGCTTGCTATCATGTGTGAATATGGGGAGGTTATCGTTGAAAATTCTGAGTATCTTGCTTATTTCTTGAGGAAAAATTTGGATCTTGTTCTGTAGATCGTGAAACCGAAACCCCCTCTAATCTTAAAGCAAAACCTTTTCATGCGGGAGACGGTAATATTATTGGGAAGAGTGTTATTCAAGAATTCTTTGATTGTACGGGAGTCATGCCACTTAATAAGGGATCTATTTTTCTTGGTACAAATTGCTATGCGGATGCTTTTGCTATGCTTGTGGTTAAACTAGAGAGAAAATTTGTGCATATTCATCCCGCTTTAAAAGATATTTTATGACCTTCCCAATATACTCCATCCTAAGGCTAAAAAGATCACAACTATGATTCTTATGTGAGAATTTGATTTCATAATAAAAGAAGCTAGGGAAAGTTTTCTTTTATATAATAAAAATATCGAGCATCCTCCAGTTGAAGAAATTCTTCATGATAAAGAAACCTTGCGTAGTCTAGAATCTAGAGATTATCATTCTTACAGTAACAATCTTAGGAGAAGAGTTCCCTACACAGAAATTGCACAAGCCCTTTATTTTGATACTTATGAAAATTTTGATTGGGCAACTAACGTAATTTATGTACGATTTGATGATGAGTGGATGGAGGTAATGTCTAGGTAACCCATTAAACCTGAGATACATATTTTATATGAGGATATTTATGGTGAAGATCTTGAGTATGGAATCATGAATGTTAAAATCACTAATCAAAGTCCTTTCCATGAATTAAGTTCACCTATTAGGAAGGAAAGTAAAGATAAAATAGATTCGTTAAGAAAACTTTTGTAATATTTCACTAGGAAAGAATTGCATACCAAAGATGACAATACCTAGATCTATGTTTTATGCCTAGCTAGGGTTGTTAAACAATAGCGCTTGTTGGGAGGCAACCCAATTTTATTTATGTGTTTTTAGGTTTTGCTACTGTTCTTCAATAAATACACATTATTACCTCTGTAGTAATTGTGTTTTGGTGTTTTAATTAGTGTTTGAGCCAAGTAAGACCTTTGGGATGATCTATGGTAATAGTTGGTTTGATTTTGCCGAAAAACAGAAACTTTTTCGTCCAGTAGCAGAATTTTGTAAATTCACAGAAGCGACGAAAAATTCTGAATTTTTTACAAAAGATTAATATACAAATTGCCTCTGTTTTCCTAATTTTTCTGATTGTTTGGAGTTACATAAGTATGAGTAATATTCAGGTCTTCGCAGACTATTCTATTTTTGACAGATTCTATTTTCTATGCTGTGACGCCCTCGATTCAATTGTACACTAATCATGCACGCAAATGTGTACGATCAAGATCAGGGATTCACGGGAAGATATCACAACACAACTCTAAAACATAAATAAGTCATACAAGCATCATAATACAAGCCAGGGGCCTCGAGGGCTCGAATACAAGTGCTTTCGATCATAGACGAGTCGGCGGAAGCAACAATATCTGAGTACAGACATAAGTTAAACAAGTTGCCATAAGATGGCTAGCACAAACTGGGATACAGATCGAAAGAGGCGCAGGCCTCCTGCCTGGGATCCTCCTAAACTACTCCTGGTTGTCGTCAGCGGGCTGCACGTAGTAGTAGGCACCTCCGGTGTAGTAGTCGTCATCGACGGTGGCGTCTGGCTCCTGGGCTCCATCGTCTGGTTGCAGCAATCGAGTAGAGATAGGGGGAAAAAGGGGGAACAAGGCAACCGTGAGTACTCATCCAAAGTACTCGCAAGAAAGGATCTATACTATATATGCATGGATATATCTGTAAAGGGCCATATCAGTGGACTGAACTGCAGAATGCCAGAATAAGAGGGGGATAGCTAGTCTTATCGAAGACTACGCTCGGTCACCTTCGCCTTGCAACAGGTAGAAGAGGGTAGGTTGAAGTCCTCCAAGTAACATCACATAGCAATAATCCTACCCGACGATCCTCCTCGTATCCACGAGAGAGAGCGACCACCGTTGTATCTCAGCACTTGGAAGGGTGTGTTTTATTAAGTATCCGGTTCTAGTTGTCATAAGGTCAAGGTACAACTCCAAGTCGTCCTGTTACCGAAGATCACGGCTATTCGAATAGATTAACTTCCTGCAGGGTGCACCAACTTACCCAACACGTTTGATCCCATTTGGCGGACACACTTTCTGGGTCATGCCCGGCCGTGGAAGATCAACACGTCGTAGCCCCACCTAGGCACAACAGAGAGGCCAAAGACGCCGGTCTAAAACCTAAGCGCCAGCAGGGTCCGGGCCCATCGCCTGAAAGCACACCTGCACGTTGCGTGGGCGGCCGGAAGCAGACCTAGCCTAGTGGTGTTCCAGTCCAATCCGGCGCGCGCCGCTCCGTCGCTGACGTCTGAAGTGCTTCGGCTGATACCACGACGCCGAGTGCCCATATCTTTCCCACGTAGTTGGTTAGTGCGTATAAGCTCATAGCCAACTCAGATCAAATACCAAGATCTCGTTAAGCGTGTTAAGTATCCGCGAACGCCGAACAGGGCCAGGCCCACCTCTCTCCTAGGCGGTCTCAACCTGCCTGCCGCTCCGCCTCAAAGATCCACTCATGGTGCTCCACCGGCCGACCCGACTTTAGTCTCCACATGTATCATGTATAAAGTGAGGCCCCGGCCGAGCGGAGGAGGCGTGAGGGAGGGGGCACGCTGGCGCCGCCGGATCCGGGCGACGGAAGCGAGGGGAGGGCCGGGCCGAGGGCGCGGACGGTGGTGGCGCCGGGCGCGTCGGGCCACGGCCGGGAGGGCGACACGGTGGCGTCCTAGGGGGAGAGGGGGAGCGAAGGGGGAAGCTCACGGGGGGGGGGGGCGCGGAGGGTACGGGGCAGCGGGCTCGGGGGCGGCCGGAGAAGACCGGCGAGGAGGAGGGCGAGGAGGCGGCGCTCGACGGCGATGTGGTCCCGGCGAGGTGGGAGACGGGGACGGATCCGAGGTGACGAGGGGGCGTCGGGCGTGCGGCGAGGGGGGGCGCCGGCGTCCTGGGTGGCCGGTCGGGGAGGAGGGGAGGACGTTGCGGCGTTGGGTGGGGGTGGGGCGCCGGCGTCGGGGTCGACGGGATCGGGGCCGATCCCGTCTGGATCGGTGGGGAGGAGAAGGGATCGAGTGGGAGTGGGGCGTCGACTAGGGTTTCGCCGCCTGGGGGCAAGGAGTGAGGGGGGGCGGATGGGCCATGGGCGGTCACTGGGCCATGGCTCAGCTTGGCCGTGGGGTTTCTCCCCCCTGTAGTTATTAGGTTTATTTTTCTTTTCTTATTTTTCCTTTTCTGTTTTAATTCATTTTAAAATATTCAGACACTTTATAAAAATGTGTGCACCCCACCATAATTAACTTTGTAATATTTGACAACCCCCGAACATTTTAGTTTTGATTTTTTTTGAAAACTTTTATTTCCATCATAATTTTGAATTGAATTTCGAAACCGTTTTGATTTAACCCGTGATTAACTATAAAGTGATGAGGTGACGTGGCACCATCAACGTGAGATTATCAGTAGCATGATTATCCCAAGCGTTACAAATCTCAGATTACAAGAAATCTCGTCCCGAGATTTAGGAGGTCGAAGGAAAGAGTGCGGGGCATTCATCACGAAGACGATCCTCGCGTTCTCAGGTGGCTTCGTCTTCAGAGTGATTTGACCACTGGACTTTGAGGAACTTGATCGCCTTCTGACGTGCGCGGCGTTCAGCTTGGTCGAGAATGCGGACCGGATGCTCTTTATAGGAGAGGTCCTGTTGCAATTCGAGCACTTCATGGTCCACATTCTCGGATTGGGTCCTTGAAGCAGCGTCGGAGTTGTGACACGTGGAACACATCGTGAACCTGAGAAAGGTTCGACGGAAGCTCCAGCTTGATATGCCACTTTTCCACGCCTTTCCGAATAGTGAATGGGCCAATATAGCGAGGAGCTAGCTTGCCCTTGATCCCGGGCGGTGAGCACCCTTCATTGGTGTAATGCGAAGAGAGGCCTTTGCGCCAGGTGGATAGACCATGTCTTGATGAGGACGGTCATAATTACTCTTTGGACGTGACCGAGCAGTCTTGAGATTCTCGCGAATAATGCGGACTTGTTCTTCGGCATGTTGGATAATATCCGGACCGAAGAGTGGACGTTCCCCGCTTCGAGAACCCGATTCGAGAGGGTTCGGCACTTTCGTCCATATAACACTTCAAGGGGCCATCTTCGGACTAGCTTGATAGCTATTATTATAAGAGAACTCAGCATACGGAGAGATTCCTCCCATTTCTTGCCGAAGGAAATAACACAAGCTTCGAAGCATGTCTTGAGAACTTGGTTGACACGTTCAACTTGCCCTTGTGACTGCGGATGAAGCAGCTTGATCTTGAAAGATAAGTGAGTCCCCATAGCTTCTTGAAAACTTCCCCAGAATCTTGAAGTGAATAAGCTGCCACGGTCCGAGCTGATAACCAGTGGAATACCTTGAAGTGAAACAATTCTGGACATATAGAGCGTTGCAAGCTGACTAGCAGCGATCGTTTCTTTGACCGCCAGAAAATGTGCAACTTTAGAAAGCCGGTCAATGACAACAAGAATTGCATCATTACCTTTCTGCGATTTGGGAAATCCCGTGACGAAGTCCATTTCAACATGGTCCCATTTCCATTCAGGAATAGAGATAGGTTGCAGAGTTCCAGCAGGCCTTTGATGTTCTGCTTTGATACGACGACAAAGCGTCACATTCAGCAACATAACGAGCAATGTCTCGCTTCATATTAGACCACTCAATCTCGGCGAATGTCTTGGTACATCTTGGTGCTACCGGGATGAATAGACAAAGGCGTATCATGAGCTTCTTTCATAACCTTAGGAGTCGATCCAGGTTTGCCCTCTTACTCGGTACCACTAAGCGACCTTTGAAGAATAAGGTGCCGTCGTCATCCATGATGAAGAATGAGGGTTTTCCTTCCGCGAGATAAAGTTTAATCCTCTCGACTTCATCGTCACATTTACGTATCCATTTGATGGTGTCCACAAGATCTCGCTTCGCAACTGTGGTATTGAGACAACCCCCGGAAACAACCTGGCCGCTCATCTTGTGAAGCTCCGGAGGGGGGGGGGGGAGCGAGTGCACCCGGAGGAACAATATGGAGGTTCAGCTTTCTGAACTCTTCAACGAGTGAGGGCTGAACTTTGTGAACCTGGAGGTGGTTGCAGTAAGACTTGCGGCTCAAGGCATCAGCCATTACATTAGCCTTGCCTGGCGTATAGGAAATACCCAAATCAAAGTCAGCAACAGTCTCCATCCATCTCTGCTGACGGAGGTTCAGGTCTGGCTGAGTAAACAGATACTTCAGACTTTGGTGGTCAGTGAAGATCTCGCAACGATTACCGAGAAGGTAATGTCGCCATCGCTTCAAAGGCATGAATGACAAAGAAGCTCGAGGTCGTGAACTGGGTAGTTCTCTTCGTGAGGGCGTAATTGTCGAGAGGCATAAGCAACCACTTTGCGCTCTTGCATTAGGACACCGCCTAATCCTTTACGGGAAGCGTCACAGTAAAAAATGACAAAGTCCTTCTTAGTATCAGGAGGAGCTAGCACTGGGGCAGAAGTCAACTTGTCTTTGAGTGCCTGGAAACTTTCTTGACATTTATCTGTGCATTGGAACTTGACGCCCTTATGCAACAGGTTAGTCAGAGGCCTGGCAATCTTGGAGAAGTTCTCGACGAATCGACGGCAATAGCTGGCGAGACCGAGAAAACTTCTGACTTGCTTGACGTTCTTTGGAGGAGTCCAATCGAGAATAGCCTGAACTCTTTCAGGGTTGACGGCAATACCATCCTTAGAGATGACATGCCCGAGATAGGTCACTTGGAAGCCGAATTCACATTTGGAGAACTTGGCATAAAGTTGATGCTCTCGTAGCTTTTCCAAAGACAAGACGAAGATGTTCAAAGATGTTCTTCTTCATTCTTGGAAAATATCAGGATATCATCCAGATAAACCACGACGAACTTGTCGAGGTAATCCATGAATATATAGTTCATCAAAGTAGAGAAGGTGGCTGGAGCATTGGTTAAGCCGAAGACATGACGGTGTACTCGTATGAACCATAACGAGTCACAAAGGCGGTCTTGGGGATATCCTCCTCACGAACACGGATCTGGTGGTAACCCAACCTCAAGTCGAGTTTAGAGAACACTGATGAACCAGCCAGTTGATCATAAAGATCATTGATCCGAGGAAGAGGATACTTATTCTGAATGGTAGCTTGATTTATAGGACGGTAGTCTTGGACCAATCGGTTTGTCCCATCCTTCTTCTTGACAAAGAGAGAAGGTGCTCCCCAAGGAGAGCAACTTGGGCGAATGAAACCACTTTGAAGAGATTTGTCGATTTCCTCCTTGAGCTCAAGGAGTTCATGCGGCGGCATCTTGTAGGGTCGCTTGGCTATAGGAGTGGTTCCTGGTTTCAATTCGATGACGAATTCGACAGCCCTAGCAGGGGGAATCCCTGGAAGTTCTTCAGGAAAAACGTCCTGGAAGTCGCGAACGACAGGAATGTTTTCAATGCCCTCGAGGGGTGTGGCGTTCAATGCATTCAATGCATAGAGCCTTGCCTCGGCATTTTGCACCAGATGAGCTTGGTAAGTGACTATTTCATCTGAAGGGTGTAGCAGATGGACGGTCTTCGTGGCGCAAACTATGGAAGTAGTATGCGCCTTTAACCAATTCATTCCTAGAATGAGGTCAATGCTACAAGACTTCAGCATGATGGGTGAGACAAGGAATTCCAGTCCTTCGATTTCAACTGGGACGTCGTTGCAAATCATGGAGGTTCGACATTGGCCCGCGGGGGTGTGTACTAATAGTGAAGCATTCATGTCTTCACATTTAATGTCATGCAAGCATGCAAAACCTTCTGACATGAATGAATGCGATGCACCTGTATCAAATAAAATGCATGCTGGTACTGAATTTACGAGGAGGGTACCCGTCACAGTAGCAGGCTGGTCTTGAGCTTCTTTCAGATCAACGTGGTTGGCCTGAACTCGACCATAAGGCTTGGCATTGTTGTTGCGGGGCTGGTTGCTTCCACGGCCAGCTGCGGGAAGTGCCAGTTGATTCTGATTCTGATTGCATTCTCTAGCACGGTGCCCTGGTTGTCCACACATGAAGCACAAACCATTATTGGGAGTGGGAACAGGAGCTTGGGGTGGTGGAGCTGGAAGCTTTGGCTGCCTAGCTGGAGTAGGCAGACGAGGTGCAGCATAGTTCTGCCTTGGGGCAGGTGCATTTGGCTGGTACATGCTGTTGGGAATCCATATCTTGCGCTTCTGTGAGGACAGGCCCGAAGATGAGCCCGTGTCACGGTTGCGCCTGTTAGAGCTTTGGTATTCCTGCAAACCAGTTTCGACATTCATAGCTTTGTTCACCAAGGTGGCGAAATCAGCAAAGTCGTGCACTAGAAGTGCGAGTTCGATGTCAGCTTGAAGGCCTTCACGGAACTTCTCTTGTCTGCGTGCATCAGTTGCAATATCCTCTTCAGCATTCCAGGAACTCTCGCTGATAAGCTTCAACAGTCTTGTTGCCTTGGGTGAGGTTGCGGAACTCACGCTTCTTCCGGTCCATGACCCCTTGAGGATGAAGCGGCACGGAAAGCAACTTGGAAGTGCGGCGGTGATGATTGTTCCAATGGCGAGTACGCCTGTGGCTGTCCCACCATTGAGCTGCGGGTCCCTTTAGGAAGAAGGAAGCAAAAGTGACATAGTGGCGGGGCTACATCAGCAGACTCCATCTCATAGGTGATGTCATGGAGCCGATCCATCGACATCCAGCTGGGTTGAGCTGCGGTACACACTTTGGGGTTCAAAGCGTATGAAATCACCTGCAGTTGTTGCGTTTGGCTGTTGGTTCATATTAGGGCGAGGAAACTGAGCCATCATGTTCTCCATGAACTGGCGATTCATCTCAAGCTGTTGGATCATACCAGCCATGTACTCAGGCGGTGGTGGGAATTTGCCACCACGACCACGACCAATTTGGTCTAATCATCCTGCTAATATATAACAGGGTAGTTCAGCATTTGAGAAATTATGCAAAGGACAAGAATCATTCATGATGAAACATGCATAATGGAAGCGACGATAGAAACCACATAGTAGTCGGCATATCTTACAAAGGGATCATGCATAGAGTTCGGTACACAGAGTTCAGTACATAGACTAAGACATCATAGGGGGCACGCAGGCTCGCAGCGAATGCATCTAACATTAACAAGCAAGCTACATCAGTCCCACGCGGTACTGCGGAGGTAGCTGTAGCCTGAAAGCTGGTAGTGGGGCAGCGGATAGTCCTCCACGTCAGTGATCTGGGGGCCGCGGATACTCTGGTGCAGAACCCGACGACCAAGTGGCAGAAGAGGACCAAGTGCGGGAGAGTAGCCTCCCACCTCTGGCCAACCGACAACCTGGGGCATCACGGTCCTGGCTGGGTAGATCGCAGAACGCGGCAGCTCTCTGGATCGGACAAAGGGGTGCAACAGTGTCAGAGCACGGTAAAGGTGCTGACGGGTGATGTACAACTCGTGGCGAAGAGCTCGGTTAGCTCGATCCAGCCCATCGACATGCGTAATAAAGTTACGATGGTAGAAGGGCTCTCTGGTGACAAAGTGGAGTAGGCGCAGCGGTGTAGTAACCCTCCTCACCAACATCAGACGCGATAGCAATGTGCTTGAAGGGGGAGGTGTACAACTCCCGATACTCTCCACGAAGACGTGTCAGAGCAGCATAGGCAGCATCGTGGACTGCCATATCGATAGTCACCCCAACACCATGTGCGGTGTGCAGCACAGTAGTGGAGTCATACTCCCGAGAGTAGAGGTGGACGATGGCTCGGTGCATCGCTCTGGTTAAAGTCCCGGTACTCCTCAAAGGCGGTGTACTCGGTGCCAGCGATAACCCAGATAGGTCATCATCTCTGCTAGCACCGCAGGTGATCCCGAGGCACCAATGGCCGTCGTGTGGCGCACGACCTGCCTCATGGGTTCCATCTGAAAACAAAGATGTTTCAAAGGAGTCAAATGACAGTGTGGAAATTGATCAAAATACAATTCCAATAAACAACTATGGCTTTATCCCACTTTGGGGTGAATGTGGTCACGGGATCCTAGTGTTAGTCAGTAAATTCGTTTAACCCGAGTAGAAGAGAGTTCAGAGTCCCAGAGTAAAGGTCGAGGAGTAAAAGATCCTAGTACCACCCGATGGCGACGTGGGCCCGTAAGGCACACAACCAAGTTAGTAAAAGTTTTGCAATGTCTAGACTCGACTTCGGCCAAGGAGTGTGGAAGGGGGATTCCTACAGGCAGTCGGCTCTGATACCAACTTGTGACGCCCTCGATTCAATTGTACACTAATCATGCACGCAAATGTGTACGATCAAGATCAGGGATTCACGGGAAGATATCACAACACAACTCTAAAACATAAATAAGTCATACAAGCATCATAATACAAGCCAGGGCCTCGAGGGCTCGAATACAAGTGCTTTCGATCATAGACGAAGTCATTGGAAGCAACAATATCTGAGTACGGACATAAGTTAAACAAGTTGCCATAAGATGGCTAGCACAAACCGGATACAGATCGAAGAGGCGCAGGTCTCTGCCTCGATCCTCCTAAACTACTCCGTGTCGCCGTCGGTGAGCTGCACGTAGTAGTAGGCACCTCCAGGGTAGTAGTCGTCATCGACGGTGGCGTCTGGCTCCTGGGCTCCAACGTCTGGTTGCATCAATCGAGTAGAGATAGGGGGAAAAAGGGGGAACAAGGCAACCGTGAGTACTCATCCAAAGTACTCGCAAGAAAGGATCTATACTATATATGCATGGATATATCAGAAGGGCCATATCGATGACTGAATCTGAGAATGCCGTAATAAGAGGGGATAGCTAGTCTTATCGAAGACTATGCTTCCGGTCACCTTCGCCTTGCAACAGTAGAAGAGGGTATGTTGAAGTCCTCCAAGTAACATCACATAGCAATAATCCTACCCGGCGATCCTCCTCGTAATCACGAGAGAGAGCGACCGCTGTTGTATCCGCACTTGGAAGGGTGTGTTTTATTAAGTATCCGGTTCTAGTTGTCATAAGGTCAAGGTACAACTCAAGTCGCCCCTATTACCGAAGATCACGGCTATTCGAATAGATTAACTTCCTGTAGGGTGCACCAACTTACCCAACACGTTTGATCCCATTTGGCGGACACACTTTCACAGGTCATGCCCGCCGCGGAAGATCAACACGTCAGAGCCCCACCTAGGCACAACAGAGAGGCCAAGACGCCGGTCTAAACCTAAGCCGCCAGGGTCTGGCCCATCGCCCTGAGCACACCTGCACGTTGCGTTGGCGGCCGGAAGCAGACCTAGCCTAGTGGCGTTCCAGTCCAATCCGGCGCGCGCCGCTCCGTCGCTGACGTCTGAAGTGCTTCGGCTGATACCACGACGCCGAGTGCCCATATCTTTCCCACGTAGTTGGTTAGTGCGTATAAGCTCGTAGCCAACTCAGATCAAATACCAAGATCTCGTTAAGCGTGTTAAGTATCCACGAACGCCGAACAGGGCCAGGCCCACCTCTCTCCTAGGCGGTCTCAACCTGCCTGCCGCTCCGCCTCAAAGATCCACTCATGGTGCTCCACCAGCCGACCCGACTTTAGTCTCCACATGTATCATGTATAAAGTGTATAGTATATACCCGTGATCACCTCCCGAGTGATCACGGTCCGATAGTATAGCACGACAGACGGACAAGAATGTAGGGCCACAGATGAAAGTACTAGCATCCTATACTAAGCACATAGGATTGCAGGTAAGGTAACAACAGTAGTAACAAGGACAAAGCTATGCAAGAAAGATAGGAGTATCAAAGCGATAACATGCTACACTAATCTAATGCAAGCAAGATAGAGTAGAATAGGCGATATCTGGTGATCAAGGGGGGGCTTGCCTAGTTGCTCTGGCAAGAGAGAGGGGTCACAACTCCAGAGTCGAACTGGCGGCAGCAGTCGGTCTCGTAGTCTACCGGAGAGAAGAGGGGAAGAAACAATGAATACCATGCAAACATATGCATATTGATGCATGACAAGACAAGTAACGATGCTAGGCGTGCCCTAACGTGGTATGAGGTGGTACTGGTTAAGGAAACATCCGGAAAATATCCGGTGTTTCGTGGTTTTGAAGAGGAGCCGAGGGGAAAGTTGCGGGTTCGATAGGTTAGGGGTGTGGCGGACGAGCGGACTGCGTATCCGGATTCGCCTAAATGCTCGAGCAACTTTCATGTTGAAAATATTTTAATCCGAAGTTACGGATTAAAAGATATGATTTTCTAAAGATTTTAATAATTTACGGAATTTAATTAATTAATTAATTAATTCGAAAATGGATTTATGACGTCGGCATGATGTCATGCTTGACGTCGGCGATCGGCGTTGACCGTTGACCTGGTCAATTGACATGTGGGTCCGTGGGACCCACCCATAATAATCGTTAGGTTTAATTAGGGTTTAGCTTAATCCTAATTACAGTTTAATTAAAATTAACTAGTTAATTAAATTAATTAAACCGGATTAATTAACAATTAATTACTTAATTAATTAATTAATAATTAATTTGTTAAACCATTTTATTTTTATTAATTATATTTATTTTAATTTGCTTATTCATTGGGACCCACATGTCATAGACACGTGGGGCGCCACGTCGGCCGACCGGTTCAACAGGCCGGGCCCTTGGGGCCCACGGGTCAGTGACCCAGGGGTGGCCCAGTGCCGCCACGTCGGCGGGCGGCGTTAGCCACGTGGCGACCTCCAGACGGCGGCCTGCAAGACGCGACTCGCCGAGAACGCGCCACGAGGCACGGTGAGGTGTCTGGACGGGCTCTGGGCGCCGCGCGCCGCGTCCGATGGTGGCCGTGGTTGGCGCGGGGTGGCCGGAGTTGGCGATCGAGCTCATCGACGGCGCAGGCGCTTCAGGCGAGGTACGGAACGGGCTACGGGCGCAGGGGCGTGGCTGTGGACGGGCGAGAGGGAGGCGTGGGGTGCGGCGATGCACAACCCGGCGTGGCGGCGGCCTCGGCGCGGGCGTGCTCGCCGGGCCGCTGGATCGGTGGTGGCGATAAAGCGCGGCAGACGGCGGACGCGAGCCCGTCGAGCTTCGGGCTCGGGGCGGAGGGAGAGGGAGGACCGGGGCGGAACGCCCGGCGCGGGGTAGAGGCCCGGCCGAGCGGAGGAGGCGTGAGGGAGGGGGCACGCGGCGCGCCGGATCCGGCGACGGAAGCGAAGGGGGAGGGCTGGGCCGAGGGCGCGGACGGTGGGTGGCGCCGGGCTGCCGCCGGCCGGGAGGGCGACGCGGTGGCGTCCTAGGGGGAGAGGGGGAGCGAAGGGGGGAGCTCACGGGGGGGGGGGGGGGGGTAGGGTACGGGGCAGCGTGCTGGGGGGCGGCCGGAGAAGACCGGGGAGGAGGCGGCGCTGACGGCGGCGTGGTCCCGGCGAGGTGGGAGACGGGACGGATCCGAGGCGACGAGGGGCGTCGGCGTCTTGGCGAGGGGGCGCCGGCCCCGGTGGCCGGCCGGGAGGAGGGAGGACGGGCGGCGTTGGGTGGGGTGGGCGCCGGCGTCGGGGTCGACGGGATCGGGGTTGATCCCGATCCGGATCGGTGGGGGAGGAGAAGGGGATCGAGTGGGAGTGGGGCGTCGGCTAGGGTTTCGCCGCCGGGGGTTATGGGAGTGAGGCGGATGGGCCATGGGCGGTTACCGTGGGCCGCTTGGCTCATTGGCAGGGGTTTTCCCCACAGTTATTAGGTTTATTTTTCTTTTCTTATTTTTCCTTTTCTGTTTTAATTCATTTTAAAATATTCAGACACTTTATAAAAATGTGTGCACCCCACCATAATTAACTTTGTAATATTTGACAACTCCCGAACATTTTAGTTTTGATTTTTTTGAAAACTTTTATTTCCATCATAATTTTGAATTGAATTTCGAAACCGTTTTGATTTAACCCGTGATTAACTACAGTGACAGAGGTGACGTGGCACCATCAACGTGAGATTACTGTAGCTTGATTATCCGGGCGTTACATATGCATTGTTTTCTTATTTTGATGAATCTATGGGTAATATAGGGGGGTATGAACCATGGTGAAATTGGAGTATAGTAGGTATAATGCTAATATGAATTGAGAATGAGTTCATGACAATACCTAAAGTGGTGATTTGTTTTTATTATACTAACAGAGCTCATGAGTTTTTTGTTAAGTTTTTGTGTTGTGAAGTTTTCAAGCTTTGGGTAAAGATTTGATGGACAACGGAATAAGGAGTGGCAAGAGCCTAAGCTTGGGGATGCTCAAGGCACCCCAAGGTAATATTCAAGGACAACCAAGCATCTAAGCTTGGGGATGCCCCGGATGGCATCCCCTCTTTTTTCTTTAATCCATTCGTAAATTTACTTGAGGCTATATTTTTATTCACCGCATGGTATGTGTTTTGCTTGGAGCGTCTTGTATGATATGAGTCTTTGCTTTATTTGCTTTTTAGTTTACCACAATCATCCTTGATGTACAAACCTTTTGCGAGGGATGTTTTATATGCATTAATAAGCTATTTCATATTATTTTTGGGACTAACTTATTAACCCAGAGCCCAGTGCCAGTTTCTGTTTTTTTCCTTATTTTTGAGTTTTACAGAAAAGGAATATCATAATATCAAATGGAGTCCAAACAAAATGAAACTTTCCTGGTGATTTTTCTTGGACCAGAAGACACCTACGTAACTTGGGGAGAGGGACAGAGGAGTCCCGAGGAGCCCACAAGCCCTCGGAGCGCCCTTAGGGGCCATGCCCCTGGCTTGTGGCCCCTTAGGAGTCCCCAACCCTAATCTTCACACTATAAATCCTCAAATATTCCCAAACCATCGAGGCATCCACCAAAATACTTTTCCTTGCAAGCCTCTCGCTCCTGTTATAACATCTTGGGGCCTTTTCCGGTGATATGCCGAAGGGGGATTCGATCACGGAGGGTTTCTACATCAACCTTGTTGCCCTTCCGATGATGCGTGAGTAGTTTACCACAGACCTACTGGTCCATAGCTAGTAGCTAGATGGATTCTTCTCTCTCTTTGATCTTCAATACAATGGTCTCCTGGGTGTTCTTGGAGATCTATTTGATGTAATAATTTTTTGCGGTGTGCTTGTTGAGATCCGGTGAATTGTGGATTTATGATCAGATTATCTATGAATATTATTTGAGTCTTCTCTGACTCTTTTATGAATGATTAAGATATCTTTTTATTTCTCTTCGAACTATCGGTTTGGTTTGGCCAACTAGATTGGTTTTTCTTGCAATGGGAGAGGTGCTTAGTTTTGGGTTCAATCTTGCGGTGTCCTCACCCAGTGACAGAAGGGGTAGCGAGGCACGTATTGTATTGTTGCCATCAAGGATAAAAAGTTGGTGTTTATATCATATTTCTTGAGTTTATCCCTCTACATCATGTCATCTTACTTAAGGAGTTACTCCGTTCTTATGAACTTAATACTCTAGATGCATGCTGGATACCGGTCGATGTGTGGAGTAATAGTAGTAGATGCAGGAGTCAGTCTACTTTTCACAGGCGTGATGCCTATATTCATGATCATTGCCTTAGATATCTTCAGAGCTTTGCGCTTTTCTATCAATTGCTCAACAGTAATGTATTTACCCACCGTATGCTATCTTCAAGAGAGAAGCCTCTAGTGAAACCTATGGCCCTCGGGTCTATTTTCTATCATATATTTTCAGATCTGTAAACCAAAAAACTCAAAAATACCTTGCTACAATTTATTTAGATTTGTTTAATTTTCCTTTTTATTTATCTTTTATACCTATCTTTATTAGATCTCACTCTTGTTCGAGACCGTGAAGGGATTGACAACCCCTTTTTCGCGTTGAGTGCAAATGTTTGTTAGTTTGTGCAGGTGCATAGATTGGAGACTTGCTTGTGCCTCCTACTGGATTGATACCTTGGTTCTTAACTGAGGGAAATACTTATCTCTACTTTGCTTCATCACCCTTTACTCTTCAAGGGAAAAATCAAAGCAAGCTCAAGAAGTAGCACACTGGAAGGGAGCTCCACTGACTACGCCAAGACCGGACGATGACCCAGGCGAGGGAAGGGAGCTCCGCAGTGGCGCCATGGCTACTCGTCAGCGTGCTCCTCACTGCGGGCCGGCTACTAGCACAACTCCTCTCGATATTGAGCACTGGAGGGACCCGATTGCTTTTTTCAGAGTATGTAGGGACACTTTTTTCAAATATTACAGGGACCCAATTACTTTTAAAAAATTACAAGGACCCAAGTTCTTTATTGAATTGTTTTTATTAGATTATGACAAGAGAGTTAACGGTCAGTCAATCAGCTATCTTATGTGCGGCCCCAACTGTCATAATCACGATCAATTGTAAAGCACTTTGGACAATTAGTGTTTTTGAAACAAATTGACCCGGACTTGGTAGTTATCAGCAGAAAAAATTCGGTAGTTTTTTGGAACCTAACCCGAATTGTGGTAATTTTATGCTATTTACTCTACCAATAGACATCACGAGCTTGCCATTCTTTTTGAATCTTTGGTTTTTTTTGTAGGAGCATTCTTTGTGAATATTCTCGGGCAGACATTAAAAACCACGTAATTAGGTATTGAACTAAAACAAAAGGCGCTTCTAAGCAGGTTCCAAACAAGCTTAGCAACTGAACATGAAAATTGCTGAAATTCGAGATGGGCTTTAGGCCCATATAGCAATTTCTGGAAAATCTCTAAGGGCCCATGTAGGTTTATTGGCACTAGGTGTAGTGGGAAATTTAGTCCCACCCCGCTAGTGGAGAAGGAGTTGGACCTCTTTATAAGGGATTGTCTTCCACATGCTATTGGAGCTTGAGAATAGATGAGGCCCTCGCGCGCTCCTCCTCCGCCGCCCGCCTCGCCACGCCACGCCACGCCACGCCACGCCACGCCTCGTCACAACGCGTCGCGGGTTGCGGGATTGAGCTGAGCCGAGCTCGCACTTATATAAGTGTGCGGTGTCTCCCAACCCTAGCCGCCACGATCAGATCACATCTGCTCACGCGCACTGCCCACCGTCGTTCCTTTGCTGCTGCTGCCGCCGGTGACTCCATCCCGTCCGCCGCGTACATGGTCGACGGGAGAGCAGGTCTCCAAAACCCCGTCCCTCCGGTTCCTGTACGGGAGAGGGGCGAATAGGTTTTTGGGAAGCGACTACGCGACTGCTCGCTGTTCGTCTACTTCCTCTACGTCCGCGTCGCCTTCATCATCACCATGTCCACCGACGCCGAACGTGCCGCCGCCGAGAAGCTCGAGGCCGACAAGAAGGACGCCTCTGCTGCCGCCACCGCCGTGGTTGCTTCTGCATGGCCTACTAGAGGGTATAACACGTTTATCCTGCTCATGTTTACTTTTGTATTAGTAGTACTAGCAGTATGCGTAGATGTGTCTACTGTTTGTGTAGTACGTGCTTGCCTATATGAGTATCAGTATGTTGTTAATTTAGTCAATGCCATGCTAGTGATTTATCTATGGATTAAATTAGTCAAAAAATTGCCTATTTATTCAGCAATCCAAAAACCTATTATGTGTAGGAATTTTTCGGCGACTGGCTTTGCCGCAGCACTGAAACCGGATAAGTTTACCGGTACATATTTTAAGCGTTGGCAGACTAAGACCACCTTATGGCTCACGGCTATGAACGTGTTCTGGGTCACCGGTGTCCCTTCAGGAACGATTGCACCTGAAAAGGAGAAGACGTTCAAGGAAGCTACCGTCGTGTTCTGAGGAGCAGTTCTTAGCATGATCGGAGATAAGTTGGTCGACGCATATTTACATGTGCACGTCGCCAAGGACTTGTGGGAGGCGCTCGAATCTAAGTTCGGGGCCACAGACGCTGGGAGTGAAATGTATGTTATAGAGTAGCTACACGATTACAAGATGGTTGAAAACCGTCCTGTACTGGAGTAGGCTCATGAGATAATATGCATCGTCAAGGAGCTTGAACTTCTTAAGTGCGAGTTACGGGCAAGTTTGTCACGGGCTGCATAATCGCTAAGCTCCCTAATTTCTGGAGGAACTTTGCCATCATTCTGAAACATCAGAGGCGTGAATTCTCTATGGAGGATGTCATTGGCTATCCGAGTGTTGAGCAGAATTCAAGGGCAAAGGACTCACACAGAAAAGGGGTCGAAGGAACTTCTGTCGCCAACATGGTGAACCAGAGGAACCATAACTCCCAGAAGCCCAAGGGAAAGAACGGTGTCCAACACAATACCGACTTTAAGAAGAAGGGTAAGAAGACCTTCAAGAAGAACAAGAAGGATGAGGGCTGCTTTACTTGTGGTTCGGTTGAACATTGGGACAACAGGTGCCCAAACAAGTACAAGAAGCCAGGACATGACTCCAAGTCTGTCAACATGATTGTGGGCAACAATGAGAATGGTGCATCTGGGTACGGTAATTTATTTACTGTTTTTTCAGTGTTTCATTCCACAGATTGGTGGGTGGACACAGGTGTAGGTGTTCATGTGTGTGCTGATATTTCATTGTTTTCTTCTTACCAGGTCACAGGACACGGGTCCGTATTGATGGGGAATGGCGCGAGTGCTTCTGTTCATGGTGTTGGCACGTTCGATCTGAAGTTTACTTCGGGAAGGATCGTGCAGCTGAAGAACGTGCAGCATGTCCCCGGCATCAAGAAGAACCTCGTTAGTGTCTCCCTTCTATGTAGAGAAGGGTTTAAGTTGGTTTTCGAGTCTAATAAATTAGTTGTTACGAAATATGGACTCTTTGTTGGAAAAGGTTATGAGAGCGGAGGGATGTTCCGCCTTTCCCTCGCAGATTTTTGTAATAAAGTCGTGAACCATATTCATTCGAATGTTAATGAATCTGAAGTTTGGCATTCACGTCTTTGTCACATTCGTTTCGGTGTTATGACGCGGCTAGCTAAGTTGGATTTAATCCTGAGTTTCACTTTAGCCAAAGGTTCTAAGTGCCTTTCATGTGTGCAAGCTAAGCCACCTCGCAAGCCTCACAAGGCCGCGGAGGAGAGACACTTGGCACCATTAGAACTCATACATTCTGATCTTTGTGAGATGAATGGTGTGTTGACTAAAGGTGGAAAGAAATACTTCATGACATTGATAGATGATTCCACTAGATATTGCTATGTGTATCTGTTAAATACTAAAGATGAGGCTCTACACTACTTTAAAATCTATAAGGCGTAAGTTGAGAATCAACTTGAAAAGAAAATTAAACGAGTCCGATCAGATCGTGGTGGAGAGTACTTCTCGAGTGAGTTTGATTCTTTTTGTGCGGAACACGGAATTATTCATGAGAGGACGCCTCCCTATTCACCCCAGTCAAACGGGGTTGCCGAGCGGAAAAACCGTACTCTAACTGATTTGGTTAACGCCATGTTAGATACATCGGGTTTATCCAAGGCATGGTGGGGGAGGCTATATTGACGGCATGTCATGTCCTGAATAAAGTTTCGACAAAGGATAATGAGATCACTCCCTATGAGAAATGGGCGAAGAGAAGGACAACACTCTTTTACTTGCGTACCTGGGGTTGTTTGGCGAAAGTCAATGTGCCGATCCCCAAAAAGCGTAAGCTTGGACCCAAGACTGTGGACTGCGTTAATTTGGGCTACGCTAAGAACATCGTTGGCTATAGATTTCTAGTAGTGAAATCTGAGGTGCCTGACAAGAAGGTCGGTACAATTATGGAGTCTAAGGATGCTACATTCTTCGAGGATATTTTTCCTATGAGAGATACACAAAGCACTTCTAGACAGGAATCTGAGGAGACTCCTGAACCTGCCATTCCTATGGAATATTATGAAGAAACACATGATGAAAATCCTGAGGAGGATGACGAGGAAACCCTTGGTAGGGGCAAGAGACAAAGGATTGCAAAGACCTTTGGTGATAATTTCTTCGTGTACCTCGTGGATGATACTCCCACTTCTATTTCAGAAACGTATGCCTCTCCACACTACAAAAAAAGACACATCCGTGACATTTTGGGCCGAACGAATTTTTTTTCTGTCATACTTATGACACTTCTATGATGATAATTGTGACAAAACCAGGTATCATCGTAGATGTGGTGGGGTCCTACTTCTATGACAAAAAATCATGACAGAAAATGGGCTTTTCGTCCTGGGCGGGTCGGAGACGCAGCTGCATGACATTCTTTGGGCCGTCCATGATGGAAAAAACCATGGTACAAGCGAGGGCGAGGAAAATATCGGGGAGTTCCCGATTACGGTGGGTGGTCGGGGGCCGAGCGATGCGCGTTTATCTAAATACGTCTGCAGCGGCGTGTGCGAGGCGTTGGGCTCTAAGTGAACCAGGCGGCGTTGGCCTCTAATCGAACCCGGCGATTGCACCGCAGTCTGGCGTTCTTGAACCCGGCGATTGATCGATCCTTGTCGTTAATCAATCCGAGTGATTCCTTCGCTATAGCTGCAAACTGAAGATGATCGATGCTGCCTCTGGATGAACAGTGAGCATTTTGGGGGGTTTGGATGAACAGTTCCCGGTGGGGGGTTGGATGAACAGGACCCCATGGTAGTAGAGGCCGTTGCCGCTGGATGAACAGGACCCCGATCGATCGAGCCGGTTGGGGGGTGGATGAACAGGACCCCATGGAGGGCTGATGTCTACTACACAACCTTCTTCTTGTAGACGTTGTTGGCCTCCAAGTGCAGAGGTTTGTAAGACAGTAGCAAATTTGCCTTAAATGGATGACCTATGGTTTATCAATCCATGGGAGGCGTAGGATGAAGATGGTCTCTCTCAAACAACTCTGCAACCAAATAACAAAGAGTCTCTTGTGTCCCCAACACACCCAATACAATGGTAAGTTGTATAGGTGCACTAGTTCGGCGAAGATATGGTGATACAAGTGCAATATGGATGGTAGATATGTTGGGGAACGTAGTAATTTCAAAAAAATTCCTACGCACACGCAAGATCATGGTGATGCATAGCAACGAGAGGGGAGAGTGTTGTCCACGTACCCTCGTAGAGCTCCTTTATAATCACCCAGTTATGTTGTGACGTTTGGTAGCACACAAAGTGTTCCTCCGGTAAATGGGAGTTGCATAATCTCATAGTTATAGGAACTTGTATAAGTCATGAAGAAAGCAATAACAACATACTAAACGATCAAGTGCTAAGCTAACGGAATGGGTCAAGTCAATCACATCATTCTCCTAATGATGTGATCCCATTAATCAAATGACAACACATGTCTATGGTTAGGAAACATAACCATCTTTGATCAATGAGCTAGTCAAGTAGAGGCATACTAGTGACATTAAGTTTGTCTATGTATTCACACATGTATCATGTTTCCGGTTAATACAATTCTAGCATGAATAATAAACATTTATCATGATATGAGGAAATAAATAATAACTTTATTATTGCCTCTAGGGCATATTTCCTTCAAGATATAGGTTTTTGTAATATGAAAATATAAAAACAGCAAGGTAACTAATGATAAAAGTGAGCACAAACGATATTGCAATGTGTTGAAACAAGGCCTAGGGTTCATACTTTCACTAGTGCAAGTTCTCTCAATAATAATAACATAATTGGATCATATAACTATCCCTCAACATGCAACAAAGAGTCACTCCAAAGTCACTAATAGCGGAGAACAAACAAAGAGATTATTGTAGGGTATGAAACCACCTCAATGTTATTCTTTCTGATCGATCTATCATAGAGTTTGTACTTGAATAACACCTTAAGACACAAATCAACCAAAACCCTAATGTCACCTAGATAATCCAATGTCACCTCAAGTATCCGTGGGTATGATTATACGATATGCATCACACAATCTCAGATTCATCTATTCAACCAACACAAAGAACTTCAAAGAGTGCCCCAAAGTTTCTACCTGAGAGTCAAGACGAAAACGTGTGCCAACCCCTATGCATAAGTTCACGATGTTACAGAACCCGCAAGTTGATCACCAAAACATACATCAAGTGGATCACGTGAATATCCCAATGTCACCACAGATATGCACATGCAAGACATACATCAAGTGTTCTCAAATCCTTAAAGACTCAATCCGATAAGATAACTTCGAAGAGAAAACTCAGTCCATTACAAGACAGTAGAGGGGGAGAAACATCATAAGATCCAACTATAATAGGAAAGTTCACGATACATCAAGATCGTGCCAAATCAAGAACACGAGAGAGAGAGAGAGAGGGAGAGAGAGAGAGAGATCAAACACATAGCTACCGGTACATACCCTCAGCCCCGAGGGTGAACTACTCCCTCCTCGTCATGGAGAGCGCCGGGATGATGAAGATGGCCACCGGAGAGGATTCCCCTCCCGTGAGGTGCCGGAGCAGGTCTAGATTGGTTTCGGTTGCTCTGAGAGGCTTGCGGCGGTGGAACTCCTGATCTAGGTTATGTTCTGGGGGTTTCTGTATATATAAGAGGTTTTGGCGTCGGGGACAAGTCAGGGGGGTCTCCGAGGCGGCCACGAGGTAGGGGGGCGTGCCTAGGGGGTAGGGCGCCCCACGCCCTCGTGGGTGCCTCGGGACTCTTCTGGTCCATCTCCGATGCTCATGGGCTTCTTCTGGTCCAAAAATAATCTCCGTCAAATTTCAGGTCAATTGGACTCTGTTTGGTTTTCCTTTCCTGCGAAACTCAAAAACAAGGAAAAAACAGAAACTGGCGCTGGGCTCTAGATTAATAGGTTAGTCCCAAAAATCATATAAAACAACATATAAATGCATATAAAACATCCTAGATGGATAATACAATAGCATGGAACAATAAAAAAATTATAGATACGTTGGAGACGTATCAAGCGCTGGATGAACAGGAACCCGTGGAGGGGTGGTTGAAAAGTAGCCGGTGGAGGGCTAGATGAACAGTAGCCCGTGGAGTGGTGGTTGAACAGTAGCCGGTGGAGAGGGCTGGTTGAACAGTAGCTGGTAGAGGAGCTGTCGGTGTGGAACGACACCTATGTGATCACAAGAATCCCTACTACGGTTGCCGGGGCGCAGGGTTGCGAGGAGAGCAGGGCTAGTAGGCAGCACAAGGATCGTTTACCCAGGTTCGGGCCGCGAGGATGCGTAAAACCCTAGTCCTGCTTTGGTGGTTGTATTTCTGAGAGTTCTTGAGCTCTCGAACTAGTTGTGGTCAGTAGCGTGGTTCGAAGAGCCGAATCCTTCTCCAAGATACCATGGGTCTCCTTTTATAGTCGGAAGGGCTGCCACAAAGGGCACACAGGAGGTGGAAAGGCGTCTGATGCCTGAGCTTATTGCTTGTATTACAGGACAAGACGCATTAAATGTGTAGCTTAGGTGTCCCCTTGATTTATTGGGGGACGGCGGCGAGGCCCGTCCCGTCCGTCGCCGCTCCTCCTTGCTTTGACACGTGCCCTGTCCAGCGATGCGTGCGGTGCCATGTAGGCAGGCAGGCAGCTGAGGTGGCGCGGTGGTGGAGCCTTCACGAAGATCTGCATGCCGCCACGCAGGCGCTCGATGAGTTGGCCTGGGAGTTGCATGTTGCCATGCAGGTGCCCGCCCAGCTGGTTGGGCTGGCAGCTGCATGTCGAGCGGCGGTGGAAGCTTGGTTGGCGTGGACCTGGCGGTGGCCCTGCTGGCACCCTTGGTGAGGGCCTTGTCGGGTGGCCTAGGAAGGGTCTTGCCGTGGCGTGCTGTCATCCCCGGCAAGGGCCTTGCCGGGGGTCTGGTGGCCTTCCTCGGCAAGGATCTTGCCGAGGATCATCGTCTTCTAATCCTCATCTAATCTTGAGCATGTCTTCACAAAGATCTGCATGCCACCACAGAGGTGCCTTCCCGAGCCCTGGCCCTACGTGGATGATGGCGTTGGGGACCGTGGGCTCAAGGGTGGCTTGCTTCTGTTGGTGTGGGGCGAGTTGCCCCGGCAAGGGTCTTGCCGGGGGAACCTGCTTCGTCCCTCCGCTCTTTGTGGTCTTGGCCTTGGCGTTGCTTTGATTGTCTTGGGCTTCGATCTTAACTTGGCTCACCTACCTCGTTCTGCTTGGTGTGGCCGTGGGCGCGCCTCTGACTGCCCGTGCATAGGAAAAGGGGTACAAAAATGCGCCCCTATTTTTGTACACCGAGAGGAGCGCACGGTGGAGGCTGGATGAACAGGAGCCCGTGGATGAACGATGCGGTGGAGGCCGGAGGAGGTCAACGGTGGATGAACAGAGCCCGTGGAGGCGGTCGGCGGTGGATGAACAAGAGTCCGTGGAGGCAGCCGATGGTGGAGATGAACAAAGATCTCGTGGAGTCCCGTTTTGCGATGCACGCCACGCCTCCCGATGAACAGGACCCCGTTTGACCGCGGCGCTCCAACACAAGTCCGCTTTTCTCCGTTTTGCGGTACGCCCACACCCTCTCGATCAACAGGACCCCGTTTGACCGTAGGGAGGTCTGCTTCTCTGCTTTTGGCGGCACGCCAATTCTCCTGATGAACAGGATCCCGTTTCGACCATGGCCAGTCGAACACAAGGCCGTTTCCTCTGTTCTGCGGTATGCCAGGCCTCGTTTCCATCGGTTGTTCCGTCCAAGCTGGTTGGCTCCTGATGAACAGCACGCGTTCCGTTGCCTCCCGATGAATATGACGCATTCCGTTGCCGCCCCATGAACACGACGACGACGCAGTTTCTTCGTTCCGACCCAGCCATGTACACGAGCCCTGGCCATACATATGGGCGAGTAGGCGTTCGAGACCCCGCCCATATGTATGTACGTGGCCATATTTACTTTCTTGCACCCTGGCCGCTGTACGTACGTGTACATGCTACATGTGCGCCTCTACTACGACACGTGTGCGCCTTTACTAAGACACGTGCCCTTCCTTACACGGCCCCGGTTCATTGCTGCAGCCTGCAGACAGACCGATCGTATGTACGTACACGTTCGCAACCAGAATGACAACACTACGTACGCTTCGACCGGGTGGGTCCTGACTGTCACGCACTTCCTTGCGTGCGAAGGTGTAGCTGGTGGGTCCCAGCAGTCAGGGGGAGAATCAATTTTATTTTGCCCGTAATATGGACACACTTCCTTGCGTGCGAAGATGTAGCTGCTGGGTCCCAGCAGTCAGGGGGGAAATGTTTTTTTCACAAAATACGATGGCCCGTCCAGTGGGTCATTGCTGTCAGGTGGAGGAATAATTATTTTCCGCATAATAAGGAGGCACTTCCTTGCTGCGGCCGTGGACCCAGCTGTCAGCCTCTCCACGTACAGTACTCTTCCGATGGAAGTCGATCATTGACCACATTGACCACGCCACGCCAAGAGGACCAAGGCAGTGGACGACGGCGAGGCCTAGAAAGGGGACGACACGGAGTCGGGGAAGACGCGGCAGTGGATGCCCACGTGAAGAGGAGTACGAGGGTTCACTGGTTCGGCTGCGGTGTGAGGATGCCGTCGCCGCAGGGCCTGGCCAGCGGTGGGAGTGGTAGGGGCGGTGAGGCCTCCGCGGCAGCACAGCCGGCTACGGGAGGCAGGAGTAGGCGGCATTACCGGCGCTAGTTTGGGCGGCTGGAGCAAGAAGACCAGAGGTTGAAGAAGCACTACGTCCGCTGGATGGACATCGTACGGTCACTGGAGCTAGAATCGTTCATATTGACTAAGTTGACAAAGCCTCTGTCCCCGTCAACTTAGTAGGACCACAAGTCAGCCTCCCACTATGGTGGGTCCCAGCTAGCAGGGGGGTATTCATTTTTGTGTGCATAATAAGGAGGCACTTCCTTGCGTGCGAAGATATAGCTGGTGGGTCCGACCTGTCAGCGGGGGGAACGTTTTTTCGTGAAATACAGAGGCCCTTCCGGTGGGTCCCAGCTGCCTGGTGGAGGAATCATTATTTTGCACGTAATAAGGAGGCATTTCCTTGCGCGCGGCCGTGGACCCAGCTGTCAGCCTCTCCACGCATAGTCTACTTCCGATGGATGTCGTTTGTTGACCATGTTGACCACTCTGCGTCGAGCGCATCCAAGGTGGTGGACGACCGCGAGGCCTCGGGCAACAACGAGCCGGAGATGTGAAGACGCGGGAGTAGAGTCACAAACGGAGAGGTGTACGAGGGTTAACTGGTTCTGGTGCGGTGTGGTTCGGCAATCGGTGGAGAAGAACAGGAGGTTTGGAGGGATGGAGGGATGGCCTGGCCAACGGTGGGGTAGCGCTTCACAGTGAAGCGTGCTAAGCAGAGCCGGTAGCAAGAGGAGGCGGGAGAAGGTGGTCCCGGTGGCGCTGGAGGAAGAAGACGAGAGATTGAAGATGGATGCCGGTCGTTGGATGTAAATCCAATGGCTAACGATGTCAGAATCATTTGTTGACTAACTTGACAATGACTTGCGTTGGCTTCGACCTATTGGCCCATATTTCAGCCTCCAAAAATGTGGCACGTATTCAACCCATTTTTCAGAATTTACAGTCAATTTGATCTATTTTTTTTAGAATTACAGTCCATTTGCTGGGTTGGGTGAACAAATAATGTAGCGTCCATGTGGCCCATTTATTTTTTTCCTAAAAAATTACAGGCCATTTGCACTTTCACGAAATACACGATTTTGCTGGGCTGATTCTAATTATAATATTGGGTTGGGCGCAGCAATGTTATCAAAAAATAAATAGGGGCTGAGCATTTTGTTATAAAAATATTTTAATAATAAGTGATTTATTATTACATTGGTCCTTAAATCTTACCAAGCTTTTGTACAAAATCACCAGGATTTTCGTTGCCAAAAAAAATCCAGAATTTATTGTTAAGAAATTATTTTTATAAGTTAATAAGAGGTGGGATATTTATTTCTTACATATGTAAGTATCTGTTAAATATATGATGACAATAACGATAATAAATAATAACATATAAAATAATTTAAATATATATAATATAGTTAGAAGGGAAACATAAGTTGGACCAGGCGTTCCTATTCTTATATAGAAAAATAGAACAGACCTCTACGTTTTCTTCAAAAAAATACATAAATTAGGCTGTTGATGTTTCAGGAAAAATAAAACCTCGGATGGGAGGTCCATAGGCCGGTCGATACATGACGGCCCTCAAAATAATACAAACCGGCATGTCACGGGCTGCGCATGTTAAAAAAGAAATCCTAGACGGGGCAACCCAAAACCCAGCTGATACTTGCTACCCGAGTGATAATAAATGATACCTGCCAGCTCCCCGGCTTCGTTGTGAATTTATCTCCTATAGTAACTACGTTGAAGCACCTAAAAAATGTAACTATGTTGACAAACCCGTGGGCCCCAACGTCAGTATAGCATTAGGAGGAAGTATTTTTTTGATGAGGCACTTGCTTGCGTACGGCCATAGACCTGGTGGGTCCCGACTGTCCGCCTCTCCACGTACAGTCCTCTCCAGATTCCTCTCGTTTGTTCAGCATGTTCACAATGGCAGACAGCGGCGCCGCGGCGAGCGCACAAAGGCGCAGGAGGAGATCGGACCACCTGAGGCAGTGCCTTATTTGTAACGAAAGTACTGAACTAGCCCAGTGGCCAAGTGACACTACCCGACAGCTGTTCCGCCTCGGTTCGATTCCACCTGATGCAGGGAAAATATCTCCAATTTTTTGCCTCTGCCATTATTGACATGTGGGTCCCCATTGTCATCTACGCACACCACATCCAATACTTGCCAAAACTTCGTCCCTCATTTTCTCTGTTTTTCGCACACTTGACATTGTGTGGGCATTTTGAAAATAGCATACCTTTTTGACTGTGCGTCATATGAAGATGTGCTATGCATGAATGTTGATCAGCAGGATGTTAACTGGCTGGTAGTTCCATTTTCGACCATGAATAAAACTTCCAACATGATGTTAACACTGTTTGAAAAGGCTGTGTTAATATAAATGCTCTGCCTCTGAAAGTTGCAGTTTCTTATTTGAAACTGAAATTTGCAGTTTCTTCTCTGAGAATCACCTTGTCTGCACTTTTATACTCCTATGAAACTACGTTTTTTAAGTGCTAAAAATAGATCTCTAGAATTCATAAAATACTTCTTATGCTCAATACTGCAAATCTGAAATTCAAAAGACATTCATATCTGAAAGTACTCTCAAAATACACAACACAAAACACAATTCATAACCTGCAAATACTGACAAACCTAAGCTCCTCCTGACAATTCACAACCTGCCCGACTATTGGGCTGGGGGGGGGGGGCAGTCCCCTCCTATTCCTCTGCGGCAGACAGCCGCCCCGTGAGACAATGTGAACGGCAAGGGAGAGGATGGCGGGGAAGCGTTGTCGGGCCAACTGCTTTTCTCCTCTTGTAGTTGGGTTCGGCCGATGAAGACTCCACCAGCTCACTCTGGCATGACACCCTCACAAACCGCACCCTGTAGATGCTCGATCCTTCAATCTCTGGTGGATGCTCCATCTGGGATCGATACTCCCACCACCGCTCCCACACGATCGGATTCGGTGCATCTGTTTGCTCCATGGCCCAGAGGAGCAGCTCTATGTACTCCTGCGCGACTCCCTTCGGGAGTATCGCCGCCTTTTTGCTCTGTTGCAGATATTTGGCCATGGATGTCGCTGTCGCCGCTAGTTGGTCCTTGTTGTCAAACCAAGACTGTATCTCCAACATCCTAGCTAGCTTCACAGTGGTCGCCGTCTGCGATCCTCACGTGTCAGTTGTACTCCTCCATCGATCTACTTCTCCACAGACCTTCACTGGCCAAATGATGGTTTTTGAATGGAAGAGGAGAGGAGCAGCGCTGGTTTTGGATTAGAACGGGCGAGGAGCGACGCTGGTTTTGGATTGGAATAGGAGAGGAGGTGCGGTGGTTTTGAAATGGAAGAGGAGAGTAGCGGCGCTGGATTTAGATTGGAACATGAGAGGAGCAGTGGTGGTTTAAGACGAGAGGAGCGGCACTGGTCTTGGAAGTATTTTTTTTGTTTTGCGTATTTTGGGTCAAAGTTTGACCATGTACTGTATTTGACAAGCAAAATGTGAATGCATGTCACAAAAAATTGTATCATTTGGTTCGTATCTGAATGTATTTTCAAATTATATTATTTTTGCAACATATAACATATATTTTATTTGTGAAAATCATGGTCAATTATGACCCAGAATAAAAGGGAGACTAGTTAATGTGGGGTCGCTTTCTTAATTGAAGGGTAAATTGATTTTGATTTTGATCCAGACACAGCGCGTTGCCCCTCTCGTCCAATCCTAAATCGCCGTCGCACGCTCCTCTCCCTCTTCTCCATTGCAAAACCACCTCCTCTCCTCTCCATCATCTCCATTCTAAAACCACCGCCTCGCCTCTCCCTCTTCTCCATTGCAAAACCACCTCCTCTCTCCTCGGACGAGGATCCCCTAACGTAGCCCATCCTGCCATTGAGACACTGACACATGGGTCCCACCAGGCACGGTGCCCACCTGTCAGTGACCGAAAGGTAGGAAAACCTCTCCTCTCCATCATCTCCATTCCAAAACCACCGTCTCGCCTCTCCCTCTTCTCCATTGCAAAACCACCCCCTCTCCTCTCCATCATCTCCATTCCAAAAACACCGTCTCGCCTCTCCCTCTTCTCTATTGCAAGACCACTGTCTCTCCTCTCATCTTCCAAAGCTAGCACCGGACCACTCAAAAGGACATCTATGGAGAGGATGCAGCAGCGAATCAGGCAGATCGCCGGCGGCGACCATGCAAAGTTAGCCAGGTTGAAGGAGATCCTTACTTGGTTTGATAATGAGTGGGATAATTTGAGGACGGTGAGGGCCATATGGCAATGTATGCGAAAGAGCGGGACGACGGTGATGAGGGCGGTGATGTACTCCTCGGCGGCAGTCACGCCGCAGTCCTTCGAGTTCATCGAGTATCTCCTCTGGGTGATGGAGCAGACAGATTCGCCCGAGGCGAAAGTCAGGCGGAGGTGGTGCACTACAAAAAAAATACACTTCCGTGATGATACGTGTTTGTCACAGTAGGTTGCGTTTTTTGTCATGCATGTACATCCATGACAAATTTTTGACAGAATCAAGATAGTCATACACTGTCTTTGTCGTAGAAGTGTTCCATGACATTACCAAAATTATCATCACGGAAGTGTCCACTTCCATGACGATAAATCGCGCGTCCATGAAGTGCTTTACGTCAAGGGTGATCGACACGTGGCATCCACCGTATCTTAACGCCGTTAACCTATCGGGTCAGATTTTGGATCCGATAACCCGTTAACAGCCCTGACCAATGGGAAATTTCCACGTGTAAAATCATCATTGGCTGGAGGAAATACGTGCCGGCTCATCGTTGGGAGAGATGTCATCCACTCATTGGACAGAAGGCGCCTATGATACGTCGACACGTTGCACGACCCCATCAAGTTTAAATGGGCGGCCCAACTAAAGGCCCACAAGATTTTGCGGACCATAATGGGCGGCCCGATTAAAGGCCCATGAGATTTTGCGGACTATAATGGGCTGGCCCAGCTAAAGGCCCACAAGATTTCAAGGGCCATATTAGGCGGCCCGATGAAAACCCACAAGATTTTTTGTGTGCCATAATGGGCCAGCCTGTAAAGGCCCACAAAATTCTTGCAGATCATAATGGGCGGCCTAGCTAAAGGCCCACGAGATTTTTCGCCGACATTAATGGGCCAGGCCCAAATGTAGGCCCACAAGATTTTGAGGACCCTAGTAGGCCGGCCCATTAACCGCTGCCATGTTTTGGGCCAAATGCCGGCCCATATTTGATCCGGTCCATTAATGGCCTGCCACGTTCCGGGCCTAATAATGGCCTATATAAGATCCGGCCCGTTAAAAGCCTCCCACTTTCTGGGCAAAATCACGGCCCAGATCAGGTCCGGCCCTTTAAGAGGCTTTGGGCTCAATTATGGCCCATATCATATTCGGCCCGTTGACTGGATGCTATGCTTTTGGGCCCACTTGCTAAAGACCCATTTAGTAATTCGGCCTGATATTAGTTTCGGCCTGTTAAGGGCCCATTTAACATTTCGGCACTATATTAATTTTGGCATGTTAAAAGCCCATCATATAGTTGGGCCTAACTACGGCCCGGTTTGCATCCGGCACCTTTCGCAATGATATGTCGATTGGGCCAAACAAGGACCGAGACAACTTTGGCCTATTAAAAGCCTGTGAATTGATTCGCACAATCATGGGCCAGGGTCCATTTCGGGCTGCTCCCAGCCCGTGAGCTATTCGGCACGTTTCAGGTCCAGCCTACTTCTCAGCCTCCTAAAAGCCCATTGAGTTTTCTTGCGAAAAGAGGGCCGGGAGTTACTCGGCCTATTAAAGGCCCGGATCTACTAGTGGGCCAGTTTGACGGGGCCCATGATGCGGATCATACATCGTGATTGCATGACGGCCCGATTATGTACCGTAATTTTACGGTTTGGCGGTTCTTTGCGAAGACAGGATATATATACAGTAAAATAACTGCAGCATCGTGAATAAGAAAAAACCTAGACTATATAATAAAGAAATTACGGCATATTACATCCACTGGGCATCAAAGTTCGCCACTATGATAAGCAGACAACAAATTACATACACTGGGCATCAAAGATCGCCACCAGTGCAAATAAACACGTCGACAAAATAATATACAAAACCGACAGCACTTCAATAGAGTTCAAGAAAGGTTAGCCTCATTGGGAAACTGCAATAAGCGGTGAAAGCAAGATGATGAGGCTAAACGCTTGTTCAACACTTATATCTTCCTCACTCTGAAAGATAAACAAGCAGACAGATGACAGGTTTTGCACATAAAAGTATCAGTGCTGACAGTTCATCACATTTCTTACTGACGAATAAAGTGACACAGTTTAAAATTGCATTAACACAATATGGTATTGTTCAGGTCAAGACATGGCAGGAAATGACATTGTGAAGGATTTGGCAGCTTTACGACACCACTGGATTACAGATCAATAACTCATAAGTATCAATGCTTAGTGTGCTGTCAATTTATCCCATTTCAAATTGGCAAATAAAGAGACGGTTTAAATAATACTCCCTCCGTCAGGAATTACTTGTCATCAAAATGGATGTGTCTAGAACTAAAATACATCTAGATACATCCATTTCAATGACAAGTATTTTCGACGGAGGAGTAGTAGAATTTTTTTGCGGGTGATATGACATTGTTCATAGTTAAGACATTGCGAATATGACATTGTGTCAGTAGTGGGTAGGTTCACCACACCAACTGGATTACGGATGAAGAATAAGCATACATGCAATGCAAAAGAATATCACTTGCTCAGATAGTTTAATTTACATGGTATGAAGAAGGAACTTGGTTGTACAACTAAAAACTTAAATTGAGAAGGACAAACTTTTGTTTATGAACTACATAATAAACTTTAAACATGCAATTTGATGCAAACACCAAAAATAAACAGTTGTTGCAGTCATCCCTAACTAAATATACACAACAAAGTTTGAAGGCTTGAGAAGGACAAACTTACATTACTGGTGAAGACAGGCTCTATAAAGCCCTTGTCCATGCTGATGGGGGGGGCAATTCAAGAAGTTTAGCACAGAATGTTCTTCATAAGCATTCCCTTTATTCTACATTTTGTTAAGAGTAAATATAGATGTGATAATATACGAAAAAATGGAGAATATTTAAGGTAAGATGAAGAGTGATGCTACATAACCAAGTAGCTATAAATGTATGTGCAGTGATACAGGAAAAAGGCACAGCCAAGAGCAATGCAGCTAAACTTCTTCAAGACCAACCTTATGGTAAGAGTAAATATAGATCCGATGTGTAGAAAATGGAGGGCAAAGGAAAATAAGCTGCAGTGATGGTACATGAAAAACTACCTGTCAATATAAGTACACTGATAAAGGAAAGCATGTACTTACAAGAACAATGCAGAGCTAAGAAAATTCATTGGCATTGGATATATTCTACACTAATGTAACCATTCATACAGATCAGATAATTTGGAGCGAAAATTTGATAAGCAAGCTATCATGCATACTGCTGTCACATAATGAACCAGGTATGTATGCAAGTACAGTGATACAGGACAACAGGTACTAACAAGAGCAAAGCAGCGGGCAGCATATTTGTGATATCTTGTCGTTCTTTTCAAACCGAATTCTTCTTCGAGCAGATTTCACGCAAAAAGATCCGTAAGGCACATGCGGAAAAGTAGAAGTTCAAATTGTCATGTGATTTCATAGACAGTACCTCATCACAGGAACGAGACCGATTGCATAACAAGGTTTTTTCATTCAATGTCTTCTAAATTTAGCACAAGAGACTTCACCGAAATTCGTTTATAGACTTGCCATCAAAGTGTGATTTCCTCGGGTAACACCGATCTTTCTTTGCAATGCTTCCTTGAAAAGCACAAGCAAGCTTTGCTCATCATGACTATCCAGATTGACCCTCACCTAGTTACAACAATGTAATGTAAATCATTGATGTGTTCGATCAGCGTAAAACAGGAAAATAATAACCATGAATAATAGCACTTACACGTAAGTTGGACAGGAAGATGTGAAAATGGTGTTTGTCTTCACTATAATCTTCCCATGATGGGAATATATGCACGTAGTCGCTAACAACATGAAAGCATTGTCTTTTAAACTGGGAATAAATGGAATGGGGTTCCAATCTGCAGGAATTGGCCATCTCTGCAGTTGGGATAGGTCTTCGGCCGGTGGACTTCTGTACTTTTTTCTTTGGAGTGGGATTTTTACGTGGGACGGTGGTGCTATGGCAAATGAAATCGGTATACCTTTTGCCGGAGTGCAGGTCCTGTGTGGTGGGTCTAGTGGTGTGGCCGGTGAAGTATGGGTACAGTCTGCTGAGTCGGTCCTATGTTTCGTGTCACCGGGTTGTACAACCAATATAAGTGGGTATTTGTCGATTTCTCCGGAACCACCACGTTTTTCAAGGACTTTGCTGGTGCTCCTTCAGGTTCGACAATCACCCTCTTCCTTTTTGATGTCTGATGCACAAGAACAACATTTGAGTGGAAAAACATGGTATGACGACAGATGGAATATGTATTGATAAAGGATGGGCATGGCATCTCGAGTTATATGATGAGTAAAGTAAGCAGATGGTGGTGCAACAAAGTAGAAGAAATGCAAAACAACATATGCAAGATACGCACAATCAATAAAACCTTGCCAAATTAGAACAGGCACCTTGATGGGTGAACAGGACAAGCCATCTGCCTTTGACTCCTCGAGGTTAGAATAGTCATTAGGATGATATTCTGAACAAGAATCAACAGGTGGGGAGCGTACGAGTTTCATTGCTTACAGAATGGCACTCAATGCCTTGGTGCCAATTTTGTAAGTCATTGCAGTGTTCCACAATATTCTTCTGATGCACGGATTCTGATATTCACCGTAATTGCGTATAATATCTAAGAACCATGAAAACACAAATAGTTGTGAGATTATCTTTGTAATGCAGATGATATTCTAATATAGGGGCGCCCCTGCAAACACTTATGTGCTATCACTGGATTCTGATGAGAGAGATCATGTGTGCTGTAATATCGTGCATGCATTTATATAATCCGCACAAGTACACAAAAATAGGCTCGAAGTAAGGATAGCTTGCGGATGATAGGTTCATAATATCTTTGTATCTGAGAATTTATTGCCAAACCATGATAACAAGAGCACACAACAACTAGGCAGATCATAGTGTACATAACAGGTACACCATAACCATGATATATAAATTGGGAAAGTGGGCGGCTTGAAAATATGGTGTTGTATTGCCGCTAGTAATTGAAATCCTATCGGTCATGTACAGGCCAGCATTATCGAACATGGTAAAGAAGAGCAAGCAGATTTTGGATAATAAAATGTTGGTTTGCGCAGTGCCCACACAAGATGAACCAGAGCGCATTAAGAATGCAACTCCCAGCTGTCTCTCGACCATTTCAGGCGGTTGGATGAAGATCCTATGTCTTCTAACCCTTATTCTTCCTCATCTCTTAATTCTTCCCATACGAACACCACATGCAGACGGCCGGGCGAACCACCGCCCCCACCACTGTGTTCCTCCGCCACCCCACCCCCACCCGCGTCGAGTTTTCTTCGTTCGAGAGGCCCCACAACCACCGAGCCCCTTGGATCGCATCGCCCGAACTCCGCGAGCTCTGAAAAATCGACCGACCCAATTTTGAAATTTAGTCTCGTGATTTAACTAGTGTGGAATATAAAAGGGGAAAACCATAAGCATTGGGAGTATAGTGTTGAGCGTGCCATGGCGGATCTGAAGGTGCAAATTGGACAAAGGGAACTTCGCAACCAAGACAAGAAATCAGAGTAAAGCAGTGGCGATCTATTTTCTTGCTGCGATAAATAAGTTGAGCAGATACGAAAGAGTACCGCCTCTGGTGCGGCGCCGTTGTCGGTGTCAAAACCGGCGGATCTCGGGTAGGGGGTCCCGAACTGTGCGTCTAGGCGGATGGTAACAGGAGACAAGGGACACGATGTTTTTACCCAGGTTCGGGCCCTCTCGATGGAGGTAATACCCTACTCACTGCTTGATTAATATTGATGATATGGGTAGTACAAGAGTAGATCTACCACGAGATCAAGGAGGCTAAACCCTAGAAGCTAGCCTATGGTATGATTGTTGTTAGTCCTCTGGACTGAAACCCTCCGGTTTATATAGACACCGGATAGGTTAGGGTTACACAGTCGGTTACAATGGTAGGAGATCTACATATCCGTATCGCCAAGCTTGCCTTCCACGCCAAGGAAAGTCCCATCCGGACACGGACGAAGTCTTCAATCTTGTATCTTCATAGTCCGTGAGTCCGCCAGCGGTGATAGTTCGCTATCCGGACACCCCTAATTCGGGACTCCTCGGTAGCCCCGAACCAGGCTTCAATGACGATGAGTCCGCGCGTTGATTGTCTTGACATTGCGAGGCGGGTTCTTCTCCAAATTCCATATACTTGTCGAATAGTGTCCGACTTTCTCGATAAATGCTGCGCTCCTTGGCTTCTCGCCCAATAATGGCCATCTTCCACATGTTTGAATGAATGCGAAAAGCCAGGGTATTTTTACAATTACCCCTAGCTGCGCAAATGAGCTGCCTATAAAAGGCGAGGTTCTAGATCTGAGTCATACCATCCCCTTGCGAAGCTTTCATCGGAGCGCCTCGACCAAAGCCCATTCCATCATGGACGGTCGACGCGGCTCCTCCTCTCGCGCTCCCAGCCCTCGGCACAGAAATTGGGAGAGATGCTCAGTCCCGCATAGCGAGCTAGTTATACTCCAAGCCAAGGGATTTCTTCCCCCGGCCTTCATGGTTCCGGTTCGAGCCGGACTTGTCACCTATAAGGGCGGAAAGCAAGCAGAGAGTGTCACCGATCCCTTTAAAGGAGAGCGGGTATGCTTCATCTCTTATCTAGTAAGAGGACTCGGATTTCCAATCCATCCGTTTCTCCGGGGGCTCTTGGAGTTCTACGGCCTCCAGTTGCACCACCTTACGCCTGCCTCCATTTTGCATATCGTGGGCTTCGTGGCCCTTTGCGAACTGTTCTTGGGTGTCGAGGCTCATTTCGGGCTGTGGAAGAGATTATTCTGCCTAGTACCCCGTTCTTATGAGGGGTCGATATATCAAGTGGGCGGAGCCGAGCTATGGCGCACCGCCGAGACCGGATACTTGTCCGAAACCCCGAAGAAGGCGTCCGAAGACTGGCCTTCGGAATGGTTTTACATGGAGGACGTCCCGCTGCCGGATCCTGTTCGGATCGGCCTTCTGGAGTTTAGCAATGCTCCTCTGAAGAAGCGCCTAAGCTGGCGCCCTCGGAGCCCCGGAGAAAATGACCGATGTCCTCTATTTGATGAGCCGAATAAGATTCTTGGCTCATGCGGATTGACCATGATTGGAGTCATGGCAATCTGCATTATGAGAGTGCAGCCGCTCAATATAGGGGCCACCCCATGTGGGACTTCAACGGGGAGGACGATGCCACCCGCCATGGCCGCAAAGGGCCGGGATCGGTCACCGAACTAGTGAAGATCTTGTCTGCCATGTATAAAAGGGAGGAGGAGGATTTCCTCTCCGTCAATCCACTGAAGGAGTTTTCTTTGAATAATCCTCGAAGCTGGGTAAGCAAACATCTTTGTGACCTGTCCGATCCATGTTCCCGTGGTTAAATATCTCATTTCATGGTTTCTGCGCAGGAACTGCGCCGGACTGTGGAGAAGATACACAGCCCGCCCCAACCCGAGGATCCGGAATGGTCCCTCGATCCGACCTCGAAGAGGATCCGGATATAAAGGTGGAGTTGATCGACGGTGTGTTCCACCAACTTAGCATCGATAATGCTTTGGTTGCCATTACGGCCGATTACCGGAATACTTCGACCTCACAGTGGCGAGACCGAGGCCCCAATATTCTTATAATGACCCATCCGTGCTTATTTCTTGATCACCGTATACCAATGGTGTTTCGCAGGGGGTACCTTCGAGGCAGGAAGCCGAGCCCGCGGCTGGCCAACAAGGGCAAGACGGCCCAAAGTTAAAAAGGAGTGCGGTCCGGATCGAAACTCCGCCGCAACGGTATGGCATGTCACCATGTTCCTAGGATTGATTCCTGGAAGGCGTACTAACACTGATGCTCCTTTCAGAAAAAGCGCTCGCCCGGATCGAGTCCGAGAGGTTATAATCGAACCTCCGCCGCCGGGCTCCAAAGCCGGGTCGAGCGGAGGCGAACACGAGGCGTACGTCGGATGCTCCTCCGACAGAGGATTGTCCGCCACCAACTCCGAGGTGGAGAGCGCCTTGAATCACAGGCGCCGCCGGACAGTTCTTTGTGACGCATGTTTCTCCCAAGAGGCCTTGAATGCCTTCAATTCGGGAGATGCGCGCCTCCGTGCCGCTCAGGATGGTCTAGCCAGAGCCACGGAGCGGTATGTAAAGGACATACGGTAAGGAAATTTGACAGCTTATATATGCCAAGAGCCCCGAGACTTAAAATAGTTAGAATAACTGATTTAAGGATCATTTGTTATGCAGGATCTTACAAAAAAGAGTACCCGACTGTCCCAGGAGCTTGAAGAGTGCAAGGCCCAACCTGAGGCCGCACTAGCCACTACAAGGGGAGCCACAGAGACCCCCTCTGGTAATATACACTTCAAAAGATAAATAGTTTATGAAGTGCGGCGGGTGTGTAAATCTGACAAAAACATTGCAGATGGCGCGGATCGATCCGGACAAGCAACAGCTCTTGCGCCAGCTAAAGGCGGCGAGCGTGCTTACGAGGTTGCGGCAGGAGAAAAATAACCTCCAGGATGCCAACACCAAGCTGGGTGAGGAACTAAAGGATGTTCGTGCCCAGTTGTCTGACTCCGTAAAGGAGAATCGGTGGCTTCATCGCGGCATTTTCATTAAGTGCTTGAGCGAACTTTGAAAGAGTTCGGCGAGGAAGGCGACTAACATAAACATGTATGTAGGTTTGCTCACAGGTCGTCCTGAGGAGGAGATGCCCAGTTCCTCGGGTGATCTACTTCCCGAATTGCGTCAGCTGCACGAACGAGTCCGGCAGGTGATGAAAGGCGTCGGCCAGGCCTTGTGGCCATCTATCTCCCTGCCCAAAGGCATTGGGGAGCTGGCAGAGCGGCTTCAAGGAGCACGTCGGTGCTTCCGACTATGGAAGATATCAGCATGCCGTCAAAGCGCCAGGGAGGCCTGGGCCATGGTAAAGACGCGGTACCACGGTACGGTGACCGAACCACATGGCCGAGGTCGGACTGTGGGGCCGGATGGGATGGAGATCTCTGTAAGCTTAGTGTACGGCCAAGTAGAATTGGCCGCCAAGTATTCCCAGCAAGATTGTAAATTAGATATCCTATTAGATGGCATTGAGGAGGAATACAATGAGTCGAGTTGACTATGTAAAAATATGACATGAAAAAATGTCTTCTAGCCGGATTGTAGATCGTTTGTCATAGTGGACCTTTTCGCTTCGACCTCAGGACCCAATAGTCCAGAGTGTGTCCGAATACCTTCGTGGTTATATAAGAACCGTGGTATGCATGGAGACAAGGCGTAGGGGTCATTATTGCTATATCAGACAAGTGCCCAACTAGTTATGTTATATTACATGGATAGTAAGAAACTTCTTCCAGGGAGAATAGTTTCGTTAAGGGTTCCTTTCGCTGGGATGCATGCCCTAAAGTGCATGTCAAAGCTGCTATGAAAGCAGAAAATCATCTGGGGCAGATGGGTAAATAGTGAAAAATCATCTTTCAGTTCACCGGCCGAATATTCCCTTAAGAACGCTAGCTTTCGGCTTCACCCAGTCTGAGGTACACATCCGGGCTGACCCAGCAGAATAACAATCGAGGTGCTCCCTTTACCACCTAGCCGAACAATCGGGAACGTAGGGGTAAGCACAGGGCCGTGCAACCCAGCTTGGCAAAACTTAAGTCATATTGATGCATATAATGGTGAATAAAAGGTACATGCGGAAGTTTAACGCATGTGTTGGGCATGAAGCCCGTATAAATAAGCTTCTGTTAAAGAAGCCCCCAGGTATAATGAGCGCGGACAACGCGTCAAGTATGTGCGGAAAAAGCGCAAACGAGCCTCTAGAGGCTTCAAGAAGAAGGAGGAGGAAGGAGAGAAATGAAAGACAGCAAAAATAGAAAATGTGGACGGAGGAAGGAGATGAACTTGGAGTCTGGCGCTTAGGCGTAGAATCTTCGTAGACGGGCTGCGTTCCATGGGTTCGGCTCGAGTCGGTTATCCGATGTGTTTCGCAGACGGTATGCTCCGCCGGTCAGGACCTGGTCGATGATGAAGGGACCTTCCCATGTGGGCTTGAGTTTGTCCTTTTTCTTGTCCGGCAGGCGTAGAACTAGTTCGCCAACGTTATAAGCTTTGGCTCGTACTTCCCTGCTTTGATATCTTTGAGCCTGCTGTTGATAGAATGCGGAACGAGCTTTTGCCATGTCGGGCTCCTCCTCCAATGCGTCCAAACTGTCCTGCCGATCGAGCTCGGCTTCTCTTTCTTCATACATGCGCACGCGAGGTGAGTCATGTATTATGCCGCAGGGCAGGATTGCCTCTGCGCCGTACACCATAAAGAATGGTGTGAATCCGGTAGTACGATTCGGCGTGGTCCGTAGCCCCTAGAGTACGGAGTCGAGCTCCTCGACCCAGTGCGTGTTAGATTCCTTGAGGGACCGCACTAGTCTGGGTTTAATGCCGCTCATGATTAGACCATTTGCTCGTTCGACTTGGCTGTTGGTTTGAGGGTGATAGACTGAGGCATAATCGAGCTTGATGCCCATGTTTTTGCACCATAATTTGACCTCATCGGCCGTGAAGTTGGTGCCGTTATCAGTGATGATACTGTGGGGGGCATCGTAACGGTGCACTACCCCTGATATGAAGTCTATCACCGGTCCGGATTCGGCCGTTTTAACAGGCTTGGCCTCTATCCATTTGGTGAATTTATCCACCATGACAAATAGGTATTTTTGCTTGTGGGTTCCTCCCTTAAGGGGTCCAACCATGTCAAGCCCCGGACATGAGCGGCCGGTGATGGGTATAGTTTTGAGGGCGCTGGGTGGCATGTGGCTTTGGTTAGCAAAAGGCTGGCAACCGACGCATCGTTGGACTAAATCCTGCGCATCTTCCCGGGCGTCGGCCAATAAAATCCTGTCTGAAGGCCTTGCCTACAAGGGGCCGGGCTGCGGCGTGGTGCCCACCCAGTCCGGCATGAATTTCAGCCAGGAGGTTTCGCCCTTCCTCTTCGGAGATACACCTTTGAAGGACTCCGGTAGTGCTTTTCTTATAAAGCTCTCCCTCATGGACTTTATAGGCTTTAGATTGCCGTACTATGCAGCGAGCCTCATTTTGGTCTTCGGGGAGTTCCTGCCTAGTTAAGTAGGCTAGGAATGGTTCCGTCCATGGGGCGATAACCGCCATTATTTCGTGGGCGGAGGGTGTTATCTCGATGGCAGAGCCTCCGATTGTGTCAGAATGTTCGCCGTCAGGCAGTGCAGTTGGGTCCGGATTGTTATTTCCGGACTCCCCTTCCCATAGTACGGATGGCTTGCATAGCCGTTCCAGGAAGATGTCGGGCGGGACGGCATCGCGTTTTGCACTGATGCGTGCCATTATGTCCGCCTCCTGGTTGTTATCCTGGGCTATATGATGAAATTCGAGCCCTTCGAACCGTGCTGACATTTTTAGGACCGCATTACGGTATGCTGCCATTTTGGATCTTTGGCATCAAAGTCTCCGTTTATTTGAGATATCGCGAGGTTCGAATCCCCGCGCACCTCTAGGCGCGTTTAATGCCCATGGAGATCGCCATCCGGAGGCCGTGCGAAGGGCCTCGTGTTCGCTGCGTTGTTGGAGTCCGTATACATTATCTGAAGGGCGTATTGGGTGTGTCCCCGGTTGGGGATGTCGGGGCGACGCCAACCCGAACCGCCAACATTTTGGAGCCGTCAAAGTGCATGATCCAATTGGAGTATCGCCCGTACTCTTTAGGGAGTTCAACTTCAGTCCATTCGGCCACGAAGTCGGCCAAAACCTGCGACTTAATAGCTCGTCGTGGCTTATAAGTTATGTCGAATGGAAGGAGCTCTATGGCCCATTTAGCAATCCGGCCCGTCGCGTCGCAGTTGTTTATAATGTCGTTAAGAGGTACTTCGAGGCTACCGTTATCGAACACTCTTGAAAGTAGTGTCGCAGCTTAGGGATGCCATGAACACTGCGTATGCTATCTTTTGATAGTGTGGGTACGGGACTTGCATGGAGTTAGGACAGTGGACACATAGTAAAACGGTTTTTGAAGAGGGAACCGGTGTCCGTCCGTTTCTCGTTCGACAACGAGCACCGCGCTGACAACTTGATGTGTTGCGGCGATATATGATAGCATTGGTTCGCCTATGTTGGGCGCGGCCAGGACCGGATTTGTTGCCAAAATGGCCTTTATTTCTTCGAGTCCGGTCGTGGCGGCATCCGTCCACTCGAAGTGTTCGGTGCGCCGGAGGAGGCGGTAAAGGGGTAACGCCTTTTCTCCCAAATGGGAGATAAAGCGGCTTAGAGCCGCTACGCATCCCGTCAATTTTTGTATTTGTTTGAGGTCTTTTGGAATATCCAATTGTGATAGAGCTCGGATCTTGGCTGGGTTTGCTTCAATTCCTCTATCGGACACAATGAAGCCCAGGAGCTTTCCGGCTGGAACGCCGAAGACGCATTTTTCCGGATTGAGCTTGATGTCATATTTTGGAAGATTGTCGAATGTGAGCCTCAAGTCGTCTACTAGAGTTTCGACGTGCTTGGTTTTGACGACCACGTCATCTACATATGCTTCCACTATTTTGCGGATCTGGTTTGCCAGACATGTCTGAATCATGCGCTGATATGTTGCGCCGGCGTTTTTGAGCCCAAAGGGCATTGTGTTGAAGCAGAGTGGGTCGTATGGAGTGATGAATGCTGTTGCAGCTTGGTCCGGCTCCGCCATCTTGATTTGGTGGTAGCCGGAGTACACGTCGAGGAACCACAATGAGTCGTGTCCTGCTGTAGCGTCAATAATTTGATCAATTCGAGGGAGGGGGAAGGGATCCTTTGGGCAAGCCTTATTAAGGTCTTTAAAATCAACACATAGGCGCCATGATTTATCCTTCTTTGGTACCATCACCAGGTTTGCTAGCCAGTCCGGATGTTTTATATCTCTTATGAATCCGGCTTCCAAAAGTTTGGCTAGCTCCTCTCCCATGGCATGTCTCTTGGGTTCGGAAAAGCGCCGAAGAGCCTGTTTGACTGGCTTGAATCCTTTTAGGATATTTAGGCTGTGCTCGGCCAACCGACGTGGGATTCCTGGCATGTCTAAAGGGTGCCAGGCAAAGATGTCCCAGTTTTCTCGTAGAAATTCTCGTAGTGCGGCGTCTACGTCAGGGTTTAGTTGTGCCCCAATGGAGGCCGTCTTTGTAGGGTCCGTTGGGTGGACTTGGAATTTGACTATTTCATCCGCTGGTTTAAAAGAGGTGGACTTGGATCTTTTATCAAGTATCACATCGTCCCTGTTCACCGTTGAGCGCATCACGGTGAGTTCCTCGGCCGCTAGGGCTTCGTATAGTGCCTCGAGGGCTAGTGCGGCTGTCTTGTTTTCGGCGGAGTGCTATGTTCGGATCACTAGCGAGAGTGATGATTCCGTTAGGTCCGGGCATGTTAAGCTTCATGTACCCATAATGGGGTATAGCTTGAAAAATTGTGAATGTCTCTCGTCCTAATAGAGCATGATATCCGCTGTTAAACGGGGCCACTTGAAATGTGACCTCCTCGGACCTGTAATTGTCCGTGAGCGAACACTACGTCCGGTGTGATTTTTCCTGTGGAGCATGCTTCCGGCTAGGGATTATTCCTCTAAAGGTTGTGCTTTGCTTCGCTCAATGCGGTTCGATCTATTTCCATTTTCGGAGGGTTTCCTCATAGAGGAGGTTTAGTCATTGCCGCCATCCATGAGTACCTTAGTAAGGCGAAAGCCGTCCACTATCGGACTGAGGACCAATGCGGCTGGTGCTTGGGCTGTTCAGAATTTAGGTTCGTCACTGGCATTAAAGGTAATAGCCGTGTCACTCCATGGATTTATTGTTGCTACTTGTTAGACTTCAGCAAGGTTGCGGAGTGTTCGTTTTCGCATGTTATTTGATGCGAAAGTCTCGAAGACTGTTAACACCATACTGGTGTTGCTGGGCTGGGATTCTGAAGCTAGAAGCTCTTCGCCACTTTTGGCCACCTGCCGTAGTATCCAACATGCTCGAAGGCTATGTGTTGGAGTGGCGCCCTTTGTACTGTGAATTTTGCAGGGTCCGTTTAGCCAACCCTCCAGTACGGTTCCGTACCCTTTAGGGGGTTTTGGTTTTTTGGTGTTTAACCTAGGTGCTTGGTAATGATGCACCCTCTTATTTTCACTGGGGATGTATTCGGGGCCGGTTTATCCCAAAATTTACTTCCGGTTTTCCAGGCGCTCTCCATCGCACAGTACTTTTGTACTATGGTCACCAAGTCAGCAAAGCGTGTAATTTCGCAACGACTTATGGCGTTTAGGATTCCCTTGTCCGTGCAATTATTGCAGAAAATTGGGATTGCGTCCTCCTCTCGGCGATCCTTTATCCTGTCCATAACCGGGAGGAATCTGGCCCGATAATGATGTCTTTGTTTCAGCGGGCTCTTGCCGAATTCGGGATAGATCACTAATGTTTGGGTGGGCGGGTGGGACTGGATCCGGAACCCCGTCCAATTTAAGACTCAGGGGCCGGGAAGTTTCCGAACTCGAAAGTTTGGATTTTTGAATGCTATCCAATGAATCCATCCCGTCGCCTGACTTTAAGTTCAGGGCTTGATCGACATCCATCCCTCTTCGGGAATCCGGCATGGAGGGATCGGGAATCCGGACGTAACTGGTCCTTAAGATAGAAGAAGAATCACCGCATTGCTCCTCTACCACAGCAACATGATGGGTAGCCTGGGGAGAGTTGATCTCTCTCAGATCGGTTTTAGGCCCAATCCGGTCGTAATCTGTGGCGACTCCCAGGCGGCGTCACGATCCAAGAGCTCGTTTACGGAGGAGAGCTCGATCGGATCTAACTGTTCGACAAGTTCTGAATTAACGTGAAGATTGGTTTCGATGACTCGAGAAGTCATCGTCGGCGCGGCGGCCGAACTAGCGGTCATGAGAAAACCACCTAGCCGAAGAGTCTGACCATTGGCCAAGGCTTCTTTGGCGATAGTATCGTCTTCAAAGACGAGATGAGGCATCTTACCTGATGGCGACGGCACAGATGAACTCTCAATGAAAGCACCAATGTCGGTGTCAAAACCGGCGGATCTCGGGTAGGGGGTCCCGAACTGTGCGTCTAGGCGGATGTTAATAGGAGACAAGGGACACGATGTTTTTACCCAGGTTCGGGCCCTCTCGATGGAGGTAATACCCTACTCATGCTTGATTAATATTGATGATATGGGTAGTACAAGAGTAGATCTACCACGAGATCAAGGAGGCTAAACCCTAGAAGCTAGCCTATGGTCTGATTGTTGTTAGATCTCTCGGACTAAAACCCTCCGGTTTATATAGACACCGGATAGGTTAGGGTTACACAGTCGGTTACAATGGTAGGAGATCTACATATCCGTATCGCCAAGCTTGCCTTCCACGCCAAGGAAAGTCCCATCCGGACACGGGACGAAGTCTTCAGTCTTGTATCTTCATAGTCCAGGAGTCCGGCCAACGGTGATAGTTCGGCTATCCGGACACCCCCTAATCCGGGACTCCCTCAGCCGTGTACGCATCTGTTGAGAATTTGACGGTGCTGCGGTAGCGATGGCTGTCGGCGGCGTGGAAGTAGATCTAGGAGGGTAGATGGTGGCGGCAGGGCGCGGTGGACGAGACGGTCCTAGGAGCGGCGCCGACAAGGTGGATGACGGCGGGGATGAAGCGAGAGGACGGGATGCAAGGATCCCGGTCCGAAGGCGTGGATCAGAGAGGTTGATCTCTTGTAATGGACGGCGGCGTCAGGTATCAACTCCGGCATGGTGGAGGAGGACGGCCGGTGGATGGGGTGGCGGACGGCGGCGGACGGAGGAGGGTGGGGTGGAGAGGGTGTTTGGCGCCCACGGAGTATGAATGGGGAAAAGGGAGGTAGAGAGGAAGGGGGGAACCATGTATTCAGGGCGCGCTTGTCTCAAATGCGAGGAAATTTACAAACTTAGCCCCCATTTCAAATTTCTACTACGTCACATCAACATTAGTCGGTTGGGGATAGGACGGTAATCTCGCATACACCGAATATTTCTTGTGAGAGTTTGTTTTTGGCGCCCACCGTGTATGAATATGAATCAGGAGGGAGTCGATTTCGGCCAAGGGCACACTGTGTTTTGGCGCCCACCGTGTATGAATCCGGGTGAGAGGTCACATTTGGGTGAAATTACAAACCTACCCCTATCGAAACCTATAGAAATCCAGCAGATAGGCTTTGCATGGCAGGGATAGGCAATAGTGATTTCCATCTCGCAGATTTTGGTTTCGGGCGGGGTTACTGCGACTTTCCCCGCTTCGTTCAAATTTTGCACAGTGCACATTTTCCGTGCCAACTCAACTCGAATCCCGTTTGTATTCTACTATTTTTTTCGGGCGGGATCCATTTTCAATCGGAATTACATTCTATATACATCATTTTTTATATATACTTTCAACAGCACAACACCGTTTATACATAAATATGGTTTACAAATGGCATAATCTCAGATTCATAAGGTTGTATCCATCAATTTGGATTTTCAAATATTTGAAACCACTTTATGTTGAAATCCAATGTATGCATTCCTCGCTAACTGTCTCCAATTAATGTGTGTTTCATGCGGGTTTTTAACTTCTCAAACATGTATAATGTGTTTCACACACATAACATATAGTTTAATCAAGTTTAGACATTAATTGCATATAAACCATGCATTGTTTGTAATTGAAGAATCTATGGATCACCAATATTGATAAACTATATAACATTACACGTGTGCCCAAATTCAAATGAATATGCATGTTTGATACACCAATTTGCGTTATGATATTATCGATGTCATGATCTCCGGTTTAAATATTTGAATCCCCTTTAATCCAGATATTCGTCTCATATAGCTATCACTCATGCTTATATAGGACTATATCTCTGGACCTATCTGGCGTTCATCGTCATCGGGCATCTCTTGTGCTACTGTATGTTGACAATGATCTTTTATCTTCGTAACACCTGCTTGTGGTATTCTCTCCCTCGACCTTCATCACTCTATCTCTCTCTAAGTATATCTAAGCTCCACTGCTATGTGTCTCTAGCTATGATTCTCCATGTGGAATCTCTTTCTCTCACACAAACACAAACCTTTGTCTCCGGGGTCTCACTTCTCTCAACTATTCCCATGTGTGCCACTCTTTACCCCTCATCTGAGAGATGTCTTTCGCTCCTTAGATATGAGAACCTGCGACTCTTCCTCTTCAATATCTCTTTCTCTCACACAAACACAAACTCTGTCTCCCAGGGTCTCATATTTCTCCATTGTTCTCTTGTATGTCGCTCAAACACACACCCTCTCCCTAGAGATATCTTGTGTTCCCTCATATGTCTCTCTAGCTATCACTCTCGTTGTGAAATATCTTTCTCTCTCACAGACACAAAATCCGTCTCTCTGGATCTCATTTCTCTCGATATCTGTTTGTATGTGACTCACATGCACCTCTCTCTATCTCTCTCACACCCACACACACCTTGACCTTGATCCACTCGACTCCTATCTCTAACGCACACTAGCTAGCATCTTTATCTTTCTATTTATCTCTTTCTCCATCAACCTTCTTTCTCGCCCTCACTCTTGATTCCTATCACGCACATTACATATGTTTCTCTCTACATGCAGTCAAGTGCCCTCTCACACACATATATAACTTCACCCTTTGAACCACCCAACGGTCATCTCCAACACCCAAACTAAGGGATGTCCCTCTGGCTAGCATCTCCATCTCTGTATCTATCTGTAGTTTCTCTGTCAACATTTCTTTCTCGCACGGAGTCTTGCTTCCTATCACTCACACTATATATGTCTCTCCATACATATGCATTTATAGGTTGTTCTCTTTTGCACAATCGTTGTGCCTCACCCCCTCTGCTCGCTATAGATGCATGCTCCAGCCCACGCCACTATCTCTTAAAGACAAAAACACATGCTCAATTGTCGGGCCTTCTTCCCTGCATTCTCACATGCATGCATATTGTCATACCGACCCGTCTCTCCCATGTTGTTGATCTTATGACTTATGTCTTCTTTCTTTTATCTCGATCATCTTGTGGCACACACACACATCCCACGTATACATGTATACCTCTCACACATGCACGTTCAAGGTCTCTATGTCTCCATCGTAGTTAATTACCCTCAATCCTAACGCATACATCGAATCGTTCTCCTCTTTTGTGCACATAACTTCCGCCTGGATGGGCAAAACACACACTCACACTTAACACTCTCCTTCTAGCTACCCCCCCTCGCGCGCGCCTCTCACTCTTCCCCTATATCCCCGAAACCAATAAGACCATCCTTTTGTTTAATTCCCGCCTACATGCACCATCGCTATTTAGTAGTCTTCCTCGGTGTCTCTCGAACAAACATGTTCTCTCGACGTCGACTCCTCTCACGCGCACGCACCTTCTCTTCCCTCTCTACGGGCATTTTCTCTCTCGCACCCCATCGTTGGTGGCCTCTGCCATACACATCACCTCTCTATGATGAAGCCATGCACACTTAAATTACATCCGCCACAGAGGACCCCGCGACACACACACACGCGCGCGCGCGCGCACGCACGCACGCACCCCCTACACACACTAAGTCTCCATATCTCTCTCTCTCTCACACACACACACAAACACAGACACACACACACACACGCACGCACTCACGCACCCCTCCCCCCACACACACTTAGACTCCATCTCTCTCTCTCTCACACACACACACAAACTAAGACTCCATCTCTCTCTCTCTCTCTCTCTCTCTCTCACACACACACCCCACACACACACTAAGACTCCATCTCACACACACATGCTCTAGGCGGAGCATTTGTTCCTACCACCCTTCATCCAACCTTACCCGTATGATAAACAATCACCTTTATTTACTTGCATAACATGGACAGATTCCACTTTACTTTAGTAGTCAGCAATCTTATCATTTGTACCCTTATAAAAAAGCAGGTTGGCGATGATGGTGTGCCTGCCATCTTGTAATACGATTTGTATGATCTATATCGACGGATAGAAAGCAAACTATGATAATTTTACAAAAGATACCCGCACCTCTCTCCACATCATTATCTCCCATAACCTCATTGCTCAGCAATTAAAAAGGAATAAGTCTCTGGAACAATCTAGCATGCATGGTGGCCATTGCCGCTTTGGCGCCAAATCCATCCCCATGCCTCCGCCCATTCCGACCACCAGTCACCACCACGCTCCACTCCTCCTCGCCTTATCTCTCACCTTTCATTTTTTCGATGGCATTCTCGAGATACCAGTTTTCTGATAAAATACTCGAGATATCATTAGTTTTTACACATGGGATTACTCCTGCATGGGTCAATCACAATAGGTGTTTTGTAAAAGAATGCATATTGATGTTCCGTGCAATGCACGAGAATCTTGCTTATAATTATATAAAGAAAATCACGAGCAGGAAGTGACATTTTTTTGACACAACCATGTTAACATGGCCACATAAATCACGAGCTGGAAGGAGAAGGGAAGCGGGCTGTGGAGTAACGTTTTTTTACCATAATTTCTTAGGAAACTGAGTGCAATAATTGAGTAGTTTTGCAAACTACCATTACTACTACACCTGAAACGGTTCAAAACCTATACTCCCTTCCCAGCGCGCGCTTCCTGCGTGAAACGGTCAGCGTCGCCCTGGAGCGTCAGTGCCGCATTAACGCCCGGCCAGAGCGGAGGCGACCTCTCACTGACGCCGGCTTTGAAGTGGCGTGACGGCCGAGAGAGCTCCGCTTCCCGGTGCATGCGACTGCTCCGCGTCGAGACTGGCCATAGGCCCTGTTTGGATCCATGGGTTAGAGTTAGTTTGAGCTAGTCGGGGCTCAAATAGCCCTAAAGTATCCAAGCATGAGGGTTTAAATTGGAGCAAGTTGCACGAACCCACCAAAAAAACTATCCCACCCAAGAGGTGCTAACTGGAGATAGTTCTCATTGGGACCACTGAAAAATCACTTTTCTCACTCCATGAAGTGCATTTATTGTCAATCTAACCCTGTCACCCAAACATCTCTTTGGCTACGGTTAGTTCAGGGTTAGTCATGAGTTAGTCTAACCTCTAGCTAAGTTAGAGTATCAAGCAGGAGGCGATTATAGGACATGCAAGTTGCTCAAAGCATACAGCAAATTCGTACATGAAAGGATTTTTTTCTTTTTGAAAGCGGGCGTGAAAGGACTTTTTAGAATGCTCTTGGCATGTCACTAACATGTGATAGTTAACCGACCTCAATAGACGGTAGAAACGCATGACCCGCACTTTGATAGAGACGAGAAGGGAGAAGCGATACAGGCTGCTTTGGATTACTAGAGATAGGTGTCGCATACGGTAGCCTAGAAATTTGGTGATAGCGTGGGTTAGCCATGTACTTGTATGATGTAAATACACTGGGCTGCCGTGTTTCGTACTCTTCCAGTCCACTGTGGAGATGATTGGTTAATTTTATATCGCTGAATAATATTAAATATTATGAGTGCAGATGCTCCACCACGAGGTTCCTTGCTCCTTCTCGGTCGTCCGGAATCTATTGTTCTTCCACTCTATTTTTTACGTGAGCTTTGTTCATCCTTTTGCCAACACGTGAGACATCTAGCATCAAGGTGCACGTGTTATGCAACGATCGTTCCATCTATATGAAGAACACGTGGGACTGGAACTACGAGACGGACATGTACCCGGAGTGGACGTCACGAACCTGAGTAATGTAAGCGCCATGAAAGTGAAGTAGAAAGGCACAAATGGTATGAACATGTGTGGCATATAGGGTGTGTTTGGTTGCGTTCTCGTCTCAGCATAGTTGTTCCCTTTTCATGCATGCTCAACTCAACACCCCTCTTCATGCATGCTCTCTTCATGCATGCTTCTAGTGTATTTGTGCTAAACTAATGTGGACTCATGCACCCTCCATACACTCTACCAAACACCCAAAAGTAGGTCGAGAAGGGAACTCTTGGGCGGCATTTGTCTCTTACTACGTAGTACCACTAAATGTTGTACGTGCAATGCAGGGTGATGTTATGGAGTACGTGCCTAAGTACTCTACTACTACTATATTAGTTGGAGGCACATATTAACTTTTATATTTGTTTACGTGTATGCCCCGAGACCTTCCAACTAGGCGTGTCTTTCTCTCCAGTCGCACTTTGTATCGTTCATACCACTAAGTACTACTACGTGTGGTCTCCGACCCGAAGTGGAAGAAGTGGAGGCGCTCTACCACGCTGTTTGTTTGTTTCTGTTGGGCTCTATCCACGCTGTTCATGTCCCACTCCTTTTCGGCGTGTGGGACATCCAAAGACGCGTCGTGTTTGGCACCCTTCGTCGTAAGAGTTGAAACGCTAGCATTCATTAGAAATAAAAAATAATTATAAATCGGCAGTGATACTATTTTTTGCGAATCAATCAGCAGTGATACTATACCACGCGGTTTCCTTGCTCCTCGATATCGGAAAGAATATTTCCGTTCGCCAACATGTGGGACGTCGACCATCCTGGTCCACTTGCCATGCATGCAGAACTCCAAAGGAGAGTCACCCAGGTCGTCGGCGCCCTTGATAACAATTACTAATGAGCCGTCAAATCACAGGCCCACTTCCCACTTTGAAGTTGCTCGGACGAAGGAACCATCATGACTTCGTTGAATTCCGCTTCTTGAAGAAAACTACTATACCAAAGATCTTTGCTAGCTACAGATGTTACTCCAACAGAGGCCTCCTTTACGTTCATAGGATAGGAATATGAAAATCATAGGAAGTGAGATGACATGCATCTCAATTCCTATAGAGAAAGAGATGCCATTTGATGCATAGGATAGGAATGTTTCCATTTAGTCTAGGCTAATGTACTGGTAATTTTCTCTAAAAACTACAGTAGTTACTAGTACTAGTACGGGTACCTGCTCGTACTCATACACAGACACACACACTAACTACTAGTACTACTACTTCTCACATGCTGGCCAGACGTCGTCGTTCTCCTTCACGGCTTTGTCGGCGACACCCCACAGTGCTTGGATCTCCGCCAACCTCTCCGCAGCAGCGCATGCGTCCTTTTCTTTCTTGCGGCGGCGGGCCTCTCTTTTCTTGAGTGCTTTCTGACTTTTCCGCTCCCTCTGTGCGGCTTTGGCTGCCTCTTGCTCTACCGCCCATTCGGCCTTGGCATCTTCAAATTCCTCCCACATAGTTGTGAGGTCGCGGCGGCGATGAACTTCGGCACGGCGGGATGCCATCGCTTCCCCTACCATTTTGTGTGCGTTAAGTGGGCGGCGAGGAACTTCGGCGCGGCGGGATGCCATCGCTGCCTTACCGGTTAGTGTCTTGCGGTAGCGGTGGCATGAACGACGCTTGGTGAGAGCTCTGGGATGGAGTGGCCGGACAACCGTATAGTGCATTGGTTTGTCAAGAGCTCAAGGACAGAAGACAAAGCAAATTAGGATTCCCCTTCAATCCTGGTCATTTATTACCGAGTAAAATGCATTAGCGGTCATCGAACTTGTCTTGATAGCTCACTTTGATCATTGTACACGAGATATGGTGATTATACGGTCACTGGCTCAGCGTATAGCTCCGTATTTGTATGGTTGACCAGTCAAACAGTCCGCATGCGCCTCATCAGCTCGTGTTCTTTATCTATCTCTGGCGGGCCTACACGTGAATGGAGAAAGAAATACTGTAAAAACCAAAATTATGCGTATGTGGGGAATCAAACCACGGACTCGTCGCTGCAACGCACCTCGTCAGCCAAATGAAAATGAAATACTTCGCGTCAGACACTCACGCTCACGCTGTCAAAGCATGCTAATGCATGCACGTCGCCCTCTAAACCAAAGTCCTGCTCATGGCGCAACGCATAAGCAATGAGCCCATCACTGCAGCGCCCAGCGTTGCACGACTTTCTTGTTTAGACGTTTGATGGAGGCCTACGCGAACACCGAGCATGTATTCACCTGGCTCAACACCAACAGTCATACTTGGACCGCCTTGCTCATGTATATCGTCCATCACAACGATAATCTATAAAACAGCCTAAGCTAGAGAGGGTACTATGGTAGTATGGTACGGAGTATGTACTATCGTGAGCGACCGATCTTAGTGCCATTGCTGCTGAAACCCCTTCCATCGCTAGCGCGCGCTTCCCGCATGAAACGGTCACCGTCTCTCCAGAATGTCAATGCCGCATTCACCAGACTTAACTGCAGGTGCAATTGGTGTGTCACTGACATGCGGGCCAGACGCCCGTTCTGCCCACATGTCAGTAACCAAACGCATCTGCACTTAAGTCACTGAAGCAGCGTCCCCATTCACGCCCGATGAACCTACTCCGGCGCCAGTTGTCCATCCGTCTGCCGTGGCTCATTGCCATTTGCCCGCTATATTAACTTGAGCCCCAGCTCCCAGCCATAGCCAAAGACCCACACTTATTCTCCTCCGGTCCCTTCATACATCGGCACCACTTCAACCATGGCCTCCTGGCGCTCCGAAGCTCTCTTGGACATACTGTCGTAGGAGCAGACGAGGGACATCAGCGGCTCCGCTCCGGGCGCGCTCCAAAGCTCTCTTCGACGTACTGTCGCAGGAGCAAATGAAGGAGATCGCCGGCTCCCCCCCGGCCGCCCTCCGCCGCCACGACCACAAAGCCGGCGCACGTGCGCGGGCGCAGCCGGCAGCGAAGAAGAGTAGTACACGGTAGGTCGCCACCGCTCTGGTCCTAGGAAGCAACCGCTCCTTCACTCAGTCGACGCCAAGCTTGGTGGATAAAAATCGGCGGCCGATTAGCCGCTTGATGGCGACATGGAGGCGGAAATCTTCATAACCTTGTGCTCCGGAGGAGGAGGTTATTGAGGCGGATAAGGAGGAGGCAAAGGCAATGGCCGGCTTTCTCGGGTTCATGGCCGGACATGGTGGTCGGGCACAGCGATCGTTTAGATTAGGTTTACTGATGGGTTTTAGTACGGTTTGTGCGAAATATGTAATGAATTTCATCCAGTTTATAGGAAAAGTTCTCGAAATGTAATGAATTTCATCCGGCCAATTTGAAATTTGCTTTGTTTGCGCGAATTTCGTTTGGTTAGTTCATATAGTTGTCGAAAGGTATGCGGGCAGCATCAGATGGCATCCATCAGTGTCCTCGGACAGATGCCGGTGTAAATTTGTGGGCCAGCGCTGGAGATGCCCTAACTATCATGCTATAATCGCTAACAATCCTCCATTATTTGGCGGGAACAATTATCCCTCGATCAAAATCAGATCCATGGTGTTTACGTACTCCTCCGGCGTAAGAGTGTAAACTCTTGCTTACATAAAAATGGAGCAAGTGGGCGGCAGTAGCACGTCATATCACTCGAACTAGCCCGCCTAACGAGCGGTAAAGCACCGCCCTCGTCATTTTGTTCTGGATTTCTATCGATCGATCGCGCGAAAATGTTATGCTTCGCAAGTTCTAAAGGAAAATGCGGCACACTTACGACTCGTACGCGTCACAACCCCGACAGTCCGGCTCGCACGCCGCTCACCAGAGGGGACACACGTTGTCTTGCAATTTCAGTGACATGTGGGACCGTAATTGAATAAACCGTCGATAGCCAAAATCTAACGCTTTCGCAAGGCGTCACCGAGAAGAGAGAAAGCGGGGAGGGAGAAGAGATCGCCACCGCCGCGTGAGACTCCAAGAAATATCTGGTGATAATGTGAGGTGGGCCATGCTTTGAGTCGGGACCGCTTCGAGCCCGCTCTCACCGCCTGGCCCCTCAAGGCGCCACTGCCGCTGCATGCATAGCAAGTAGTCCCGCTTATGTGGAGGAGAGAGAGGCATTGACAAAGTCAAGGAGTAACAGTGCAGATAATAGCTTTCATAAAAATAAACAATGTATACTCGTTGCTCGTCCTCTATATCGGAAAGATTACTTTCATTCGCCGACATGTGGGACGTCGACCATCCTGGTCCACCTGCCATGCACAAAATTATTCTGGTCTACCCGGCCGTATCACAGGCCCAACCTTTCCCTTTGTAAGTTGTTGGACGAAGGAACCATCATGACTTCGTTGAATTCCGCTTCTTCAAGAAAACTTCAGTACCCTTAATCTTGCTACCACACGCCAAGACCGGGCGGCCTTTGTACCACGTCATATCACTGAAACCCACTAGGCCAAACTAGCCCGCCTTGGTCACCTATTTTGGAACGGAGGGAGTACATCTCTGCACTGCTATGATTTTGTGTTGCACGTTCGCTGTACTTTTGCTACGATTTTCCTACCCTATGAACCAAATGAGGCCTGAATGTATGTCGACTATTGTCTGATCGATCGCTAAGCCTACAATTTTAGGAGCTAGGGCTATTGGCCGATTGACGAGGGATAAGTATAAGCGTACCACGAGCTCATCAGCCCCAACGTTTCTCTTCGGTGAGTGTTTTGCAAGTACTATAGCTCGCCACGATAGCTAGCCTACTAACACCAAGAATCATCAAACAAGCCCTGATGATATGATAAACAGTTCAAAATTACATCTAAGCATGCCATATATTACATCAAAAGCTGGTGAGGATAAATCTGTTTCCATAACTCGGAGAGGGTTCACATGATTCATCGCATGATTCACTATCAAACAAAAGTAGCAAGATCCGCCCACACAAGACAGTGCACTATCCCTAAGATGGTTTGATAACACGCATCGTTCTGGTAATTAAATACAGGGCAATGCAAACTACCCTGAAGGATTAGCGCGACCAACTATTTCTTGTCATCGATCTCTCGGGCAATGACCACAGCACGGACAGCGGCATGGGAATCGATTTCTGGGGGGATGTCCACAGAACTTACCACGACATCAGAATTGATCTCTGGGGCGATGTCCACAGGATGAACAGCGGCATCGGAATCGATCTCCGGGGCGATGCCAACAGGACGGGCCACGACATCGGAATCATCAAGGACAACCACCGGCACCTGCACAACCCTAACATATTAGCAAGCACATTGCAAATAATCAAAAAGCAAGCACATTGCAAATAATCAAAAACCACAACTATGGTAATAAGCCATTATTTTTTACCTTGTGCAGCTCACCAGGGGATCTCATCCCTCCGGGGCCATCTCCTCGTCCTCGATGGGGGCCGAATACTGCTTCTCAACGGCGACTATATCCTCAAACTCGGTCTTGAGCCTCACATAGGTGGCAATCGAGTTCTGGGGTAGGCACGGTGGGGCCCTTCTTTGTTCTTCCAACTTTCTTTGAGGAGTTCGTCCGCCAACGTCCTCAACTCTTTGGCCAGTGCTTGTTTCTTGGAGTTGTTCGTCTCCATGGGTTGGCCCGCCAACATGGTCAACTCGTTGGCCGTTGCTCACTTCCTGGAGATCGCTTTCTCCAGTGGGTTGTCCGCCGGCAACTCTTTGCCTAGTGCTCCAGGATCCATCAATGAACTGACAAACAAAAAGCAATCGAAAGGAAACCACAATCGCAATGAAAACGGGAAAAGAATAGGATGTGAGAATCGGTGGATTCGCATAAAAGAAGATTATTGGAATGAAAATATAGCAGCATAACTGATTCGCCCACTTTTCCTTCGTCGGTAGAGAAGAAAAAGCGGCAGAAGTGAGTAGCACAGGAGTAAGGTTTTCTTCAAGAAAGGGAAGAAAGGGCTTGAGCAGCGTTCCAATGAAATGATGGTTGCTTCATCCAGTCCAACTTGGAGGCCACCTTACCACTTCTTTGGTAAAGGTGTGGGTTTTGTGATATAATGGTCATGGCGGCCACACCGAGGTGACAGTGAGTCTCTCTTGTGGCACCTCATTTGTGATTTGGTGGATGGCACGCGGGCCCGGGTGCTTTGAAATGTCCCACATGTAGATAGAGCGGCTAGTCATATAGGAGTGCTCAATATTGTGCACCGCGACCAAGGCGGAGAGGAAAACGAGAGAGCTACGTAATTAATGCATGAGTTTAATTAGGCTGGCCATAGTGGGGAGGAACTTAGACTAGTAACATGCAAGTCTATGTTACTACCTCTATAGTGCATAGTATTATAAATTAGTATCATAGGTGGTCTCATTTATTGCCATGCATGATACATAGTATCACCACATTTATTATGTTACGGTATCTACCTATGTTACTATAACCATCTCTCTCTTCTTTAATTACCTGCCACATAAGCATGTTTGCGAATCCCAAGTACATGATACTACTTAAGTTACTCCCCACTATGGCCAGCCTTAGGGTAGTTTTGTAAAGTACGAGATACAGTACATTCTTCCAATCGCAAAATGCCTTGGTTCATGAGATTTGAGATTTGAGCCCTATAAACCTGAAGGGAGGGGGTACTGCACATGGTGTAGTCTAGTCACTTGTTGAAATCTCTAGAAAGGCAAATACTCCTTTCCGGTTTATAGGTCTATACTACTCCCTCTGTCTAGGTGTGTAAGTCATCTTACGAAAACCAAATAGTCCCAAAACACTTAGGTGCGGTGCATTAATTTCTACCTTGTTTCTTGTTTCTTGACATACGTATCAACCAATAAGAGATGAGAGGTGTGCATGCTTTTAATGACTTGCAATGGCTAGTTCATTGCATGGAATGCTATTAATTAGCAAATAAACATTGGTGACCCCAGGAGGAAAGCGGTGCTAAGCGCGTGGACCTATGCGAGAATGAGTATCAACCAATGGATAATGGAGTTTAATTGTTAAACAATAGCAATTTTGTCTCATGCAAGAGCACAGCTAGTACACCAAGGAACCGCACAACGCGGCGTTACATAATCGCCACGCGTTCGGTTTTGCAGCTCTTCGCCTCTTTGAGAAGGCGAACAATGATGTTACTCCTACTTCTACGATGTCGAATCCTTCGCTGCATGTCCGTCCACCTCGTGCGGGAGAGATAGCGTGTGGCGAAAGCTTCTACTTACTGCTCCTGCCTTTGCGTCTATGATAGGTGGGCCCAACAGGTGGTTGGCCCACATCATGCAACCAAAGCGAGTGCGATAAAACACCAGAGCTCGTCCGAGAGAGGAGAGAGGCGTCGTAGTAATCAAATTTCTCAGTCTTATGCGAGTTGACACGACACATCAAAGCACTGCACTTTCGATAAAAGTCTTTTTACACATTTCAAATGGGCTACTTTATGTAGGAGTAGACATATTACGCTTCGTATGTAGTCACTTGTTGCAATCTCTAAAAAGACTTATATTTGGAAACGGAGGGAGTACAACGCATGCATGCATGCCGTGACTTTCCTTTTCATACTTGCATGTGTTGATTTGATGCACCTTGCCAAATTTTGACTATAAAATTAACTAACCAAATTTTCATGCATGTCACAAAAAATTACGGGGCTGTTTGGATTGTGACTATGTTTGTCTTATGTTGCCACATTATTTTTCCCACAGTTGCCACACTTTCCTAACCTGAGTTGCTCAAATTGTTAGACACAGTTTGGCTTGCCTAAGGGAATCTTGCCACAGTTTTGTGTCTATGACATGTGGGGTTCACTGCTAATAAAAAAATTCTTGTCTTAGGTGTGGCTAATAAAAAAGACTTATATTTAGGAACGGAGGGAGTAGAAAATATAAATAATAATGCATGTTGGGGCAACCCACATTTCCGCTAATTTTAGCCGTGGGCTTGTTCACAATTTTTACGAGGGGGTGGTTGTTCATTTAATGGAGGGACTTGTAGTACTAGACTTGAACGATACAAAGTGCGACCTGGCACACCGTAACACCACTTGGAGCAAGCGGGTAGCTATCTCAAAAACAATCAACAACTAAAAAACGCGACACTGGCATGTAGCGAGTACACAATTTTAAGCGATTGTTTTGATGGAGTGAAAAAGGAAAACTACCCAACTAGTTATATATAGGCGGAGCCTCCGTGCTTGCTTGCTAGGGCTGCTCTATTCACACACTCTCATCCTCTCCGAGATCTAAACAAGATAGGGGTAGTAACACTGTCTTTCTCCCTTCAAAAACAACGGCTTTCTATCTTCACCGCTGGTTAGAGATCCGAGCACGTATCCCCGTCCCGGGTGAAGGGGAGGAGGGCAACATTTAGGCCGTCGTCGGCAATGAGGAGGAGACCCACTTGCGGCCGCACCATTATCTTTGGCGGCGCCCGATGCGTGAGGTCCTCCGATCCCTTAAATGCGTTGCATGTGGGCGGATCCGGCCTCCGCCGCCCACCTATCCACATCCGGCGACCTTCAGTATATCTTCGTTCGAAACCGCCTTAGCTCTACTTCCCCATTTCGCTACGTCATTGCATGTGCATCATTTTCTACCTCTCAGCCCCTCTCGATCGGATGGTCCAACGTCACATTTTTTTTTCTATTGTTAGAGGTAGAGCTACTTCATGGAGTCGAATCTTGTACTTGGTTCAAACAAGAAATAAAGTGGGGGTGGGGGAATTTAGTATGTACATCGGACTTGGTACAAACAGGAAGGAAAGGGGGTGAAAGTAGTACAGACTGGTCACCCAACCGGTCTCTTGGTCGAAAATGGAAATATAGGTGGCTAGAGTGAACAAAAATGGGACCAACCCAGATATGTTTCTTGGATGTTTGTTTCTCGGGGCAACAAACTATGAATCACCACTTTATGCCCCTGTTTACGTACATGGTCTTTGGATCTTTGGTGCACCTTGTCCCAGCTGTTCTTAATCTAATGTCCTGGTAAAAATGAAGTCATGCCATGTTATAAGCCATGACAAGTTTAGCCAAATGTTTTTGTCTATAATTGTTTGAGACTACATTTGTTTCCTCTGTGCCTTTTTGTGCAAACGAGGATATCCAATTCACACAGTTGTTGTTGTGACCTTTTGGTGCCTTTGCACAAAACTCTTCTTAAAAGAAGTGACTTTTGTGCTATTTAACTGGAATGTCGAATGGAGCAGTTGGTTCATTTTGGTGGAACTGCACAAAGGGAGATATGTGTTCCAATCCTCATCATCCATATTAGGCGCCATAACCTTCCTATAGGTAAGAATGATATTTAATGCATGCGTTCATCTCTATTTTCCGACTGCCATGAGAAAATAATGCTGTTTTTACTAGTACACTTGTACTCCCTCACTGACAAAACCAATTATGAATTAGAAGGCCAATCATGTACTTAGTTTCACCAACTGGTGAGGAGAAAGAGAAACAGAGCATGAAGAGGAAGAAGAAGAAGAATAAACATTGCCAAGGCAACCTTGCTGAAGCCAGAGGCCTCAGTCGAGGCCATTCAAGGGCTCCGGCAACGACTACCTTACATGTGAGACGATCCTCCGAGGCCCTTCCACTTCTGCTGTCTCACTTAATTAATCAGAGTACTTAAGTACCACTAATTTATTCTTGCCTAATTTTCTGTTGGAGTTGAACAAATCTTTAGTAGGACCCTATCTTTGAATCATGTACGTGTGTATGTTTGTCTATGGAGGTGAATCATGTGGTGGAGCAGGGAGGGAATATTATTAGGGTCATGACATAATAGTGCTATTGTTTTGCAGGTCAATTTATTGCCATTGGTTCAATGAGGCACTGTTTTGCGTATTGTCCATCATGAATTTGATGCTACTGTTTGAGTAATATGCTAATGTCTTCCTATCCTTTCTTACTAAGCTAATGAAGGTTTCACCTTGTTCCTACTTGTGCAAGCAAAGATCATGTTGTGCCAATCATACATTTTAGTGGATCTACACAAGATAATACAATGAACTGTATCCCAGCCAGTGCTTTAACTCTGCTGGAAGTTCTTGATAATCTTTCGATATAATCCCAGCACTGGTAAACAAGAGTGATTTCAACCATACATTTGAAGTGCACAAAAATATATACTATTGTGTGATTCCAGTGAGTGCTTTATCATCTCTTATGGGACTACATGAATAAGCTTTTTTTCTCAGGTTGAGTGCAGGCCTAAGGCCTTCATCCATATTAGTTTGTTGTCATCTCTATTTGTATCGTTACTCTTGTCATGAGAAACTCTATCTTTTCACGTTAAAGTTTTGCAACCTATGATAAATGGCAATGCTTTGAGTGTTGAGTTGAGCTAATTGGCACTGATTAAATAAACTAATACCTCTCTTTAAGCAAGACTACTATGTTGCTAACTTTACCCATTAAGATAATGAGGGTGGTTCTATTTGTTAGTGTATGTTTCATCAACTAGTCCCACTATTACAGTAACCTCACTCTCTCAATATATGTGCCAACAGGGATGCTCGATTTTGGTGGAACTGCACAAAAACTTTGGGTGCTTCATTGCCTCGACAACTTTCGTCATTTCTGTCGATCGCTAATCTCCGCTTGCTTTCTTCCTTTCTTTGTCGATCGCTTGGCTTATCTCGGCTTCAGTTAAAGGAAATAGTAATTGATATGCTACCTCACATAGGTTGGTACTGGTCTTTATCCTGATTATTGTGCTGTCATATGTATTGATAATTTGGTATTGTGCTACTTTGTTTGCCGATTTCACAAAGGAGTAATTTGGAGCCTGAACTTCGCATGAGGCAAATCATTACATCGGGTGATTTCGGTAGAACTGCACAAAATGATCGGATGGACAGTACTTATCTTTCTTGCTATGTACTCCAAAGTTCACTCAGACAACCAGATCGACTATGGAAGCAGAACTCATAGCATTAGACACATCATCCGTCGAAGCAGAACTCACAGCTTTTGATGGATTTGCCGGTGGTTGATAAACCAGTGCCGGCTGTCCTTATGGACTGTGACAATCAAAGAGTGATTGCCAAGGCTAAGAGTTCAAAGGACAACATGAAATCCACAAAGCACATAAGAAGAAGATTGAAATCTGTCAGAAAATCAAGAAACTCCGAAGTAATAGCGTTGGATTATATCCAGACGGCTAAGAATCTGGCGGAACCCTTTTAGGAAAAGGGCTATCACAGACGATGTTGACAAGAAGTGCCTATATTCATTCGAGTACCAACCGGCGTCAACCAATTGTCAAACTCAAGTATTAGGAGAGTGAGCGCCAAAAGTATTGCTTGGTGCATAGCCTAGAAAAAGCAGTCCGATCTTTGGTCCCAACTTGTGCCTTTTGGTTATCGGCACATATGGTAGCGAACTATATGGCATGGAGTCTAAAGATTCCGGACAAGTTGGTTGTGGCGTATATTCATCGGCACTTAATCAGTCTGCACGCCAGGGATGCACCATTTCGGTTGAACTGCACAAAAAGTTTGGGTGGTTCATTTTCTCAACCGCCTCCTTTCTCGTCTGCAATGTAGAATTTTGGTGAGATACAGGACCAAGATGAGCCAGTAAACTAGTTGGATGAAAGTAGTGGCCAAGTTGCTCAAACCTCCCTCGGCACGAGGCCACTATTTGAGGATAAACCTACAAGCAAAGTTCAAATTGTCTGTGCTGCCTCTTATGTACTCAAAAGTTTACTCGTACAAGAACTAATTTTAGCAAGAAGTACATCTGATTGAACACCATTTAGTAGTCTGTACCCTAGGTAATTAAAGTTCGTCCATGGATCATATTGGCTGTGATCTTAATCATTTGGATGCATAAACATACTGAACATGTGTATATCCAAATCTTTTTGTGAATTATGTATGAATATTGTCGTGTGATCTATCAATCATTTGGATGCATAGATATCTTTGAGCTTGTGTATATATGAATCTTTTGAGTTGTTGATAGTGAATGTTGGCTATGAATATGAACGTGTCCTGTGAACCTGAGTTTGATATGAATGTTTACCTTTTACATTGTATTTGTGTGTGAACTTGTTAGTATGCCTACTATCGGGTATAAAAGCATGCGTCTCTTATAAAAGTAATGTTGTGTCCAATTTATGTTTTCCTTCTAACCACATTATATATATTTATATTATTACTATTATCGTATATTTTATAGATAATTATATATAAATTATAAAAACATCCCACGTGTTATTAACTTATAAAAGTAAATGTTTAACGGAAAATCCTGGTTGTTTTTGACTCACAGGCAAGGAAAATCCTGGTGATTGCGTACAATAGCTTGCGAAGATTTTAAGGACCAATTTAATAATCACGCGCTCATTTTTATTTTGAGCAATAACTCGCTAATTTCTTAATTATATATATATTTATATATATATATATATATATATATAATGTGCCTCTCCGATTTATTCTTTGATATTAATTGCTCCTTCTAACATAACATTATATATATAACGAGCCCACCTAATACGTGTATTTCAAGGAAGTGCAAATGGGTTGTGATTTCTTAGAAAATATAAATGGGCCTGATTGGCGCTTGAAATTATTTGTTCACCCAGCCCAACAAATGGACTGTACATTCTAGAAAACATGGGTTAAATATATGACACATTTTTGCGGTGACATGTGGGCCAATAAGTGAAAGCCTATGCATGCAGGCGTTGTCAACTTGGTCAACAAATGATTGTGTCATCCACAGCCATTGGATTTATATCCAACGGCGGCATGCACCTTCAATCTCTCGTCTTCTTCCTCCAGCGTCGCCGGACCGCTTTGGTCCGCCTCCGTGCTAAGCGGCTCTGCTTAGCACGCATCGTTGTGAAGCGCTACCCCACCGCCGGCCAGGCTATCCCTCCACCCCTCGACACCTCCTGTTATTCTCCACAGACTACAGCCCCACGGGCCAACAGAACCAGTTATAACCCTTCTGCTCCTCTCAATCTGCGACTCCACTGCCGTGTTTTCCCATCTCCGGGTCGTTCCCGTTCGGGGCCTTGCCGTCGTCCAGCGCCTCGCTGTATTCGGTGCGGCGTGGTCAACAAACGAGTCATCGGAAGAGGACTGTACGTGGAGAGCCTGGCGGCTGGGACCCACGAGGTCCATGGTCGCACGCAAGGAAGTGCCTCCTTGTTTTGCGAAAAAATTATTCATCCCGTTGACAGCTGGGACCCGTCAGATTTGGTGACTGACTTGTGGGCCTGCTAAGCGGACGTGTACGCACGGCTTTGTCAACTTAATCAACAAATGATTCTACCAGCTGGACCGTTGGATGTTAATCCAACAGCCGTGCTCCTTCTTCAACCTCTATTCTTGCTCCTGTCTCCCGTGCACCGTGGTTGTGCTGCCGCGCACCCGAACCAGTGAAGTTTCCCACTCCTCTCCATCTGCAACTCCACTGCCCCGTCTTCCCCATATCCGGGTCGTTCCAGTCTGGGTGCGCTCGGCATGGTGTGGTCAACGTGGTCAACAACCGAGAGTCATAGGAAGATGACTGTATGTGAGAGGCTGATAGTGGGGACGCACAATGCCCATGGACGCATGCATGCAACGGAACGCGACGAGGTCAACGTGGTCAAGGAACAACTTCCATCAAGTATCTTTGCGTGGAGAGTCTCGGTGGGTCCACGGCCGCAGCAAGTAAGTGCCTCCTTATTACGCCGGAAAATAATGATTCCTCCAAGCGGCAAATAGGGACCCATCGACGGGCCACCGATTTTCGCGAAAAAACGTTTGCCCCGATTGCTGGGACCCACCGACGGGCCACCGTGTTCATGCAACGTCTCCCCATTGTCCTTTCGGACCCACCGGAAAATGAATACTCCCCTCGCTAGCTGGGACCCACCTTGGTGGGAGGCTGACTTAGGGCCTACTAAGTTGACGGGGATGAAGGGCTTTGTCAACTTAGTCAATATGAACGATTCTAGCTCCAGTGACCGTACGATGTCCATCCAACGGCCGTAGTGCTTCTACAACCTCTGGTCTTCTTGCTCCAGCTGCCCAAACCAGCGCCGGTCGTGTCGTATGCTCATGCCTCTCGTGGCTGGCTGTGCTACCGCGGAGGCCTCATCGCCCCCTACTATTCCACCGCTGGACAGGCCCTGCGGCGACGGCAGCCTCACACCGCAGCCGAACGAGTGAACCCTCGTACTCCTCTCCGCGCGGGCTTCCACTGCCGCTTCTTCCCCGGCTCCGTGTCGTCCCCTTCCTAGGCCTCGCCGTTGTCCACAGCCGTGGTGCTCTCCGCGCGGCGTGGTCAACGTGGTCAAGGAACGACTTCCATCGGAAGAAATCTTTGTCACGTGGAGAGGCCGACGGTGGGTCCACGGCCACAGCCCAGTTTTTGTTATTTGACAAGTAAGTCGCTTTGTCGTGCTGTTGGGCTGCAAATCTTTCAAGACGAGGAGAGCTTTCATTGGTGGCGAGAAAATGGCCCATCGATAATGAGAAATGGGATGTACATTTTTAAAACACATCAAACCGCAATTAGTTTCAAATATCTTTTTTATTTTAGATTTTAAATTACATTAATTTTTATGCGTGGAGAATTTGTTGGATTTTATATTGATATACATTTATTTTTAAAATCAGTTTGAATGTGAGTCGAAATTTCGGTTTAAAAACAGTTCGGACCGCTTTGAAATATGCAAAATTTGGTATAATTTTTTAACCGTGGCCACAGTATGGGCTGTAATGCTAACCAAAAGAATATGGGCTCCAAAAAACCTTAAGAATTAGCAAATGGGCTGTAAATTATTAGAAATAATGGCAGATGGGTTGTATCTTTGTTTTCCACAGATTTGAGGCTTTCCTAAAAAGGTTGGCCTTTGGCAAGCAGTGACTGTTCGATGGCCATCCAACGGCCCTCGTGCTTCTTCAATCTCTGCTCTTCCTGCTCCAGCCGCTCAAACAAGCGCCGGCGGGACTGCCTGCTCCCTCCTTCCTGCGGCCGGCTGTACTGCCGCGTAGGCTTCACCGCCCCATCGTACTCCCATCGCTGGCCTAGCCATCCCTCTACTCACCCACACCTGCTGTTATTCTCCGGCGACGGCAGACGAACCAGTAAACCCTCGTTCAGTCGTACTCCCCTCCGTGTGGGAAACAACTGCTGAGTCTTCCCTGCCGCCGTGTCGTTCCCTTCCTAGGCCTCACCGTCGTCCACTGCCCTGGTGCTCTCGGCGCGACCTGGTCAACATAGTCAACGACCGACATGCATCTGAAGTGGACTATACGTGGAGAGGCCGGCAGCTGGGTCCACGGCCGCACGCAAGGAAATGCCTCCTTATTACGTGCAAAATAATGATTCCTCCACCTGACATCAGGGACCCACCGAAAGAGCCTCTGTATTTCGCAAAAAATTGTTACCACCGCTGACAGCTCGGACCCACCAACTATATCTTCGCACGCAAGGAAGTGCCTCCTTATTACGCACAAAAAAATGAATACTCCGCATGTTAGCTGGGACCCAGTATAGTGGCAGGCTGACTTGTGGGCCTACTAAGTTGACGAGGACGGAGGGCTTTGTCAACTTAGTCAATATGCACGATTCTAGCTCCACTGACCGTTCGATGTCCATCCAACGGCCGTAGTGCTTCTTCAACCTTTGGTCTTCTTGCTCCAGCCGCCCAAACCAGCGCCGGACGTGCCTCGTGCTCCTGCCTCCCGTGGCTGGCTGCGATGCGGCGGAGGCCTCACCGCCCCCTACTACTCCCACCGCTGGCCAGGCCATCCTTCTACTCACCCACACCCCCTGTTATTCTGCGGTGATGGCAGCCTCACACCGCAGCCGAACCAGTGAACCCTCATACTCCTCTACGCGTGGGCATCCACTGCCGCGTCTTCCCCGGCTCTGCGTCGTCCCCTTCCTAGGCCTCGCTGTCGTCCACCGCCCTGGTGCTCTCGGCGTGGCGTGGTCAACGTGGTCAAGGAACGGCTTCCATCGGACGTGGACTGTACGTGGAGAGGCTGACAGCTGGGTCCACGGCCGCAGCAAGGAAGTGCCTCCTTATTACGCGTAAAATAATTATTCCTCCACCTGACAGCGGGGACCCACCGGACGGGCCACCATATTTCGCGAAAAAACGTTTCCCCCCTGACTGCTGGGACCCACCAGCTACACCTTCGCACGCAAGGACATGCGTCCGACCAAAAAAACAAAACGATTCGCCCCCTGACTGCTGGGACCCACCAGCTACATCTTCGCACGCAAGGAAGTGCGTCCGAAAAAAGACAAAACGATTTGCCCCACATTGCAGGACCCATCAGCTACATCTTCGCACGCAAGGAAGTGCACGGCGGTCGGGACCCACCTGGTCGAAGCGTATGTAGCGTTGTCATTCTGGTCGCGAATGTATGCGATATATATCTTTGGTGGATGTAGAGGCGCCGCGACGTGTCTTAGTAGAGGCACACACGTAGCATGTACACGTACGTACAGCGGCGAGGGTGCAAGAAAGAAAATACGGCCACGTACGTACATACGGGCAGGGTCTCGAACGCCTACTCGCGCATACGTACATGGCTAGGTCGGAACGGAGAAACAACGTCGTCGTCGTGTTCATGGGGAGGCAACGGAATGCGTCGTGTTCATGGGGAGGCAACGAAATGCGTTGTCAGAGTAATGGGCCACGGGTAGGCAAACACGAGCCCCCGGACCTTTCAAGACATCGGGGCAGGCTGCGCCCCTCAAGACCCCAAGAAGAAGAGCCGCCTTCTGAGAGTCGGCGGCAGAGCCGCCGACTGCCTTCAAGGCCGAGTCCCAAAGACGACTTCAAGATAAGCCGACTCCCAACAGGCAGCTTCCAGAGAAGCCGACTAGGGGGAGATGGCCCGCGACTTCAACCACCTCCTGCCTACGCAGCTACGGACGGGACAGGGTACGGCCGCCGCGCGGCCCATCCTTGCCCCGTTCACTAAGGGCAGGCATGGCCACGGTGCGCCGTACTGACGGAGATCTCCGATCGGCAGCCTTTGTTGCCACGCCCGTCTGACATCAACCCGTGGCGGCGCTCTGAGCCCACGACGGCTGTCTGCGACCGAAGACGGCGGGACCCGCTGTCGGCGGAGTCTGAAAAACGGCGAGCGCCACCAGACGGACCAGCCGAGTCGGCCCCAGAGTCGGCGGCCCCTCCCATGGCTCCGCCGCGCCATTAACCAGACAAGACAGGGAATGGCAACAGTGATCGCCCGTCAGGCGGCGGCACTGTTGCCATGACCCCATGACCAAGCCCGCGTCATTAGAAGCGCGGCTACAGTAATCCGCAGCCGGCAAGACCCGCCCGCGGCGGACAAGGCTTGTCGGCCCCATGCTGGACCGTCGGCGGGGCCCACTAGTCGGTGGGCCCCAGCAGTCGGCGGAGAAGACGGCGACCAGAGAGACAGACGGCTGGGACCCGCGCCCAGCCGGATTACCATTGTACCCCCGGGGGGTAGGCCTATATAAACCCCCCTGTGGCACCCATGCAAGAGGTTGGACCCTAATAGTTTTAGACACACACGAGAGAGGAGAGAAGAGCTAGCCGTGCCCTTCTCCTTCCTCACCTCGAACAGCTCAAGGAGCAACCTTGTACCCACTTTGCCATAGTGATCATGCGGAGACCCTTGAGAGCAACAAGAGGGGTATTATCTCCATGGAGAGCCACAGCTGGGTAAGATCCACGGTGTGCATGCCTTCGCCTCATCCCATTTCCGAGCACCGCGACGTTCTACTCGCCCCCACCATGATAAGCCATCCTTTGGCATATGTCGCACCCAACCCCCGACATTTGGCGCCCACCGTGGGGCTAGGTGCACCGTCGCCCGGAGACTTGCTCTGGACGGGAAGCCTTTTCCTCCCTGGCGAGCGCAGCCAGCCCGGCACGCCAGACGGAGTCTGCGCTGACGCGCTGCATGGTGCTGAGATCACCTGCGCGGCGAGCTGCCTCGCCGAACTTGTCGGCGAGGTTCGCCTCTCCGACGAGCCTGCATCCGACGCAGGCACGGGCGGCCCCGAGAGCCTCCTCGCGGGCCTCCTCGAGCAACTCCATGTCGCCGGCGAGCCTGCCGCGGACTTGGAGTCTGTAGGCTCCACCGACCCGATGCTGGTCGACTCCGACACCGCGTCGCTCGACGCGTTCCCCACCAACGTGGTGGTCTACGACGAGCCGCTCCCTCACGAGGGGAGCGGCGGAAGCACCGTCACAGAGGTGCTCGTCATCGGTCATAGCGAGCATTCAGGCGAAGGAGATCATGACCCCCTCGACGCGGCTCTGCGAGACCTGACCGCGCCTATTCCGGAAGACATTAACGTCGAGATGCTGGAGGCACGCCGCCTTCAGCTCGTCGAAGGCGCGAGAAAGCTGGCAAGCATGAGGCGCTTGTCAGAAGCCTACCAGCGTGAGATGGATCGCGCTGTGGGCGGCTCGCCGGCCCCGACTGGGCCTAGCCGCCTAGGCGCGGTCCAGCAGCGCGGCGTGGCCATCGCCAACCTGTTCGGGGCCAATCGCCCTGTGTACGCCACGCCTGCGGAGAACATCCGCGCCGCCAGCGGCGGCGGAAGGAGCTGGACTACTTCAAGGAGAAGAGCGCCGCTGATGACGGAGCGAGTCCAAGCAGCTCTCGGCAGCGGCCGCTGAAGCGAGGCCGGCCGCCGCATGAGGCGCCGCAATGATGTACAACGACCTACCTCCCCGCCGAGACCAAGGCGCGATGTCTCGGACACCGACTGGCGGTGTCCGCGGAAGAAAAAACAAGGATCCGGCTGTCAGCCACAGTCGGACTCATATATCCATCGAGCGCGACCAAGATGGCCGACCAAGAGCAGTGGAACGGCGGGACGACTATCTGCATCCTCCTCCTCGCAAGGAAAGGCGAGTCTCCCCGCCACCCGTCGAGCATCCGACTCTCGGTGACCGCCTTGGCCGCCGAGAGGGAGTCGGAGAAAACGACGCCCGCCACCGGATCGACCGACTCCACTGATCCCTGGCGCTGGAAGAAGAAGACGAGTTGGGTCCTCCCTGTTTCGGGCCTCGCATCCGAGACGAACCCTTTCCCAGAGGGTTCACGCTCCCCCGAGATATGCCCAAGTACACTGGCTCCGTGAAGCCGGAGACTGGCTGGTCGACTACTCCACAGCCGTGAACATAGCGAACGGCAAGAAGCGTGTTGCCGTAAAGTATGTTCCACTCATGCTCCAGGGCACGGCCCGGACATGGTTGAACAGCCTGAAGGCCCGCAACATCAACAGCTGGGTCGACTTCACCGAAGCCTTCGTCCGCAACTTCACAAGCACGTACAAGCGACCTCCCAAGCCTCGCCAGCTTTCCTTGTGCGTGCAAGGCCCCAACGAGTCGACCCGCGACTACCTCACGCGCTGGGCCGAGCTTCGGAACTCCTGCAAGGGCGTGCACGAGGTGCAAGCTATCGAGTACTTCACCACCGGGTGCAGAGAAGGCACCCTCCTCAAGCACAAGCTCCTTTGCGACGAGCCGGAGACACTCGACGAGCTGCTGATCATAGCAGACCCAGTACCTGCCACCAGCGCCCGACTCCACCCATTGGCGGATGCATTTTGATGGCTCCAAGATGCGCACCGGCTTGGGAGCCGGTGTTGTCCTCACTTCCCCCAAAGGCGACAAGCTCAAGTATGCGCTGCAGATCCATTTGACCGCCTCCAACAACGTCGCCGAATACAAGGCGCTCATTCACGGGCTCCGGCTTGCCAAAGAACTTGGCATTCGCCGGATCATGTGTTATGGCGACTCCGACTTGGTAGTCCAACAGTCATCCGGCGACTGGGACGCCAAAGATGCAAACATGGCGAGCTACCGTTTCCTGGTACAGCAATTGAGTGGATATTTTGAGGGGTGCGAGTTCCTCCACGTGCCAAGAAACGACAACGACCAAGCAGATACCCTGGCACGAATCGGATCCACCCGCCAGGCAATACCATCCGTGTAAGCCCTTCAGCGCCTCCTCAAGCCATCTATCAAGCCGTCACCAGAATCAGACTCCATTTTTGTGCCGGCTCCCCGTGAAGAAGTCGGATCCGACTCCAAAACCTCAGCAGACGGCACGAGAATTCTTGCAGATGGCCCCAAGAATGCCGCAGTCGAAGCCGGCCCGGGGATTTCCGAGCCCGGCCCGGGGACAACGGCGACCATTATGAAGACTCCAGAACTCAGCCCGGGGACTTCGTCAACCCAGCAAGCGGCCGCGGACTCCAGCCCGCCGCCTCCCAACCCAGTCACCCTCGTCCAAGTAGCAGTACTGGCAGTTGAAGAAATAGCAGCACCCTCATGGGCCCAGCCCATCCTGAAGTTCCTAGTGAGCAGAGAGCTACCAACCGATGAAATCTTGGCTCGGCAAGTACAACGCCGAGTGGCAGCCTACACCATAGTCAACAGAGAGCTGGTCAGCGTAGCGTTCTTTGGTGTCTACCAGCGTTAAGGCCGAGCGGAAACAAGGCCAATCGATTCTCGAAGACATTCATCAGGGCGAGTGCGGTCACCATGTGGCCTCAAGAGCACTCGTCGCCAAAGCCTTCCGACACGGTTTCTTCTGGCCAACTGCCCTAGAAGAGGCCAAGGAATTAGTGCAAAAATGCAAGGGGTGCCAGATTTTCCGCTCCAAGCCGTATCAGCCGGCTTCCGCACTCAAGACTATCCCCATCGCCTGGCCCTTTGTTGTTTGGGGCCTGGACATGGTAGGACCATTCAAAGCAACACGAGGTGGCCTGACTCATTTACTTGTCGCGGTGGACAAGTTCACCAAGTGGATAGAAGTAAAGCCTATCAAGAAGTTGAATGGTCCAACTGCAGTGACTTTCATCGCCGACATCACGACTCCGTACGGCATACCACACAGCATCATCACCGACAATGGCACAAATTTTGCCAAAGGCGCCCTGGCCCGTTTCTGCGCGACGCAAGGCATCCGACTGGACTTAGCGTCCGTTGCCCATCCGCAGTCAAATGGCCAGGTGGAGCAAGCAAACGGCCTCATCCTGTCTGGCATCAAGCCTCGACTGGTCGAACCGCTGGAGCGTTCGGCCGGCTATTGGCTTGAAGAGTTACCAGCCGTCCTTTGGAGTTTGCGCATGACTCCAAACAAGTCAACCGGCTTCACACCCTTCTTCCTCGTCTACGGTGCTGAAGCCGTCATCCCAACGGACATAGAGTTCTACTCCCCGCGAGTCACCATGTACACCAAGGAGGAAGCAGAAGAAGCACGTCAAGACGACGTCGATCTGCTGGAACAGGGCCGATCACGGCACTCAGCCGGTCCAGCATCTACCAGCAGAGCTGCGCTACTACAACAGAAGGTCAAGCCGAGATCTTTCCAAGAGGGCGACCTTGTGCTCCGGCTGATCCAGCGAACACCGGCCAGCACAAGCTATCGGCACCTTGGGAAGGCCCTTTCATTATCGGCAAAGTCTTTAACGACTCCTACTACACGATCGACGCCGAAGCCCCGAGCACGCAAGAGGGACGACTCCGGCAAAGAGACGGAACGGCCATGGAATGCGAATCTTCTCCAAAGATTTTACAGTTGATGCAGTATGTACCACGCTACCTTTTGTGTTAAAGTACCAAGACTTCGGGCCCCCCGAGACGAGCTCGGAGACTGCCCTTTTCTGTTATCTGTATGATAAGAATTATGCCTTCGAGTATGTTACTCTTTGTTATGCCGCTTGGCACCGGGTTCGACTAGTCGGCCCGAGGACTTGCCGCCTTGCGCTATGAAATGCTTCCTGCATTCGGACAAGTAATGTGTGGTGCCCAAGCCGTCTCCTGTCAGAAGCAACAGTTCGCAGAGCGACTGTTAGTGGGCAGGAGTAAGGAAGAATGGGCACCCACATGAAAAATGGCTAAGGACCCAAAGCATAAACATATCTTAAGCCGGCTTCCAGCCTTTCTTCGCAAAGCCGACTCTTGAGTAGTCGGCTTGCCGCTTTCTGTCTAACTTGTTAAAAAGACTCTAAAAATGGCCAAGTACTTGCCTTTCCAAGAGTAGCCAAGCATTTGATCCAAACGGCAGTCCGCAGAGCGGTTGTCCGACTGGCAAGGCGGCAACTAAGGGAAGGCGGCAAAGGAAAAAGCCATAGGAGCAATGTGTAAGGAAAGATAGAATTAGGATAATATTTACACAGCATAGGCCCTTGGCCGAATCTTCGAGCAGAAGTTCAAAATACACCCCGCGGGTGGAATTGTGTGAATTAACAAGTTTTTCAAAGACTATCAAAGCAGATAAAATAAAGGCAAGACAGCAGCCTAAGAAGCGGCGGAGCGGGTTTGGAGGGCGAGGAGGCAGCGGTGTCAGCGTCAGGCGGCCGGGTGGGCGATCTCGGCTTGGTCATCTCCGTGGCCGGCCGGCTGAACACGGCTATTCGTTGTCGGAGGAGCGGTCGAGCTAAGGATGGTCGCCCGCTCCGTCTTCTGGCGCCTCCGTCTCATCTCCGTCCTCCGCCTCGCCTTCCTCCTCGGCGTAGGAGCCGATCACCTTAGCCGAGTCCTCGTCATAATCCGGGTTCATCCCGAACCACTCCGGCGGAGCCTCCCCGCCGTCCTCAGCCCGCTCAGGGACGAAGATGCTGGTGTCGGTGTAGTCGGCTATCGCTGCCGCACGCTCGACAAGGGCGTCTTCCGCAGCCAGCAGCTCCGCCTGGGCCTCTGACCGAAACGCAGCCAGCCGGTCCAGATCTTGCCCTGGATACCACGCCTTGACGAATTCCACGGCCCGGCGCGCTCCCGCCCGGGCCGCGGAACCCTTCCAGGCCTCAAGACGGCCAGCCGCGACCTCCAGCCAGTCGGCAGTCTGACTGGGAGTACGCAGAACCGGCATGTCTGGCCATAGGGCAGCAATCGCCTGGGCGCCGACACGTTGAAGCCGGCGCAGCATCCGATGGGCCGGCCGCAGACGAGCCTCAATGCTCAGAAGCTGCTCGTCAAGGGTCCGGGGGGCGTTGGCAGCGATCTCAGCACCACTCGCCCTCCGCGCCTCGTGATCAGCCTCGATGGCTTGATTGGCCGCCTGCGTGTGGCCGGGGAAGAAGTCTGCCAAGACGAAAAAGAAGCAAGTCAAAAACCGAGTCGGCTGACCAATAGTCTGCGGCTCAAAGAAGGAAAGTAAATAAACTCACCGTCGGCGATGTCCTCGATTTCATGGAAGCGGAGGTCAACAGTGCCTCCTTGTCGGTCCAGGAGGCGCTTCGCTTTCGAACTTCGGCCAGAGAGCAGCTTCTCTCTTCTCCGCCTCGTCCTGCGCCTTCTTAAGCAGCTCCTTTGCTCCGCCACCGCATAGCCAGCAGGTCGCGCTTCTGGCGAGCTTGCTGCACTCCTCCCCCTTGGCGCGCAAGGCGGTGTCGGCCGCGCCCAGCTGCCGTCGGAGAGTGGCGTTGGCCTCTGAAGAATAAAAAGAAAAAGGACGTTAAGTTGTCAACTAAGAAGGTCGCCGGGAAGATCCGGCCCGGCTGCTCAGCAGTCGGCCCGAATCTCGGGGACTACAGCCCGCGGGTGGGCTAGCGCGCCCCCGCGAAGAAGAAAGAAGACTCACCCCGGCTCCTCGACAAGTCGGCGCTCCGCTTGCCCAGCTCCTCAACGTTGCGGTTGAAGGCAGTGGCGCGGAGGTTGTGATACTCCTGCGATAAGCATTTCAGACAAAGGTAAAAATTTGGAAATCGACAGATAGAGTTCCGAGTCACTTTCGGCAGCCGGCCGAAACTTCGAGGACTACACCAGTGGAGTGCTGGCGCTCCAGAAAGCGAGAACAAGGAAAAATTCAAAGAAGAAACATACCCAAACGACGGTTCGCGACGCCAAGTGCGCCTTGGTGCAGTTCTGGATGGCGTCGCCTTCAGCTCACAGCTTCGCCTGAACGTCCAGAAGCGCCTGGTTCAGCGGGCCCGTGCCGCCTCCTCGCACCCACCCAACGGGCGCGGTACTTGTCGCCTCGGCGTCTGGAATGGGAGCTGGCGGCGCCGATCTCCAAAGGGCGTGGCGCCGAAGTCGCCTTCTCAAGACGGCAGTGCGCTGGCGAGGCGACTTGAAGGAGCAGCTTCGCCACGGCCTCGTCTTGATCGGCGGCACCGCGGGTCCGCGCTTTCTGTTTACCTCGCTAGCAGCTCTCGGGACGGCGGCGGAGGCGGCGAGGGCGGCACGGCCGTGCCGGACAGGGAGGTCTCGCCGCCTTCCCTATCCATGACGGGGAACTCGCTGCCGCCTCCCTCCGTCTGCCCCGTGAACTCCGGCGGCGGCGCGGAGCTCAGCGGGGTGACGAGCAGCACCGATTGGAGGCGCGCGGCCTCCTCGGCTCGCCGCTTAGCTGCGACGGCGGCTTCGGCCTCCTCCAGCTTCCTCTGGGCGGAAGCCGCCACCTTCTCGGCCTCCGCCTTCTCGGTGGCGGCCTCCTCCTCGTCGCGCTTCTCTTGCGTGTTTCGCTCCGTCGCCTCCCGGAGGTCGGCGGCAGGGTCAATCCGCCGAGTATTGGCGGACGTCACTGCCGACCCCATGACGGAGGCGGCGGTGACCCTCTCTAAAGTAAGGAGAACCCTGATGCAAAGAAGACATGTAAAGATTTGGACAAGATTTACCAGAAGAAAACAAGACAAAGCAGAAGCACTTACGTGGAGACCAGCGGCGGCTTTTTCACTTCCTTGCGGAAGCGGTTAGCCTTTGTGACCGCCTCTTCCCGGCTGGTCGCGGCCGCCCCTGAACTTCTTCGACCGGCCGCTGGCAAGCTCGGCCCGGCCAGCGCTTCGCCGCCTCGACCACCCAAGCCGGCGGAGGAACTCGCACCCGGCTGGCCGACCCTCGGTTGGTGGCGGGGGACGACTTCCCCCTCGTCGTCATCCTCAGGCCAGTCGGCGAAGTTAGCCGAGGGCCTGAAGTCGTCATCCCCTCCTCCTCCTCCTCCTCCTTCGGCGTCGGCCTCCATCGCCGCCGCCCCCAAATCAGGGTCGTCGACGTCACTCTCCACCCGGTCGGGGACGAACTCACGGGCCGGCCCCGTGGTGCCGGCTAAGGGCTGCATGAGGGGGTTCTGACTCGAAAAAACCAAAGAAAATCAGAGTCGGATTCGGCTGAAAAGAAAAATGTAAGAGGAAGAGAGATGACTTACCACAGGCGGGGGGTTGGCGCGCGAGTATGGCTCCTTGCCGAACTGCCAATCCGCCGTAAGATTGCAGTTCGCCAGGAAGTTCACCGTGACCGCTACATCTGCGTGGGGCATGTCCTTCGAGCACATCCGACTGGGGTCCCGATGGCCGCTCATTTGACAGATCATATGAGGTCGGCCTTGGAGCGGGAGGACTCGGCGCGCCACGGCGGCCGCCAGGTCGGCCCCGGTCAAGCCCTCCGGCTGCGTCGGCCAAGACTGAGTCACGCGACGGCGGCGGCGCGCCGCAGAGTCGGCCCTGATCGGTGGGACCATCCGGGAAGCCTCCCCAGCACGCCATTCCGTAAGGCGGCGGTGTTGACCCGCCACCTTCTGGAGCGATGTTCTTCACGTAGAAGTAGGATCGTTGCCACATCTTCACCGACTTGATCAGTGGAATGGCGGGGAAAGGGTTGTCGCCCACCGGCCTCCGCATCGCGATGAAGGTGCCGCACAGAGCCGGCACGCTGGCGACGTGCGTGCCGAGCTTGGACTGGAAGAATTCCCCCCACAGCTCGATGGTGGGGAGAACACCGAGGAAGCCGATGGGGCGGGGCGGGAGGCGCAGCGGCGGATGAAGAGCTCATCTCCGCGGCGTGGCGTGGTTCGGTGCGATGGCCGCAAGAAGAAGAAGAAGCGAGAGGAAGAAGGAGCAAGAGGAAGCGGGGGAAGCAGGGAGATGGGTGCGTGTGCTTCGCCGCCCCCCTCCTCCCGCCTACTTATAGGCTCACGGGCTGAGAAGCCGATGGGGCGGGCGTGGGATTAACTGTGCCCGGTACCCCACGCCCCCATGATTTAACCCACGAAGTTACTGCGCGCAGTAACGACGTGGGAACCCCAACCGTCCGCACGACCGCAACGGATCCGTTCGCTTCCCAAGGCGCGGTAGTGGCGGGTCCCGCCTAACGGCCTATCTCGTCACGCGCGTGGGTGGGCAGACTGGCCCTACCGCGTGGCATCGCGCGACGGGCCTGCAACGGGCCACCACCGGGAAGCTTATCAGGCACGCTGCCTGGTTCCCACTTCGACTTTCAAAAAACCCTTTTGAGGAGCAAGACGGCCTCCCGCGAGTCCGACTCCAGCTGGTCGGCCTAGGAGGAGACGGCGAGCAAGGCCCAGATCCTTCCACCAGCAAGATGAAACTGTTGAGGCTCCTCAACGTGTTGCCCTCGGCGCCTCGCCCGGCTCGGGGACTCTTGCGCCGAGTAATGGGCCACGGTAGGCAAACCCGAGCCCCGGACCTTTCAAGACATCGGGCAGGCTGCGCCTCAAGACCCCAAGACGAAGAGCCGCCTTCTGAGAGTCGGCGGCAGAGCCGCCGACTGCCCTTCAAGGCCGAGTCCCAGAGACGACTTCAAGATAAGCCGACTCCCAACTGGCGGCTTCCAGAGAAGCCGACTAGGGGGAGACGGCCCGCGACTTCAACCACCTCCTGCCTACGCAACTACGGACGGGACAGAGTACGGCCGCTGTGCGGCCCATCCTTGCCCCGTTCACTAAGGGCAGGCATGGCCAAAGTGCACCGTACTGACGGAGATCTCCGACCGGCGCGGCACTGTTGCCACGCCGGCCCTGACATCAGCCCCGTGGGCGGCGCCCTGAGCCCACGACGGCCTGTCTGTACGACCCGAAGACGGCGGGACCCGCCTGTCGGCGGGAGTGCAGAAGACGGCGAGAGCGCCACCAGACGGACCCGCTGGGAGTCGGCCCCCGAGAGTCGGCCGGCCCCTCCCATGGGCTCCGCACGCCATTAACCAGACAAGACAGGGAATGGCAACAGTGATCGCCCGTCAGGCGGCGGCACTGTTGCCATGACCCCATGACCAAGCCCGCGTCATTAGAAGCGCGGCTACAGTAATCCGCAGCCGGCAAGACCTGCCCGCGGCGGACAAGGCTTGTCGGCCCCATGCTGGACCATCGGCGGGGCCCACTAGTCGATGGGCCCCAGAAGTCGGCGGAGAAGACGGCGACCAGAGAGACAGACGGCTGGGACCCGCGCCCAGCCGGATTACCATTGTACCCCTGGGGGGGTAGGCCTATATAAACCCCCCGAGGCACCCATGCAAGAGGTTGGACCCTAATAGTTTTAGACACACAGAGAGGAGAGAAGAGCTAGCCGTGCCCTTCTCCTTCCTCACCTCGAACAACTCAAGGAGCAACCTTGTACCCACTTTGCCATAGTGATCATGCGGAGACCCCATAGAGCATCAGTAGGGGTATTATCTCCACGGAGAGCCCTGAAGCTGGGTAAGATCCGCCAGCGTGCATGCCTTCGCCTCATCCCGTTTCCAGGCACCGGCGACGTTCTACTCGCCCCCACCATGATAAGCCATCCTTTGGCATATGTCGCACCCAACCCCCGACATGCGTCGTGTTCATCGGGAGGCAACAGAACGCGTGGGAACCAACCGGCTGGGTCGGAACGGAATGCGTGGTCGTGTTCATCGGGAGGGCTTGGACGGAACAAGCGATGGAAACGAGGCCTGGCGTACCGCACAACAGAGGAAACTGTCTTGTGTTCGACCGGCCACGTTCGAAACGGGATCCTGTTCATCGGGAGGGGTGTGGCGTACCGCAAAACGGAGGAAACGGACCTCCTACGGTCGAAACGGGGGTCCTGTTGATCGGGAGGGGTGTGGCGTACCGCAAAACGGACGAAACGGACTTGTGTTGGAGCGCTACGGTCGAAACGGGGGTCCTGTTCATCGGGAGGGGTGTGGCGTACCGCAAAACAGGACTCCACGGGATACTGTTCATCTCCACTGTCGACCTCCTCCAGCCTCCACGGGCTACCGTCGACCTCCTCCAGCTTCCATGGGCTCGTGTTCATCCAGCCTCCACCGCACGCTACTCCACCGGCTACTGTTCAACCACCCCTCCACGGGCACCCCTCCACCGTCTACTGTTCATCCAGCCCTCCACACCACGGGGTCCGGTTCAACCACCCCTCCACGGCCACCCCTCCACCGTCTACTGTTCATCCAGCTCTCCACACCACGGGGTCCTGTTCATCCAAAGGCAACGCCACCGCCACTCCTTCATCCAACCCCCCGCAGCATAACGCTCACTATTCATCCAATCGATCGGCTTGATTAGCGGCGGCGGCAAGGAATCGCTCCATCGGTGTTTAGTTAACAGCCATCGATCGATCGCTCGGGTTCAGTAACGCGTAGCCTGTAGTGCAATCGCTCGGGTTCAGTTAGAGCCCAACGCCTCGCTCGGGTTCAGTTAGAGCCAACGCCTCCCACACACGCGTGTACTTACGAGCGAAACGCCCGTCGCTCGGCCCCCGACCTCCCACCCTAACCGGCAACTCCCCGAAATTTTCCTCCCCATCGCTTCTACCATGGTTTTTTTCCGTCATGAACGGCCCAAAGAATGTCATGCAGCTGCATCTCCGGCCCGCCCAGGATGAAAAGCCCATTTTCTGTCACGATTTTTTGTCATAGAAGTAGGAGCCCACCACATCTATGATGATACCGGGTTTTGTCAGAATTATCGTCATAGTGGTGTCATATGTATGACAGAAAAAAAATTCGTTCGGCCCAAAATGTCACGGATGTGTCTTTTTTTTGTAGTGGTGGGCGTACAGGTCGAAGGTCGAGCACCTAGAGGATAACGAATCGATCGAGTACGGTGTGCCGTTCGTGAGGGTGTAGAGCTAGCCGGAGCCACATGAGTATTCGTTCTACCACCGCAAGAGGAGGCCGGATGGCGCGACGTCGCTTCCCCGCCATTCTCCATGGTTCCCTCGACGCTCGTCTCGTTTCAACGGCGTCGGTAGGGTTTAAGGTAAGCTTCACACTAACCTAATCTTCCATCTGCTCATGCTTACAATCAGTGTGACAGCTAATAAAAATCATGCTTACAATCAGTCTCCGAGTACTACGCCAATCACCCTAAAATAGCTTTAGACCTTTGGGTCAAAGTTGTGACACTGTGTACAAATAAAGAAAAATAGATCGGTGCTTCTTTCAGAAAAGAGTACTCCCTAGAAAACTGCCAATATAAGATACTAGTATTTTTTGAAGTCTAAGCTACTAGTATTTGGTTAGAGGATTTGCTGTCGAGAAAGATCCATCCACAGTGAGCGCCACACATCCCACTGGTGGTGGTGGATGCCAATGCTTAGATGGAGCAGGGTTGGTGTCGGTAATTTTTACTTGGCACCTCGCATTGTATATATGTCGGTTCCATCCGTACATTTGTGTAGTTCCACCAAAATGCAGCTGAATAACCCTGTTTGCACAGATAATGAAAAAGCGTGATTACATTATAGTGGCACTAGTTGATGAAACATACACTAATAAATAGAAGAAAACATTGCGATAGTATCATAGTATGCCATGCTGCGAGGGCGAGATGGGCCCTGCGACGCCTCATACGGTACGCCTCATACTGGAAATCGACCCATGTCTCCCTGATACACCTTCTGCCAGTGATGAACATCAGTGTACATCGGTGGTACAAGGAGGGGCCTTGAGACATTCCAATCTCTATTTTTGTGCAGATCAACTAAAATTAAGCACCCCAGTTTGCAAAAACGCTTAAACACTAACAATGGAACTAGTTGATGAAACATATACTAACAAAGAGAAGCATTTTCTTTATCTACATTGGAAATGAAATGATATAGAGGACACTCGCTCTATTTTAACTGTATTATTACTTCATTTTATCAGTGGCACTAGGGTCGAGCAGGTGGCAAACGAGGTGTACCGTGCGTCGCAAGGATGGAGGCCGGGGGTGCATAGACTGGGATGCTGAAGCTAGATCTATCTTCCCCCTGATGTTTCTTGTTGGGTTCTACGGTAGGGTGCATCGACTGCAAATTTAAAATTTTCCTACGCGCAGAACATCCAGGAACATGCTACGGGAGATGGATCACAGTTCGTTACCACTAGACGCGCAGTGCCGTGCAGCGAAAGAAGAGTTGGGGCAGCGCGTCCGGTGGATCGTATCCTCCTCGTCCGATCTCCCTTGAATAGCCGGTCGTCTAATACCACATACAGGTTCGCCGGAAGGGCGCAAGCGCACCGCCTCTAACGGTATCCGTGTGTGCAGGAGGAACGCCGTGCAGCGGACTGCTAGGTCCGATCACACAGTCGGCGACGAGTGGAGGCGGCTATTCGCAACACATGCAAACCCTAGTCGCAGCGCCGAAGCAATCAAAAACATGAGTGTGCCGCACCTCCACTTCATATAGGCATCCGTCGCGGGCTCAACACTTGGGCCTCGCACGGACCCTAAAGCCCAAAGTCTACTCGGTCACGTTCCTAGTCCAGTTCGGATCACATCCGACCAGTGTCCTATCAACCAACCTCGTAGGTTCCTTCCCTTAAGCCTTGCGACCCCTTAGGTTCAAGTCGGCTTGGTCACAGTTCGGATCACCTCCGACCTGCACGGTTGGTAGCGGCCTCTAGCAAGGAGTGCCGACCACCAAGCAGACTACGAAGCTGGTTAGGCGAACCTGTACAACGTGTCACACTTCCGTTCCCTTTGCCACACGATATATGTTGTCGGGCTCAAGGCGAGACTGTCATCCTTGTGCTAGCCCGACCTCTTTCTCGTTCCAGTGATGCCGACCACTATCTGGATTATCTCATAATCCTTGTCGCATGGCCATGCTTTTCTTGGTCGGATCACACGAGGGGCCTAGAGTATATCTCTCCTGATCGGAGGGGCAAATCCCATCTTGCTCGACCATGTCTCGCAGCATGGGTCTGGACAAGCCCGAAACCTACCTTTGTAACTACCCAGTCACGGAGTAGCGTTTGGTCGGCCCAAAGCAAGTCTGTCACCATCCCGAGTACATGCGTCAGCTCAGGTCTTAGGACATAGAATGTATGTTGTACTAGAGACTCACAGATGACATATCGCTGCGTCTCATAGTTGGGTCTGTCCGACTCGGACCTTATCTCAACTCAGATCCGACTACGTCGAATCCGACCAGACCTTTCCAAGTCCATATTATCCGGTTAGCATCCCATGCTCCATGGCTAGTGAGACCAAGCCATCGACCGTGTCATATGCCAGTCTAGTCGGCTGCGCGTCCACATAGCCCTTTCGACTAGGGACCTTTTAGGACAGTCATCATACAATGCATAGTCCCACAAACAAGTCACATACTTGCTGATACACATCACTGATAATGTCCAAGGACTATATTTATTCATAAACACATAGGAAATATCATCATACATGATTGCCTCTAGGGCATATCTCCAACATTTCTGTGGTAGCATTTGGGTTGTAACCCAAACTTGGTCAAGCTGGTGCTGCGTCCCCCTACCTGCCTAGCTTATGTGGCGAACTTGCCTCCTGCTAGTACTCAGTCCGGTCTAGTAGTAGTTGCATAACTTCCCGTTTACACTGAGATGTTGTCGGATAATGGTTCTCTATGGTAGGGTTTCTTTAATGGAAATCGGAGGAAACCCTCTCTTTCGATATATATATATATATATATATATATATATATATATATATATATGTGTGTGTGTGTGTGTGTGTGTGTGTGTGTGTGTGTGTGTGTGTGTGTGTGTGTGTGTGTGTGTGTGTGGCACTGGCGGTGCCAAAACATTGCCTCAAATTAATAGTGCCACTAGATTAAGGTGCAAAATAATAACATTACTGCTTTATCATGGCAGTGCCAAACTAGTAGCACAAGAGCAGATTCAACATGCAGGATCTTTGGCAAACGGTCAGACCAAAACGGAACATACCTCGTGATGGGAATATTGGGGATCGTAGCAGAAATTTAAAATTTTCTACGCATCACCAAGATCAATCTATGGAGTCATCTAGCAACGAGAGAGAGGAGTGCATCTACATACCCTTGTAGATCGTGAGCGGAAGCGTTCAAGAGAACGGGGTTGATGGAGTCGTACTCGTCGTGATCCAAATCACCGATGATCCTAGCGCCGAACGGACGGCACCTCCGCGTTCAACACACGTACGGAGCGGAGACGTCTCCTCCTTCTTGATCCAGCAAGGGGGAGGAGAAGTTGATGGAGATCCAGCAGCACGACGGCGTGGTGGTGGAAGCAGCGGGATTCCAGCAGGGCTTCGCCAAGCGCTACTGGAGGAGGAAGAGGTGTCACGGGAGGGAGAGGGAGGCGCCAGGGCTTAGGGTGCGGCTGCCCTCCCTCCCCTCCACTATAGATAGGGGCTAGGGGGGGCGCATGCCCCCTTGGAGATCCCATCTAGAGGGGGGGGGGGCGGCCCCTCGAGGGGCAACGACCCCCTTAGGGTTTCCAACCAGGGGGGCGCATGCCCCCTCGGGGGGCAACGGCCCCCTAGGGTTTCCAAACCTAGGCGCCTTGGACCCTTGGGTGGGGTGCACCAGCCCACCAGGGGCTGGTTCCCACGCCACTTCAGCCCATGGGGCCCTTCGGGATAGGTGGCCCCACCCGGTGGACCCCCGGGATCCTTCCGGTGGTCCCGATACAATACCGGTGACCCCCGAAACTCTCCCGGTGGCCGAAACTGGACTTCCTATATATAAATCTTTACCTCCCGACCATTCCGGAACTCCTGTGACATCCGGGATCTCATCCGGGACACTGGACAACTTTCGATTAACCGCATACTAATATCTCTACAACTTTAGCGTCACCGAACTTTAAGTGTGTAGACCCTACGGTTTTGGGAGACACGTAGACATGACCGAGACAACTCTCCGGTCAATAACCAACAGCGGTGTCGGTGTCAAAACCGGCGGATCTCGGGTAGGGGGTCCCGAACTGTGCGTCTAGGCGGATGGTAACAGGAGACAAGGGACACGATGTTTTTACCCAGGTTCGGGCCCTCTCGATGGAGGTAATACCCTACTCCTGCTTGATTAATATTGATGATATGGGTAGTACAAGAGTAGATCTACCATGAGATCAAGGAGGCTAAACCCTAGAAGCTAGCCTATGGTATGATTGTTGTTCGTCCTACGGACTAAAACCCTCCGGTTTATATAGACACCGGATAGGTTAGGGTTATACAGAGTCGGTTACCCGTATCGCCAAGCTTGCCTTCCACGCCAAGGAAAGTCCCATCCGGACACGGGACGAAGTCTTCAATCTTGTATTCTTGGAGTCCGGCCATGACGATAGTCCGGCTATCCGGACACCCCCTAGTCCGGGACTCCCTCAAGCGGGATCTGGATACCCATGTTGGCTCCCACATGCTCCACGATAATCTCATCGGATGAACCTCAATGTCGAGGATTCAATCAATCCCGTATACAATTCCCTTTGTCTATCGGTACGATACTTGCCCGAGATTCGATCGTCGGTATACCAATACCTTGTTCAATCTCGTTACGGCAAGTCTCTTTACTCGTTCCCATAACACATCATCCCGTGAACAACTCCTTGATCACATTGAGCTCATTATGATGATGTCCTACCGAGTGGGCCCAGAGATACCTCTCCGTCATACGGAGTGACAAATCCCAGTCTCGATTCGTGCCAACCCAACAGATACTTTCGGGGATACCCATAGTGTACCTTTATAGCCACCCAGTTACGTCGTGACGTGTGGCACACCCAAAGTACCCTTACGGTATCCGGGAGTTGCACAATCTCATGGTCTAAGGAAAGGATACTTGACATTAGAAAAGCTTTAGCGCATTTAACTACATGATCTTGTGCTATGCTTAGGATTGGGTCTTGTCCACCACATCATTATCCTAATGATGTGATCCCGTTATCAATGACATCCTATGTCCATGGTTAGGAAACCGTAACCATCTATTGATCAACGAGCTAGTCAACTAGAGGCTCACTAGGGACATGTTGTGGTCTATGTATTCACACATGTATTACAATTTTCGGATAACACAATTATAGCATGAACAATAGACAATTATCATGAGCAAGGAAATATAATAAGAACCTTTTATTATTGCCTCTAGGGCATATTTCCAACAGTCTCCCACTTGCACTAGAGTCAATAACCTAGTTACATTGTGATGAATCGAACACCCATAGATTTCTGGTGTTGATCATGCTTTGCACGTGGAAGAGGTTTAGTCAACGGATCTACGACATTCAGGTTCGTATGCACTTTACAAATCTCTATGTCTCCATCTTGAACATTTTCACGAATGGAGTTGAAGCGACGCTTGATATGCCTGGTCTTCTTGTGAAACCTGGGCTCCTTGGCCAGGGCAATAGCTCCAGTGTTGTCACAGAAGAGAGTCATCGGGCCTGACGCATTGGGAATAACACCTAGGTTGGTAATGAACTCCTTCATCCAGATTGCTTCATGTGCTGCCTCCGAGGCTGCCATGTACTCCGCTTCACATGTAGATCCCTCCACGACGCTTTGCGTAATCGCACTGCAAATGACCGCCCCACCATTCAAAATATACACGTATCCGGTTTGTGACTTGGAGTCATCCTCATCTGTGTCGAAGCTAGCATCAACGTAACCCTTTAAGAAGAGCTCTTCGTCACCTCCATAAACGAGAATCATATCCTTAGTCCTTTTCAGGTACTTCATGAGATTCTTGACCATTGTCCAGTGTTCCATGCTGGGATTACTTTGGTACCTTCCCACCAAACTTACGGCAAGGTTTACATCAGGTCTGGTACACAGCATGGCATACATAATAGACCCTATGGCCGAGGCATAGGGGATGACACTCATCTTTTCCCTATCTTCTGCCGTGGTCGGGCATTGAGCCGTGCTCAATCTCACACCTTGCAATACAGGCAAGAACCCCTTCTTGGACTGATCCATATTGAACTTCTTCAATATCTTGTCAAGGTACGTGCTTTGTGAAAGACCAATGAGGCATCTCGATCTATCTCTATAGATCTTGATGCCTAATATGTAAACAGCTTCTCCAAGGTCCTTCATTGAAAAACACTTATTCAAGTAGGCCTTTATGCTTTCCAAGAGTTCTATATCATTTCCCATCAATAGTATGTCATCCACAGATAATATGAGAAATGCTACAGAGCTCCCACTCACTTTCTTGTAAACACACGGGCTTCTCCATAAATCATGTAAACCCAAACGCTTTGATCATCTCATCAAAACGAATGTTCCAACTCCGAGATGCTTGCACCAGCCCATAGATCGAGTGTTGGAGCTTGCATACCTTGTCAGCATTCTTAGGATCGACAAAACCTTTCGGCTGCATCATATACAATTCTTCCTTAAGGAAACCATTAAGGAATGTTGTTTTGACGTCCATTTGCCATATCTCATAATCATAGAATGCGGCAATTGCTAACATGATTCGGACAGACTTCAGCTTCGCTACGGGTGAGAAGGTCTCATCGTAGTCAACTCCTTGAACTTGTCGATAACCCTTAGCGACAAGGCGAGCCTTATAGATGGTTACATTACCATCCGCGTCTGTCTTCTTCTTAAAGATCCATTTATTTTCTGTGGCTCGCCGATCATCGGGCAAGTTTGTCAAAGTCCATACTTCGTTTTCATACATGGATCCTATCTCGAATTTCATGGTTTCAAGCCATTTGTCGGAATCCGAGCCCGCCATCGCTTCTTCATAGTTCGAAGGTTCACCATTGTCTAACAACATGATTTCCAGGACAGGGTTGTCGTACCACTCTAGTGTGGAACGTGTCCTTGTGGACCTACGAAGATCAGTAGCAACTTGATCTGAAGTTTCATGATCATCATCATTAACTTCCTCTCTAGTCGGTGCAGGCACCACAGAAACATTTTGTTGAGCTGCGCTACTCTCCGGTTCAAGAGGCAATACTTCATCAAGTTCTACTTTCCTCCCACTTACTTCTTTCGAGAGAAACTCTTTCTCTAGAAAGGATCCATTCTTGGCAACAAAGATCTTGCCTTCGGATCTGAGGTAGAAGGTATACCCAATAGTTTCCTTAGGGTATCCTATGAAGACGCATTTTTCCGATTTGGGTTCGGGCTTTTCAGGTTGAAGTTTCTTGACATAAGCATCGCATCCCCAAACTTTCAGAAATGACACCTTAGGTTTCTTCCCAAACCACAATTCATACAGTGTCGTCTCAACGGATTTCGACGGAGCCCTATTTAAAGTGAATGCGGCAGTCTCTATAGCATATCCCCAAAACGATAGCGGTAGATCGATAAGAGAGGTCATAGATCGCACCATATCCAATGGAGTGCGATTACGACGTTCGGACACACCATTACGCTGAGGTGTTCCAGGCGGTGTGAGTTGTGAAACAATTCCACATTTCCTTAACTGCGTGCCAAATTCGTGACTCAAATATTCTCCCCCACGATCTGATCGTAAGAACTTGATTTTCCTGTCACGTTGATTCTCAACCTCACTCTGAAATTCCTTGAACTTTTCAGAGGTCTCAGACTTGTGTTTTATTAAGTAGACATACCCATATCTACTTAAGTCATCAGTGAGGGTGAGAACATAATGATAACCACCGCGAGCCTCAACGCTCATTGGACCGCACACATCAGTATGTATGATTTCCAATAAGTTGGTTGCTCGCTCCATTGTTCCGGAGAACAGAGCCTTGGTCATTTTGCCCATGAGGCATGGTTCGCACGTGTCAAATGATTCATAATCAAGAGACTCCAAAAGTCCATCTGCATGGAGTTTCTTCATGCGTTTGACACCAATGTGACTAAGGTGGCAGTGCCACAAGTATGTGGGACTATCATTATCAACCTTACATCTTTTGGCATTCACACTATGAATATGTGTAACATCACGTTCGAGATTCAATAAGAATAAACCATTGACCAGGGGGCATGACCATAAAACATGTCTCTCATATAAATAGAACAACCATTATTCTCAGATTTAAATGAGTAGCCATCTTGCATTAAACGAGATCCAGATACAATGTTCATGCTCAAAGCTGGTACTAAATAACAATTATTGAGGTTTAAAACTAATCCCGTAGGTAATGTAGAGGTAGTGTGCCGATGGCGATCACATCGACCTTGGAACCATTCCCGACGCCAAGATCGTCACCTCGCCCTTTGCCGGCCTCCGCTTATTCCGCAGCTCCTGTTTTGAGTTACAAATATGAGCAACCGCACCGGTATCAAATACCCAGGAGCTACTACGAGCGCTGGTTAGGAACACATCAATAACATGTATATCACATATACCTTTGGTATTGCCGGCCTTCTTATCCGCTAAGTACTTGGGGCAGTTCCGATTCAAAGGACTGCTTCCCTTGCAATAAAAGCACTCGATCTCGTGCTTGGGTCCATGCTTTGGCTTCTTCCGCAATCGGCTTCTTGGTAGCAGCAACTCCCTTGCCGTCCTTCTTGAAGTTCTTCTTACCCTTGCCTTTCTTGAACTTAGTGGTTTTATTCACCATCAACACTTGATGTTCCTATTTGATCTCCACCTCCGCTGATTTCAGCATTGAATATACCTCAAGAATGGTCTTTTCCATCCCCTGCATATTGAAGTTCATCACAAAGCTCTTGTAGCTAGGTGGGAGCGATCAAGGATTCTGTCATCCATCACATCATCCGGAGATTAACTCCCGGTGAGACAAGCGGTTGTGCAACCTGCACATTTTGAGTATGTGCTCGTTGACGTAACTATTCTCCTCCATCTTACAATCAGAGAACTTGTCGGAGACTTCATATCTCTCGACCGGGCATGAGCTTGGAAAACCATTTTGAGCTCTTGGAACATCTCATATGCTCCGTGCTGCTCAAAACACTTTTGGAGCCCCGGTTCTAAGTCAGTAAAGCATGTCGCACCGAACAGGAGTAATCATCACTACGCTGACCGCCAAAGCGTTCATAACGTCTTGAGTTGCTGGGAAAACAGGTGCTTCACCTAGCGGTGCATCAAGAACATATGCTTTCTTGGCAGCTATGAGGATAAGCCTCAGGTTACGGACCCAGTCCGTGTAGTTGTGGCCATCGTCTTTCAGCTTGGTTTTCTCTAGGAACGCGTTGAAGTTGAGGGCAACATTAGCGTGGGCCATTTGATCTACAAGACATATTGCAAAGTTTTAGACTATGTTCATGATAATTAAGTTCATCTAATCAAATTATTTAATGAACTCCCACTCAGATAGACATCCCTCCAGTCATCTAAGTGATACATGATCCGAGTCAACTAGGCCGTGTCCGATCATCACGTGAGACGGACTAGTCATCATCGGTGAACATCTTCATGTTGATCGTATCTTCTATACGACTCATGTTCGACCTTTCGGTCTTCCATGTTCCGAGGCCATGTCTGTACATGTTAGGCTTGTCAAGTCAACCCAAGTGTATTGCGTGTGTAAATCTGGCTTACACCCGTTGTATGCGAACGTTAGAACCTATCACACCCGATCATCACGTGGTGCTTCGGAACAACGGACCTTAGCAACGGTGCATAGTTAGGGGGAACACAATTCTTGATATTTTAATGAGGGGTCATCTTATTTATGCTACCGTCGTTCTAAGCAAATAAGATGTAAAAACATGATAAACATCACATGCAATCAAATAGCGACATGATATGGCCAATATCATTTTGCTCCTTTTGATCTCCATCTTCGGGGCGCCATGATCATCATCGTCACCGGCATGACACCATGATCTCCATCATCATGTCTTCATGAAGTTGTCTCGTCAACTATTACTTCTACTACTATGGTTAATGGTTTAGCAATAAAGTAAAGTAATTACATGACGTTTATGCTGACACGCGGGTCATAAATAAATTAAGACAACTCCTATGGCTCCTGCCGGTTGTCTTACTCATCGACATGCAAGTCGTGATTCCTATTACAAGAACATGATCAATCGCATACATCACATATATCATTCATCACATCCTTTTGGCCATATCACATCACACGACATATGCTGCAAAAACAAGTTAGACGTCCTCTAATTGTTGTTGCAAAAATTTTACGTGGCTGCTATAGGTTTCTTAGCAAGAATGTTTCTTACCTACGCCAAAACCACAACGTGATATGCCAATTTCTATTTACCCTTCATAAGGACCCTTTTCATCGAATCTGATCCGACTAAAGTAGGAGAGACAGACACCCGCTAGCCACCTTATGCAACTAGTGCATGTCAGTCGGTGGAACCTGTCTCACGTAAGTGTACGTGTAAGGTCGGTCCGGGCCGCTTCATCCCATGATGCCACCGGATCAATATAAGACTAGTAAAGGCAAGTAAATTGACAAAATCGATGCGCTCAACAACTTGTGTTCTACTCGTGCATAGAAACTACGCATAGACCTAGCTCTGATACCACTGTTGGGGATCGTAGCAGAAATTGAAAAAATTTTACGCATCACCAAGATCAATCTATGGAGTCATCTAGCAACGAGAGAGAGAGGAGTGCATCTACATACCCTTGTAGATCGCGAGCGGAAGCGTTCAAGAGAACAGGGTTGATCGAGTCGTACTCGTCGTGATCCAAATCACCGATGATCCTAGCGCTGAACGGACGACACCTCCGCGTTCAACACACGTACGGAGCGGAGACGTCTCCTCCTTCTTGATCCAGCAAGGGGGGAGGAGAAGTTGATGGAGATCCAGCAGCACGACAGCATGGTGGTGGAAGCAGCGGGATTCCAGCAGGGCTTCGCCAAGCGCTACTGGAGGAGGAAGAGGTGTCATGGGAGGGAGAGGGAGGTGCCAGGGCTTAGGGTGCGGCTGCTCTCCCTCCCCTCCACTATATATAGGGGCTAGGGGCGCATGCCCCTGGACATCCCATCTAGAGGGGGGCGGCCCTCGAGGGGCAACGGCCCCTTAGGGTTTCCAACCAGGGGGGCGCATGCCCCCTCGGGGGGCAACGACCCCCTAGGGTTTCCAACCCTAGGCACCTTGGGCCCTTGGGTGGGGTGCACCAGCCCACCAGGGGCTGGTTCCCATGCCACGTCAGCCCATGGGGCCCTCCGGGATAGGTGGCCCCACCCGGTGGACCCCCGGGACCCTTCTGGTGGTCCCCGTACAATTCCGGTGACCCCAAACTCTCCTTGGCGGTCAAATCGACTTCCTATATATAAATATTTACCTCCGGACCATTCCAGAACTCCTCGTGATGTCCGGGATCTCATCCGGGACTCCAAACAACTTTCGGTTAACCACATACTAATATCTCTACAACTCTAGCGTCACCGAACCTTAAGTGTGGAGACCCTACGGGTTCGGGAGACACGTAGACATGACCGAGACAACTCTCCGGTCAATAACCAACAGCGGGATCTGGATACCCATGTTGGCTCCCACATGCTCCACGATAATCTCATCGGATGAACCAGGATGTCGAGGATTCAATCAATCCCGTATACAATTCCCTTTGTCTATCGGTACGATACTTGCCCGAGATTTGATCGTCGGTATACCGATACCTTGTTCAATCTCGTTACAGCAAGTCTCTTTACTCGTTCCCGTAACACATCATCCCATGAACAACTCCTTGATCACATTGAGCTCAGTATGATGATGTCCTACCGAGTGGGCCCAGAGATACCTCTCCGTCATACGGAGTAACAAATCCCAGTCTTGATTTGTGCCAATCCAACAGATACTTTCGGGGATACCCGTAGTGTACCTTTATAGCCACCCAGTTACGTCGTGACGTCTGGCACACCCAAAGTACCCTTACGGTATCCGGGAGTTGCACAATCTCATGGTCTAAGGAAAGGATACTTGACATTAGAAAAGCTTTAGCAGACGGACTACACGATCTTGTGCTATGCTTAGGATTGGGTCTTGTCCATCACAACATTATCCTAATGATGTGATCCCATTATCAATGACATCCTATGTCCATGGTTAGGAAACGGTAACCATCTATTGATCGACGAGCTAGTCAACTAGAGGCAAACTAGGGACATGTTGTGGTCTATGTATTTACACATGTATTACGATTTCCGGATAACACAATTATAGCATGAACAATAGACAATTATCATGAACAAGGAAATATAATAATAACCTTTTATTATTGCCTCCAGGGCATATTTCCAACAGGGAACCGTATCTGCACTCAACGCCATCATAGAAGGGATGACACCAGTCACCAACATGTTTGATTCAATTCATGGGACCTTTTGGTGCAGTTCACCCAAAATGAAGCAATGTCCCATGAGCTAGCAGCTTCTTCATTTTTTTAAGAAAAGGGCCCCAGCCCCGGTTCCATTTCCATCAGAAAACGAAACCCACAGAGCTTCTTATTCATTAGTTGCAATAAAGTTGAGCAACATCAAGGTTGGTTGTGAAGCTCGTGGAATGTTCAACTATAATTTGGATATCATTTGTGCAGTTCAACTAAGATCAAGCGTGAAATGTATGTCTTTGTTTGCACAAAAAAGGTGGAAAGGAGGGTGACAAACAAGTGATTAAACATACATCAAATGAAAAGAAGCATGTTCCTTATCTGAATGGCAATCCTACAAGGACAATAGTAATTTCTAAAGCAGCAACATTGCTCGATATTAGTGTGGGCATTAGGATTAACTATGACAACTGTTAAATACGACATTACTTTAATGGTGCCATTGCTTCATTTTACCAGCAATATTTATGTTAACAGCTGCTACAGAGTCGGTATTTGGGCACGGGAGAGTAGGCGGACCAGGACTGTTGCATTTCTAACAAAAAGAAGCAACTTATATTAATGGGAAATTTAGCAGGACATGAAAAAAAAGTGCCATTGATTCATATTACTGGAGGCATTACATTGAAAACAACATTGGCTTAATGTGTCCTTACTTTTAACAGTGCGACTGCTACATTTTACCAGTGGCATTACATAAGAGTGGCTCGGGGCAACAAACATCAGAACAGGATATCTAGGTTGGCCCCATTTTTGTTCGGTATAGCCACCTTATACTGTGTGAGGCTGGCAAATCCAGTGCTGGACTTACTCTCTTGACCTGTCCCCCAGTCCCCACTTTCTTTCCTTTTCCAACCAATAGATTGGGTTTATATTGTGTTTGTACTGCGTTTCCCTTTATTTCCCTATTAGGCCAAGAGACCAGTTGGGTAGCCAGTCTCTGCTACTTTTCGCCCCCATTATTTCCTCTTTCGACCAATTCCTAGATCTAGGTAACATATCTTCCCCCACCCCACCCCATTTCTTCCTTCCTTGAACCAAGTAGTACTAGATTCAGGTGCATGAACTACTTTTACCTCTTAACAGTCAAAATTTAGGTGGCTTTCGAACAGCCGATTGATCCTATCTACGAGGGGGCCTGGGAAATAGTAAAAGATACAAATGCAGCGACGTCAGGAGCTCGGGAAGTAGAGCAAGGCCGGTTTCGAAGGAAGTTATACCTGAGGGTCGCCGGGATGTCGCTAGGTGGGCAGCGGGAGGCCGGATCTGCCCACACTACGGCAGCGGGGAAGAAGGGGTCGGAGGCCCTCCCTAGCCAGGTGCTTGGGAGAGAACAACAAGGCACGCTGATCGGGACGCGCCGGCAGTGGGTAAGAGCCATCGCCGAGGACGACCGCATGAACGTTGCACCTTCTCACCTTCCCCGGCAGAGAGGATCCGGCTGGATCTGTGACCAGCGGTGAGCAGAGAGAGAGAGTGTGTGTGGCCACCGCTGTCGTGTTTAGATCTTGGAGAGGACGAGACAGTGTGAAGAGAGCAACACTAGCAAGCAAGCGCGGAAGCTCCTGCCTATATAGTGGAATACGAGTTTTCTTTTGTCCACCGGAGCCGGCTTGACCTCGTCAATGACTGTCGAGAAGTCTTCATGCACGTGCCCCGGAGGCGCAGTTGTCATCATTTTGATCTGAAGCACCGGATTATAACATATAACACGAAAAAATGCCACATGACAAGAAACCATAACCTCACTGCCCAAAGGAGACAACATGAATCCCGATGGACAAACTAGATGAGGATCAAAGCTAAAATTAAAGATAAACTCGTAGAAAAGGGGTCCGTCAATATATGTACTAATTAACATAGCTGGCTTGACCTAGATGGCAGCCGAGTAGTCTTCGTGCATGTGCCTCCAATGACCAGTGCCTTGGAGGAACTCAGTTGTCGCTATTTAACCCTCGCAATGATTCGGAGCACATCACACCTAATATTGCGAGATGACACGAAACCTTTTTTTAGATTTCTCGTCAGAACTGCAGCCCTGTACAACACAACCTGCACGATATGTAGACGATAGCCAATCCAGGCATGTCTACTGGAGTCTGGTCACATGCATGGACGAACTGATCTTCCGTGTCATGCAGGGATCGTCCAGGCACCAATGTTCAACACTTCTCTAGTACTATCGCTCCTCTCTCTCTCTTCTATTAACTCACCGGACTTGCGGGGCCAGGGAGTGTGCCTATGGTCAGTTCTCGATTGCGGTCCCACATGTGTGTGCAAACGCAATATGACGCGCGTTCCATTCAGAGAGCGGCGTGCCAGACCAACTGACCGTCTGCGGTGCCACGCGAACGCGACGAGCGTGTTGTATACTTTGTACATGTGTACCTTCGTTTTCTTGAGGCTTTGCTCCATGGCGCAATCCATGGATACAAAATCAGCATACTGTACTATTTAAAAGTCGAGGGCGGGGCTTTTCCCGCGCGATAGGTGGGGCAGTTCCGCCTAGTCGGTTCGACAGAGACGCGAGAAGATGAGGGAGTAGGCTGCTGCAAGCGTAGGGTTGTGTGATTTGACAGCGAGTTACTGCTGGACAGGTGGGGGCCCATGATTTGACTTACCATTTTATCAATTTAACTGCGGCGCTATGAACGGCGTGTCCTGATTCCTGACCACCTCCATGGTATACAGGTGCCTCTCCCAATGCTCCGCCATGTAGAGGCTGGCTCTTGCATGAGAGCCCACTCCTACACTTTTTCCTTGCCTCTTTCCTCCACATATGCAAAAATGCCATGTAAGCGGGCTTATAGCCCACTATTGTACTTGCTCGTACATGTGCTAAGCCTGCCACATAGGCATAAAGTCTGATGTGGAAAGTTAATTACTCCCTCCGTCTAGGTGTGCAAGTCATCTTACGAAAATCAAATTATCCCAAAACACTTAGGCGCGGTGCATTAACTTCTACTCCCTCTTTTCCGGTTTATAAGGCTGAAATCTGAAATCTTATCAATCAAGGCATTTTGTGAGTGGAGGAATGTATCTCGTACTCCATCCGTTTATTTTTAGTTCACATATAAGATTTGGTCAAAGTCAAACTTTGTAAAGTTTCACTAACTTTATAGAAAAAAATATTAACATCTACAATACTAAAGTTATATGTTATGAAAATTAATTTCATCATGCATCTAATATTATTGATTTCATAGTGTGGATGTTGATATCTTTTCCTACAAAGCTAGTCAAATTTTACAAGGTTTGACTTTGACCAAATCTTATATGCAAGCTAAAAAGAAACGGAGGGAGTACTTTACAATACTACCCCATTTAAATGTTGGAAATATGCCCTAGAGGCAATAATAAAATGGTTATTATTATATTTCCTTGTTCATGATAATTGTCTATTATTCATGCTATAATTGTGTTATCCAGAAATCGTAATACATGTGTGAATACATAGACCACAACATGTCCCTAGTGAGCCTCTAGTTGACTAGCACTTTGATCAATAGATGGTTACGGTTTCCTAACCATGGACATAGGATGTCGTTGATAACGGGATCACATCATTAGGATAATGATGTGATGGACAAGACCCATCCTAAGCAAAGCACAAGATCGTGTAGTTCATCTGCTAAAGCTTTTCTAATGTCAAGTATATTTTCCTTAGACCATGAGATTGTGCAACTCCCGGATACCATAAGGGTACTTTGGGTGTGCCAAACGTCACAACGTAACTGGGTGGCTATAAAGGTACACTACGGGTATCCCCGAAAGTATCTGTTGGGTTGACACGAATAGAGACTGGGATTTGTCAATCCGTATGACGGAGAGGTATCTATGGGCCCACTCGGTAAGACATTATCGTAATGAGCTCAATGTGACTAAGGGGTTGGTCACGGGATGATGTGTTACGGAACGAGTAAAGAGACTTGCCGTAACGAGATTGAACAAGGTATCCATATACCGACGATCGAATCTCCGGCAAGTGCTATACCGGTAGACAAAGGGAATCATATACGGGATTGATTGAATCCTTGACATCGTGGTTCATCCGATGAGATCATCATGGAACATGTGGGAGCCAACATGGGTATCCAGATCCCGCTGTTGGTTATTGGCCGGAGAGATGTCTCGGTCATGTCTGCATAGTTCCCGAACCCATAGGGTCTACACACTTAAGGTTCGGTGATGCTAGAGTTGTAATGGGAATTGTATGTGCTTACCGAAAGTTGTTCGGAGTCCCGGATGAGATCCCGGACATCACGAGGAGTTCCGGAATGGTCCGGAGGTGAAGATTTATATATGGGAAGTCTAGTTTCAGTCACCGGAAAGGTTTCGGGGTTTATTGGTATTGTACCGGGACCACCGAAGGGGTTCCGGGGGTCCACCGGGAGGGTCCACCTGCCCCGAAGGACCTAATGGGCTGTAGTTGGGTGGGAACCAGCCCCTTAGTGGGCTGGTGCACCCCAAGGGCCCAAGGCGCCTAGGGTTGAAACCCTAGGGGCCGCCTCCCCCAGGCGCCCCTAGTTGGAAACCCTAAGGGGGCTGCCGCCCCCGAGGGGCCGCCGCCCCCCCTCTAGATGGATCTAGGGGCCGCCCCTCTCCCCTTTCCCCTATAAATAGTGGGGGGGGTGGGAGGGCAACCACTCCCCTTCTCTTGGCGCAGCCCTCCCCCCTTCCTACACCTTCTCCTCCTCCGTAGCGCTTAGCGAAGCTCTGCCGGAGAACCACGAGCTCCACCGCCACCATGCCGTCGTGCTGCCGGAGCTCTCCCTCAACTTCTCCTCCCCCCTTGCTGGATCAAGAAGGAGAGATGTCCCCGTGCTGTACGTGTGTTGAACGCGGAGGCGTCGTAGTTCGACGCTTAGATTGGAATCAACCGCGATCTGAATCGCTACGAGTACGACTCCTTCATCCACGTTCTTGTAACGCTTTCGCATCGCGATCTTCAAGGGTATTAAGATGCACTCCCCTCTCTCTCGTTGCTAGTCTCTCCATAGACTGATCTTGGTGATGTGTAGAATTTTTTTAATTTCTGCAACGATCCCCAACAGTGGCATCAGAGCTAGGTCTATGCGTAGTTTCTATGCACGAGTAGAACACAAGTTGTTGTGGGTGTTGATTTTGTCAATTTACTTGCCATTACTAGTCTTATCTTGATTCGGCGGCATCATGGGATGAAGCGGCCCGGACCGACCTTACACATACGCTTACGTGAGACAGGTTCCACCGACTGACATGCACTAGTTGCATAAGGTGGCTAGCGGGTGTCTGTCTCTCCCACTTTAGTCGGATCGGATTCGATGAAAAGGGTCCTTATGAAGGGTAAATAGAAATTGGCATATCACGTTGTGGTTTTGGCGTAGGTAAGAAACGTTCTTGCTAAGAAACCTATAGCAGCCACGTAAAATTTGCAACAACAATTAGAGGACGTCTACCTTGTTTTTGGCAAGATATGCCGTGTGATGTGATATGGCCAAAAGGATGTGATGAATGATATATGTGATGTATGAGATTGATCATGTTCTTGTAATAGGAATCACGACTTGCATGTCGATGAGTAAGACAACCGGCAGGAGCCATAGGAGTTGTCTTAATTTATTTATGACCTGTGTGTCAGCGTAAACGTCATGTAATTACTTTACTTTATTGCTAAACCGTTACCCATAGTAGTAGAAGTAATAGTTGACGAGACAACTTCATGAAGACACGATGATGGAGATCATGGTGTCATGTGCTACCTCTTGAGCACTGCGTTGGATTTCCCCGAAGAGGAGAGGATGATGCAGCAAAGTAGCGTAGGTATTTCCCTCAGTTTTTGAGAACCAAGGTATCAATCCAGTAGGAGACCACGCAGAAGTCCCTCGTACCTGCACAAAACGATAGCTACTCGCAACCAACGCGATTAGGGGTTGTCAATCCCTTCACGGTCACTTACGAGAGTGAGATCTGATAGAGATGATAAATAATATTTTTGGTATTTTTGGTATAAAGATGCAAAATAAAAAGTAAAAGGCAAAGTAAAAACAAAGCAAGTATAAAAGTGATGGAGATTGATATGATGAGAATAGACCCGGGGGCCATAGGTTTCACTAGTGGCTTCTCTCAAGAGCATAGATATTCTACGGTGGGTGAACAAATTACTGTTGAGCAATTGACAGAATTGAGCATAGTTATGAGTATACCTAGGTTTGATCATGTACATAGGCATCACGTCCATAACAAGTAGACCGAAATGATTCTGCACCTACTACTATTACTCCACTCATCGACCGCTATCCAGCATGCATCTAGAGTATTAAGTTAAAAACAGAGTAACACCTTAAGCAAGATGACATGATGTGGAGGGATAAATTCATGCAATATGATAAAAACCCATCTTGTTATCCTCGATGGCAACAATACAATACGTGCCTTTGTTGCCCTTCCTCATCCGGGAAAGGACACCGCAAGATTGAACCCAAAGCTAAGCACTTCTCCCATTGAAAGAACTACCAATCTAGTTGGCCAAACCAAACGGATAACTCAATCATACATAAAAGAATCAGAGAAGATTCGAATATTATTCATAGATAAGCTGGATCATAAACCCATAATTCATCGGTCTCAACAAACACACTGCAAAAAGAAGATTACATCGAATAGATCTCCACGAGAGAGGGGGAGAACATTGTATTGAGATCCAACAAGAGAGAAGAAGCCATCTAGCTACTAGCTATGGACCCGTAGGTCGGAAGTAAACTACTCACACTTCATCGGAGAGGCTTTGATGATGATGTAGACGCCCTCCATGGTGGATGCCCCTCCCGTGAGCTCCTTAACAGGCCCCAAGATGGGATCTCGTGGATACAGGAAGTTGCGGCGGTGGAATTAGGTTTTTGGCTCCTCTTCTGATCGTTTGGGGGTACGTAGGTATATATAGGAGGAAGGATACGTCGGTGGAGCAACAGGAGGCCCATGAGGCAGGGGGCGCGCCTAGGGGGGGCGCGCCCCCCACCCTCGTGACCGCCTCTTTTGTTCCTTGGAGTAGGGTCCAAGTCCCGTGTATCACGTTCGGTGAGAAAATCATGTTTCCGAAGGTTTCATTCCATTTGGACTCCGTTTGATATTTCGTTTCTTCGAAACACTGAAATAGGCAAAAAAATAGCAATTCTAGGATGGGCCTCCGGTTAATAGGTTAGTCCCAAAAATAATATAAAAGTGGAAAATAAAGCCCAATATAGTCCAAAACATTAGATAAAGTAGCATGGAGCAATCAAAAATTATAGATACGTTGGAGACGTATCAAGCATCCCCAAGCTTAATTCCTACTCGTCCTCGAGTAGGTAAATGATAAAAAAAGAGAATTTTTTATGCGGAGTGATACTTTGGCATAATTTCAATGTAAATCTTCTTAATTGTGGTATGAATATTCAGATCCGAATGAATACAAAATAAAAGTTCATATTGATAAAAGAAATAGTAATACTTCAAGCATACTAATCAAAGTAATCATGTCTTCTCAAAATAGCATGGCAAAAGAAAGTTCATCCCTACAAAATCATATAGTTAGGCTATGCTTCATTTTCGTCACACAAAGATGTTCCCAACTTCTATACCCCCGTTGACAAGCCAAGCAATTGTTTCATACTTAAATAATCTCAAACTTTTTCAACCTTTACGCAATACATGAGCGTGAGCCATGGATATAGCACTATAGGTGGAATGGAATATGATGATGGGGATTGTGTGGAGAAGACAAAAAAGGAGAAAGTCTCACATTGACGAGGATAATCAACGGGCTATGGAGATTCCCATAAATTGATGTCAATATGAGGAGTAGGGATTGCCATGCAACGGATGCACTAGAGCTATAAATGAATGCTCAACAAAAGAAAACTAGTGGGTGTGCATCCAACTTGCTTGCTCATGAAGACCTAGGGCATTTGAGGAAGCCCATCGTAGGAATATACAAGCCAAGTTCTATAATGAAAAATTCCCACTAGTATAAAAAGACAACTTATGAGACTCACTATATGAAAAACATGGTGCTACTTTGAAGCACAATATATGGGACTCACTACATGAAGAACAAGGTGCTATTTTGAAGCACAATATATGAGACTCACTACATGAAGAACAAGGCTCTACTTTGAAGCACAAGTGTGGAAAAAGAGATAGTAACATTGCCCCTTTTATTTATTTTCTTTTTTGTTTTTGGGCCTTTCCTTTTTTTTCTTTTTGGCCTTTCTTTTTTTTGGTTAATGCTCTAATAATGATGATCATCACACTTCTATTGATTACAACATAAGGATTACAACTCAAAACTAGAACAAGATATGACTCTATATGAATGCCTCTGACGGTGTACCGAGATGGTGCAATGAATCAAGAGTGACATGTATGAAAAATAATGCATGGTGGCTTTGCCACAAATACGATGTCAACTACATGATCATGCAATGGCAATATGACAAAAGTAAAGTATGTCATGATGATGATGAACGGAACGGTGGAAAGTTGCATGGCAATATATCTCGGAATGGCTATGGAAATGGCATAATAGGTAGGTATGGTGTCTGTTTTGAGGAAGATATAAGGAGGTTTATGTGTGATAGAGTGTATCATATCACGGGGTTTCGATGCACCGGCAAAGTTTGCACCAACTCTCAAGGTGAAAAAGGGCAATGCACGATACCGAAGAGGCTAGCAAAGGCGGAAAGGTAAAAGTGCGTATAATCCATGGACTCAACATTAGTCAAAAGAACTCATATACTTATTGAAAAATTTAGAAGTCATCAAAAATCAAGTACTACGCGCATGCTCCTAGGGGGATAGATTGGTAGGAAAAGACCATCACTCGTCCCCGACCGCTACTCATAAGGATGCACAAGCCAGGTACACTTCATGTTTCAAATTTGTTACACAACTTTAACCATACGTGCATGCTACGGGATTTGCTAACTTCAACACAAGCATTCTTTAAATTCATAATCACCCAACCAGCATGACTTTAATATTACCACCTCCATATCTCAAAACAATTGTCAAGTATCAAACTTTTCTTAGTATTCAACGACTCAAAAGAAAGTTTCACATATCTTGAATACCAAGTATATTAACATTAAGCAAATTACCATGCTATTTATGACTCTCAAAATAATCTAAGTGAAGCATGAGAGATTAATAGTTTCTTGAAAACAAATCCACCACCGTGCTCTAAAAGATCTAAGTAAAGCACTAGAGCAAAAATTATCAAGCTCAAAAGATATAAGTGAAGCACTATGAGCAAAACTATCAAGCTCAAAAGATATAAGTGAAGCACTATGAGCATTCTATCAAATTCCAATTCATGTATGGCTCTCTCAAAAGGTGTGTACAGCAAGGATGATTGTGGTAAACTAACAAGCAAAAATGCAAATAATACAAGACGCTCCAAGAAAAACACTTATCATGTGGTGAATAAAAATATAGCTCCAAGTAAATTACCGATGGAAGTAGACGAAAGAGTTGGTGTCTTCCGGGGCATCCCCAAGCTTTGAATTTTTGGTGTCCTTGGATTATCTTGGGGGTGCCATGGGCATCCCCAAGCTTAGTCTCTTGCCACTCCTTGTTCCATAATCCATCAAAATAATTTACCCAAAACTTGAAAACTTCACAACACAAAACTCAATAGAAATCTCATGAGCTCCGTTAGAGAAAGAAAACAAAAGACTACTTTAAGGTACTGTATGAAATCATTCTTTATTTATATTGGTGTTAAACCTACTGTATTCCAACTTCCCTATGGATTATAAACTATTTTACTAACCATAGATTCATCAAAATAAGCAAACAACACACGAAAAACAGAATCTGTCAAAAACAGAACAGTCTGTAGTAATCTGTAACTAACGCAAACTTATGGAACTCAAACAATTCTACCAAAATTAGAATACCTAGACAATTTGTTTGTTGATCAGAAGCAATTGGAATAAGTATTTTATCACGTTCTGGTGATTTTTAATAATTCGGGCACTGAGCGCAAAGTTTCTGGAAATTACAGCAAGATCAAATAACTATCATCCAAGAAGATCCAATAGGTCTAGCTTGGCACAAACACTAATTAAAATATAAAACCACATCTAAACAGAGGCTAGATGGATTATTTATTCCTAAACAGGATCAAAAGCAAAAGACAAAAAATAAAATTGGGTTGCCTCCCAACAAGCGCTATCGTTTAACGCCCCTAGCTAGGCATAAAAGCAAGGATAGATCTAGGTATTGCCATCTTTGGTAGGCAATCCATAAGTGGCTATCATGATAGATTCATATGGTAATTTTATTTTCTTTCTAGGGAAGTGTTCCATGCCCTTCTTTAAGGGAAATTGGAATCTAATATTCCCTTCCTTCATATCAATAATTGCACCAATCGTTCTAAGGAAAGGTCTACCAAGAATAATAGGACATGAAGGATTGTAATCTATATCAAGAACGATAAAATGTACGGGCACATAATTCCTATTTGCAACAATAAGAACATCATTAATTCTTCCCATAGGCTTTTTAATAGTGGAATCCGCAAGATGCAAGTTTAGAGAGCAATCATCAAAGTCACGGAAATCTAGCAAATCACACAAAGTTTTGGGGATAGTAGAGACACTAGCACCCAAATCACAAAAAGCATAAAAGTCATAATTTTTAATTTTAATCTTAATGGTAGGTTCCCACTCATCATAGAGTTTTCTAGGGATAGAAACTTTCAACTCAAGTTTTTCTTCATAAGATTGCATCAAGGCATCAACAATGTGTTCGGTAAAGGCCTTATTTTGACTATAAGCATGAGGAGAATTTAGCACGGATTGCAACAAGGAAATACAATCAATTAAAGAGAAATTTTCATAATTAAATTCCTTGAGATCCAAAATAGTGGGTTTAGCAACATCTAGGTTTTTATTTCTTTCAATCCCACACTTATCGATTTCATCAAGATCTAAAAACTCCGAATTCTTAGAACGCCTTCTAGGTAAAGGAAGATCATATTCAGTTTCATCAAGATTCATATTGCAAAACAAAGATTTAAAGGGTGACACATCAATAACTTTTAGATCTTCATCTTGATTTTCATAAGAATTCGGTTTAGCAGCCATCTTATTGACTAAGGTAGCTTGCATATCTGAGATTTCAGCGGTCAACTTTTCAAGATGAGCAATTTGGGATCTTATACCATCAAATTCTTTAGACATATCATCGAGCTCTTTATTCATATAAATCATAAAACTCTTTTGTTCCTTAAGCTCGTTCCTAAAGAAATTTTTGCAAGAAGACATACGGCAAGCTGTGGACCTGCTGAGAAATCTACCATGTATAGATCATCTTTCCGATATCCTTCAAAGACTAGAGACTTGTCAGATTCCATTAGTACAAGGCAACGATATTTTCCGAATAGCACAATCATGTTCAAGTCACAAAGCATTAAGTTGAAACCAAGGGATTCAACAAGAATCACTTTATCCATGTGTTGATCCTTTGAGATTGCAACTCTACCTAGACCCAATACCTTGCTTTTACCAGTGTCAGCAAATGTGATGTGACTCTTGTCTGATGGACGTAAGGTTGAGTCCATGAGAATACTTCGATCACCAGTCATATGATTAGTGCATCCGCTGTCCATAATCCATTCTGAAGCATGAGGTGTCATACCCTACAGTACAGTTAGGGGGATAGGCTTCACCAAGAGTATTGTGAAGCATAAATATTTGACGGGCAAGAGGATTATTGAAGCTCAGATCAAGATTAGGACTGATAGGATGAATGGCAAACAATTCAGGAACAAAATACATAGTGAGACCATTTGGGCATTTGATCTTGCGCCCAACAAGATGTTTTAGGTCCCCAAGAATAGCATCAGACGCCTTTGATTTTCAAAGGAGACCCTTCCCGCAAAGAAAGTTAATTCTTCTTAACCACCCACATCTTGAGGGGTGGCTTAGAAGCAATGAGTCTAAGTGCAACATCTCGAGAACTTGACTTTGGAGCCCTAGCAAATAGCCTTGCTGGAGATGAATGATACTCATATGAATAAGCAGAAAAGTTCTTAGATCTATGAGCATAGCGGTTTGAAGACACACGCTCATATTCACAAGTTTGAGTACGATTTCCCTGCAAAACATTGGCGTTAGGGTGACTCAGGTGAGTCCTCTTTCTGTTTGAAGCTTTTGGACCATATGACGCCTTAGGTCTGGAGTTTTTCTTCATCCCAGGTGGTGTCATGATCACATTCACTAGAAGATTCTCAAGACAACTTTTGGGAACCCAGATCTTCTTCATAGGTGGTCCATTCCTGCAGTTAGTACCAATATACCTGGCAAACACTTCACCATTCTGATTCTTGAACAGCTTATAGTTTGCATCAAGGGATTCATCAATGATAATAGGATTAGCATAGGTAAAGCCAGATAAGGTGGATGGATCCACTGAAGGTCCCTTTGCAGCAACCCATGTGGTTTTGGGATACTGCTCAGGCTTCCAGTAGGAACCATCAACATTCATTTTCCTCTCGAACCCAACACCCACTTTCCTAGGGTTTCGGTTCAGAATCTGCTTTTTGAGGACATCGCAAAGTGTCTGATGCCCTTTCAGACTTTTATACATCCCTGTTTCAAGCAATGTCTTCAACCTAGCATTTTCATCAACAATAGTAGTGGTATCCTTCGCAGAGGGGTTAGTTACCACATCAAGAGTTGAAGACAATGCAACAAGAGCAAAGTGGAACATTCAAAGAACAGAGGTAGCGATATCACGCTCAAGGCATTTTAGACATGGTGGTTCAAATCCATCCGGCCGGGACTGATCTGTTGAGCCAAGTGACTCATTCTCTTTTTGAAGATCTTCATGAGCCGCTCTCAATTTCTCAAGCTCTTGCTTCCTTTGAAGATAATCATAGGAGAGCTTTTCATGAGTGGTTGAGAGCGTTTCATAACGACTTTCAAGTTCTTGGTACAAAGCATGAAGATTTTTTATGTCTTCAACTAAGGACTGTGAACGTGTCATTTCCGCGTCCAACAGGTCATCGCTTTTGTCTAACAGTTTCTGAGTATGTTCCATAGCTTTTTGTTGTTCAGTTGCAATTTTAGCAAGTGTTTTGTAGCTGGGCTTGGATTCACAATCAGAGTCATCTTCACTTGATGTTTGAAAGTAAGCATCACGTGATTTTACCTTGGTACCACGTGCCATGAAGCAAAGAGGGGAGCAGGGTCGTCCTTGTCATCGGCTTCAGCATTGGTGTGGAAGTCATTGTCTTGATGTTGAAGATGGACTTGTCAACATAGGCAGTGGCTAGATCCGGACTTACAACGCCAGGTCGGACTCCTCTTGAGACTCCACCTCCGCCTCCTCGAAGCGGACTCCTCCTCGTAATCCATTTCCTTGCCAACAAAAGCACGATCCTTGCCGGATGAGCTCTTCTTATGAGATGAAGACTTTGATGAGGACTTGGAAGAAGACTTTGAAGATTTCTTCTTCTTCTTGTCATCAGAATCATATTCCTTGCTCTTCTTCTTCTTCTTCTCATTGTCCCACTGTGGACACTCAGAGATATAGTGTCCATGTTTCTTGCACTTGTGACATGTCCTCTTCTTGCAGTCATGAGTGGAAGCTTCATCATTTCTTGAGCTAGATCGTGAAGACTTTCTGAAGCCCTTCTTCTTAGTGAACTTCTGGAACTTCTTCACAAGCATAGCAAGTTCCTTTCCAATGTCTTCAGGATCATCAGAGCTGCAGTCAGATTCTTCTTCAGATGAGGAAACAACTTTTGCCTTCAAAGCGTGAGTTCGGCCATAGTTGGGACCATAGATATCTTTTTCTCAGAAAGCTGGAACTCATGTGTGTTGAGCCTCTCAAGTATATCAGACGGATCGAGTGTCTTGAATTCAGGGCGTTCTTGTATCATGAGGGCAAGGGTGTCAAAGGAGCTGTCAAGTGATCTCAGTAGTGTCTTGACGATTTCATGCTTGGTAATTTCTGTGGCGCCGAGAGCACGAAGCTCATTTGTGATGTCTGTGAGGCGATCAAACGTGAGCTGGACATTTTCATTGTCATTTCTCTTGAAGCGGTTGAAGAGGTTGCGAAGAACACTGATCATTTGATCTCTCTGGGTTGAGATGCCTTCGTTGACCTTGGATAGCCAGTCCTAGACTAGCTTCGACGTTTCTAGAGCACTCACACGGCCATACTGTCCTTTGGTCAGATGACCACAGATAAAGTTCTTGGTAGTAGAGTCCAGTTGAATGAATTTCTTGACATCAGCAGGGGTGACACCTTCACCAGTTTTGGGAACGCCGTTCTTGACGACATACCAGAGGTCGACATCAATGGCTTCAAGATGCATGCGCATCTTATTCTTCCAGTAGGGATATTCAGTTCCATCGAACACGGGGCAAGCAGCAGAGACTTTGATTATCCCTGCAGTCGACATAGCTAAAACTCCAGGTGGTTAAACCGAATCACACAGAACAAGGGAGTACCAGGCTCTGATACCAATTGAAAGTGCTAGTCATCGACTAGAGGGGGGGGGTGAATAGGCGATTTTTATGAAAGTCTTCAAAACGTGGAAGTTTCAAAGAAAAACAATAGAAATGACCTAATTGATATGCAGCAGAAGATAAACTACAACAAGCAAACCATAGTCAAGTATGCAGTAATGTGAAAGTACAAAGACTAATAGCAGCTTAGTAGTAAGGATCAGGATGGAAGATAGTATGAAGCCAACCAACGATAGTAGTTAAGCAATGAAGTCAAACAGGTACGACAAATAGGCAATGACTTCACGAAGACAAACTCTAAGTAAAGGGAGGGAGAGGATAGAACCAGTCACTTGTTGAAGACACATGATTTGTTGGACCAGTTCCAGTTGCTGTGACAACTGTACGTCTGGTTAGGGAGGCTGAGATTCAACTCAGAAGACCGTGTCTTCACCTTATTCCCCTTGAGCTAAGGACACACAGTCCTCACCCAATCACTCTGGTAAGTCTTCAAGGTAGACTTCCGAACCTTCACAGACTTCGTTCACCGGCGATCCACAATGACTCTTGGATGCTCACAATGCGACGCCCTAAGCTGGCCGGAGGATTCACAGTCCTCAAGTGTAATAAGTCTTCAGGTCACACAGACAGAAAGACTTCAGTGATGCCTAACACTCTTTGGCTCTGGGTGTTTGGGCTTTGTCCTCGCAAGGATTTCTCTCTCTCTCAAAGGCTTCAAGGTGGGTTGCTCTCAAACGACAAAAGCCGTGCACTAACTCTGAGCAGCCACCAATTTATGGTGTAGGGGGTGGGCTATTTATAGCCACTAGGCAACCCGACCTGATATGTCCTAATTGACCCTGGGTCACTAAGGAACTGACACGTGTTCCAACGGTCAGATTTCAAACACACACGGCAACTTTACTTGGGCTACAAGCAAAGCTGACTCATCCAGCTCTGGATAAGATTTGCTCTCATTGTCTTCGCTCGAAGACATAGGATTTGGGTTGAGCATCACTTCAGTCATTCTGACTTTGTTCACTTGGACCCCACTTAACAGTACGGTGGTTCCTATGACTCAACAAAGAAGAAAAAGGAAACAACGAAACGACACAGTCTTCGCGCTCCATAGTCTTCACTCAATGTCTTCTCATGTCATAGTCTTCAATATGAATATCTTCACATACCACCATTGTCGTCAATGTCTTTGTACATTTTTAGGGGTCATCTCCGGTAGGTAAACCGAATCAATGAGGGACACTACCTGTGTTATCCTGCAATTCTCGCAAACACAATAGTCCCTCAACCAAATTTGTCGTCAATACTCCAAAACCAACTAGGGGTGGCACTAGATGCACTTACACTTATGTTTAGGAATAAATCTTTGATCTAGCCTTTGCTTAGATGTTTTTTTATGTTTTAATTAGTGTTTGTGCCAAGTTAAACCTATAGGATCTTCTTGGTTCATAGTTATTTGATCTTGCTGTAATTTCCAGAAACTTTCTGTCCACGAAAACAATTGTTAAAAATCACCAGAACGTGATAAAATACTGATTCCAATTGCTGCTGATCAATAAACAAAGTTCCTAGGTCGTCCTATTTTTCCTGATTTTTTGGAGTTCCAAAATTTGCGTTAGTTACAGATTACTACAGATTCCTCTGTTTTTGACAGATTCTGTTTTTCGCGTGTTGTTTCCTTATTTTGATGAATCTATGGCTAGTAAAATAGTTTATAAACCATATAGAAGTTTAATACAGTAGGTTTAACACCAATATAAATAAATAATTAGTTCATTACAGTACCTTGAAGTGGTCTTTTGTTTTCTTTCGCTAACAGAGCTCACGAGATTTTTGTTGAGTTTTGTGTTGTGAAGTTTTCAAGTTTTGGGTGAATTTTTTGATGGATTATGGAACAAGGAGTGGCAAGAGCCTAAGCTTGGGGATGCCCATGGCACCCCAAAGATAATCTAAGGACACCAAAAAGTCAAATCTTGGGGATGCCCCGGAAGGCATCCCCTCTATGATCTACTTCCATCGGTAACTTTACTTGGAGCTATATTTTTATTCACCACATGATATGTGTTTTGCTTGGAGCGTCTTGTATGATTTGAGTCTTTGCCTTTTAGTTTACCAAAATCATCCTTGCTGTACACACCTTTTGAGAGAGCCATACATGATTTGGAAATTATTAGAATACTCTTTGTGCTTCACTTATATCTTTTGAGTTATATAGTTTTGCTCTAGTACTTCACTTATATCTTTTAGAGCACGGTGGTGGATTTGTTTTAAAGAAACTATTGACCTCTCATGATTCACTTAGATTATTTTGAGAGTCTTAAATAGCATGGTAATTTTCTTAAATAATCCTAATATGCTAGGTATCAAAAATAGTAAAAACTTTCTTATGAGTGTGTTGAATGATAAGAGAAGTTTGATGCTTGATGATTGTTTTGAGATATGGAGGTAATAATATTAAAGTTGTGCTAGTTGAGTAGTTGTGAATTTGGGAAATGCTTGTTTGAAGTTTGCAAGTCCCATAGCATGCACGTATGGTAAACGTTATGTAACAAATTGGAAACATGAGGTGTTCTTTGATTGTCCTCCTTATGAGTGGCGGTCGGGGACGAGCGATGGTCTTTTCCTACCAATCTATCCCCTAGGAGCATCTTGGCGTAGTGCTTTGGTTTTTGATGGCTTGTAGATTTTTGCAATAAGTATGTGAGTTCTTTATGACTAATGTTGAGTCCATGGATTATCGCACTCTCACCCTTCCATCATTGCTAGCCTCTTGATGCCGTGCATTGCCCTTTCTCACGTTGAGAGTTGGTGCAAACTTCGCCGGTGCATCCAAACCCTATGATATGATACGCTCTTTCACACATAAACCTCCTTATATCTTCCTCAAAACAGCCAACATACCTACCTATTATGACATTTCCATAGCCATTCCGAGATATATTGCCATGCAACTTTCCACCATTCCGTTTATCATGATACATTCATCATTGTCATATTTCTTAGCATGATCATGTAGTTGACATAGTATTTGTGGCAAAGCCACCATTCATAATTCTTTCATACATGTCACTCTTGGTTCATTGCATATCCCGGTACACCGCCAGAGGCATTCATATAGAGTCATACTTTGTTCTAGTATCGAGTTGTAATCATTGAGTTGTAAATAAATAGAAGTGTGATGATCATCATTCTCTATAGCATTGTCCCAAGTGAGGAATAAAAAATTAAAAAAAGAGAAAGGCCATAAAAAAAGAGAAGGCCCAAAAAAATGAGAGAAAAAGAGAGAAGGGACAATGTTACTATCCTTTGCCACACTTGTGCTTCAAAGTAGCACCATATTCTTCATGATAGAGAGTCTCTTGTTTTGTCACTTTCATATACTAGTGGGAATTTTTCATTATAGAACTTGGCTTGTATATTCCAACAATGGGCCTCCTCAAGTGCCCTAGGTCTTCGTGAGCAAGCAAGTTGGATGCACACCCACTTAGTTTTCTTTTGTTGAGATTTCATACATTTATAGCTCTAGTGCATCCGTTGCATGGCAATCCCTACTCCTTGCATTAACATCAATCGATGGGCATCTCCATAGCCCATTGATTAGCCTCGTTGATGTGAGACCTTCTCCTTTTTTTGTCTTATCCACATAACCCCCATCATCATATTCTATTCCACCCATAGTGCTATGGCCATGGCTCGCACTCATATATTGCGTGAAAGTTTATAGGTTTGAGATTACTAAAGTATGAAACAATTGCTTGGCTTGTCAACGGGGTTGTGCATGATGAGAACATTCTTGTGTGACGAAAATGGAGCATGACTAAACTATATGATTTTGTAGGGATGAACTTTCTTTGGCCATGTTATTTTGAGAAGACATAATTGCTTAGTTGGTATGCTTGAAGTATTATTATTTTTATGTCAATATGAACTTTTGTCTTGAATCTTTTGGATCTGAATATTCATACCACAATTAAGAAGAATTACATTGAAATTATGCCAAGTAGCACTCCGCATCAAAAATTCTATTTTTATCATTTACCTACTCGAGGACGAGCAGGAATTAAGCTTGGGGATGCCTGATACGTCTCCAACGTATCTATAATTTTTGATTGCTCCATGCTATATTATCTACTGTTTTGGACAATATTTGGCTTTATTATCTACTTATATATTATTTTTGGGACTAACCTATTAACCGGAGGCCCAGCCCAGAATTGCTGTTTTTTGCCTATTTTAGAGTTTCGAAGAAACGGAATATCAAATGGAGTCCAAATGGAATGAAACCTTCGGGAACGTGATTTTGTCACCGAACGTGATCCAGGAGACTTGGAACCTAAGTCAAGGAAGCTTCGAGGAGGGCACGAGGTAGGGGGGCGCGCCCACCCCCCAGGGCGCGCCCTCCACCCTCGTGGGCCCCATGTTGCTCCACCGACGTACTTCTTCCTCCTATATATACCTATGTACCCCCAAACGATCAGATACGGAGCCAAAAACCTAATTCCACCGCCGCAACCTTCTGTACCCACGAGATCCCATCTTAGGGCCTGCATTAGAACTCACGAGGAGGGGGCATCCATCACGGAGGGCTTCTACATCATCACCATAGCCCCTCCGATGAAGTGTGAGTAGTTTACCTCAGACATTCAGGTCCATAGTTAGTAGCTAGATGGCTTCTTCTCGCTTTTTGGATCTCAATACAATGTTCTCCCCCTCTCTTTTGGAGATCTATTTGATGTAATCTTCTTTTTGTGGTGTGTTTGTTGAGACCGATGAATTGTGGGTTTATGATCAAGACTATCTATGAACAATATTTGAATCTTCTCTGAATTCTTTTATGTATGATTGGTTATCTTTGCAAGTCTCTTCGAATTATCAGTTTGGTTTGGCCTACTAGATTGGTTTTTCTTGCAATGGGAGAAGAGCTTAGCTTTGGGTTCAATCTTGTGGTTTCCTTTCCCGGATGTTAGGGCAGCAAGGCACGTATTGTATTGTTGCCATCGAGGATAACAAGATGGGGTTTTATCATATTGCATGAATTTATCCCTCTACATCATGTCATCTTGCTTAAGGTGTTACTCTGTTTTCTTGAACTTAATACTCTAGATGCATGCTGGATAGCGGTCGATGAGTGGAGTAATAGTATTAGATGCAGGCAGGAGTCGGTCTACTTGTCTCGGACGTGATGCCTATATACATGATCATACCTAGATATTCTCATAACTATGCTCAATTCTGTCAATTGCTCAACAGTAATTCGTTCGCCCACCGTAGAATACTTATGCTCTTGAGAGAAGCCACTAGTGAAACCTATGGCCCCCGGGTCTATCTCCATCATATTAATCTTCCATTACTTTATTTATTGCCTTTGCTTTTTTACTTTTCTTTTATTTTACTTTGCATCTTTATCATAAAAATACCAAAAATATTATCTATCATCTCTATCAGATCTCACTCTCGTAAGTGACCGTGAAGGGATTGATAACCCCTAATCGCGTTGGTTGCGAGGAGTTATTTGCTTTGTGTAGGAACGAGGGACTCGCGCGTAGCCTCCTACTGGATTGATACCTTGGTTCTCAAAAACTGAGGGAAATACTTACGCTACTTTGCTGCATCATCCTTTCCTCTTCAAGGAAATCCAACGCAGTGCTCAAGAGGTAGCACCCAGCGGCTGCGTGCCATTTTCACTAGCACTTCGGCGAGCATGCTGGACTCCTTCGTCCCGCGAACGATGCACAGGGCTCTTCCCACGGCGGTGTCCGGGGTCTCCAGCGTGGGCGCTGGAGTGGGCGTCTTGGAGGTTGTTGCGCCGCCCGTGGGTGGCACAACGACACTCCTGGAGGGCCACGCGCCGCCTGCGGGGGGCCCAGCCCCGTCATATAGAGTCATATCTTGTTCTAGTTTCGAGTTCTAATCCTTATGTTGTAATCAATAGAAGTGTGATGATCATCATAACTATGCTTCAAAGTAGCACCTTGTTCTTCATGTAGTGAGTCTCATATATTGTGCTTCAAAGTAGCACCATGTTTTTCATATAGTGAGTCTCATAAGTTGTCTTTTTATACTAGTGGGAATTTTTCATTATAGAACTTGGCTTGTATATTCCTACGATGGGCTTCCTCAAATGCCCTAGGTCTTCATGAGCAAGCAAGTTGGATGCACACCCACTAGTTTTCTTTTGTTGAGCATTCATAGCTCTAGTGCATCCGTTGCATGGCAATCCCTACTCCTCATGTTGACATCAATTGATGGGCATCTCCATAGCCCGTTGATTATCCTCGTCAATGTGAGACTTTCTCTCTTTTTTGTCTTCTCCACACAATCCCCATCATCATATTCTATTCCACCCATAGTGCTATATCCATGGCTCACGCTCATGTATTGCGTGAAGGTTGAAAAAGTTTGAGATTATTTAAGTATGAAACAATTGCTTGGCTTGTCATCGGGGGTATAGAAGTTAGGAACATCTTTGTGTGACGAAAATGAAGCATGGCCTAACTATATGATTTTGTAGGGATGAACTTTCTTTTGCCATGCTATTTTGAGAAGACATGATTACTTTGATTAGTATGCTTGAAGTATTACTATTTCTTTTATCAATATGAACTTTTATTTTGTATTCATTCGGATCTGAATATTCATATCACAAGTAAGAAGAATTACATTGAAATTATGCCAACTAGCATTCCACATCAAAATTATCTTTTTATCATTTACCTACTCGAGGACGAAAGGTGAATTAAGCTTGGGGATGCTTGATACGTCTCCAACGTATCTATAAATTTTTATTGCTCCATGCTATATTATCTACTGTTTTAGGCAATATTGGGCTTTATTTTCCACTTTTATATTACTTTTGGGACTAACCTATTAACCGGAGGCCCAGCCCAGATTTGCTGTTTTATGCCTATTTCAGTGTTTCGAGGAAAAGGAATATCAGACGAAGTCAAAACGGAACGAGAACAACTGGAGAAGTTATTTTTGGAAGGAAAGCCACCCGATCTACTTGGAGTGCACGTCAGAAAAGAAGGGAGGTGCTCATGAGGGTGGGGGGCACGCCCACCCCCCTAGGGCGCGCCCCCCTGCCTCGTGGGGCCCCCGTAGCTCCACCGACGTACCCCCTGCACCCATATATACCTACGTACCCTAAAACTTCCAGAACAGAAGATAGATCGGGAGTTCCGCCGCCGCAAGCCTCTGTAGACACGAAAAACCTCTCGGGAGCCCATTAGGCACCTGCACGGAGGGGGAACCCATCACCGATGGCCATCTTCATCATCCCGGCGCTCTCCATGACGAGGAGGGAGTAGTTCACCCTCGGGGCTGAGGGTATGCACCAGTAGCTATGTGTTTGATCTCTCTCTCTCTCTCTCTCTCTCTCTCTCTCTCTCTCTCTCTCTCTCGTGTTCCCTCTCGTGTTCCCTCTATGGCACGATCTTGATGTATCCCGAGCTTTGCTATTATAGTTGGATCTTATGATGTTTCTCCCCCTCTACTCTCTTGTGATGAATTGAGTTTCCCCTTTGAAGTTATCTTCTCGGATTGAGTCTTTTATGAACACTTGATGTATGTCTTGCCGTGTTTATCTGTGGTGACAATGGGATATCATGTGCCACTTGATGTATGTTTTGGTGACAAACTTGCGGGTTCCGCCCATGAACCTATGCATAGGGGTTGGCACACGTTCTTGACACTCCGGTAGAAACTTTGGGGCACTCTTTGAAGTACTTTTATGTTGGTTGGATGAATCTGAGATTGTGTGATGCATATCGTATAATCATGCCCACGGATACTTGAGGTGACAATGGAGTATCTAGGTGACATTAGGGTTTTGATGATTTGTGTCTTAAGGTGTTATTCTAGTACGAACTCTTTTATAGATCAATCCGAAAGAATAGCTTTGATGTGGTTTCGTACCCTACCATAATCTCTACGTTTGTTCTCCGCTATTAGTGGCTTTGGAGTGACTCTTTGTTGCATGTTGAGGGCTTGTTATATGATCTATCTATGTTATTATTGTTGAGAGAACTTGCACTAGTGAAAGTTTGAACCCTAGGCCTTGTTTCCTATCATTACAATACCGTTTACGCTCACTTTTATCATTAGTTACCTTGCTGTTTTTATTATTTCAGATTACAAATACCTTTATCTACCATCCATATTTCACTTTTATCACCATCTCTTCGCCGAACTAGTGCACCTATACAATTTACCATTGTATTGGGTGTGTTGGGGACACAAGAGACTCTTTGCTATTTGGTTGCAGGGTTGTTTGAGAGAGACCATCTTCATCCCTCGCCTCCCACGGATTGATAAACCTTAGGTCATCCACTTGAGGGAAGTGCACTTGCAGGCCCAACAACGTCTACAAGAAGAAGGTTGTGTAGTAGACATCAAGCTCTTTTCTGGCGCCGTTGCCGGGGAGGCTAGGTAAGTGAAGGTATATCTTAAGATATTGCAATCGGATCTTTTTGTTTATTGTTTTAGCACTATTTTATTTTATAAAAGGAAACTACAAAAAAATGGAATTGAGTTTACCTCATACTCTTCATCTTTTTAATATCTTTCGTGAGTATGATGGAAAGGAAAATTGTGCTCAAGTACTAGAAGAAGAATTACATAGAATTCTTGGCATAAAATTTGTGAATGATGAGCATGATTTCAATGTTGTTAGTATGAATTCCTTGAATATCCATGATGTTAATGATATGCAAAGCCACAAGCTTGGGGAAGCTATGTTTGATGGAGATGATATTTTTTGTCTCCCAAGCTTTGATGAGCAAATTTACTATGATGAAAGCATGCCTCCTATCTATGATGATTATTGTGATGACACGTATGCTTTAAAGAATAATGAAAACCATGAAACTTGTCATCTTGATCTTAATTTTCAATCACATGATAGTTATTTTGTTGAGTTTGCTCCCACTATTGTTGATGAGAATAAATTTGCTTATGTGGAGAGTAATAAAATTTCTATGCAAGTAGATCATGAAAAGAATGCTTTAGGTGCTAGTTATATTGTTGAATTCATTCATGATGCTACTGAAAATTATTATGAGAGAGGATCATATGCTTCTACATATTACAATAATATCAAGTTTCCTCTCTATGTGTTGAAAATCTTGAAGCTATGCTTGTTTTACCTTCCTATGCAAGTTGATTCTTTTTCCCATAAGTTATTTGCTCAAAAAATCCCTATGCATAGGAAGTGGGTTATACTTAAATGTGCTAGTCATATTCTTCATGATTCTCTCTTTATGTTTCAATTCTTATCTCTTATGTGAGCATCATTGAAATCATCATGCCTGTCTAGGGGCGTTAAACGGTTGCACTTGTTGGGAGGCAACCCAATTTTATTTTAGTTCCTTGCTTTTTGGTTCTGTTTAGGAATAAATAATCCATATAGCTTCTGGTTAGATGTGTTTTAATGTTTTAATTAGTGTTTGTGCCAAGTAGAACCTTTGGGAAGACTTGGGTGAAGTCTTTATGATCATGCTGTAAAAAACAGAAACTTTAGCGCTCACGAGATTAGATAGAACTTTTTACTGGAGAGTGATATTTAGTTGATTCTTTTTGCAGATGATTACTAGACAAATTCCTCAGGTCCAAAAATATATTTTAGAATTTTTGGAGTTCCATAAGTTTGCGTTAGTTACAGATTACTACAGACTGTTCTGTTTTTGACAGATTCTGTTTTTCGTGTGTTGTTTGCTTATTTTGATGAATCTATGGCTAGTAAAATAGTTTATAAACCATAGATAAGTTGGAATATAGTAGGTTTAACACCAATATAAATAAAGAATGAGTTCATTACATTACCTTGAAGTGGTGTTTTGTTTTCTTTCGCTAACGGAGCTTACGAAGTTTTACATTAAGTTTTGTGTTGTGAAGTTTTCAAGTTTTGGGTAAAGATTCGATAAACTATGGAATAAGGAGTGTCAAGAGCCTAATATTGGGGATGCCCAAGGCACCCCAAGGTAATATTCAAGGACAACCAAGAGCCTAAGCTTGGGGACGCCCCGGAAGGCATCCCCTCTTTCGTCTTCGTTTATCGGTAACTTTACTTGGAGCTATATTTTTATTCACCACATGATATAAGTTTTGCTTGGAGCGTCATTTTATTTTGTTAGTATTTGCTTGCTGTTATTTAGAATAATGTTTTGCATCTTTAGTTTCAATAAAAAAAAGTCAAGTATAGCCTTTGCCATGCTTATTTTGCTACTATACATGTTGCTGTTTGATAACAGAAAGTTTACCGCTGTTGCAAAAATTCCCTAGAAAAGTCAGAGAATGGTATAATGATGAATCTTTTGGAATATTGAGATCTGATAAATTTATTACAGTGGGAATTTTGGTTCATAATTTTTGGAGTCAGGGAAGTATTGACACTCTTGCATTCTTTACAGACTGTACTGTTTTGGCAGATTGCTGATATGTTTGCATTGTTTGAGTTTGTTTGCTTGTTTAATGATTCTATTTTAGGATAGGAGTATTAAATATGCAGAGTCATTTAGTATGCAATGTTGAATAATAATTTTAGTGATTTGTTACAGTAGAAAATGATAAGGTTGTGCATTGGTTTATACTAACCTATCTCACGAGTTCTTGTTGAGTTTGTTGTGAATGAAGCTTTTGATAAAAAGAGAAACCATGATATGAGAGGAATTAAGGAGACACAAAAGTTCAATCTTGGGGATTCCCAAGGCACCCCAAGATAATATTTCAAGAAGTCTCAAGCATCTAAGCTTGGGGATGCCCCGGTAGGCATCCCACCTTTCTTCTTCAACAACTATCGGTTAGTATCGGTTGAGCCTAAGTTTTTGCTTCTTCACATGAGTTGTGCTATCCTTGCAATGTAGTTTTATTTAGCTTTGCTTGATGTTTGAATAAAGTATCAAGATCTGAACTTATTAAATGGGAGAGTCTTCACATAGTTGCATAATTATTCGACTACTCATTGATCTTCACTTATATCTTTCAGAGTAGTTTTTGTTATTGCTCTAGTACTTCACTTATATCTTTTAGAGCACGGTGGTGGATTTATTTTGTAGAAATTAATGAGCTCTCATGCTTCACTTATATTATTTTGAGAGTCTTAAATAGCATGGTAATGTGCTTAATTCTAATATGCTAAGCATACAAGATTTGTAAGGATTCTTATGAGTGTGTTGAATACTAAGAAAAGTTTTATACTTGATAATTATTTTGAGATATGGAGGTAGTGATATTAAAGTCATGCTAGTTGGGTGATTACGAATTTAAAGAATGCTTGTGTTGAAGTTAGCAAATCCCGTAGCATGCACGTATGGTTAAAGTTGTGTAACAAATTTGAAACATGAAGTGTACCTGGCTTGTGCATCCTTATGAGTGGCGGTCGAGGACGAGCGATGGTCTTTTCCTACCAATCTATCCCCCAGGAGCATGCGCATAGTACTTGATTTTTGATGACTTCTAAATTTTTGCAATAAGTATATGAGTTCTTTTGACTAATGTTGAGTCCATGGATTATACGCACTTTTACCTTTCCACCATTGCTAGCCTCTTGATGCCGTGCATTGCCCTTTCTCACCTTGAGGGTTGGTGCAAACTTCACGGTGCATCCAAACACCGTGATATGATACGCTCTATCACACATAAGCCTCATTATATCTTCCTCAAAACAGCCACCATACCTACCTATTTATGGCATTTCCATAGCCATTCCGAGATATATTGCCATGCAACTTTCCACCGTTCCGTTCATCATCATCATGACATACCGTACTTTTGTCATATTGCTATTGCATGATCATGTAGTTGACATCGTATTTGTGGCAAAGCCACCATGCATAATTTTCATACATGTCACTCTTGATTCATTGCACCATCCCGATACACCGCCGGAGGCATTCATATAGAGCCATATCTTGTTCTAGTTTCGAGTTGTAATCCTTATGTTGTAATCAATAGAAGTGTGATGATCATCATTATTAGAGCATTGCCCAAAAAAAGAGAAAGGCCAAAAAAAGAAGGCCCCAAAAAAGAAAATAAATAAAAAGGTCAATGTTACTATCTCCTTTTCCACACTTGTGCTTCAAAGTAGCACCTTGTTCTTCATGTAGTGAGTCTCATATATTGTGCTTTAAAGTAGCACCATGTTTTTCATATAGTGAGTCTCATAAGTTGTCTTTTTATACTAGTGGAAATTTTTCATTATAGAACTTGGCTTGTATATTCCTCGATGGGCTTCCTCAAATGCCCTAGGTCTTCATGAGCAAGCAAGTTGGATGCACACCCACTAGTTTTCTTTTGTTGAGCATTTATAGCTCTAGTGCATCCGTTGCATGGCAATCCCTACTCCTCATGTTGACATCAATTGATGGGCATCTCCATAGCCCGTTGATTATCCTCGTCAATGTGAGACTTTCTCTATTTTTGTCTTCTCCACACAATCCCCATCATCATATTCTATTCCACCCATAGTGTTGTATCCATGGGTCACGCTCATGTATTGCGTGAAGGTTGAAAAAGTTTGAGATTATTTAAGTATGAAACAATTGCTTGGCTTGTCATCGGGGGTATAGAAGTTGGGAACATCTTTGTGTGACGAAAATGAAGCATAGCCTAACTATATGATTTTGTAGGGATGAACTTTCTTTTGCCATGCTATTTTGAGAAGACATGATTACTTTGATTAGTATGCTTGAAGTATTACTATTTCTTTTATCAATATGAACTTTTATTTTGTATTCATTCGGATCTGAATATTCATATGACAAGTAACAAGAATTACATTGAAATTATGCCAACTAGCATTCCACATCAAAGATTATCTTTTTTATCATTTACCTACTCGAGGACGAGCAGGAATTAAGCTTGGGGATGCTTGATACGTCTCCAACGTATCTATAATTTTTTATTGCTCCATGCTATATTATCTACTGTTTTAGGAAATATTGGGCTTTATTTTCCACTTTTATATTACTTTTGGGACTAACCTATTAACCGGAGGCCCAGCCCGATTCTTTGTTTTATGCCTATTTCGGTGTTTTGAGGAAAAGGAATATCAGACGAAGTCAAAACGGAACGAAAACAACTGGAGAAGTTATTTTTGGAAGGAAAGCCACCCGATGGACTTGGAGTGCACGTCAAGAAAGAAGGGAGGTGCTCACGAGGGTGGGGGGGGGGCGCCCACCCCCCTAGGGCGCGCCCCCTGCCTCGTGGGGCCCCAGTAGCTCCACCGACGTAACCCCTGCACCCATATATACCTACGTACCCTAAAACTACCAGTTCAGAAGATAGATCGGGAGTTCCGCCGCCGCAAGCCTCTGTAGACACGAAAAACCTCTCGGGAGCCCGTTCCGGCACCCTGCCGGAGGGGGAACCCATCACCGGTGGCCATCTTCATCATCCCGGCGCTCTCCATGACGAGGAGGGAGTAGTTCACCCTCGGGGCTGAGGGTATGTACCAGTAGCTATGTGCTTGATCTCTCTCTCTCTCTCTCTCTCTCTCTCTCTCACTCTCTCTCTCGTGTTCTCTCTCGTGTTCCCTCTATGCCACGATCTTGATGTATCCCGAGCTTTGCTATTATAGTTGGATATTATGATGTTTCCCCCCCTCTACTCTCTTGTGATGAATTGAGTTTCCCCTTTAAGGTTATCTTCTCGGATTGAGTCTTTTATGAACACTTGATGTATGTCTTGCCGTGTTTATCTGTGGTGACAATGGGATATCATGTGCCACTTGATGTATGTTTTGGTGACCAACTTGCGGGTTCCGCCCATGAACCTATGCATAGGGGTTGGCACACATTCTTGACTCTCGGTAGAAACTTTGGGGCACTCTTTGAAGTACTTTTATGTTGGTTGGATGAATCTGAGATTGTGTGATGCATATCGTATAATCATGCCCACGGATACTTGAGGTGACAATGGAGTATCTAGGTGACATTAGGGTTTTGATTGATTTGTGTCTTAAGGTGTTATTCTAGTACGAACTCTTTTATAGATCGATCCGAAAGAATAGCTTTGAGGTGGTTTCGTACCCTACCATAATCTCTATGTTTGTTCTCTGCTATTAATGGCTTTGGAGTGACTCTTTGTTGCATGTTGAGGGCTTGTTATATGATCTATCTATGTTATTATTGTTGAGAGAACTTGCACTAGCAAAAGTATGAACCCTAGGCCTTGTTTCCTATCATTGCAATACCGTTTACGCTCACTTTTATCATTAGTTACCTTGCTGTTTTAAATATTTCAGATTACAAATACCTTTATCTACCGTCCATATTGCACTTGTATCACCATCTCTTCGCCGAACTAGTGCACCTATACAATTTACCATTGTATTGGGTGTGTTGGGGACACAAGAGACTCTTTGCTATTTGGTTGCGGGGTTGTTTGAGAGAGACCATCTTCATCCCTCGCCTCCCACGGATTGATAAACCTTAGGTCATCCACTTGAGGGAAATTTGCTACTTTCCTACAAACCTGTGCACTTGCAGGCCCAACAACGTCTACAAGAAGAAGGTTGTGTAGTATACATCACCTATATACATGATCATACCTAGATACTCTCATAACTATGATCAATTCTGTCAATTGCTCAACAGTAATTTGTTCACCCACTGTAGAAATACCTATGCTCTTGAGAGAAGCCACTAGTGAAATCTATGGCCCCCGGGTCTATTCTCATCATATCAATCTTCAATCACTTTATTATTGCTTTGCTCTTTACTTTGCTTTTTATTTTACTTTGCATCTTTATATAAAAAATACCAAAAATATTATCTATCATATCTATCATATCTCACTCTCGTAAGTGACCGTGAATGGATTGACAACCCCTAATCGCGTTGCTTGCGTTGAGCTATTTGTTTTGTGTAGGTACGAGGGACTTGCGTGTAGCCTCCTACTGGATTGATACCTTGGTTCTCAAAAACTGAGGGAAATACTTACGCTACTTTGCTGCATCATCCTCTCCTCTTCGGGGAAATCCAACGCAGTGCTCAAGAGGTAGCAAGAAGAATTTCTGGCGCCATTGCCGGGGAGTCTACGCAAAAGTCAACATACCAAGTACCCATCACAATCCCTTATCTCTCGCATTACATTATTTGCCATTTGCCTCTCGTTTTCCTCTCCCCCACTTCACCCTTTCCGTTTTATTCGCCCTTTCTTTTTCCATTTGCCTTTTTCTCGCTTGCTTGTCGTTATGGCTAGTCTTATATCTTCTCCGTTGTTTCCCAAGAATGAAGTTCTAAATTTTAAGCAAAGGGAGGGAGAAAACCTAAAAGATGCTTGGTATAGAATTTTCAATGCTCAAAATAGATCTACCAGGAAGCAATCTACTTCACTTCTTCTCCGCAATTTTTATGTAGGTGCTAATCCTTGGTATAGATACATCCTTGATACCATTACCGGAGGGAATTTCTTGGGTAGCCATACTTTCGATTCTTATAATGCTATGATATATTTATTTGGCTCACCCCCTCTTTTGGTTAATGGGACTATGTTAACTTTGGAGCACGTAATGCAAAGACTTGAAATTATTGAAAACAAAGTTGCTACCGTAGAGTTAATTGAAAATGTTGATAAAAAGATTCACAACCAAATTACACAATATGGATCTAAGATAGGAGTAACTTTGAAAAATATTAAGGAGAAGGAACCCGTAGTTAACAAGAAAGTTGAAATCACATCTCTTTTGCTTTCTTACAGAACGAATCTATCAAGGAGATAAAAGCTAGCCTAGATGCCAATTTCCGCAGCATACTTAATCTTTCTTCTACCATTAATGGCCATGTTCTTTGTCAAAATAGGAAGATTAATTCCATAGATAGCAAGTTTGCTCTTTTCTTCCCTAAAACCAAAGATGGCAATACCTAGATCTAACCTTGCTTTTATGCCTAGCTAGGGGCGTTAAACGATAGCGCTTGTTGGGAGGCAACCCAATTTTTTTTCTTATTTTTTGATTTTTTTCTTATTTTTAGGAATAAATAATCCATCTACCTTATGTTTATATGTGGTTTTATCTTTTAATTAGTGTTTGTGCCAAGTTAAACCTATAGGATCTTCTTGGATGACAGTTATTTGATCTTGCTGTAATTTCCAGAAACTTCCGGTTCACGAAAACAATTGTTAAAATTCACAAGAACGTGATAAAATAGTTATTAAAATTGATGATGATCAATAAACAAATTTCCTAGGTCTTCCTATTTTGGCTGAATTTTTGGAGTTCCAGAAGTTTGCGTTAGTTACAGATTACTACAGACTGTTCTGTTTTTGACAGATTCTGTTTTTCGTGTGTTGTTTGCTTATTTTGATGATTCTATGGTTAGTAAAATAGCTTATAATCCATAGAGAAGTTGGAATACAGTAGGTTTAACACCAATATAAATAAATAATGAGTTAATTACAGTACCTTGAAGTGGTATTTTGTTTTCTTTCGCTAACGGAGCTCACGAGATTTCTGTTGAGTTTTGTGTTGTGAAGTTTTCAAGTTTTGGGTAAATTTTTTTTTTGATGGATTCTGGAACAAGGAGTGGAAAGAGCCTAAGCTTGGGGATGCCCATGGCACCCCCAAGATAATCTAAGGACACCAAAAAGTCAAAGCTTGGGGATGCCCCGGAAGGCATCCCCTCTTTCGTCTACTTCCATCGGTAACTTTACTTGGAGCTATATTTTTATTCACCACATGATTTGAGTCTTTTCTTTTTAGTTTACCAAAATCATCCTTGCTGTACACACCTTTTGAGAGAGCCGTACATGAATTGGAATTTGTTAGAATACTCTATGTGCTTCGCTTATATCTTTTGAGCTATATAATTTTTGCTCTAGTACTTCACTTACATCTTTTAGAGCACGGTGGTGGATTTGTTTTATAGAAACTATTGATCTCTCTTGCTTCACTTAGATTATTTTGAGAGTCTTAAATAGCATGGTAATTTGCTTAAAAATCTTAATATGCTTGGTATTCAAGATTTGTAGAACTTTCGTTTGAGTGCATTGAATACTAAGAGAAGTTGATGCTTGATAAATGTTTTGAGATATGGAGGTGATAATATCAAAGTCGTGCTAGTTGAGTAGTTGTGAATTTGAGAAATGCTTGTGTTGAAGTTTGCAAGTCCCGTAGCATGCACGTATGGTAAACGTTATGTAACAAATTTGAAACATGAGGTGTTATTTGATTGTCCTCCTTATGAGTGGCGATCGGGGACGAGCGATGGTCTTTTCCTACCAATCTATCCCCCTAGGAGCATGCGTGTAGTACTTTGGTTTTTGATGGCTTGTAGATTTTTGCAATAAGTATATGAGTTCTTTATGACTAATGTTGAGTCCATGGATTATACGCACTCTCACCCTTCCATCATTGCTAGCCTCTTGATGCACCGTGCATTGTCCTTTCTCACATTGAGAGTTGGTGCAAACTTCACGGTGCATCCAAACCCCGTGATATGATACGCTCTTTCACACATAAACCTCCTTATATCTTCCTCAAAACAGCCACCGTACCTACCTATTATGGCATTTCCATAGCCATTCCGAGATATATTGCCATGCAACTTTCCACCATTCCGTTCATCCTGACACATTCATCATTGTCATATTGCTTGCATGATCATGTCGTTGACATAGTATTCGTGGCAAAGCCACCGTTCATAATTCTTTCATACATGTCACTCTTGATTCATTGCATATCCCGGTACACCACCGGAGGCATTCATATAGAGTCAGACTTTGTTCTAGTATCGAGTTGTAATCATTGAGTTGTAAATAGATAGAAGTGTGATGATCATCATTCAATAGAGCATTTTCCCAATAAAAAATGAAAAATGAAAAAAATAAAAAGGGGCAATGTTACTATCCTTTTTTCCACACTTGTGCTTCAAAGTAGCACCATGTTCTTCATGATAGAGAGTCTCTTGTTTTGTCATTATCATATACTAGTGTAAATTTTTCATTATATAACTTGGCTTGTATATTCCAACAATGGGATTCCTCAAATGCCCTAGGTCTTCGTGAGAAAGAAAGTTGGATGCACTCCCACTTAGTTTCTTTTGTTGAGCTTTCATACATTTATAGCTCTAGTGCATCTGTTGCATGGCAATCCCTACTCTTTGCATTAACATCAATCGATGGGCATCTCCATAGCCCATTGATTAGCCTCGTTGATGTGAGATCTTCTCCTTTTTGTCTTCTCCACAACCCCCATCATCATATTCTATTCCACCCATAGTGCTATATCCATGGCTCACGCTCATGTATTGCGTGAAGGTTTATAAGTTTGAGATTATTAAAGTATGAAACAATTGCTTGGCTTGTCATCGGGGTTGTGCATGATGAGAGCATTCTTGTGTGACAAAAATGGAGCATGACTAAACTATATGATTTTGTAGGGATGAACTTTCTTTTGCCATGTTATTTTGAGAAGACATAATTGCTTAGTTAGTATGCTTGAAGTATTATTATTTTTATGTCAATATGAACTTTTGTCTTGAATCTTTCAGATCTGAAAATTCATACCACAATTAAGAAGAGTTACATTGAAATTATGCCAAGTAGCACTCCGCATCAAAAATTCTTTTTAATCCTTTATCTACTCGAGGACGAGCAGGAATTAAGCTTGGGGATGCCTGATACGTCTCCAACGTATATATAATTTTTTATTGCTCCATGCTATATTATATACTATTTTGGACCATATTGGGCTTTATTTTCCATTTTTATATTACTTTTCGAACTAACCTATTAACTGAAGGCCCAGCCCAGATTTGCTGTTTTTTGCCTATTTCAGTGTTTCGAAGAAACGGAATATCAAATGGAGTCCAAACGGAATGACACCTTCGGGAACGTGATTTTCTCAACAAATATGATCCAGGAGACTTGGACCCTACGTCAAGAAAGGAGGGAGGCGGCCACGAGGGTGGAGGGAGCCCCCCCTAGGGCGCGCCCCCTGCCTAATGGGCCCCCCGAAGCTCCACCGACATACTCCTTCCTCCTATATATACCTACGTAACCCCAAATGATCAGATACGGAGCCAAAAACCTAATTCCACCGCCAAGAACCTTCATACCCACGAGATCCCATCATGGGGCATGTTAGGAGCTCACTTGAGAAGGAATCCACCACGGAGGGCTTCTACATCATCACCATAGCCTCTCCGATGAAGTGTGAGTAGTTTACCTCAGACCTTCGGGTGCATAGTTAGTAGCTAGATGGCTTCTTCTCTCTTTTTGGATCTCAATACAATGTTCTCCCCCTCTCTCGTCGAGATCTATTTGATGTAATCTTCTTTTTGCGGTGTGTTTGTTGAGACCGATGAATTGTGGGTTTATGATCAAGATTATCTATGAGCAATATTTGAATCTTCTCTGAATTCATTTATGTATGATTGGTTATCTTTCCAAGTCTCTTCGAATTATCAGTTTTGTTTGGCCTACTAGATTGGTTTTTCTTGCAATAGGAGAAGTGCTCAGCTTTGGGATCAATCTTGCGGTGTCCTTTCCCAGTGACAGAAGGGGCAGCAAGGCACGTATTGTATTGTTTCCATTGAGGATAACAAGATGGGTTTTTTATCATATTGCATGAATTTATCCCTCTACATCATGTCATCTTGCTTAAGGCGTTACTCTGTTTTCTTGAACTTAATACTCTAGATGCATGCTGGATAGCGGTCGATGAGTGGAGTAATAGTAGTAGATGCACGGGCGAGTCGGTCTACTTGTCTCGGACGTGATGCCTATATACATGATCATACCTAGATACTCTCATAACTATGCTCAATTCTGTCAATTGCTCAACAGTAATTTGTTCACCCACTGTAGAAATACCTATGCTCTTGAGAGAAGCCACTAGTGAAATCTATGGCCCCCGGGTCTATTCTCATCATATCAATCTTCAATCACTTTATTATTGCTTTGCTTTTTTACTTTGCTTTTTATTTTACTTTGCATCTTTATATCAAAAATACCCAAAATATTATCTATCATATCTATCAGATCTCACTCTCGTAAGTGACCGTGAAGGGATTGACAACCCCTAATCGCGTTGGTTGCGTTGAGCTATTTGTTTTGTGTAGGTACAAGGGACTTGTGTGTAGCCTCCTACTGGATTGATACCTTGGTTCTCAAAAACTGAGGGAAATACTTACGCTACTTTGCTGCATCATCCTCTCCTCTTCGGGGAAATCCAACGCAGTGCTCAAGAGGTAGCATCAGCACAAGGATCGTTCACCCAGGTTCGGGCCGCGAGGATGTGTAAAACCCTAGTCCTGCTTTGGTGGATGTATTGAGTGTTCTTGAGCTCTTGACCTAGCTATGGTGGCTGCGTAGTTCCAAAGAGCCGAATCCCCCTCTAGTACGCCATGGGCCTCCTTTTATAGTCGAAAGGGCTGCCACAATGGCACACAGGAGGTGGAAAGGCCTACAGTGCTGCGAGCTTATTGCTCGTATTACAGGACAAGACACATTTAATGCGTTGCTTAGGTGTCCCCTAGCTTTATCGGGGACGGGAGCGAGGCCCGTCCCGTCCGTCGCCGCTCCTCTTAACGCCCGACACGCCAGCCCGGCGCATGCGGAGCCATGTAGGCAGGCAGGCAGCTGAGGTGGCGCGGTGGTAGGGTCTTCACGAAGATCTGCATGTCACCTCGCAGGTGCTTGCTGAGTGGGCGTAGAGGTCGCCCGTCGCCACGCAGGTGCCTGCCTAGCTGGTTGAGCTAGCAGCTGCTTGGGGATGGCCGTGGAGTCTTGGTCGACGTGGGCCTGGCTGTGGCCCCGCCGACGCCCTCGGCAAGGGCCTTGCCGGGGACCCAACAAGGGTCTTGCCGTGGCGTTGCAGTCGTCCCCGGCAAGGCGCTTGTCGGGGGCCTTGTGGATCTCCTCGGCAAGGATCCCGCCGAGGGTCGCCGTCTTATGGTTCTCATCTAATCTCATATCTCTATGGTCTTGACAAAGATCTGCATGCTACCACGGAGGTGCCTCCCGAGCTCTAGTTCCAATGCGGTTGGCCGAGTTGGAACCCGTGGGCTCAAGGGTGGCTCGCTCTGTTAGCATCGGGCAAGTTGCCCCGGCAAGACTCTTGCCGGGGCCGCGGAGGCTGCCCCGGCAAGGGCCTTGCCGGGGGAGTCCACCTCGCCCTCTCGCCCTTTGGTATCCTTGGTCTTGGCGTTGCCTTGGCCACCTTGTGCTTCGGCTTCTCTCTGGCTCCCTTCCTCTGCCCTGCTTAGTGTGGCCGTGGCGCGTGGCTCTGACTGCCGGTGCACAAGTAAAGGGGTACAAAGATGTGCCCCAAATTTTGTACACCGACACAGATCACATCTGAACTCCGATCATGCCGAATTTTCCTATCTGACCGATCCTATCGATCATAGCGAATCCGATTCGGATTTATGTTTCACTGTTAACCCCGATGGCGGATAACCGATCGGTAGGGGTAGATCGTGTCACGACCTCATCGATCCCGATCATCAGAAAACATAGCCTCATTGATCCCCATGTGTAGTTGATCTCATCAACCGTGCACACAGCCGATCTCTTAAACGATGACAAATCTCATCTGCCGCCTCCTCATATCTAATATGCATACGATCTGAATCCCAATCCTATAGCAGAGGCTCTGATACCACTGTTGGGTTCTACGGTAGGGTGCATTGACTGCAAATTAAAATTTTCCTACGCGCAGAATGATGACCCACAAGTATAGGGGATCTAACGTAGTCCTTTCGATAAGTAAGAGTGTCGAACCCAACGAGGAGCAGAAGGAAATGATAAGCGGTTTTCAGCAAGGTATTCTCTGCAAGCACTGAAATAATAGGCAACATATAGTTTTGTGATAGGATAATTTGTAACGAGCAACAAGTAACAAAAGTAAATAAAGTGCAGCAAGGTGGCCCAATCCTTTTTGTAGCAAAGGACAAGCCTGGACAAACTCTTATATAGAGAAAAGCGCTCCGAGGACACATGGGAATTATCGTCAAGCTAGTTTTCATCACGTTCATATGATTCGCGTTCGGTACTTTGATAATTTGATATGTGGGTGGACCGGTGCTTGGGTGCTGTTCTTACTTGAACTAGCATCCCACTTATGATTAACCTCTATTGCAAGCATCCGCAACTACAACAAAAGTATTGAGGTAAACCTAACCATAGCATGAAACATATGGATCCAAATGAGCCCCTTATGAAGCAACACATAAACTAGGGTTTAAGCTTCTGTCACTCTAGCAAACCATCATCTACTTATTACTTCCCAATGCCTTCCTCTAGGCCCAAATAATGGTGAAGTGTCATGTAGTCGACGTTCACATAACACCACTAGAGGAGAGACAACATACATCTCATCAAAATATCAAGCGAATACCAAATTCACATGACTACTAATAGCAAGACTTCTCCCATGTCCTCGGGAACAAACGTAACTACTCACAAAGCATATTCATGTTCATAATCAGAGGAGTATTAATATGCATAAAGGATCTGAACATATGATCTTCCACCAAATAAACCAACTAGCATCAACTACAAGGAGTAATCAACACTACTAGCAACCTACCGGTACCAATCCCAGACTTGGAGACAAGAATTGGATACAAGAGATGAACTAGGGTTTGAGAGGAGATGGTGCTGGTGAAGATGTTGATGGAGATTACCCTCTCCCGATGAGAGGAGCATTGGTGATGACGATGGCGATGATTTCCCCCTCCCGGAGGGAAGTGTCCCCGGCAGAACAGCTCTGCTGGAGCCCTAGATTGGTTCCGCCAAGGTTCCACCTCGTGGCGGCGAAGTCTCGTCCCAAAAGCTTGCTTACGATTTTTCTTCGAAGGAAAGACTTCATATAGCAGAAGATGCGCACTGGAGGGCCAACAGGGGGCCCATGAGGCAGGGGGGCGCGCCCAGGGGGTAGGGCGCGCCCCGACCCTCGTGGGCAGGTGGTGGCCCCCCTGACGTATTTCTTTTGCTCAGTATTTTTTATTATTTCCAAAAGTAACTTCTGTGGAGTTTCAGGACTTTTGGAGTTGTGCAGAATAGGTCTCTATTTGCTCCTTTTCCAGCCCAGAATTCCAGCTGGCGTCATTCTCCCTCCTTATGTAAACCTTGTAAAATAAGAGAGAATAGGCATAAGTATTGTGACATAACGTGTAATAACAGCCCATAATGCAATAAATATCGATATAAAAGCATGATGCAAAATGGACGTATCAACTCCCCCAAGCTTAGACCTCGCTTGTCCTCAAGCGAAAGCCGATAACGATAAATATGTCCACATGTTTAGAGGTAGAGGTGTTGATAAAATAAAATACGGACATGAGGGCATCATGATTATTCTCACAACAGCAACATATATGGATAATGTCATATGATTTCTTATGCTCAAGTAATAATCTATTCACAATGCAAAGTATGAATCAGAAAATTTATTGAGAACTAATAAACTATAATCTCAGTCATTGAAGCAATTGTAATTTATCATAACATCAGAAAGAGTCTATGTCAGAGCTTTCTAGCAAGTTCACATACTCAACTATCATTTAGTCTTTCATAATTGCTAACACTCACGCAATACTTGTGGTTCTGAGTTTTAATGGGACCACGAGAGAAAGATAGGGGCTTATAGTTTCGCCTCCCAACCTTTTACCTCAAGGGTAATGTCAACAATAATAGTTCATGCTAACCCATATCCAATTAGATATATCTATCAGGATCTTTCCAACACATTGTGCTTGCCAAAGGATAAAATATAAAAAGTAAAGGTGAAGATCACCATGACTCTTGCATAAGGTAGAAGATAATAATAAAAGATAGGCCCTTCGCAGAGGGAAGCAGAGGTTGCCATGCGCTTTCAGGGTTGGATGCACAAAATCTTAATGCGAAAGAACGTCACTTTATATTGCCACTTGTGATATGAACCTTTATTATGCAACGATCGCTTTTATTTCTTCCACATCACAAGATCGTATAAAGCTTATTTCCTCCACACCAATCAATCATACATATTTAGAGAGCAATTTTTATTGCTTGCACAGATGACAACTTACTTGAAGGATCTTACTCAATCCATAGGTAGATATGGTGGACTCTCATGGCAAAACTAGTTTAAGGGTATTTGGAAGCATAAGTAGTATCTCTACTTGGTGCAAAGAATTTGGCTAGCATGAGGGGGAAAGGCAAGATCAACATGTTGGATGATCCATGACAATATACTTTATCTCAAATATAAGAAAACATAACCCATTACATTGTCCTCCTTGTCCAACATCAACTCTTTAGCATGTCATATTTTAATGAGTGCTCCCAATCATAAAATATGTCCAAGATAGTATATTTATATGTGAAACCCATCTTTATTTATTACTTCCTATTAATTGCAATGATGACCAAAGCTATGTTTGTCAACTCCCAACAATTTTTAATCATCATACTCTTTCTATGTGAAGTCATTACTCTTCAAAAGAGCTATATGATCTCTTTATTTCTTTTTCTCTTTTCTTTTATTCACTCAAGATCATGGCAAAATAATCAAGCCCTTGACTCAACACTAATATTTATTATATAGCTCACGGACTCGATTATATAGAGATCATAAAGCAAAACTCAAAACTAGATCATGCCATAAACTTTATTCTACTAGATCAAGATACTACTAATAGGATCGAACTAAGAAAAAAGGTTAAGATAGGAGTGTGATGGTGATACGATACCGGGGCATCTCCCCCAAGCTTGGCAGTTTGCCAAGGGGAGTGCCCATACCCATGTGATTATATCTCCTTTGCTGGTGAGGAAGGTGGCGGAGTTGTTGATGATGAGGGCTTGTCGTCCATCTTCCAACGCATAGACTCACAATCAATGAAGGATGATCGAGTCTCCGGGATCCTCAAATCTGCAGCCAAACTCATCCTTTTGAATCTATATTCATACTCACAGTTTTGGTTTTGCATGTCATAGATTTGGGCTTGAAGGTGCTCGATCTTCTCGTGAAGCTTGAAGATGGTCTCCCCAATGTTGTTGGCATCCAGCTTGTGGTTGTCGGTGAACTCCGCGATCATCATGTGGTTGGAGTTGAGTCCACGTTGCACCATCCCCTGGCACTTGAAAACTTGTTGCTCCATTGCTTCGAGCCTCGTCTCCATGCTTCCGGTCCCCTTCGGTCCCTCAACATCGCAGATGTGCAGCAACCCATCACGCATCTCAATGGTTTGAGGGTGTCGCAGCACCTCCGCGAGGTAAGGGTTGATGACCTTCTCGAAGAACTTGTCCTTGGAGGCACTTGGAGACGTCATGATAATCTAGATTTGTCAGAAAAACAGCTCGAAACAAGAACAGAGGATAATTGCGTGATACGGTGGTCAAAACCTTCGGGAGATTATATAATGAATTTTTACCGACCAAAATACGTAACATGCAAGAAAACGGAGTCCGGAGAGCACACGAGGTGCCCACGAGGTAGGGGGCGCGCCCAGGGGGGTAGGGCACGCCCTCCACCCTCGCGGAGGCCTCGTGACCTTCCCAGACTGCCTCTTATTTTTCTATTTTTCTAAATATTCCAGAACAGAGAAATATTGCCATTATAACTGTTTTGGAGTCGGTTTACTTACCGTACCACATACCTATTCCTTTTTGGAGTCTGAAAAGTTCCGGAAAGTGTCCCTTATGTATTTCTCCGGGGTTACGGTTTCAATAACATTGGTTTCAACATTTATAGGATTACCTGAGATATAATGTTGATTCTTTGACCGTTCACCACATTCGGATTTGTGCCTTCGAAGTCGTTGATTTTTATGGCACCGGAACGATAGACCTCCTCGATAACGTAAGGGCCTTCCCATTTAGGGAGAAGTTTTCCTGCAAAAAATCTTAAAAGAGAGTTGTATAGTAATACATAATCACCTACATTAAACTCACGCTTTGTATTCCTTTGCCATGCCATCTTTTAACTTTTTCTTTAAACAACTTGGCATTTTCATGGGCTTGGGTTCTCCATTCATCAAGTGAGCTAATGTCAAATAACCTCTTCTCACCGGCAAGTTTGAAATCATAATTGAGCTCTTTAATAGCCCAATATGCCTTATGTTCTAGTTCGAGAGGTAAGTGACATGCTTTTCCATAAACCATTTTATACGGAGACATACCCATAGGATTTTTATATGCAGTTCTATATGCCCATAATGCATCATCAAGTTTCTTGGACCAATTCTTTCTAGATCTATTAACAGTCTTTTGCAAAATTAATTTGAGCTCTCTATTACTCAATTCTACTTGACCACCAGACTGCGGGTGATAGGGGGATGCAATTGAAAGTGCGTTATATCGACTAGAGGGGGGGGTGAATAGGCGATTTTTATGAATTCTTCACTGAGGAATTTGCCGGTGAGGAAATTCCTTAGCGAAGACCTACTATGACGGAATAAGTACTCAGAAGTAAGCATAAGAGAATGCGGGCATGGTCATCATGATGAAATGAAGACAATCAAAGAGTACAGGAAGCGTAAACACAGATAGCACAAGATGAAGACAAACAGACTGAAGAAATTGAACTGAGGAAATTGAGAAAGTCTTCAGTCAAAGTCTTCAAAAACATATATGAATTAACAATCAACACGAATGAGGAAATGAGAGGGTTGAGGAAATAGAACCGATAAGGTTGGTGAAGACAATGATTTGGTAGGCCAGTTCAAGCTGCTGTCTCGGTTATACGTCTGGTTGGAGCAATGAGTATTTAAACTCGAGGACACACAGTCCGGACACCCGATCGGCGAGCACGCAGCTCAGGACACCAAGTCCTCACCGTATTCTCCTTGAACTAAGGTCACACAGACCTCGTCCAATCACTCGTGGTAAGTCTTCAGGCGACTTCCAAACCTTCACAGACTTGGACACTCGGCGATCCACAATTCCTCTTGGATGCTCTAGACCATGACGCCTAACCGTCTGGAAGAAGCACAGTCTTCAAAGGTAACAAGCGTCGGATCCACGCAGGATCAATCTCTTGATGATGCTCAATCACTTTGGGTTTGTAGGGGTTTGGTGTTTGGGTTTTTCCTCACTCGATGATTTTCGCTCAAAGTCCTCGGAGGATGGGTTGCTCTCAAATGACAAGTGTCAAGTTTCTCTCGAGCAGCCAACCAGCTAGTGGTTGTAGGTGGCGGCTATTTATAGCCTAGGGAGCAGCCCGACATGATAAGACATAAATGCCCTTCAATGATATGACCGTTAGGTGGATAAGATATTTTGGGACAGGTGGCAAGCCTAAAGATCGGTCGGAAATTTGAATCACAAATTCCTCGGGGCTATCATGTTCCTCCGTAGGCAATCCGCCTTTGGCGAATTCCTAACTCCTCGGTCGAGAACAAATTCCTCGGTGACCGGAAGAACTTCGTCTACATCAAGAAATTGAATGAACTGTATGAGATTTCCAAAGGCTTCACTCGAAGGGATTGGTAGGTGTAGGATTTTGAGTTGAGCATCACATGGAAATTTTTCCTTAGTATTTCCTCGACCCCTTTAACAGTACGGTGTTTCCTATGACTCAAGAAAGAGAAAACGAAACTACGAAAACAAAAGTCTTCACGCTTCATGTTCCTCAAATGAATACCAAGTCTTCAAGGTCACACCAATCTCTTCACTTTCAAAGTCTTCAAAAAGTCTTCAGAATATCAAAGTCTTCAGTCGAAGAACTTCATTTTTAGGGGACGACTTTCACTGTAAATATCAAACTCCTCATAGACTTATAGACCTGTGTACACTCATAAACACATTAGTTTCTTAACCTATAAGTCTTCAATACACCAAAATCACTAAGGGGCACTAGATGCACTTACAATCTCCCCCTTTTTGGTGATTGATGACAATATAGGTTAAGTTTTCAACGGGGATAAACATATCAAGTGTAAATACTGATATTGAGGAATTTGATTGCAAGATATAGAAGAAATCCCCCTGAAGATGTGCATAGTGAGGAATTTGCTTTTGAGGCAATGCACATTTGAAGAGTTGAATCATGGAGATCTCCCCCTATATCTTGTAATTCATACACGCATTTGACATATAATATGAAGAATTTGAAATGCATGATGAAATATGGTGCTTGATGAAATTCAGCATGCATGCAATAACATTAATGAGGAACAGGCATGCAAAATAACGCATCAAGAGTATCAGAGCACAGTACATCAAAAGTATCAAAGCACCATCGGGTTTAAGATTACAACTCGATCCAATAAAAGTTTCAGAAGAACGAGAGTTGTAACTTAACAAAAAAATTGTTGCCCATATAATAGATCCGCTTGAAGACTAACTCAAATTTCTCCCCCTTTGTCATCGAATGACCAAAAGGATCGAAACTGAGGACTAACGCCCCTGAAGAATTTCAAGTTGATGAAGGAGCGCCAGCGTTGTTAGGGTCGAGTTGTTGTAGTGGGGCCTGCCGTAGTGTCGTCAAGTCTTCATTTTCATCGGTGTCTCGTGATGAAGAATAGGAGCTAGCCACCAAGGAAGGAACTTTGACCTTCTTGTATTTCTTCTGGAGGAGGTGCAGACCAGTCAAATTCTTCCTTGAGACCCATTGTCTTCAGTTCTTCCATCTCAGTAGACATTTGAAAGAACAGCCAGTGCGTTTGAATGTTTCATGGAGGTAGTAGTGGTTTTTCTTCACGCATTGTGTGTAGAGGTCATGTTGTGAAGAATTGAACCAAACTGACGCTTGACCCATTTATGATTGCGATCAACCTTCTGATGAAGACTGAGGAGTAACTTACGATCAGTCATCACCCTGGGTCCTGTGGCTTGAGGACTTTGCTTGGCTGAGGTATTTGCGGCAGAGTCATGTGTGGCGAAGTCATCATTGGTGGAGTAGGATGCAGCTCACAAACTGGCCCATCCAATGGACGAGTGCCTTCATCGATCACAGCAGTTGCCTTGCCCTTGTCATCAGTTGAGGTAAATGTTCGTTTGAGGACTTCAATCGGGGCAAGTAGCTGCAGTGGTTCAAAGTATCAGCCTTGTAATTGAGTGAAGACCTTTTCCTGATGAATCTCATTATCCAAGGCGCATGGCTTCAGCTCAAATGGTGACATAGCAATGTTTGCCAGAGTCCTCATGAAGAAATCATGGAAGTTGACGGGAACGCCATGAATGATATTGAAAAGCATATTCTTCATGATGCCAACGACTTCTTCATCATTTGAGTCGTGGCCTTTGATAGGACTCATTGTCTTCGTCAGAATCCGATAGACAATCCGAGGCACATACAATAATTCCTTGACGAGGAATGTGGTTCTTGGGGCCTGCCGTGGCTTCAAAGGCTTCATCAACACTTGCATATAGTGATTTGAAAGCTTCGGGTTCGTTGTAGATACAACGAGCACCATCAAGTGGAGGATCGAGTGGTAGGGCACGAAGCAATTCGATTCTTTGGTGCCTTGTAGTGAGTATTTTCGGACATCCAGTCTAACACCCATGAGTTCATGTCTTGAGCGTCTCCGGTGATGTGCAGCGTTGCATAGAATTGAAGTATGAGTTCTTCATTCCAATCCACGAGATGTCGGTCAGAAATTCAAGTCCTGCATCATGAAGAACACCGAGGACTGCTCAAAGCTGGCAGAGACTCCATGTCCACATGAGGAATATGTGCATGATCGAAGACTTTGTCTTTGTTGAAGAGCAGCGAGGAATAGAAATTGGCTTGACCGGCAGTCGAAACGCCTCTTCCTTATGTGAGCGTAATCATAAGGATTGTAATCGATGAAGAATATATGCTCATTTGAAGAAATCTTCAGCCTTGAACTTTTGCTTTGTTGAGAAGGGATTCTTTGGCTTTGGCGGTGGAGTGTCGATGAGTTGCATCACGACCTCTGGAATCGCAATGTCGAGTTCTTGGTGAGGAATTTCTTGTTCCTCTCTGAGTGCGATCTGAGGATCGGCCAGCGGAGTTCATCGGCGCTAGTGGCTGGAATTTCTTCATGGACGGATGAAGTGGGATGAGTTTCTTGAGCCCATTTGAACTGTTGGAGCAGGGACCGAGGAATCTGTTGGATTGGGGTGAAGAGTGGAGAATTTGGATCTTGACTTTCCCAAAAGTCATCGTTCATCAACGGGCGTTGTGCTTCCAATATCCACATCTTCTTCAATTACCTCAACACCGGCCTCTTCACCGTGAACTAAGGCATAGGCGAGGAAATGATTGGGGTTGAAGGGATTGCTTCCACTTCAATTTCTTCATCAATCTGCTCTGACGAAGCAAATGTAATGATTTTCTTCATCGACACGCTTGGGATCACATAATCTTCATCAAAAGGAACAAGGTCCTTTGATGGAATTGAGGAAATTGGAACAGCATCAATAGGATTTTCAAAAGAGCTGGTCATTGGCTTCATTTTCTTCGCGGTAGAAGAATTTGGCCTTGGTGATGCTTTCCGTTTCTTCACCGCAGCTCGTTTACTGCGGTAGTGGTTTTCTTCACATCGAGGCGATGGAAGAATTGGAGTTGGTGTTGGCGCAGGAGGAGCCGAGGAATCTGGTTGATTTTCCTCGGTGCAAGCGATCACGATTACTGACTTGTTCGATTTCTTGAGCGCACCACTAGTGGATGCCACAGCAATTTCTTCGGTGGTGGAATGGGATCATCAGCCACTGGAACTAGCATTGTCTTCAAAGCACTGAACTTCATCGGTGGTCTTGGCATGTTCTTCGATCTGGGTGAGGCTCCACTGAGGAATTTCTTGTTGCGTTGGGGCAGCAACATTGGTGAATTTCTTTGTCGAGGTTGTGAATCGACTTTGGCTCCTTGCCAATCAGCATAATAGGAGTCAAATTTGTCGGCTGAGGGCTTTGATGTCACTGCATCTTGATAAGTTCTTCATTGTCATCTTGACAACATTTTTCTTCAGCAGTTTCTCCTTTACATCATGCGATTTCTTGATCTCTCTGGCCGTATCAAATTCCATTCTCCTCTTGGATGAAATGAGTCGACATGTGACTTTGGCCAGTGTCAACTTGAAGTCGAGCATAGGAGTGTTTGGGTCCTTGTGCGGAGATCAATGTAGTCTAGGATCGCTCTTGGATCCAACAGTAGTGGCACAGGTGTGCCTTTGGCTCTAGCGGCCCTTTCTTGTCGGTCTCTGATGATTTCCGTAAGTTCATCATCATCAGCCTCATCATCTTCAGGTGGCTCTTGGAAGGCGACCTGTTTCTTCTTGGGACTTGGCCGAGGACCTCGTCCAGTTGTGGCCTTAGTCTTCAGAGTCGGGCGGATGAAGAATTTGGTGCAGCTGAGGAACTTGCTGAAACACCAGAGGCAATGGAGATGCCTGCAGTCCTTTGACACGTGGCCAGATGCACATGTGTTGAGGGCTTTGTCGGAACTGCTGAGGATTTTGTAGGAGCAGTTGAGGACTTGGGAGGAGCGGGAGCAGCATGAGGAATTGGCCGTGAGGGCACAGTTGAGGAACTTGGCCGTGAGGGCACTGTAGGTGAAGCACTTGGCTTGTGTGCGGGCTTCTTTGCCATAGATTTTCTTGGCTTGACAGAGGCCTCGATGGCAACGATGGCAGAGTCCTCATTAAATTTCCTCACTGCCTCGTTGGCTTGTCTTGCCAATTTGGCTTGGCGCTTGGCCCATTCTTCAGAAAGTCCTCACCACGCTTGATCTTTGGTGGAGTCAGCTTCTTGGCCAGGTGCCAATGGAGCTCTTGGGCATGGAGGATTGAGTGCGAATTTCTTCATGTACTTTGGAGTTACATATCTGTACTCCCTCCATTCCCTTGCCCATCTCCGTTCAATCCTTTGAATGCACCTTGCGCTGATTTTTGTTTTGTTTGCCGAACTCGGCTTCATCAGGTGTGCAATAATCAGCATATATTTCCTCAGGGATTTCAAACGCAGTCATGACCTCAGGCCTCTTTCCTCCTTTCTGTGGCTTCTTTCCTTTCCGCCATATTCTTGGTGAGGAATTTGAACAAACGAATTCTCTGAAGAAGTATGCAACTTTTCTTCAAGGAACGCTGCAAATGAGTTAAGTTGATGAGAACCTAGTGATTCAGCAGCGGACATGAGTACCTATGAACAGAGTATAGTTGCGAGGAATTTGGAGAGGTCATATGCGTTCTCAGAAGGTTTTTCAAAAAGAACTAGTTTGAGGAATTTGACCAGATGAGCCTTGAAGAATTTCACTAAGCGATCTTTGTCATAGGTTCCAGAGTTGTATAGATCGAGGATCCACACAATTGAGGAATCTTGAAGAGAATCATTGCTTAGAGAAACGAATCAAGAGCATATTTTGTTTGAGATGTTCATATGTGTGAAGATTTGAAGAATAAACACCTTTGAAGATTTTCAGGAAGGTTTGAGAATCAAAGCGAGTAATAAAAGTAACTTTTAATTACCCGAAGTGAAGAACACGACGAACTGAGAAGTGTAGATTAGAAGTTCGATTCAGATCTCCCACGCCCTAACTTGGCGGAGGAAGACAGCTACTGGCGGGCGGAGTGAAGATTTCAGCGGTCGGCGAGTACGACGGCGACGAGGTCGAGGCAGTGAAGCTCTTCCTCACCGGCGACGATGGAGTAGCGGCGACGCTAGGGTTTGAGAAGCTCGAGCGAGAGAGAGAGGTCGAGCGGAGTAAAGTAAGTGAGGAAGGGAGAGGGGTATTTATAGCCATGGTGAAAAACCGTTCGCCCGGAGATTTGGGACGAACGTGCCCCTGACCCTTCTCATTCGCTTGACATGTGTCACCCACGTACTTAAAAATGGAGATCGTGTTAGGTCGTGGGTGAATAGATAAATCCATCGTGGGATGCGGAACGGTTTGAGCGGCAAAACCGAAAGTTTGGATAAGATCAGTTTTAAAGTTCCGTTCGCAATTTCTTCAGCTGACAAGGACACAGTGAAGATTTTGAGCGAGTTTCAATTAGAACGCACATGAAGAATTTGTGAATAGATTGGGTTGAGTATAGCATAGAGGGGACGGGACCTATCACATTCACTTAGCAGAAAAAGCGACTTGAAGAAATAGCCATAAGTGAATGTTGTAGAGGACATAAACCCATATATATATATATATAGCTAATGAAGAAAAACGACGGAAACAGTAAAGATTTTGAAAAGTTGAAGAATTAAAAAAAAACTGAAGAATTTCAAAAACTGAGGAAAAACTCAAATTGAAGATTTTCAACTTTGGTGGTGGTGTGACCCATCGTATAAGAATGATGATTTCAAACACCGCGTGCAACTGTCGTAGGGTTCTGAGAATCAAATTCTTCATTAATTTCTTCACACTTAGATTTTTATTCTTCATGGATTGAAGAAAAACGTTTATTCATGTGTTGCACATCTAAGTCATCAATTTTGCATAAGTATCAGGATGTGTGTCCTTTTCAAAGAACATTCGAAGGTTCTAAGATATTTAGCTCACACCGCAACTTGCTAAATCTCTTTTCATCCAAGGGCTTAGTGAAGATATCGGCTAGCTGTTCTTCAGTCTTCAGATGCTCGATGGAGATGTCGCCCTTCAACACATGATCACGAAGAAAATGATGGCGAATCTGAATGTGCTTTGCCTTCGAGTGCTGAACTGGGTTGTGAGCAATCTTGATGGCACTCTCATTGTCACAGTAGAGAGGCACATTCTTCACGTTGATGCCGTAGTCCTTGAGAGTTTGCTTCATCCACAGCAATTGAGCACAACATGAGCCAGCAACAATGTATTCAGCTTCCGCAGTAGACAGTGATACACAATTCTATTTCTTCAAGGACCAACAGACCAAAGATCGTCTGAGGAAATGACAAGTACCAGATGTTCACTTGCGGTCCACACGATCACCAACATAGTCAGAGTCAGAATATCCAATGATATCAAAAGTAGAGCCCTTGGGGTACCATAATCCTAGTGTTGGTGTGTGAGCTAGATATCGAAGAATATGCTTCACAGCCTTATGGTGTGATTTCTTCGGTGTAGCTTGAAATCGGGCACACATGCAAACACTAAGCATTATATCTGGCCTAGATGCACATAAGTACAATAGAGAACCAATCATGGAGCGGTATACCTTGTGATCGAAGTCAATACCATTTTCATCGATTGCATAGATGGCCATTTGTGGGCATAGGAATTTTGACGCCTTTACAATCTTGCATGCCGAATTTCTTCAGGACATCTTTGAGGTATTTCTCCCGAGATATGAATATGCCATTGTGTTGTTGACGAATTTGAAGACCTAAGAAGAATTTCAACTCTCCCATCATAGACATTTGATATTCTTCACTCATCATATAGGCAAATTCATCACTATAACGTTGGTCAAGACAGCCAAAGATAATATCATCAACATATATTTGGCACACAAACAGTTCACCATCATATGATTTAGTAAAGAGAGTAGGGTCGAGTGAACTGGTGTGAAGCCATTCTTCACGAAGAATTCCTTCAATGTATCATACCACGCCTGGGGGCTTGTTTGAGACCATAGAGGGCCTTGTTGAGTCTCAAGACTTTGTCGAGATTCTTTGGATCTTCAAAACACAGGGGTTGAGCAACATATACTTCTTCCTCAAGCTTACCATGGAGGAATGCACTTTTCACATCCATTGGATATAAAGTGATATTGTGATGGTTAGCATAGGCCAGTAATATGCGAATAGACTCAAGTCTAGAAACAGTTGCAAAAGTTTCATCGAAATCAATTCCTTCAACCTGTGTGTAGCCTTGAGCTACAAGTCGTGCCTTATTCCTCACCACAAGGCCATTTTCATCTTGCTTGTTGCGATAGATCCACTTTGTGCCAATGATATTATGCTTGCGAGGATCTGGACGTTTGACCAGTTCCCGAACATTGTTGAGCTCGAACTGATGTAATTCTCCTTGCATGGCCTGAATCCACTCGGGCTCGTAAATGCTTCATCTACCTTAGTGGGCTCTGTGATAGAGACAAAAGCATAGTGCCCACAAAATTTAGATAAATGTGAAGCTTTTGAGCGTGTGAGAGGACCTGGCGCTTCAATGTCATCGATGATCTTGTCAACTTGCACTTCTTTTTGCAACGCGAGGATGAGCTGGTTGTCGTCGAGGAATTTGATCATTTTCCTCAGCACCATTGTCTTGACATTATCTTCAGTGCATCAGCTCGGCGTTCTTGGCGTATAGGAATGAATTCTTCAACAGATTCTTCAAAGAGGGAATGACATCCTCGGTTGCCTTGAACTTGATAGATTCCTCGGTGCTTTGGTTCATCTAACACAGAAGGTAGGTGCTCTCTTTGCGAGCCATTAGTTTCATCGAACCACACATCTGATATCAACAATCTTGTGAAGAGTGATGTTGAAGACTACAGAGGTGTGCGAGTCCTTTCCGTAACCAAGCATAAAACCTTCATGTGCTTTCGATGCAAATTTATAACTGTGATGAGGATCTCTAATCCAGCATTTAGCACCGAAGACTTTGAAATAACTCACATCGGGTTTCTTGTCAGTGAGGAGTTCATAGGCAGTCTTCTTGAAGAATTTGTGAAGATATACTCTGTTGATGATGTGGCACGGGATATCAATTGCATCAATCCAAAACGACTAGGCGTTTTGTATTCATCAAGCATAGTGCGAGCCGTCTCAACAAGAGTTCTGTTAAATGCGCTCCACGATGCCATTTTGCCGAGGAGTATAGGGAGCGGATAACTCATGAGTAATACCAAGTTCATCAAGATAGGCATCAAGACCGAATTCTTGAACTCAGTTCCATTGTCACTCTGATGTGTCTGATCTTCACACCAAAGTTAGTTGAAGCCCTCGAGGAAAATCGTTTGAAGACTTCCTGCACTTCATTTTTGTAAGTAACAATTTGTACCCATGTGTAACGAGAGTAATCATCAACAATAACAAAGCCATATAGAGATGCATCATTAGTGATCTTTGAGTAATGATTAGGACCAAAGAGGTCCATGTGAAGCAATTCAAGGGACGAGTAGTGGTCATGATAGTCTTATTTGGATGCTTGGCCTTGGTCATTTTTCCAGCTTCACAAGCTCCACACAAGTTATCCTTGAGGAATTTGACATTCTCAATGCCAATGACATGCTTCTTCTTTGCAAGCGTGTGCAAATTCCTCATGCCTGCGTGACCAAGTCGCCAATGCCATAGCCAGCCTTCTGAAGCTTTTGAAAGTAGACACACGGCTGTTGTGGTCCTGTAGAGAAATCAACAATATACAAGTCTCCCTCCTAAAGCCTTCGAAGACTTTGGAATTGTCAGCTTCCATAATCACAACACAACGATACTTGCCAAAGATAACAACCATATCAAGATCACAAAGCATTGAGACTGACATGAGGTTGTATCCTAAGGACTCAACAAGCATGACTTTGTCCATGTGTATGTCCTTAGAGATCGCAACCTTACCAAGACCCAATACGACTTTTTCCTTTGTCGGCAAAGATGATATGCTTTGATGTGACGGTGATAAGGGAGCATCCATCAATAGATTCTTGTCACCGGTCATGTGATTTGTACATCCACTATCAAGAACCCACTCGGTGGCTTTGGGTTGATCATCCTGCAGATGAATTAGTGCAACTTACGATCTCATATACTTCATCAGTGAAGAATATGATATCAAGTTCATCAGATGAATTTCATCAGGCAGTATAACAGATAACTAGTATGAGGACGTGTGAAATGAAAGTTCATTTCATCATGATTAGCCTGCTTCCTTTCAGGCATTTTTGTCAGGCCCCCAGCAAATTCTTCAGACGTTTAATGCACGTCTGGAGACCTGACCCTGCAGAAGAGGTTAGTTCTTTTTCTTCACCACCTACATCTGAAGGGGTGGCAAAGAGTTCATCACTCTGCGAGCACCACATGAGAATGGTGGCATAGAGGCCAATCCATTTCGTTTCACATAAGACGGGTTAGGGTAAGCATATGAATAAGCAGAGAAATTCTTCGAGGACTTATGAACATATTGGTTTGAATAATAATGCACATATTCATAGCCCTTAGCTCTACCCTGCGAAACAGAGTTGTTAGCACGATGATAATCATATGAGGACTTTGATCCTTTTTAGGAATTTGATCCACGTGAGGAATTTGGTCCGTATGAGGACTTGGATCCATATGAAGAATTTGGTCCATATGAAGAGTTTGATCTGGGGTTCCTATTCTTCACGTGTGGTGTCATGAGGACATTCACTTGAAGACTTTCAAGGCACTTCTTGGGAACCCAGATTTTCTTCATAGGGGAACCGTTCCTGCAATTAGTGCCAACATATCTAGCAAATACTTCACCATTCTGATTTTTGAACAGTTTATAGTTGGAGTCAAATGACTCATCAGAAGAATGAGGAGATTCACATGTAAAGCCAGATAAGTTAGATGGATCAACTGGAGGTCCCTTTGCTGCAACCCATGAGGTTTTGGGATACTGCTCAGGCTTCCAATATGTTCCATCAGCATTGAGTTTCCTCTCAAAGGCAATACCCTCTTTCCTAGGGTTCCTGTTGAGGATCTGCTTTTTAAGCACATCACAAAGAGTCTGATGCCCTTTGAGGCTTTTGTACATGCCTGTCATGTACAATTCCTTCAGCCCTGCATCGTCAGTGATACTAGCAATGTCCTCAGATGAGGAATTAGTGATAGCAAAGGCAGGTGAAGAATTTGTAACAGTTGAAGCATTTGAACATTCAGGTGAAGAATTAGCAGATTCACGTTCAATGCACTTTAAGCATGTAGGAACAAATTCTTCACGAGAAGCGCTGATTTGTTGAGCAAGTAATGAATCGCGCTCCTTCGAAGATCTTCATAACTCACTCTTAGCTTCTCAAGATCTTGCTTTCTTTGAAGAAATTCATAAGAAAGTTTCTCATGATCGAGACAAGAGAGTGTTATGATGACCTTGAAGGCTGTCAAACCTAGACTCAAGTCTCTAAAGATTTTCATCGGGGCTTTAGTCGATCCATTTCTTCACCTAACATATCATCACTCTTATCTAGCATGTTTTGAACCTTTTCAAAAGCCCTTTGTTGTTTTACTGACAATCTTAGCAAGTTTTGAGTAATGGGCTTTAGATCTTCATCAGATTCATTTTCACTAGATTCAGAGGAGGTATATTTGAGTACCTTGGCACCCTTTGCCATGAAGCAATAGGTGGGAGCGTAGTCATCACTATCCTCATCAGCTTTGTTGGTGAGGTCATTTTCTTCAGAGTTGAAGATGGACTTCTTGTGAAAGCGATGGCGAGAGCTAGACTCGCCACACCGGACTCAGATTCTTCCGATGCCTCCTCTTCCTCATGTTCCTCGATTCAGCTTCAGAGTCCATTTCCTTGCCAATGAATGCCCGAGCCTTCTTGGAGCTGCTTTTCTTGTGAGAAGAGGGCTTTGATGATTTTGATGATGAAGATTTCGACGATTTCTTCTTCTTCTTAGCGTCATCAGAACTGTAATCCTTGTATTTCTTCTTCTTTAATTCCTTTTCCCACTGAGGACAATCTTGAATGTAGTGACCAGGTTTCTTGCATTTGTGGCAAAGTCTTCTCTTATAGTCCTTTGGATGAGGAATCACCGCTTCTTGAGAATTTTCCAAAGCGACCACGTCTTGAGAACTTCTGGAATTTCTTCACGAGTAGTGCTAGCTCTGGCTTAATTCTTCAGATCTCCAAGGCTACTACCAGAGTCTTCACACTCGATTCGCATACGCCCTTGGCCTTGAGGCACGTTTTTCCATAGCTAGAACCATAGAGATCTCTCTTTCAAAGAAGTGGAACTCATGAGTATTTAGCCTCTCCGGGATATCATTTGGATCAAGTGACTTGTAGTCAAGACGCTCTTGTATCATCGGTGCGGAGTATCAAATGAGGAATCAAGCGATCTCAACAATTTCTTCACCACCTCATGGTCGGTGATGTCGATTGGCACCAAGCGCTTGAAGCTCATTTGAGATGTCAGTGAGGCGATCGAAGGTTTGTTGAACATTTTCATTGTCGAGTCTTTTGAAGCGTTTGAAGAGATTGCGAAGAACATCAACTCGAGAGTCACGCTGAGCTTGGCAGTTTCCAAAGCACTCACTCTTCCATATTGTCCTTTGCTCAGATGGCCACATATGATATTCTTCGCTTGAGAATCGAGTTGCTTGAATATCTTCACATCGGCAGAATTCAGAGAAGGTGTGACTGAGGGAACACCATTTTCCACAACATACCAGAGATCCTTGTCAATTACCTCAAGATGCATTCGCATCTTGTTCTTCCAGTAGGGGTAGTCCGTCCCATCAAAGGTAGGACACCCTGCTGAGACCTTGATCATACCTGCGGTTGACATAACTAAAACTCCAGGTGGTTAAACCAAAATCACACAGAACAAGGGAGTACCTTGCTCTGATACCAATTGAAAGTGCGTTATATCGACTAGAGGGGGTGACTAGGCGATTTTATGAATTCTTCAACGAGGAATTTGCGGTGAGGAAATTCCTTAGCGAAGAACTACTTGCAGCGGAATAAGTACTCAGAAGTAAGCATAAGAGAATGCGGGCATGGTCATCATGATGAAATGAAGACAATCAAAGAGTACAGAAAGCGTAAACACAGGATAGCACAAGATGAAGACAAACAGACTGAAGAAATTGAACTGAGGAAATTGGGAAAGTCTTCAGTCAAAGTCTTCAAACATAGATATGAATGAACACTCAACACAGTAATGCGGAAATGAGAGTGATGTAGGGCGGACCCCTACGTGGGCGATCTTTCACGTTGGAGCGGATCCTACGGGGAATCATGAAGAACACGCGGCAGAACAAGGGGGAAACACGGAGGAAACGAGGGAGAAATCACTAAACCGACAAGGGATCAATCACACAAATGCTAGATCATCGATCACATAGAGTGGCACAAGATTCAAGGTCAACAAAGGTAAGATACAAAAGGTAACCGTTCTTCTCCGTGAGGAGGCCTTGAGGGGTCCACCCTAGAAGGGGTCTTGAATCCGCTTGGGGATCTTCTCCGGAGAGGTCCTGATCTCGGTGGAGAAGTAGCCAAGTGGATGAGCAAAGGCTCTCACACAAGAATATGAGCTAATCCAATGCTAACCCTAGAAAGGATGAGGGGAGGGTCTATTTATAGTCTAGGACCTCCAAGGGGTAAGTTGGGGGTGAAACGGGTACATGGGCCTCGGCCAAACGCTACCTACAGGCGAGGCGGTAGTACTGTTCTTGAGGCGGTAGTACCGCTTTCAGTGATAGTACCGCTTGGGCGGTAGTACCGCTCTGACGCCGTTCGATTCCACGAGTGTGTCGGGTTTTGCGGAAGTAGGCCGGATGGAGAGCGGTAGTACCTCTTGGCTCGGCTCAGCGGTAGTACCGCTTGGCTTGAGCGGTAGTACCGCTCCCTCTGGACTCTGCAGCTCCTCCTCTTGCTCTTGGTGTCCATCTTGGGTTATAGCTTCTCCTAGGTTGGTTCCTCGGTACCTAAGCATGCACAACATTCCGGATTGAGGTAGTAGCCATGTCTCGAGAGGGTCATATGATATTTCACTAAGGAGAGAAGTCACCTCGGTCTCAAGATCTCGAGCTCGTGCTCTAGTCATGGGTCCTCTTGGCTCTTGATGAGACGGTTGTGGATGCATGGGGATGATCGTGGGATGCTCCGCATCATCTCCCCTTGGGAGAGATCCGACCTCGGATCAAAAGCTTCATCTCCATGGAAAGGTGCGAGGTCCTTGGCGTTGCAGCTGTCGCTCACGTTGTACTTGTCGCGAGGTATGTCGATCTTGTAAGCGTTGTCGTTGTAGCGTGCTAGTACCTTGAAAGGTCCATCGGCTCGAGGGAGAAGTTTGGACTTGCGTTCTTTGGGGAAGCGGTCCTTGCGAAGGTGTAGCCACACTAGATCACCAATGTTGAAGACGATGGGTTGCTTTTTGGCGTTGAGCTTGTTTGCTTGGCGTCGTACTTGGCGCTCGATGGTGTGCCTTGTATCTTCGTGCATCTTCTTGATGTAGCTTGCTCGTTCACTTGCATCCATGTTGGTGCGCTCTTGGAGAGGAAGTGGTAGAATGTCCAATGGGGACAACGGGTTGAAACCGTGAAGCGACCTCGAAGGGGACTTGCCGGTAGTTGAATGTCTTGCACGATTGTAGGCGTACTCGGCGATGGGTAGACATGCTTCCCACTCCTTGATGTTCTTCTTGATGAAGACACGAAGTAGAGTGGATAGTGTGCGGTTCGTCACCTCCGTTTGGCCGTCGGTTTGAGGATGGTATGCCGAGGAGAACAAGAGCTTGATTCCGAGCTTGGCACATAGGGTCTTCCAAAAGTAACTCAAGAACTTGACGTCACGATCGGAGACGATTGTCTTTGATGCAGCGTGGAGTCGCAAGATTTCCCTACAAAAGAGATTTGCAGCGTGTGAAGCATCGTCTATCTTGTTGCAAGGAATGAAATGTGCCATTTTAGAAAATCTATCCACAACAACAAAGACGGAATCCTTGCCATTTTGAGTCCTAGGCAAACCAAGTACAAAATCCATACTAATGTCTTCCCATGGTTGATATGGAATAGGAAGAGGCATGTAAAGACCATGAGATTGAGCTTTTGACTTAGCTTTGCGACATGTGTAGCATCGGTTGGTGAAGCGTGAGACGTCGCGGAACATCTTGGGCCAAAAGTAATTGTTGGAGAGTGCGGCGAATGTCTTGTCGCGTCCAAAGTGCCCCATGAGGCCGCCTCCATGAGCCTCTTGCAAAAGGAGCAAACGAAGAGAAGACTCGGGAATGCAAAGTTTGTTAGTTCTCATAAGGTAACCATCCTTGATGTAATATTGTTCCCAAGACGTATGCGTCAAGCACTTAGCATAAGGAGAAGCAAAAGATGGATCATGCTCATACAAGTCTTTTATATGCTCAACACCAATAACATTCAACTCAAGTTGAGTGACAAGCATGCATATGCGTGAAAGCGCGTCGGCAACTACATTTTCTTTACCCTTAATGTACTTGATCACATAAGGAAAAGATTCAATGAATTCACTCCATTTGGCATGACGCTTGTTCAATTTAGTTTGACCTTTGAGGTACTTAAGCGTTTCATGATCGGTATGGATGACAAACTCATGAGGTCTAAGGTAATGTTCCCAAACATGTAGCACACGCACTAAAGCATACAATTCTTTGTCATAGATGGGATAATTAAGTTGAGCACGGAGAGTTTTTCACTAAAATAAGCAATGGCTCGTTTTTCTTGCATCAAAACTCCGCCAATTCCGGTACCACTTGCATCACAATGAACCTCAAAAGTTTTGTCAAAGTTGGGCAAAGCAAGAATCGGAGCATGAGTAAGTGAGCTCATCAAAAGCGGTTGATTGCAACGTTCCCCAAACAAAGGGGGTATTCTTCTTGCTCAAAGCATGCAAAGGAGCGGCAATTGTGCTAAAATCTTTCACAAAGCGACGATAGAAACCCGCAAGACCAAGAAAACTTCGCACTTGTTGCAAATTTGTGGGTTGGGGCCAAGTTTTAATTGCTTCAATTTTAGATTCATCAACATGGACACCCTTTGAGGAAACTACAAAACCCAAGAAAACCACTTTGTCAACTCCAAAAGTGCATTTTTCAAGTTTGCATAAAGGCTTTCCGTGCGAAGAGTTTGCAACACAGATTTTACATGATTGATGTGCTCTTTCATGGTTTTGCTAAACACAAGAATATCATCAAAATAAACCACAACAAAGACTCCAATATAAGGAATGAAGCACATGATGCATAAGGCGCACAAAAGTACCGGAGCTTCGAAAGACCCATAGGCATCACTAACCATTCATATAATCCAAATTTGGTTTTGAAAGCAGTTTTCCATTCATCACCCTCTTGTATGCGTATTTGATAATAGCCACTTTTAAGATCAATTTTTGAGAAAAGTTGGCTCCACTAAGTTCATCAAGCATATCATCTAAGCGAGGGATGGGATGCCTATATCGAGCGGTGATAGCATTGATAGGTCTACAATCGGAACACAAGCGGAAACTTCCATCGGGCTTAGGCACAAGAATAACGGAACGGCACAAGGGCTTAAGCTTTCACGTACATGACCGTTGTCGATGAATTGTTGTACTTGCCGTTGAATTTCCTTGGTTTCTTCCGGATTGACTCGGTATGGAGCTTTGTTTGGTAGAGGTGCTCGGGGATGAGGTCAATTCGATGCTCAATCCCTCGAAGAGGAGGTAGACCGGAGGTAGCTCATCGGGAAAAACATCTTGAAATTCCTGCAAAGAGATTGAAACACCAAAGGTAGTTCGTGAATGGTGTTAGTTTTGGTTCTCCATCCTTGCACACAAGGACAAAGTGCATCACACTCGATGGGTTCTCACACACTTCTCTCATCTCACTTTTGGTGGCAAATAGAATGAGGTTTTTCTCTCTAGGCGAAGAGTCGCTCAAATTTGGCTTGTGGCTCTCACTCACTTTTGGGTGGATCACTTTCTCACTCTTGTCTCTATGAGGAGTGGTTTGTTTGTCGGCTATCACTTGACTAGGAGACATAGGTCGTAGCACATATTCTTTCCCTTTCATCTTGAAGCTATAGTGATTGGTACGCCCATTGTGTATGACACCACGGTCGAATTGCCATGGTCGACCAAGAAGTAGGTGACAAGCGGTCATTGGGACCACATCACACTCCAAAGTGTCTTCGTATGCACCAATTTTGAAAGAGACTAGGACCGTATGCTCAACTCGTATAGTGCCTGGAATCATTTAGCCATTGCACCTTGTAAGGATGCGGGTGCTTCCTTTTGCCAATTGGAGCTTGGAGCATAGTTCTTCACTTGCCAAGTTGTGGCAACTACCTCCATCGATGATGACCTTGACGGACCGTCCATTGATGCGGCTTTTGTGTGAAAGATGTGGCATCGTTGGTCTTCTTCTTGTTGATGTTGGAGAGTCAAGACCTTGGAGACAACGAGGCGGGGCTCGGATCCTCGTCACAAAAGACTTGATCATCTTCATCTTCATTCACTTGCGGTGCATGGCCACTTGCTCAAGGGCTTCCATTTCCTCTTCACTCATAGAGTCATATGTGCCATCGTCGTTGAGGATCATGGTTCGCTTGTTGGTGCATTCGTATGACTTGTGGCCTCGTCGCATAAGTGAAACACTTGAAGGAGCTTGTTTTGATGGTGTCATCGGTCGGAGTAGAGGATGAAGCACGCGGCTTAAGGTTGCTTGAAGTAGGAGGAGGACGACTTGAACTTGTCGATGTCTTCTTGTAACTTGACTTGTCGTCGTTTCTTGAAGGAAGCTTGGTTGGTGTAGATGTTGGAGGAGTCGTTGAAGCTTGGTTGTTGGAGAAGCCGTGGGTCTTGGATGAGTACTTGGCGTGCCAGAAGTCATCTTGCACTTGGCGTTCCGCCTTTGTAGCTTGATGCACAAGCTCGATTGAGGGATGAGTATGGTTGGAAGTCGGCGATCTTCTTGATGGGATGATTGAGTCCATTCAAGAAAGCGTGCCATAGTTTGCTCATCATCTTCCTTGACATTGGCTCGAATCATGGCTATCTCCATTTCCTTGTAGTATTCTTCAACACTCTTTGTTCCTTGCTTGAGTAGTTGGAGTTTCTTGAAGAGGTCGCGGTTGTAGTAGGTTGGCACAAAGCGTGCTCGCATGACATCCTTCATTCGAGCCCAAGTGGTGATTGGAGGTTCACCTCTTGCTTGTCGTCTCTCAATGATTTGTTCCCACCATATGAGCACATAGTCTTGGAACTCAAGAGATGCCATAGCGATTTTCTTCGCTTACTCGTAGTTGTGCAACCGAAGATTTTGTCAACCTTCAATGCCCATGAGAGGTACTCTTGAGGTCATTGCTTCCATTGAACTTGGGCATGGTGAATTTTAGCTTGCCGTAGCGTTGCTCTTCATTGTGTTGTTGGCGATGTTGATGATGACGTCCTTGACATGGATTGTAATCGTCGTCATGTTGTTCTTGGAGTGGAGGAAGACCATGATTAACTTGTCCTTGTTGTACTTGAGGTTGGGGTGGAGCTTGACGAGTTTGTGGAGGGGCTTGAGGAACTTGACGTTGCAACCGTGATTGGTAGTTCCTCTCTTGGATTTCTTCTCGAAGGGCTTCTTCTTGATTGCGCCGTTCGCGATTGCGGTTGGCGAAGGCTCTACTTGATTCTTGAAGGGCACGTTGCGCTTCAAGAGCTTGCGCTTCTCGTTGTTGTTGTTGATGACGTTGAGCCTCGGCGTCTTGTTGCTCTTGGTGTAGACGGGCTCGTTCTTCTTCTTGGCGTCGTAGTCTTTGTCGTTCTTGAGCTTGGGCGAAAGCGACTTGGTTTGATTGAGGTCGAGGGACTTGCTCATCAACTCGTTCTTGGGAATGCTTGTCATGTAGCGGGTTGCGAGCTGCATGACGGTCTTGACGCGCGGCTCGTCGAAGAGTGTTCGATGACGGTGTACTTGAGTCGTAGAAGGAGTCGTCGGAGTGTCGGTTCGAGCGGCTCCGTCTTGAGGATGAAGAAGTGGAATGATGCCGGTTTCGCATCAAGGTGCGTATCTCGTCCATTCTTGCATCATTCTCTTCCTTGTGGGCCTCGAACTTGTTGTCGAAGTAGTCTCTTATGCGTTGCTCGGAGAGTCGCAAGTCGGTGGCGAGGTTGTCGATCTGATCGCTCATTGCTTGTTGTTCTTGGTGCAACGCTTCGTTGTGCACCAAAGAGGTGGCTCTTGGTGACGTATGAAGACATGTCGTCGTCTTTCTCGATGAAGAGTGGGTTGGTAGAAGAACTTGGCCTATCCATCATTCCAAACAAGATGTGAGTGGTAGAGCGGAAAAGAACTTATACCAATGTACCTTTGACCGATGTTGAAAATGAATCAAGTTCACTCAAATGCGGACAATGAAATAGCACTCTTGGTACCGATTCTTGTCGGTTCTCACACCTACACAAATAAAAGCTTATGGTGGAGCTCGGTTAGGATGGTGACACAAAATTTGATGCAATTGTAAGTGAGACTCAATAAAGTTGAAAAGATTAGCAAATTCGCAAATGTAACAAGTAGACCAAGCAAGTAGTGGTACACGGAAACACACACGCAAATAGATAAGTGGGATTGTGCAAACCAAAAGTGAGCCAAAATGTGGAAACCACGAGAATGCTCTTGTTGCACAATACTAGAGAGACGCTTAGCACGATTGCACAAAAGGCGGATACTGCGAACTTGTGCACAACCTACTAGGCAAAAATGCAACGATCTCTATCCCAAGTATGCTATATGTATGTTGTTTAGGTGCTATGATCCAAGATGATCGGATATGACAATCTTAATGTTGTATGATGCTATGGTTCTTGCTTATAAGCTCTTTGCTTATCTTTCCTCTTTGCTTAAAAGCTTGGGTGGCTCTTTCCTCTTGAGCTCTTTTCTTATGCAAACTTCATGAACCAAGATAGCAATTGTGTATGCTATGACAACATTGTGACACAAAAGTCGATCTCAAGATATGCACCACTTTGGTATGCTATGTATGCTATGGAGTATGATCACTAATGTGCACAAGTCACGTTGCCGGCAATACTCGATGGCTAGTCTCGATGGGTAAGCAACGCAAAAGTAAGGCTATGTGGTTATCAATGCAATTGCGAGAGATGACAAAGATGTCGTCGAGGTTACCGTCCTTGACGATGATGAGTCCTTGCCGAAGATGAGCGGTGGTGATGTTGACGTCGAACCGTACCTATATAGCCGAAACACAATAGGACACGGGAACCACAACTCAAATTCTCAAAGACCAAAAGCGAAAATGTGGTAGCGGAAAGTGGGGGTGGTATAGCGGATGATGTGGTTTAAGCCCTAGGCAAAGATGCCGATGTTCGGAAAATTTGATGGTGTCAAAAGGTGGTGAAACCAAGGTGAGGGCCTCGGGCGCGTCGATAGCTTCAAACGAGCCAAAGAACACTCAAATCGGAGTTCGGAGTGAAAAGTTATGATAAAAATGGTGAAAGTCGGAAGGCTGAAATCGCCAGGCGGTAGTACCATTTGGGGGAGGGCGGTAGTACCGCTCGTGTCGGGATTTTTCGACTATTTCGGCTGAACGGGGTCTGGCGGAAGTGCCGTTCTCAGCGGTAGTACCGCTTGGAGGGCGGTAGTACCGCTCTCAGCGGTAGTACCGCTAGGAGGGCGGTAGTACCGCTCGAGTCGGGATTTTCTCGATTGTTCGAATCGTTGCGCGATTTTGGGGCGGAAATGGGTGATTTCGGGGTCAAAATTCGATGGATTTTGTGGATGGAATGAGGTGAAACGTGGAGAGATGCTAGATCGACTCGAAACCAAGCAAATTCACGGATCAAAATCAACAAAATTTCATCACACTAACAAATCACAAAAAAATTTGGGGCTATTTTTGGTGGGGATTTTCGGATTTAGGACAAAAACAACAAAATCAAGCTAGAAAAAGAGGGGTAGGAGCTCCAATAACGTGATCAACGTGGCTCATGATACCATAGATGATGTAGGGCGGACCCTCACGTGGGCGATCTTTCACGTTGGAGCGGATCCTACGGGAATCACGAAGAACACGCGGCGAACAAGGGGAAACACGGAGGAAACGAGGGAGAAATCACTAAACCGACAAGGGATCAATCACACAAATGCTAGATCATCGATCACATAGAGTGGCACAAGATTCAAGGTCAACAAAGGTAAGATACAAAAGGTAACCGTTCTTCTCCGTGAGGAGGCCTTGAGGGGTCCACCCTAGAAGGGGTCTTGAATCCGCTTGGGGATCTTCTCCGGAGAGGTCCTGATCTCGGTGGAGAAGTAGCCAAGTGGATGAGCAAAGGCTCTCACACAAGAATATGAGCTAATCCAATGCTAACCCTAGAAAGGATGAGGGGAGGGTCTATTTATAGTCTAGGACCTCCAAGGGGTAAGTTGGGGTGAAAGCAGTACATGGGCCTCGGCCCAAACGCTGCACACAGGCGAGGCGGTAGTACCGTTCTTGAGGCGGTAGTACCGCTTTCAATGATAATACCGCTTGGTGGCGGTAGTACCGCTCTGACGCTGTTCGATTCCACGAGTGTGTCGGGTTTTGCGGAAGTAGGCCGGATGGAGAGCGGTAGTACCGCTTGGCTCGGCTCAGCGGTAGTACCGCTTGGCTTGAGCGGTAGTACCGCTCCCTCTGGACTCTGCAGCTCCTCCTCTTGCTCTTGGTGTCCATCTTGGGCTATAGCTTCTCCTAGGTTGGTTCCTCGGTACCTAAGCATGCACAACATTCGGATTGAGGTAGTAGCCATGTCTCGAGAGGGTCATATGATATTTCACTAAGGAGAGAAGTCACCTCGGTCTCGAGAGCTCGAGCTCGTGCTCTAGTCATGGGTCCTCTTGGCTCTTGATGAGACGGTTGTGGATGCATGGGGATGATCGTGGGATGCTCCGCATCAGAGAGGGTTGAGGAAATAGAACCAGTAAGGTTGGTGAAGACAATGATTTGGTAGACCAGTTCCAACTGCTGTCGGTTATGCGTCTGGTTGGAGCGGTGAGTATTTAAACTCGAGGACACACAGTCCCGGACACCGGCCGCTGAGCACGCAGCTCGAGGACACCATGTCCTCACCGTATTCTCCTTGAACTAAGGTCACACAGACCTCGTCCAATCACTGCGTGGTAAGTCTTGAGCGACTTCCAAACCTTCACAGACTTGGCCACTCGGCGATCCACAATTCCTCTTGGATGCTCTAGACCATGACGCCTAACCGTTTGGAAGAAGCACAGTCTTCAAAGGTAACAAGCGTCGGATCCATGCAGGATCAATCTCTTCAGTGATGCTCAATCACTTTGGGTTTGTAGGGGTTTGGTGTTTGGGTTTTTCCTCACTCGATGATTTTCTCTCAAAGTCCTCGGAGGATGGGTTGCTCTCAAATGACAAGTGTCAATTTCTCTAGGGGGCGGCTATTTATAGCCTAGGGAGCAGCCCGACATGATAAGACATAAATGCCCTTCAATGATATGACCGTTAGGTGGGTAAGATATTTTGGGATAGCTGGCGCGCAACACAGCAACGGTCGGAAATTTGAATCACAAATTCCTCAGGGCTATCATGTTCCTCACTGTGTAGGCAATCCGCACTGGCGAATTCCTAACTCCTCAGTTAGAACAAATTCCTCGTGACCGTAAGAACTTCGTCTACGGCATCAAGAAATTGACTGAAGCGTATGAGATTTCCAAAGGCTTCACTCGAAGGGATTGGTAGGTGTAGGATTTTGAGTTGAGCATCACATGGAAATTTTTCCTTAGTATTTCCTCGACCCCCCTTTAACAAAGCGGTGTTTCCTATGACTCAAGAAAGAGAAAACTAAACTACGAAAACAAAAGTCTTCACGCTTCATGTTCCTCAAATGAATACCAAGTCTTAAGGTCACACCAATTTCTTCACTTTCAAAGTCTTCAGAAAGTCTTCAGAATATCAAAGTCTTCAGTCGAAGAACTTCATTTTTAGGGGCCGACTTTCACTGTAAGTATCAAACTCCTCATACACTTATAGACCTGTGTACACTCATAAACACATTAGTTTCTTAACCTATAAGTCTTCAATACACCAAAATCACTAAGGGGCACTAGATGCACTTACAGCAATTCTATGATTAACATCATATTTAGCAAGCATTTTACGAAAAGCAACATGAATAAAATGTGAACCACCATCAGTCATTAAATATCTAGGGACTCCAAACCTCGGAAAAATAACTTCTTTAAGCATTTTAATAGAGGTGTTATGATCAGCAATACTAGTTGGAATAGCTTCTACCCACTTAGTAACGTAATCAACAACAACTAAAATATGTGTGTAACCATTAGAGGCAGGAAAAGGTCCCATATAATCAAAGCCCCAAACATCAAATGGGTCAATAACAAGTGAATAGTTCATAGGCATTTCTTGACGTTTACTAATATTACCAATTCTTTGACATTCATCACAAGATAAGACAAACTTACGTGCATCCTTGAAGAGAGTAGGCCCATAAAAACCGGATTGCAATACCTTATGTGTTGTTCTATCTCCCGCGTGGTGTCCTCCGTAAGCTTCGAGTGACACTTGCGTAGGATCTGTTCCTGTTCATGCTCAGGTACACAACGTCTAATAACACCATCTACTCCTTCTTTATAAAGATGTGGGTCATCCCAAAAGTAATGTCTCAAGTCATAGAAAAACTTTTTGTTTTGCTGGTATGTGAAACTAGGTGGTATAAATTTAGCAACAATATAATTAGCATAATCATAATACCATGGAGCAGTACGAGAAGCATGTATGACATTTAGTTGTTCATCCGGAAAGCTATCATTAATAGGTAGTGGGTCATCAAGAACATTTTTGAACCTAGGCAAGTTGTCTGCAACGGGGTTCTCAGCTCCCTTTCTATCAACAATATGCAAATCAAATTCTTGGAGTAAGAGAACCCATCTAATAAGTCTAGGTTTAGCATCTTTCTTTTCCATAAGATATTTGATAGCAGCATGATTCGTGTGAATAGTTACTTTAGAATCGACAATATAAGGTCTGAACTTATCACAAGCAAATACGACTGCTAAGAATCCTTTTCAGTAGTAGCATAATTTCTCTGAGCATTGTCTAGAGTTTTACTAGCATATTGAATAACATTTAATTTCTTATCAACTCTTTGCCCTAGAACAACACCTACAGCATAATCACTAGCATCACACATAATTTCAAAGGGTAAATTCCAATCAGGTGGTTGAACAATAGGTGCAGAGATCAATGCTTTCTTAAGTATTTAAAATGCTTCTACACAATCATCATCAAAGACAAATGGTATATCTTTTTGTAATAAATTAGTCAAAGGCCGAGAAATTTTTGAGAAGTCCTTAATGAACCTCCTATAAAAACCGGCGTGACCAAGGAAACTTCTTATACCTTTGATGTCCTTGGGACATGGCATCGTTTCAATGGCATCAACCTTGGCTCTATCAACCTCAATACCTCTTTCAGAAACTTTATGCCCCAAGACAATACCTTCATTAACCATAAAGTGGCACTTTTCCCAATTCAAGACAAGAATAGTTTCTTCACATCTCTGCAAAACTCAATCAAGGTTGCTCAAGCAATCATCAAAAGAGGATCCATAGACGGAAAAGTCGTCCATGAAAACCTCACAAATCTTTTCACAAAAGTCAGAGAATATAGCCATCATGTATCTTTCAAAGGTAGCAGCTGCATTACATAAACCAAAAGGCATACGTCTATAAGCAAAAGTACCAAAAGGGCAAGTAAAAGTAGTCTTTGATTGATCATTGGCTGACACAGGTATTTGAGAGAAACCAGAATAACCATCTAGAAAGCAAAAATGTGTATGTTTAGATAATCTTTCTAGCATTTGATCGATAAAAGGTAAGGGGTAATGATCCTTTTTAGTAGCTTTATTTAATTTGCGGAAATCAATTACCATCCTATAACCTGTAATAATTCTTTGCGGAATCAATTCATCTTTATCATTAGGAACTATGGTAATACCTCACTTCTTAGGGACACAATGGACATGACTTACCCATTGACTATCAGCAACGGGATAAATTATACCTGCCTCAAGGAGCTTTAGTATTTCTTTTCTTACCACTTCCTTCATCTTAGGATTCAGCCGTCGTTGATGATCACAGACTGGTTTGGCATCTTCTTCCAAATTTATTTTATGTTGACATAGAGTGGGACTAATGCCCTTAAGATCATCAAGAATATATCCAATAGCAGCACGGTGCTTCTTCAGAGTTTTCAATAATCTCTCTTCTTCATGCTCTGAAAGGTTAGCACTAACAATAACATGATATATCTTTTTCTCATCAAGATAAGCATATTTAAGAGTATGAGGTAACGGTTTAAGCTCAAACACGGGATCACCCTTGGGTGGAGGAGGATCCCCTAGGATTTCAACAGGCAAATTGTGTTTCAGGATGGGTTCCTGTTTAAAGAACACTTCATCTATTTCCCTTCTTTCATTCATAAACATATCATTTTCATGGTCTAGCAAATATTGTTCTAAAGGATCACTAGGAGGCATGGCAATAGAAGCAAGACCAATAATTTCATCCTTACTAGGTAATTCCTCTTCACGGTGTTGTCTACGAAATTTAGAGAAATTAAACTCATGAGACATATCACCTAGACCAATAGTAACAACATCCTTTTCGCAGTCTATCCTAGCATTAACGGTGTTCAAGAAAGGTCTACCAAATATAATGGGACAAAAGCTATCTTGTGGGGAACCAAGAACAAGAAAATCAGCAGGATATCTAGTTTTCCCACACAATACTTCAACATCTCTAACAATTCCAATGGGTGTATGGTACCTCTATTGGCAATCTTAATGGTAACATCAATATCTTCTATCTCAGCAGGTGCAATATCATGCATAATTTATTTATATAAGTCATGAGGTATAGCACTAGCACTAGCACCCATATCACATAAGCCATGATAACAATGATCTCCTATTTTAACAGAAATAATAGGCATGCCTACCACAGGTCTATGTTTATCTTTAGCACAAGGGTTTGGCAATTCTAGCAGTTTCATCACAGAAATAAATAACATGCCCATCAATATTATTAGCCAAGAGATCTTTAACAATAGCAATATTAGGTTCAACTTTAATTTGCTCAGGAGGTGTATAAGTTCTAATATTGCTTTTACGAACCACAGTTGAAGCTTTAGCATGATCCTTTATTCTAATAGGGAAAGGTGGTTTCTCAACATAAGAAGTAGGAACAATAGGATCATTATAAGTGACAGTCTTTTCTTCAACTTTAGTAGGTGCAGCTACTTTTACTTCTATGGGAGGATGATATTTAAACCACTTCTCCTTGGGGAGATCAACATAAGTAGCAAAAGATTCATAGAAAGAAGCTACTATCTCAGAGTCAAGTCCATATTTAGTGCTAAACTTACAGAAAACATCGGTATCCATAAAAGATTTAACACAATCAAACTTAGGTGTCATACCTGACTCCTTAACTTTGTTGAGATCCCAATCTTCAGAGTTGCATTTAATTCTATCCAATAAATCCCATTTGAATTCAATAGTCTTCATCACAAAAGAGCCAGCACAAGAAGTATCGAGCATGGTGCGATTGTTATCAGAAAGCCGAGCATAAAAATTCTGAACAATTATTTCTCTTGAGAGCTCATGATTGGGGCATGAATATAACATTGATTTAAGCCTCCCCCAAGCTTGAGCGATGCTTTCTCCTTCGCGAGGCCAAAAATTATATATATAATTGCGATCATGATGTACAAGATGCATAGGATAAAACTTCTGATGAAATTCCAATTTCAATCGTTTGTAGTTCCATGATCCCGTATCATCACATAGCCTATACCATGTTGATGCATCTCCCTTCAAAGATAAATGGAAAACCTTCTTCTTAATAAAATCACTGGGTATACCTGCAAGCTTAAATAATCCACAAACTTCATCCACATATATCAGGTGCTCATCAGGATGCTTTGTTCCATCTCCTGCAAAGGGATTAGCTAGAAGTTTTTCTAACATACCCGAAGGAATCTCAAAGTGAACATTTTCATTTTCAGTAGGTTCAGTAGGTTGAGGAGCAACTCTTTGCTCTATTGGTCGGGGTGAAGATACCCCGAACAAGCCCCTCAGAGGATTACTTTCCATAGTAACAAGTGACAGTAAATTTCAGCACACTATATAAATTTTTCCTTACCAAATTCCACCTACCAAAGGCGCTTCACTCCCCGGAAACTGCGCCAGAAAAGAGTCTTGATGATCCACAAGTATAGGGGATCTATCGTAGTCCTTTCGATAAGTAAGAATGTCGAACCCAACGAGGAGCAGAAGGAAATGATAAGCGGTTTTCAGCAAGGTATTCTCTGCAAGCAATGAAATAATAGGTAACAGATAGTTTTGTGATAGGATAATTTGTAACGAGCAACAAGTAACAAAAGTAAATAAAGCGCAGCAAGGTGGCCAAATCCTTTTTGTAGCAAAGGACAAGCCTGGACAAACTCTTATATAGAGAAAAGCGCTCCCAAGGACACATGGGAATTATCGTCAAGCTAGTTTTCATCACGTTCATATGATTCACGTTCGGTACTTTGATAATTTGATATGTAGGTGGACCAGTGCTTGGGTGCTGTTCTTACTTGAACTAGCATCCCACTTATGATAAACCTCTATTGCAAGCATCCACAACTACAACAAAATTATTAAGGTAAACCTAACCATAGCATGAAACATATGGATCCAAATCAGCCCCTTCGAAGCAACGCATAAACTAGGGTTTAAACTTCTGTCACTCTAGCAACCCATCATCTACTTATTACTTCCCAATGCCTTCCTCTAGGCCCAAATAATGGTGAAGTGTCATGTAGTCGATGTTCACATAACACCACTAGAGGAGAGACAACATACATCTCATCAAAATATCGAATCTAATACCAAATTCACATGACTACTAATAGCAAGACTTCTCCCATGTCCTCGAGGAACAAACGTAACTACTCACAAAGCATAATCATGTTCATAATCAGAGGAGTATTAATATGCATAAAGGATCTGAACATATGATCTTCCACCAAATAAACCAACTAGCATCAACTACAAGGAGTAATCAACACTACTAGCAACCTACAGGTACCAATCCCAGACTTGGAGACAAGAACTGGATACAAGAGATGAACTAGGGTTTGAGAGGAGATGGTGCTGGTGAAGACGTTGATGGAGATTGCCCTCTCCCGATCAGAGGAGTGTTGGTGATGATGATGGCGATGATTTCCCCCTCCCGGAGGGAAGTGTCCTAGGCAAAACAGCTCTGCCGGAGCCCTAGATTGGTTCCGCCAAGGTTCCACCTCATGGCGGCGAAGTCTCGTCCCGAAAGCTTGCTTATGATTTTTCTTCGAACGAAAGACTTCATATAGCAGAAGATGGGCACCGGAGGGCCAACAGGGAGCCCACGAGGAAAGGGGCGCGCCCAGGGGGTAGGGCGCGCCCCCCACCCTCGTGGGCAGGTGGTGGCCCCCTGACGTATTTCTTCCGCTCAGTATTTTTTATTATTTCCAAAAATAACTTTCGTGGAGTTTCAGGACTTTTGGAGTTGTGCAGAATAGGTCTCTAATATTTGCTCCTTTTCCAGACCAGAATTCCAGTTGCCGGCATTCTCCCTCCTTATGTAAACCCTATAAAATAAGAGAGAATAGGCATAAATATTGTGACATAACGTGTAATAACAGCCCATAATGCAATAAATATCGATATAAAAGCATGATGCAAAATGGACGTATCACAGAACAACCAGGAACATGCTAAGGGAGATGGATCACAGTTTGTTACCACTAGACGTGTAGTGTCGTGCAGCGGAAGAAGAGTTGAGGTAGCGCGTCCGTGTGGTTCATCTCCTCCTCATCCGATCTCCCTCGAACAGTCGGCCATCCGATCCCACGTACAAGTTCGCCGGAGCGGCGCAAGTGCACCGCCTCTAACGGTATCCGCTGGAGCGGCGGACTGCTAGGTGCGATCACACAGTCAGCGGCAAGTGGAGGTGTCTATTCGCAACACATGCAAACCCTAGTGACAGCGCCGAAGCGATCAACCGCATGAGTGTGCCACACCTCCACTATATATAGGCATTTGTCGCGGGCTCAACTCTTGGGCCTCGCACAGATCCTAAAGCCCACAAGTCTACTCGGCCACAATCCAAATACAGCTCGGATCACATCCGACTAGTGTCCTTGGATCCGACCTCATAGGTTCCTTCCCTTAAGCGCGCGACCCCTTAGGTTCAAGCCGGCTTGGTCGCAGTTCGGATCACCTCTGAACTGCATGGTTGGTAGCAGCCTCTAGCAAGGCATGCCGAACACCAAGCAGACTATGAAGCTGGTTAGGCGAACCTGTACATCACACTTCCATTCCTTTTGCCAAACGATATATGTTGTCGGGCCCAAGGCGAGTCTGTCATCCTTGTGCTAGCCCAACCTCTTTCTCGTTCCAGTGACGCCGACCACAAACTGGATTATCTCATAATCCATGTCGCATGGCCATGCTTATCTTGGTCGGATCACACGAGGGGCCCAGAGTATATCTCTCCTGATCGGAGGGGCAAATCCCATCTTGCTCGACCATGTCTCGCAGCATGGGTGTAGACAAACCCGAAACCTACCTTTGTAACAACCCAGTTACGGAGTAGCATTTGGTAGGCCCAAAGCAAGTCTGTCACCATCCCGAGTACATGCGTCGGCTCATGTCTTAGGACATAGAACGTATGTTGTACTAGAGACTCAAGGATGACATATCGCTGCGTCTCATAGTTGGGCTTGTCCGACTCGGACCTTATCTCAACTCGGATCCAACTACGTCGAATCCGACCAGACCTTTCCAAGTCCATATTATCCGGTTAGCATCCAATGCTCCATGGCTAGTGAGACCAAGCCATCGACCGTGTCATATGCTAGTCTAGTTGGCCGCGCTGGCCACACACAACCCGTTCGACTAGGGACCTTTTAGGACAATCATCATACAATGCATAGTCCCACAAACAAGTCATGTACTTGTTGATACACATCATTGATAATGTCCAAGGACTATCTTTATTCATAAACACATAAGAAATATCATCATACATGATTGCCTCTAGGGCATATCTCCAACAACTACCATTTCATTGGAAGAAGTCACTCCTTAGCAAATGCAATAAATAGTATGCAGAAAGAGATAGAGAGAAGTAAAAAAAACTCTTATAGCCAACCATATAGCTAACCTTGTTGTATGAGTGACTAAGTGATGACTATGTATAACATGCCAACATCAGATAGCCTAACGCACCGTGTTAAATCTCCAAGGGCGCGATCGGCATAAGCGGCGACGATTTGGTAAGTAGCGACCATGATACGGGCTCTTGGCAGCCCTTGGATCTGAGATCGAATGGTCGCATGCTAGTTGCTGAAAATTTGCAGAATAACCCTCCAGGATAGGATATTCACCCATAGGTCTAGAATCACGCCATGCAACCGTTCGATCTCAGATCCAAGGGCTCTCGGAAGCCCGTATCATGGGAGAATGGAAAGATTTGTATCACCTATAATTTTATCGATGCTTGACATGACATCGAAAGCCATTTAATTGGGCGTCGAGTAGACATGACATCTAATTGGGCCCCCATAGTACTGTGCATGAATCCATTTATCCACCAGGCAAGCCACTACCCTGCCGTTCGCACGCCCCACTCAGCATTTTTACAAAAACCGCTGGCAGTTCGCTCCTACTCATCCCCGGACGTCCTTTAACATTGCGGCAGTTCGCTCCTAGTCGTCCCGTCCTTTCACATTACGACAGTTCCACTAATCCTAACCCTCCTCCCAAATCTATGGTGTCCCAAATCTCCATGATCAACGGTAAGTACAAGGTTAGAACCATCACCGGCGATGAGTTCGACGTCATCTACACTCGTTCTTCCGCGATGGTGAAAGGATGTCTTGCTCGCTTCAGATGCATGTTCGAAAACTCAAAGGATGAGTGGGTTGCTAGGCTAGATGTTGAGTACACCACAGTCCTGGAAATCGAGAAGAATCTAAAGGAGGCAGAGAAGAAGAAGCCCGCCGTGATCCAGGTTTGCGTGCATGACTTATGCTTGGTCTACCACATATGCCATGCCGACGTTGAGTGCGAGGAATTTAAGAACTTCCTCAAGGGCGGTTGTCGGTGTCAAAACCGGAGGATCTCGGGTAGGGGGTCCCGAACTGTGCGTCTAGGCGGATGGTAACAGGAGACGAGGGACACGATGTTTACCCAGGTTCGGGCCCTCTTGATGGAGGTAAAACCCTACGTCTGCTTGATTGATATTGATATTGTGGATGGTTACAAGAGTGGATCTACCACGAGATCAAGGAGGCTAAACCCTAGAAGCTAGCCTATGGTATGATTGTAAGGGTTGTTGTGATTGTTGTCCTACAGACTAAAGCCATCCGGTTTATATAGACACCGGAGAGGGCTAGGGTTACATAGAGTCGGTTACAATGGTAGGAGATCTACATATCCGTATCGCCAAGCTTGCCTTCCACGCCAAGGAAAGTCCCATCCGGACACGGGGTGAAGTCTTCAATCTTCTATCTTCATAGTCTTGGAGTCCGGGCGATGATGATAGTCCGGCAAATGATAGTTCGGTGATGATGGTAGTCCGCTATCCGGACACCCCTAATCCAGACTCCCTCAAGAGCCCTCGAACCAGGCTTCAATGACGATAAGTCCGGCGTGTATATTACTTGGCATTGCAAGGCGGGTTCCTCCTCCAAATGATAGAAGATTGGGAACACCAGGATAGCGTCCGGCTCTGCAAAATAAATTCCACATTCCACCGTAGAGAGAATAATAATATATACACAAGTTCAATCTGCTGACGTTTTCCATGGCATGACGTCACACCACTACACTTTACCACCTCAGCGCATTTAGCGAAGCGATTTCCTTGGCATGTCTTGTCGAAGCAGAGATCGTGTTTGCCCTTAATCCGGGATTCTCATCAATACGGGCGTGGGTAACCCAACCGCGTCATTGATGGTGACGCTTGGGAGATAAGCGAGTTTTACCAGGCCGGTGGGGGACGCGTAAGACTTCGCCCGCCCATATAAGGGATAAGGATTCACCTTCTCACCCTCGCCTTCTTCCTCCTTTGCTTATCCATCTCCGGCACTTCGAGCTCCAGCGCCCAAGTTCGCGCATCTCGTCTCAACCTTCTCCGACCATGTCCGGAGGCGGGAGGTAAATGGTTGGCCTCCACCGTTAAGGAGGAGCAAATCGCCAAAGCATGCGGCGCGGATACCTTTCCGGCGACATCGCGCCGGCTGCCCGACGAGGGCAGCTCATCCCCACCCCGGGCCCCATGAGAGGGTTGTCTTTCTTTCCCACTTCCTCCATGGACTGGGCTTTCCACTTCACCCCTTTGTCCGGGGCTCATGTTCTACTACGGCCTGGATTTCCATGATCTGGCGCCGAACTTCATCCTCAACATCTCGATGTTTATCGTCGTGTGCGAGGCCTTCCTCTGCATCCAGCCCCACTTCGGCTTGTGGCTCAAGACCTTCAATGTCAAGCCGAAGGTAGTGAAGGGCATTCAAGCGGAGTGCGGAGGCGCCATGTTGGGCAAGATGCCCAACGTCCTTTGGTTCGAAGGGGCCTGCGTGGAATCCGTCAAGGGGTGGCAATCGGGGTGGTTCTATATCACCGAGCCGCGTGACCCTAAATGGGCAGCGGCCCCCGAGTTTAGATCCAGCATCCCCACGCAGCTCACCTCCTGGAAAGAGAAGGGCTTGCTGTGGGGTAGTTTGAAGGAGCTGACGGGACTCCAGACCTGTATCAAGAAGCTGGTGAAGAAGCTCAGGCTGGTTAACATGGTCCAAGTCATGCTCGTCCGCCGGATTCTCCCATGCCAAGAGCGGGCATTCAATCTATGGGAGTTTGATCCGGAACAGCACCAGGCGTTGAACAAGCTCTTCGACACAACGTCTGAAAGGCGCTGGAAGGTCTTTGTTCAAAGGCGCTGAAAGCCCCGCATCCGCGACTGAAGATCGCGGATTTTGCTTGCAGCGCCAGGCTGACGAGGTAAGTGATTCTACCCCTTTACGGGACACTTGTCTTCCATAGTTTGACTCTATGCGGGTTTTAATTTCCCCTTTTCCTTTGACAGGACTGGATGAAGAAGGTGGAACAGATTACCTGTCCGGCTCCTATGCCAGAAAATCCGATGACGCACGTCTAAGCGAAATTTCTTGGTTCGGCACCACCTGCGTGGTGCGGAGAAGAAAACCAAGAAGGAGGCCACGGGTGCTCGAAAGAGTGCCCGTTTTCAGGTGTCCGATGATTCCGGGCCCGACTCCTCCCCCGAAAATGAGGAGGAGGAAGAGGATTCTCTCCCAGAGGAGGGAGAGAGGAAGAGGAAGGCTTCCCCAACCGGGGAGGCCGGAGTGTCCAAGAGGGGAAGGACTATTCCCCCGGACAGCTCTGCCAACATCAACGTTGGCGAGGAAGAATGGCCTTCAAGGGCCAGCCTCGGCGAGATCGTAAGTATCCGGATTCCTGAATGATTTATAATTTCCGTTTCTGCGTCACACAGTGTCATTCTAATGCCGCATGCTGCCTGTAGTCCGGCCAGTGATGATCTCCCCGCTTCATCGAGCGGGTCGTTGGCTTCGTCGGATGTAGACTCCATCCCAACTGCCTCCACCCCTCGCGACGCCGAGGATGCCGAGGTGGGATCCCGAAGGACCCATCGGGGAGGCTCGGGCGCCACAAGGCGTCCTCCGGACTTTGCGCCCGGACTCTAAACAGAACCCGCAGTGGTTCCGGAGTCCAGCAGCGGCCCTTCGATCGAAGGGCAAGACCGTGGACGCCCGGCTTCCGCCCAACCGAGGCGCCGGGCAATTTGTTGGAGGCGCTGCAGGCGCTTCCATCGAGGAAGAACACCGCACTATTATGAGTGCGGTGATTGAAAAGTGCAGCTCGCCAAAGGCGGGCTGACGAGCCTCGCAATAGCCTTCTATCGGGCTTTGAGGTAAGAAGTTAAAAATATGCAATGTAATACCGCATAGACAGTAGCCCGATGCTCGGTTTGGTGTTCGGAAAGAAAAGCGGATGAGGATCTTAAAAGATATCTGTGAGGTTGCTAAAAAATTATGTCAATATGGGTTGCAGGCTCTTTGACCTCTGCCGCACTTACGGTGAGGTCGGTGCGTTGAAGCGAGGAGCTCGAGCGGTCCGGGCAAGAGCTCGGCCGCGCATGACAGCTCCAAGACAAAGAAGGTGAGTAACACCACTTAGAATTTGTACCTTACGAGAAAAGGATTTAGGTTGCGACAAAAATAACAAGGATAACATGGTAACTGCAGGGGCCACGAACGAGGTGGCGGCCTTGAAGGAGAGGCCGTGTCATGACGAACGCATAATCACGACCACGGAACGGGCAGAGCGAGAAAAGCAAGAGGCGCGGGTGGCGGTGGTTCAGCAAGAGCTCCAGGCTCTCATGGAAAAGCATGAGAGTTTGGAGCGTGACTCAAAGACTCGAGAGTCCGAGCTTGCCTCGGCTCTCGAAAGTGCCAAAACCGCCAAGGCCGAGGCCCATAAGTCCCTTCAGGAGGTTGAGTTGATGAGGAAGATAGCGGCGGGTAAGGCATTTTTCATGCAAAGCAAGCATGTGAATGTAAATTACGTGTTACTTACCCGAATTCGGAGCTCTCGAGGCGTTGCAGATCTGCCTCGCGGCGTGTCCGATGTCACCGCATTCTACCGAGCCGAGGAGGGAGCTCAACGGAGAAGGTCTTCTGGTCTCGATATCGAGGCCGCCATCCGGTGCCCCTAGCGACCAGCTGAAGCAGCTGGTCGAGCTTCACAAGGTGGCCGAGCAGGCCATGAAGGGCCTCATAGTCCGGCTGTGGCCTGGAGAGGCCATGCCTGGGAGCTACTTCGGCCTCATGCGACGGCTGGTGGATGCGTGCCCCTGGGTGGAGGTTATCAAGCGCTCCACCTGTATTGAAGGTGCTCGTCGGGCCCTTGCCCGCGCAAAGGTGCATTGGGGCAAGCTGGATGCGGAGAAGCTTATCACTGACGCGCCACCAGCGGGCAAGGAGCATCGTACGCCCGAAATTTATTATAAGGCTGTCCTGAAGGGTGCCCGCAAGATTGCGGATGAGTGCCCCAGGGATGTAATTATTGAGTGAATTCGCAATGTGTTATCCTGGGCGCTGAAAACTTTGTTCATATGCGCGAAGCAACGCTTGTTTAATTTAGAATCTTACCTACTGTGCGGCCGTTTATTGAATCTGAGAGATGGCAAGTCGTCGGCTTCAGCCCCCATGCCACAAGTGCTTTGGGGTGTTCGGGATAAACTTGAGCACTCTTGTTCCCATTTTTGGGTCCATCTAGGGAGGCGCTCAACACAACGAACAAGGCAACCGGACTTATAGTGCTTGAACACTCTCACTTAGCCATAGAATTCTATAATTTTAAATTTCGGCGAAGCCCCTAGTATTCGGAAGACCGAATTAGGGGCGCTATCCACGCCTTCATCGGACATGATCCGAAACTTCGCTCGAAGCGGCGTAGGTCTTTAAGGACCCGAAGGACCTCTCGAACAGCGACCGATCTCTCGCCTTATCGTGCCGGTCAGTTTTAGCTTTCTCCACTGAGGCGTTAACCCGGCTCAACCGGGGCGCAATCGCAGTGGTTCTCCCAGTGCTACCTTAGCCGATAGAACGGAACGTAAGGTGCCGAACATGGGAGCCGGGCAAATCCAACTATTGACCCAAGGCAGGATTCGGAGCTGATTCATATAATGCTATAAGTTCGGGGTGCCGCACTTGTGAAAGTGTGCGGACTTTATCACACCATAAAGCGAAGGACATAAGCCCCTGGTGTATTTGGCCGTACCAAGACGCACGGGTGCAACATGTCGTAAATGAACATCTATATATATAAAGTAATGCAATTATAGGCAAAAAGTGCTGCATTTTATTCGAGAAGATATGCTATCAGTGCGGAATGATACAAATAGTGCGGAAAGCAAGGGATTGGGCAATTAAAGGCGTCTCCCTCGAGGTAGGCCGCGGAATGTTGTATTTTAACAAATTTAATGCTCGTGATGGAGACCACCGAGTGTTAAATGTGACCTTTGTCCTTCCCTGGCTGTTGCATCATGAGTTCGGCAGGTTCGCCGCCGGACTGAGTTCTGTATAAGAAAGAGAAAAATGAAAGAAAAAAGAGCGACACACTTGGGAGCCCCTGGTGTGGTCGAACCGCACTCTGGGTCTGTTGTGGTTGTGCCCTTCCCCCTATGCCCATGGTATCTCCAGGGCGTAATGATGTATGCGGAGAGTTTGTCTTGCAGTTTTGCGAGGGCTGGGGTTGGGGCCGCATTACTTTCTGGCGTGCGCAGGCGTGCCAGTGGTCTTGGTTGATGTTGCTCGAGCATCGTTTGGTCGTGTCCGTCGCTTAACGGCGGACTCGAGAATTGCCTTTAAAAGGCTGCTCTGTACTTCTTGCGAGAGTCGCTGTATGTTCCTCCGTTCGGAGAGAGCGTTCCGTGTTTCCATTGACCGTGATGACTCCACGAGGGCCTGGCATCTTGAGCTTAAGGTATGCATAATGCGGCACCGCGTTGAATTTTGCAAACGCGGTTCGTCCGAAAGCAGCGTGATAGCCGCTTCTGAACGGGACTATGTCGAAGATTAACTCCTCGCTTCGAAATTATCCGGTGATCCGAAGACCACTTCGGTGTAATGAGCCTGTACAATTGGCCTCGACACCTGGTATGACGCCTTTGAAGGTCGCTGCGTTGTAGGTTTAATCCTTGAGGGGTCTATGCCCATCTTGCGCCTTGTATCGATAAAGCAGGTTTAGGCTATTGCCGTCCATCGTGACTCTCGTGAGGTGAAATCCATCAACGATTGGGTCTAAAACCAATCGCGCGAATCCGCCATGGCGGATCTTGGTCGGATAGTCTCTTCGATCGAAAGTGATCGGGCAAGAGGACCATGGGTTGAATTTTGGGGCGACTGGCTCCATCGCCAGATATCGTCCCTTTAGTGCACGCTTCCGCTCCCTCTTGGGAATATGCGTTATATATCATGTTTACCGTCCGAACTTGAGGGGGGAATCCTTTGTCCTCTGTTGTTCGGGCGGCGGGTCTCTTCCTCGTCATCGCTGTGTAGCCCCTTGTCACCGTTTTCGGCGATTAATTTGCACTGCTTGAATACCCAACAATCTCTGTTGGTATGGTTAGCTGGCTTTTCGGGGGTTCCATGTATTTGACAAGAGCGTTCGAGTATTCGGTCCAGATTGGACGGGCCCGGAGTGGTTCTTTTGAATGGCTTATTCCGTTGACCGGGTTTGGAGCCTCGGAATCCGGCGTTAACTGCCGTATCCTCATTGCTGTCGCCGTTAATGTGGCGTTTGTTTTTGTTTCGACGCAACCTGCCATTGCGGTCCTTGGTATCCGGACTGCCAGCGTTTTTCTTTGAGGTTGTTATCGCGAGCGAGCCAGCTATCCTCTCCCGCACAGAAGCGGGTCATGAGGGATGTGAGGGCTGCCATGGATTTCGGCTTCTCCTGTCCTAGGTGCGGGGCCAGCCACTCATCGCGGATGTTATGTTTGAAGGCAGCGAGTGCCTCTGCATCCGGACAGTCGACGATTTGATTTTTCTTTGTTAAGAACCGTGTCCGAAATTGCACTGGCCGATTCGTCAGCTGCTGGATTATGTGGCTTAGGTCATCTGCGTCCGGTGGTCGCACATACGCGTGCCGGAAGTTGTCGAGGAATGCGGCTTCAGGTCTTCCCAAACATCCAATTGACTCTCTGGGCTGTTAAGCCAATGCCGAGCTGGTCATTTAAGCTTGAGCGGAGATATTTGATGGCGTGAAGATCTTCGCCACGGGCCATGTGTATATGGAGGAGATAATCCTCAATCCGCACCGCTTGTCTGTTGTGCCATCGTAGGATTCGATATTCACGGGTTTGAACCCTACAGGGATTTGATGATCCATTACTTCGTCAGTGAAGCATAGTGGGTGTGCGGCGCCTCTGTATTGAGCAATATCGCGACGTAGCTCGAGAGAGCATTGTCTGCTGTGTTCGGCCCGGCCGGAGTAGTTGTATCCGGTGCGACGGTATTCGTCGTGGGTCGTGGGGCGTCCACGTGATCAAAAGATAGATCTGGATTGTCTTGCTTTGTCCTCTAATATATCTCGCAAGTCCGGCGCGTTCCCCCGTGGCTTCCTGCTTTTAGAGTGATGCCGGGGTACGGTTTTGGTGGAGGGCTTGCACGCCTCTCTATCGCGGCCACGAGGTGGTCGGTCTGCCAGACAGGCGCTGGTGATGCTGCCTCCTCTAATCGGGGAGCAACTTGCGTTTTGGGTAACTTTTGGAGGGGCGTCGAGTTCAGACTCTTGGCCGCGAGGACCTCGGTCCATCTGTCAGCCAGTAGGTCTTGATCAGCTTGAAGCTATTGTTGCTTTTTCTTTAGGCTGTTTGCCGTGGCCATTAGCCTGCGTCTAAAACACTCTTGTTCGACGGAATCCTCAGGCACGACGAATTAAGTCGCCGAGGCTTGCCTCTCGTCTCGGAGGAGGTAAGTAATTGTCATCCTCGACCTCTTCACTGCCGCCCTCTCCCGAGGGCTTGCTTCGCCTCCTCTGCGCTGGATCGTCTTTGGAGGGAGTTGTCTTCGGCACTTTACGGGGTGTTATTATCTCCTGTGCCGAATCTCCATTCTTGCCGTGGCGGGATTTAGAGCGGCGCCACGACGCCGGGCGCTTGGGCTGTTTCTTTAAGGAATCGGCCTCACGCTTCTTCGCCGTCCCCATCTTTTGGGGTGTCCACCATGTATATGTCGTATGACGAGGTGGTCTTCCAAAGGTGTCCTGTAGGCACTGGTTCTTGGTAGTCTCCGCATCGCCGTCCATACCGTCGATGTCTTGAGTCATAGTCAATCGTCGGTTAAATAAATCGTCGGTGGCTCTGAAGTGGGTGGTGGGTGGGATCTGAATTTCTTCGTCGTCCGCGTCCCAACCGCCCTGGCCGTAGTTCGCCAGGCTCTCCGGATAGCGAGAGATGCTTCAATGAATTTATGATATCGCCGAAGGGCGAAGTCTTTGAAAGATGTCCGCAGCGGTGAATTCCATGATCGGCGCCCAATCGGATTCGTGGCAGGGGCGCAGGAGGTTCTGAGTCCGGTAGGAAGTCCGGCACCTCGGAGTCATGGGCTTTACGTGGGACAAGGTAAGTGTTCGGCTCCATCGCCGTAGGAATTGCAGCTCTCGAGGCGGTGTCCAGCCATCCGTCCTCGATCCGAGCGATCGGCTCCGGACTATGAGTCGGAGCGGATTCGTCGCGGCCTCAAGGGGCTGTCCGTGGCGAGTTAGGTCATGCCCATCGTGACAGCCATGCACGCTTCGGGTTGTGGCTCGAGATCCATCGAGGATCAAGTCCCCGCGGATATCGGCCGTGAAGTTTAGGCTTCCAAACCTGACCTGACGGCCAGGGGCGTAGCTTTTGATCTGCTCCAGATGGCCAAGGGAGTTGGCCCGCAGTGCGAAGCCGCCGAAGACGAAGATCTGTCCGGGGAGAAAGGTCTCACCCAGGACTGCGTCGTTGTTGATTGAAGAGGCCATCAAGCCTATCGGTGACGACACAGAGGAACTCTCAATGAAAGCACCAATGTCGGTGTCAAAACCGGCGGATCTCGGGTAGGGGGTCCCGAACTGTGCGTCTAGGCGGATGGTAACAGGAGACGAGGGACACGATGTTTACCTGTGTTCGGGCCCTCTTGATGGAGGTAAAACCCTACGTCCTGCTTGATTGATATTGATATTGTGGATGTTTACAAGAGTGGATCTACCACGAGATCAAGGAGGCTAAACCCTAGAAGCTAGCCTATGGTATGATTGTAAGGGTTGTTGTGATTGTTGTCCTACGGACTAAAGCCATCCGGTTTATATAGACACGGAGAGGGCTAGGGTTACATAGAGTCGGTTACAATGGTAGGAGATCTACATATTCAGATCGCCAAGCTTGCCTTCCACGCCAAGGAAAGTCCCATCCGGACACGGGTGAAGTCTTCAATCTTCTATCTTCATAGTCTTGGAGTCCGGTCGATGATGATAGTCCGGCAAATGATAGTTCGGCTGATGATGGTAGTCCGGCTATCCGGACACCCCCTAATCCAGCACTCCCTCAGCGGTCGAGTCAAATTCGTTACTGTAGACTTTAGGAACGACAGGGATGTCCTGGATCGGATAGGCCTCGCTGTAGGCAACCCCTTTGACCTCCAGAAGAAAGGGCTGGTGCCCTCCCGTGATCAGCCTTCAATGCTGACCCTAGCAGGAGCCATGGTTCATCCTTCGTACGGTACACTGAAGAAACCTCCGTTCAAGTTTCATCATGCATGGGAGTGGAATGTACTAGATATAGACCACATCCACTACGCTGCAATGGATGGCTACCTTTCTTTCAATATCTACAAGGGTTGGATGAAGAGCAAGAGGCAAGTGTGCGGTTTAAGCAAAGAAGTATCGCCCAAGAGGAAGAGGGAGACGGACGAAGTCGAGCACGTGGACGAGGAGTCCGAGTAGGTAGTATCGTTGCTCATGGTGGTTCTAATGCAGTGTCTACTGGATTAGTTGCTTAGTTTAATTTCATGTGTGCTTAATTTTTTTTGAAGGGTGTGTTGTGCTGAGCCCCCAGCAGAACTATGTTATGTTCCTTCTCGTTACTTTAACTCTTCAAAGATGTGCATACTAGTATTTCTTATAGTTCATCTTTTAGTTGGTATAGTACTAACACTGCTTTCTTCACATTATATACGTACAATATATATGGCCAACATCATATAGCCAGCAGTTTAGTTGTCAAAAAATTTCAGGGTACTTAGTTTTATTTGAGGGGTGTGTTGTGCTAGACACCATTATTGTGACTCAAATCTCTTTGGCCATGTTATAATGACATAAATACCGATGGACCAACATGCCAGCTCTCCCTCTATCTCACTACAGTAAAATAAAGTGTGGGGCCTACTTGATCCCAACAGCGTTCTTATTTTCCTGTAAAATTATTCGCTTGCAGTGGCGGAGCTAGGATTGGAGTAAGTCCCGGGCCCAAAAAAAGCTTTCGCCGCGAGAGAAAAACTTAACGTCCATAAGGGTTTTAGCTACCACCAAAGATACCCCATATGAAATAATGACTCAGTCTCACAAAAAAATTTAAAATTTAAACTCAATGCTTAACGATACAACAGAATAGATAAAACACGACAAAAACTACAAAGAACAGTAAGTGATAAAAAAAAGAGTACCAAATCAATGGTTTACTTCATCAATGCCTCATATAACCACATCAACTCTGGAAGAAGAGCGAATACCTTCAAGACATCAAAAGCAAAATTTCACAAGAGAAAGCATAAACATCTAATACAATTATTATTGATAGAAATCTAAAAACTTACTACTTCGTCGGTAAAAGCCCTCTGTGAGACCTATATGATTAAAAGTTTGATTCCCTCCATTTGAAATGATAGACACCCCCATTGCGGACATCGGTGAGAAAAAGACACTTCTTCCTTTTCTACAATATATGAAATGAAATTGGCAACTAGATCAGTTTGAGTTCAACAACACCCCACATATATGACTGTATACATACAGGGGTACACACACATACATTATTTTAATAAAATTTCAGTTCACATTAACATTGTAGAACATGGTACACGACTATAAGTAGAAAGCATCAGGGAAAACCAGGAAATAAAAAAAACTGCCAACATGCGGCAATCAAGCAGCCAGCAGAGGATAGCGCTCCACGCGGTCGAACGACGCACAGGAGGGCGGTGGCCGGGAGCCCAGGAGCAGGAGGCGGCCGGTGGATGCAGCGGCAGACGGTGCGAGCGCTGGAGTGTGGACTCTTGAGATTGACCGTGCGTGATACGAGTTAGGTGGGCGGCAGCCGCGAGGGCTGAACGTTTCCTGCGCCTACACAGCTACGTACCTTACGTCTCCGACTTAGATCGATCGTGGCCTCGTGGGGAGTGGAGGTGTTGCCTCGTGCGTCCGTTTAATCCTTTCAAGTGAGACAGCCCATCAGGCTGTGGCCTTCTTCTTTTCCACGCCCCGGGCCTGTAGAAAAACATATATGTATAATAGCTTGTTCGAATTTCCACGCCCCGGGCCTGGCCCTGGGTGTCCGGGGCCCAGCTCCGCCCCTGTTCGCTTGGTTAGTCCTGACAAGCGAGGCCATACTTATCATTGTAAGAATCGGTTTATTTTTGTCATATAACATGGTCAACGGGTTTGACATGAAAATAACAATGTCTAATGGCATTTTTGAGCAAACATCTAACTTAACGATGTCATTTTTTAGATATCTAATTGCATTTTTAGCAGGCATCTCACGGATCGATGGCATTTTTGAGTAGTTGTAACTTCTGATAGCAAAATTGAGTAGTGATACACAACTAGTGGCATAAATAATAAGAACCCAACAATTAAATAGGTATGCTAATTTCTTTAATATAATTTAGCACCCCATTTAAGCACGTACTAGCTTTTTTAATAGTATTATATGCATAATTTGGCGACGAACGCTCTTTATATGTACCACCTTTTTTCTTTAATCTCGTCTTTTTAGTTTTGCTCCATGGCACAATCCATCGATCCTACTACTGTACATAAGTATATATTTTTTTAAAGGCTAGATGGCGGGGCAGTCTAGCTTGGTCGGTCTCAAGAGAGGTGAGGGCCTTTGTGATTTGAGGGATCATTACTGTTGGAAGGCGGGGCCTTGTGATTTGACTGCTCGTATAAATATGCCGACGACCTAGGAGGAGCAAAGAACCATGCGGTATACTCAAGTTTTCCACTGGAGTAGTACGACGGAGGAGCACGAAACACAGCAGCCCAGTGCCATATGGTGATAAAAATGATCTAATTTGCTACTCATCTCATTGTTAGTATTGTTCTATTCATGCCTCGCATAGAACGTGGCAGGTGCGGCGAAACACCCAAAGCAAAAGAAGAAACACATGAACAAAAGAAGAAGGAAGATTATCACCCCCAAAAAAGAAGGAAGACGCACACACAAGTCCGGGGCGCTGCTCTCTACTACATGAAGGGTTGATGGCCGCAGAGTCGTAACTGCTTCTTCATCGCCTCCACGTCCTCCATCTCCTTGCGCGTCTCCTCCGCCATCTTCTTCATTTTGTCCATGACGCGGAATTTCTCGACGCGAGCCTTCATCATCTGTTCCACGGCCACTTTACGTACCTTGACAGCAGCCGGGTGCTCGATGTGGAGCTTCGCCAACTCCTCCTTCATTCCATGACGAGGGCTTGCAGCATCTTCATCGATTTAACTACTATTCTCATGCAGCTTCTTCCAGCCAGTGTTCTCCTCCTTCAGCAGGTCGAGCTCGTGGCAGAGCTTCGCCTTGTCCTCCTAAAGTTGCAGGATTTCGCCGGTCGCCTTCTTCTCTGAGGCAATGCTCTTCTTCAGCAGCATCCTTAAGCCGGCGGTCAACTCCCCCTGCTCATTGAGCTCAGTGGGCATGTCGTCGAGACTCTCCTTCAGCAGCTCCACCAAGCCGTGGATGAACTCCTTCTGCTTATGGAGGTGCTTATTGAGCTGATCGGGCATGCCGTCAAGGGATAACGACTCAGCGCCGCCAGCTCGGCATGTTCGCCTCCGTGGCTAGGGCGCTCAGGGAGCCATCGCCTGCCCGTGAGAGATCTTTCGAGGTCTCTGCGTGGTGGCAAGGCCTCTCTTTTATCCGCAGCCTTGGTTGCCGCCCCTTGTTACGAGTAGTTCTCGACCTAGAGCTCGCACACCGCCATGGCAAGGACAGACGAAGAAAGACTTATGAGGAGGAAGGTAGAGTAATTTTCGGTTAGGTAGTTCCCCTTTTATAACCTAAGTACTAGAACTAGTACTAAAACCTGCATAATGGGAACACGTTAAGGTTTGGTATGTACTAGTAGGTGTGAGCAGGCTTGCACTTAATTGTAGCACTAGTACTTTGGAATGTGATGGGAACAAGGTAAAGATTAATTGATGGTTTTGATTTCGAGGCCCGAAACGGCTCCCGATGAGTTTAGTGGAACATAAATTTCAAGTACTCCCTCCATCTCAGTTTACAAGGCTTGCACGTGTATCTAGGTCATCAATGTAACTTATACAAAATAAATTGTTTAACATAAAAATATATCATTAAAAATAGAATACTATTTGAAGTTTGTAATGATATATTTTTCGTAATGTATGCCTCTTATTAAGTTGGTCAAATTAACAACCTAGGTCACGTGCAAGACTTGTAAACTGAGATAGAGGAGTACTACACTGCTCAAATGCGGTCGCACAAGTCATTGATGTAACTAGTTCTGCGGACGCCCCGATTCAATCGTACACTAATCATGCACGCAAATGTGTACGATCAAGATCGAGACTCACGGGAAGATATCACAGCACAACTCTAAAACATAAATAAGTCATACAAGCATCATAATACAAGCCGAGGCCTCGAGGGCTCGAATACAAGTGCTTTCGATCATAGACGAAGTCACGGAAGCAACAATATCCGAAATCTGAGTACATAAGTTAAACACAAGGTGCCATAAGATGGCAAGCACAAACTGGGATACAGATCGAAGAGGCGCAGGCCTCCTGCTCGATCCTCCTAAACTACTCCCCGGTCGTGCCGCCAGCAAAGACTTAGTAGTAGGCACCTCCGGGGTAGTAGTCGTCATCGACGGTGGTGTCTCGCCTCTGGGCTCCATCGTGCGAGTCGCAAAGCAACCGGTAAAGATAGGGGAAAGGGGGAAAACAATGCAACCGTGAGTACTCATCCAAAGTACTGCAAGCAAGGAGCTACACTACATATGCATGGATATATGTGTAAAGGGCCATATCAAGGACCGAATCGCGAATGCCGTAATAAGAGGGGATAGCTAGTCTTATCGAAGACTACGCTTCGTCACCTTCGCCTTGCAACAGGTAGAAGAGGGTAGGTTGAAGTCCTCCAAGTAACATCACATAGCAATAATCCTACCGCGATCCCTCCTCATAACCCGGAGAGAGAGCGACCCCGGTTGTATCCGCACTTGGAAGGGTGTGTTTTATTAAGTATCCGGTTCTAGTTGTCATAAGGTCAAGGTACACTCCAAGTCGCCCTGTTACCAAGATCACGGCTATTCAATAGATTAACTTCCTGCAGGGTGCACCACATAACCCGACACGCTTGATCCCATTTGGCCGGACACACTTTCCTGGGTCATGCCCGCCGCTGAAGATCAACACGTCGCAGCCCAACCTAGGCTCAACAGAGAGGTCAAGACGCCGGTTCAAACCTAAGCGCCAGTGGTCCGCCCATCACCCCAGCACACCTCGACGCTATGCGAGGGCGGCCGAAAGGCAGACCTAGCCTAGTGGCGTTCGATCCAATTCGGCGGCGCCGCTTCGATCGGACGTCACGAAGTGCCGGCTAATACCACGACGCCGAGTGCCCATATCTCTCCACGTAGTTGGCTAGTGCGTATAGGCCCGTGAGCTGCACTCGAGATCAAATACCAAGATCTCGTTAAGCGTGTTAAGTATCCGCGAACGCCGAACAGGCCAGCCCACCTCTCTCCTAGGCGGTCTCAACCTGCCCTGCTGCCTCCGCCACAAAGATCCACTCATGGTGCTCCACCACCGACCCGACTTTAGTCTCCACATGTATCATGTATAAAGTATATAGTATATACCCGTGACCACCTCCCGAGTGATCACGGCCCGATAGTATAGCACAGCAGACGGACAAGAATGTAGGGCCACAGATGAAAATACTAGCATCCTATACTAAGCATATAGGATTGCAGGTAAAGATAACAACAAGAGTAACAAGGACAAAGCTATGCATCAGATAGGTATAATGAAAGCAGTAACATGCTACACTACTCTAATGCAAGCATTATAGAGTAGAATAGGCGATATCTGGTGATCAAGGGGCGGGCTTGCCTGGTTGCTCTGGCAAGAGAGAGGGGTCGTCAACTCCGTAGCCGAACTGGGCAGCAGCAGCGTCGGTCTCGTAGTCTACCGGAGAGAAGAGGGGGAAGAAACAATGAATACCATGTAAACAGATGCATATCGATGCATGACATGACAAGTAACGATGCTAGGCGTGCCCTAACGTGGTATGAGGTGGTACCGGTTAAGGGGGGAAACATCCGAGAAAATATCCCCGGTGTTTCGTGTTTTCGGGCAGAGGAGCCGGAGGGGGAAAGTTGTGAGTTCGATAGGTTAGGGGTATGTGGCGGACGAACGGGTTGCGTATCATGCTCTCCTTGTCCTTGGGAAGGATATACCCCTGAGTTATGTGTTTAAATTTCCTTTCCATTGTTCTGTTTAACCTGATGATCACATTTTCCTTTCCATTGGTTTGTTTGACCTTTCTTGTGATCTATATAATCTAAGCAGTAATAATTCATCGCTTATGTAAACACCTCGGTGTACAACTCTGCCAGTGAGACCCTGTTTCTATTGTTGATGACATTTCGGTAACCGCCGATGGATGAGAACTTTGCCTCTTGGCCCGCCTCGCTTCAACGAGCAGGAAAATGGTTCTCTTCCCCTCGCACTTGGTACCAACATTGTTGCCGACATAACTGACATGCTACTCTCTGACATGCCTTGCTATCGTGATTGTACAAGATGGCAGCCCCCTTTCTACTTTTAACCCACATGGTGGGCCCATAACCCACAGTTCCACAGGATCGAAACCTGACTCTCCTGTACAACCTGTTGTCAAAGTTATTCCTCGTGCTTGACTTTGTATGTAATTCACGGGCCACTTGCCTGTTGATCTATTCTGGTATCGGACACAATACTTATTCCCGTTGCTCTGAACCTCTTTCGCACTCTGCTTCAGGCAATGAAAGATTGCCTATCTGCTTGAAACTTCTTATTGTACCTTCTTACCTTACTCTCGATTTGTTCAACTCGAGAGATACTCATCTATTCATTCACGGGAAAACCCCAGACGATTATTACCCTTATAGCATTCTGTCGTTGTCGATCTGCCCCGTTACCTATTCGTAAATGCACGATGGAACCCCCCCACCCCGAAGAAAGGATGCCGACTTAATCTTGATGACTTGAAGCGTAAAAATAGAAGACATCAATATAATGGATCGACCACTTGAGAAGAGCAACCAAGACCGGGAATATCTGTTAGAATTTTGTAACTGGACCTCCCCCCCCCCCTTCTCCACTTCTTAAATCTCGGGACGAGATTTCTTGTAGTGGAGGAGAATTGTGACGCCCGGGGAATCATGCTACAATAATCCCACGTTAACGATGCCACGTCACCTCTCTTACTGTGGCTTAGATCAAAACCGGTCCAAAATTCAAATTCAAAATTTGGTAAATAATAAATGTTTTCAAACATTAACACAAAATGTTCGGTTTGTACTAAATATTACATAGATGGTTATGGTGTAGAAGACACAATTTTATACAATGCTTAAATACCCAAAATTTATTAAAACAGAAAAGGAAAAATTAATAAAAGGATAAAGCCAGAGAACAAAAGAAAAGAGAAAAGAAACCCCCACAGTGGGCTCGGCCCAGCCTTTAGCTGCTGGCCCAACTGGTCTGCAAGCCCACCCCACTCCTCCCTTATCCTCTCACACCCACCGAACCCTATCCACTCCCCACGCCCCCACTCGCTCCCCCTCTCCCGATCCAGATCGGATCGGGGAACAGCCTGACCCGGCGCGCGCCTACGCCGCCATGCCGCCCGTCGCGGACCGTCCTCGTCCTCCTCCCCGGCGCCGCCTCCCTCTCCGTCCTCCTCCCAAGCCGCTCCATCGACCCAGCGCCGCCACGAACCGCCGTCGCCGGCGCCATTCGCCGGAGCTCCTCCGTCGTCGGACGCCGTCCCGTCCTCCTCCTCGCCCGGTCCTCCCCGACCGTCGTCCATCCTGCCCGTCCCCCTGCAAACCCCGTGAGGCCCCTCTCTCCCCTCGCTCGTTCACGCGCCCAGTGCCGCCCCTCACTGCATCCAGACGCGCCAACGCCGCCGTCGCTTCGCGCCCAAACTCCGCCTCTCTGCTACCTCGGCCGCCTCTGGCGCCCTTCCCGTTCGCCCTGCCCGCTTGCAGTTCCGCGATGGTTGCCGCCACTCGCTTCGTGCTGCTTCCTTCCCGGCCACATCCTCCGCCCGCTGCCTGTTGCCCGGCCACCTCGCAGCCGGAGCTCGCACCGGCTCCCCATTGCCGGGCATGCCTGACCACGCGAACACGGGTGCCACACCCGCTCGCCCGCACCCACACCCGTTGGCCCGACCCGCAATGGCCTCTGTGCCACTGACCAGAGGGGCCCGGCCCCCAGAACGTTTAATAAAAAAAGAATTAAAAAATATAATAAAGATAAAAATAAAATAAATAAATAGATAATAATAATTAAATTAGCTAACTAATTAACGAATTAATTAAGTTAATTAATCATAATTAGATTAACCTAATTAACTGTTAGTTAATTAATCAAACAATGACAGTGGGGCCCACCCTCTAATTAATTATGATTAGTTTAATTAATCTGCTAATTAAAATGTGACACTGACCAGTGGGACCCACTGGTCAGGTTGACCAACAACCCCTGTTGATCACGACATCGACATGACATCATGCTGATGTCATTAATCTATTTTTTGAATTAATTTAAATAATTAATTGAATTCCAGAAATTAATAAAATCTTTAGAAAATCATAACTTTTAATCCGTAACTCGGATTAAAATATTTTCAACATGAAAGTTGCTCAGGACAACGAGACGAATCCGGATGCGCAACCCGTTCGTCCGCCACACACCCTAACCTATCGAACTCACAACTTTCCCCCTCCGGCTCCTCTACCCGAAAACACGAAACACCGGGGATATTTTCTCGGATGTTTCCCCCCTTAACCGGTACCACCTCATACCACGTTAGGGCACGCCTAGCATCGTTACTTGTCATGTCATGCATCGATATGCATCTGTTTACATGGTATTCATTGTTTCTTCCCTCTTCTCCGGTAGACTACGAGACCGACGCCATTGCCGCCCAGTTCGACTACGGAGTTGACGACCCTCTCTCTTGCCAGAGCAACCGTGCAAGCCCCCCTTGATCACCAGATATCGCCTATTCTACTCTATACTGCTTGCATTAGAGTAGTGTAGCATGTTACTGCTTTCCGTTATACCTACCTTTACCTGCAATCCTATATGCTTAGTATAGGATGCTAGTATTTTCATCTGTGGCCCTACATTCTTGTCCGTCTGCTGTGCTATACTGTCACGGCCAATATGTGACCCTATCCAAAAGGAACTCGACGGTCCCACCAAGGATAGACCCGCATACTGAAACGCTTTTGCAAGGTGGATATCATTACATCAACATTACATAATAGATGGGGATACAGACATGAGGCACAAATGCCACAAGAATACATCAACATCATATACAAGATCAACATCCGACTACGGATGAAGCATAAACAGAAACTCAAACGACATCCACCACCTGCTAGCCCAGTGCTGCCGACCTGAACCTATCCCCTGATCGAACAAGAAGCGTAAGAAGAACTCCAACACAAGTAAACATCGCTCTCACGCCATGATCATCGCAAACCTGTACACTGCAATCGGTGGTGTAGTAATCTGTCACCACGAGGACTCAAAGAATCCCATTACCATGGGTATCAATACTATAAATTCTTAAAGTGAAAGGAAGGGGTAAAGTGGTGAGGTTGCAGCAGCTACTAAGCATATATGGTGGCTAACATACGCAAATGAGAGCGAGAAGAGAAACAAAGGAACGGTCGTCAACTAGCAATGATCAAGAAGTGATCCTGAACTCCTACTTACGTCAAACATAACCCAGAAACCGTGTTCTCCTCTCGATCAACCCCGAAAAGAGACACTCACGGTTACGCACACGGTTGGTGTATTTTAATTGAGATCAACTTCGGGTTTTCTACTACCGGACATTAACAAATTCACATCTGCCACATAACCGCGGGCACTGCTTTCGAAAGTTCAAACCCTGCAGGGGTGTCCCAACTTAGCCCATGATAAGCTCTCGCGATCAACGAAGGATATTCCTTCTCCCCGGGAAGACCCGATCACCTCAAATCCGGGCTACAAGACATTTCGACAAAGAATAAAACAAGACCAAAGAAGCCGCCTGATGCGCCGGCAATCCCGATAGGAGCTGCACATATCTCGTTCTCGTGGCAACACCGGATGAGACATCCTACGAGTAAAACCAATCCTCAAGTTGCCCCAAGGTGGCCCCTGATCTACTCGGTTCGAACCAGCACTTAGAGAAGCACCGCCCGGGGGGCTAAATAAAGATGACCCTCGAGAGAGCGACTCCCAAGGGAAAAAAGTAGGTGGTGGTGAGGCAAATGGTAAAACCAATGTTGGGCCTTGCTGGAAATGTCTTATTCAAAGCGAACTGTCAAGGGGTCCCATAAATCACCCGACCGCGGTAGGGACGCAAAATCCGGGAACATAATACCGATATGACGGAAACTAGGGCGGCAAGAGTGGAACAAAACACTGTGCATAAGGCCGAGCCTTCCACCCTTTACCAAGTATATAGATGCATTAATAATATAAGATATATATTGTGATATCCCAACAAGTAAACATGTTCCAACAAGGAACAACATCTCCATGTTCCAACAAGGAACAAACTTCATCTTCACCGCAACTAGCAACGCTTATAAGAGGGGCTGAGCAAAGCAGTAACATAGCCAAACAACGGTTTGCTATGAAGGTGCAAAAGGTTAGAGGTCGGCATGGCAATTTGGGAGGCTTGAGGAATGTGTAATAGGTAGCGCAAGATAGCGATAGAACGAAGCAACTAGCATAGCAATGATAGTAGTGAGATCCAGGGTAGCGGTCATCTTGCCTGAAATCCCGCAAGGAAGAAGAACGAGTCCATGAAGAAGACGAACGGATGAACCCGAACCAAGTGTAGACGAACGAATCCTCACGATCGCAACGAAACAGGAACTAACAAGAAGAAGCACACAACATAGTAAACACACCACACATGAACAAGACATGATGCACAACAAGCATGATGCATGACAAAGCTACATGAAGCTACTCATGGCAAGAGATGATGCAAACAAGAGCAACACGTCAAAGCAAGTTTAAATGAGGCCGGAAACAACATAGAACAATTCCGGTAAGTCCTCATATGCAAATTTCGAAATTGGTCCAGATCTGAATAAACATTATGTTCAAGTTGTTAAACAGCAAGTTAAGATGCACCATGATGATCTACACGAAATTCTAGTCAAGTTACATATAAAGTTCATTAGATTCGGAGCTACGGCCTAGAAGATATGAGCAAAACAAGATAAGCATATGACATTGATGCAAAATGCATACAAACATCAAGCAAACACCTCAAAACAAGGATGCAACCTGATAATATGAAGCTACATGCAAAATCAAGCAAGTTTCATATAGAGCACACTCAAAACGGAGCAACGGATCAACACATACACCCTATACAAGTCATGACAACAATCTGTCCAAAACAGCAAGTAGGCATATTGCAAGCATCAAAACAACATGCTACAGCATCTCAACGTAATAACAAAAGACATGGTCATGATATACAGGTAAAGCATGACAAAACATGAACACTGAGCTATCTCCATAAATCACTAGAACATGCTCAAAATGACATGGCAAGATTGCAAATAATAACAGTTTCAGACTTTAGCAGAAATAACATCAGGTTGCAATGTTTAGAGCTATGAAACAACATGTTACAGGAACTTATCATGGAAAAGAAAGGCATGTCATGAATCTACTAATTGCATAGAACAAAAGTCCTTTACTGACCATAAGACAAAAAGGATCAGAAAATATGATGGCACCCATGTAAACATGGTAAGTTATATTACAGATTCATACATGGCAGGAACAACGATTAGGCATGTTGGTGAGCTTGAACCACTCACCACAGAGAAATACATGGCATGACAAGGCAACTCACAGAAAGAAGACATGGCATAGAAGCTATACATGGCAAGAACAACATCATAGCATACACGGATCAACTACAACAACCTTGGCAAAATTGAATAACATGTAAACAATCTGCCAGGAAACATTTTATAGCAAAAGTAAAGCTCGATTGACTCAAGCTATACTACTCCATAATTGTAAACAAGGGCATATATGGATAGAACAAGACATTTATAACAAAACATCCTTACTGAAGTATCTCAAAATATGCATGGATCTCTCTGTAGCATCAAGTTAACATGGCATAAAAATATCAGCAAAACAGGGCTGAAATCAGCAACATCAAGACACCTAGTTTGCATGCTTGTGCTAGTCACCACATAGATCACAAAAATACATGGCATACACCCGCGGAAAGATGGCATGGCATATTACAAAACACATGTAGGACTCAAGATTATAGGGTGCACACATCAATCATGGCAAAAATGACAAAAGTGCATGTTCTGTTAAGAAACAGAAACTAACATCACATAGCCCTCTTCTAACAGCATTTCGGGCATCAAGATGAGCGCAAATGAAAATGATGCAATGAGATGAAATGATCTACTCTTCGAGGCGAACAATCTGACATATTACACGCACGAAATGGAGCTACGGATGCTGAGTTATGACGCGATGAAAATGCAACCAAATATGCAAAAATTTCGGGGACTTAGTGGATTTTTGGGGAGGGGAAAGTCAACCGGGACGAGGTGGAGCGGGACGGAGAGATCCGGGCGAGGCAGGGGCGTTTGGATGGCGGGGTTGGTGGATCTGATCCAACCCCGGCCGGATCCGGCGACGACGAACTCCGGCGAGGGGCGATGGCGGCGAGGCGAGGGGCGCCGGTGGAGGCGCGGGCTGCTTGGGGAGGAGCTCCGGCCGACCGGAGACGGGGAGCTCGGGCGCTGGCGGGCGGAGCCGGGCGGCGGAGCTCCGCTCGCCGCTATGGCGGGCTGGCGGGGCAGGCGGGGCGCCGGCGACGCTGCGTTGCCGGGACGGCGGGGCTAGACGGCGCGCTACCGAAGCTGGAGGCGACGGCGGGATGCGGGCGCACCGTGGCGGCGGAGGGAGGCGCCGGAGGAGCTCGACGGGCGGGTGCCGGCGACGCTGCTGCCGGGACGACGGGGCTGGCGGCGGCGCTAGCTGAGGCGAGGCGGCGCGGGCGCACCAGCGGCGAGGAGGCGCCGGAGGAGTTTTGACGGGCGGGCGGCGCTGGCGGGCTCGAAGCTCGCCGGCCGGAGGCGGGCCGGCGGGCAGGGCGGCGCTGCCGGCCGAAGGGCGGCGGAGACCGGGCCCCCGATGGGCTCGGCGGGCTTGCCCTGCCCAGCGGGCTGGCGATGTGGGCGCTGGGCGCCGCGTGGCGAGGCGGGATTGGTCGGGGCGGCGGTCGATATGTCTCCGCGCCGGCCGGACTTGTCCCGGGCGGCGGAGAAGGCGATGGCTAGGGTTTCATCTGCGATTTTTCGTGAGGCACCTATAAATAGGTAAAGGGAGCTAGGAGTGTCCAAATGAGGTGCGGTTTCGCCCACGATCGTGATCGAACGACCGAGAGCATGGAGGGAAGTTTGGTGGGTTTTGGGCCAGTTTGGAAGGGTGTTGGGCTGCAAACAAAAGAGGCTTTTATGTTACCGGTTAACCGTTGAGTACCAAACGACCTCCAAATGATCCGAAACTTGACAGGCGGTTCATCGGTGCTATACCAAGGCCACTTGGCAAACCTTGGTCCATTCCGAGACCGCTTAACAACCGCACACCTAAAAGAGGTAAAAGGGGCGCCGGAGACATAGGAGTGCCGGATTGCAAAAGCGGACAACGGGAAAATGCTCGGATGCATGAGACGAACACGTATGCAAAATGAGATGCACATGATGACATGATAAAATGCAGATGAAGACATGGCAAAGTGCAACACGCAAGCACATGACATGGCAAAGACGGCGAATAACTGGCAGACACCTGGCGCATCGAATCCGGGGCGTTACATATACTATCGGGCCGTGATCACTCGGGAGGTGATCACGGGTATATACTATAAACTTTATACATGATACATGTGGAGACTAAAGTCGGGTCGGCTGGTGGAGCACCCATGAGTGGATCTTTGTGGCGGAGCGGCAGGCAGGTTGAGACCGCCTAGGAGAGAGGTGGGCCTGGCCTGCTCGGCGCTCACGGATACTTAACACGCTTAACGAGATCTTGGTATTTGATCCGAGTGCAGCTCACGGGCCTATACGCACTAGCCAACCACGTGGGAGAGATATGGGCACTCGGCGTCGTGGTATTAGCCGGCACTTCGTGACGTCGGCCGAAAGCGGCGCTGCCGAATTGGACTGGAACGCCACTAGGCTAGGTCTGCTTTGGCCGCCCTCAACGTCTTGAGTGTGCTCAGGGTGATGGGCCCAGACCCACAGGCGCTTAGGTTTAGACCGGCGTGTCGACCTCTGTTGAGCCTAGGTGGGGCTGCGACGTGTTGATCTTCCGCGGCCGGGCATGACCCGTGAAAGTGTGTCCGCCAAATGGGATCAAGCGTGTCGGGTTATGTGGTGCACCGCAGGGAAGTTAATCTATTCGAATAGCCGTGATCTTCGATAACAGGACGACTTGGAGTTGTACCTTGACCTTATGACAACTAGAACCGGATACTTAATAAAACACACCCTTCCAAGTGCCAGATACAACCGGGGGTCGCTCTCTCTCAGGGTTATGAGGAGGGGATCGCGGGTAGGATTATTGCTATGTGATGTTACTTGGAGGACTTCAACCTACCCTCTTCTACTGTTGCAAGACGAAGGTGACCAAGCGTAGTCTTCGATAAGACTAGCTATCCCCTCTTATTCTCGCATTCTCGCAGCTTCAGTCCACCGATATGGCCCTTTACACATATATCCATGCATATGTAGTGTAGCTCCTTGCTTGCGTAGTACTTTGGATGAGTACTCACGGTTGCATTGTTTTCCTCCCTTTCCCCTATCTTTACCCGGTTGTCGCGACGCACGATGGAGCCCAGGAGCTGCACACCACCGCCGATGACGACTACTACCCCGGAGGTGCCTACTACTACGTGCTGCCTCACGACGACCATCAGAGTAGTTTAGGAGGATCCCAGGCGAGGAGGCCTGCGCCTCTTTCGATCTGTATCCCAGCTTTGTGCTTGCCATCTTATGGCACCTTGTGTTTAACTTATGTCTGTACTCGAGATATTGTTGCTTCCACTGACTCGCCTATGATCGAGCACTTGTATTCGAGCCCTCGAGGCCCCGGCTTGTATTATGATGCTTGTATGACTTATTTATGTTTTAGAGTTGTGCTGTGATATCTTCCGTGAGTCCTCGATCTTGATCGTACACATTTGCGTGCATGATTAGTGTACGATTGAATCGGGGCGCCATGAACTAGTTACATCAATGACTTGTGCGACCGCATTTGAGCAGTGTAGTACTCCTCTATCTCAGTTTACAAGTCTTGCACGTGACCTAGGTTGTTAATTTGACCAACTTAATAAGAGGCATACATTACGAAAAATATATCATTACAAACTTCAAATAGTATTCTATTTTTTAATGATATATTTTTTATGTTAAACAATTTATTTTGTATAAGTTACATTGATGACCTAGATACACGTGCAAGCCTTGTAAACTGAGATGGAGGGAGTACTTGAAATTTATGTTCCACTAAACTCATCGGGAGCCGCTTTCGGCCTCAAATCAAAACCATCAATTAATCTTTACCTTGTTCCCATCACATTCCAAAGTACTAGTGCTACAATTAAGTGCAAGCCTGCTCACACCTACTAGTACATACCAAACCTTAACGTGTTCCCATTATGCAGGTTTTAGTACTAGTTCTAGTACTTAGGTGATAAAAGGAACTACCTAACCGAAAATTACTCTACCTTCCTCCTCATAAGTCTTTCTTCGTCCGTCCTTGCCATGGCCGGTGTGCAGCTCTAGGTCGAGAACTACTCGTAACAAGGGAGCGGCAACCAAGGCTCATGATAAAAGAGAGGCCTTGCCACCACGCAGAGACCTCGAAGATCTCTCACGGGCAAAGCGATGGCTCCTGTGAGCGCCCTAGCCACGGAGGCGAACATGCCGAGCTGGCGGCGCCGAGTCGTTATCCCTTGACGGCATGCCCGATCAGCTCAATAAGCACCTCCATAAGGTAGGAGTTCATCCACGGCTTGGTGGAGCTGCTGAAGGAGAGTCTCGACGACATGCCCACTGAGCTCAATGAGCAGGGGGAGTTGACCGCCGGCTTAAGGATGCTGCTGAAGAAGAGCATTGCCTCAGAGAAGAAGGCGACCGGCGAAATCCTGCAACTTTAGGAGGACAAGGCGAAGCTCGCCACGAGCTCGACTCACCAAGGAGGAGAACACTGGCTGGAAGAAGCTGCATGAGAATAGTAGTTCGTCGATGAAGATGCTGCAAGCCCTCGTCATGGAAATGTATGAGGAGTTGGCGAAGCTCAGACGAGCACCCGGAAAGTCAACCGGGACGAGGTGGAGCGGGACGGAGAGATCCGGCGAGGCAGGCGTTTGGATGGCGGGGTTGGTGGATTCGATTCAACCCCGCCGGATCCGGCGACGACGAACTCCGCGAGGGGCGGCGGCGGCGAGGCGAGGGGCGCCGGTGGAGGCGCTGGCTGCTTGGGAGGAGCTCCGCCGACCGAGACGGGAGCTTCGGCGCTGGCAGGGCGGAGCCGGGCGGCGGAGCTCGCTCGCCGCCATGGCGGGCGGGCGGGCCGGCGGGGTGCCGGGCGACGCTGCTGCCGGGGACGGCGGGGCCAAAGGGACGGGGCGCGCCGAAAGCGCCGGGAGGCGACGGCGGGATGCGGGCGCATTCGCTGCGGCGGAGGGAGGCGCCGGAGGAGCTTGACGGGCGGGTGCAGCGACGCGGCTGGGACGACGGGGCTATATGGCGGCGCGCCCGAAGCGCTGGGAGGCGACGGCGGGTGGGCGCACCAAGGCGGCGAGGGAGGCGCCGAGGAGCTTCGGACGGGCGGCGGGCGCTGGCGGGTTCGGCGAGCTCGCCGCCGGGAGGCGGGGCCGGCGGGCGGCAAGGCGGCGCTTCCGGGCCGAAGCGGCGGAGACCGCCCCGATGGCGGGTTTCGGCGGGCTTGCCCCGGCTGCCCAGGCGGGCAGCGATGTGGGCGCGGGGGCGCCGCGTGGCGAGGCGGGATTGGTCGGGGGCGGCGGCTGGACATGTCCTGCGCCGGCCGGACTTGTCCGGCGGCGGCGGAGGGCGATGGCTAGGGTTTCATCTGCGATTTTTCGGGGGGAGGCACCTATAAATAGGTAAAGGGAGCTAGGAGTGTCCAAATGAGGTGCGGTTTTCGCCCACACGATCGTGATCGAACGACCGAGAGCATGGAGGGAAGTTTGGTGGGTTTTGGGCCAGTTTGGAAGGTGTTGGGCTGCAAACAAAAGAGGCTTTTTCGGTTACCCGGTTAACCGTTGGAGTACCAAACGACCTCCAAATGATCCGAAACTTGACAGGCGGTTCATCGGTGCTATACCAAGGCCGCTTGGCAAACCTTGGTCCATTCCGAGACCGTTTAACAACCGCATACCTAAAAGAGGTAAAAGGGGCGCCGGAGACATAGGAGTGCCGGATTGCAAAACGGACAACGGGAAAATGCTCGGATGCATGAGACGAACACGTATGCAAAATGAGATGCACATGATGACATGATAAAAATGCAGATGAAGACATGGCAAAGTGCAACACGCAAGCACATGACATGGCAAAGACGGCGAATAATCGCGTACACACGGCGCGATCGAATCCGGGGCGTTACATATACTATCGGGCCGTGATCACTCGGGAGGTGATCACGGGTATATACTATAAACTTTATACATGATACATGTGGAGACTAAAGTCGGGTCGGCTGGTGGAGCACCCGCGAGTGGATCTTTGTGGCGGAGGCGGCAGGCAGGTTGAGACCGCCTAGGAGAGAGGTGGCCTGGCCCCTGCTCGGGCGTTCACGGATACTTAACACGCTTAACGAGATCTTGGTATTTGATCTGAAGTGCAGCTCACGGGCCTATACGCACTAGCCAACTACGTGGGAGAGATATGGGCACTCGGCGTCGTGGTATTAGCCGGCACTTCGTGGACGTCGGCCGATCGAAAGCGCGCTACCGAATTGAACTGGAACGCCACTAGGCTAGGTCTGCCGGGCCGCCTCGCAACGCAGTGTGCTCGGGGTGATGGGCCTGCACTGGCGCTTAGGTTTAGACCGGCGTGCTGACCTCTCTGTTGAGCCTAGGTGGGGCTGCGACGTGTTGATCTTCCGCGGCGGGCATGACCCGTAAAAGTGTGTCCGCCAAATGGGATCAAGCGTGTCGGGTTATGTGGTGCACCCTGCAGGAAGTTAATCTATTCGAATAGCCGTGATCTTCGGTAACAGGACGACTTGGAGTTGTACCTTGACCTTATGACAACTAGAACCGGATACTTAATAAAACACACCCTTCCAAGTGCGAGATACAACCGGGGTCGCTCTCTCTCGTGGTTATGAGGAGGGATCGCGGGTAGGATTATTGCTATGTGATGTTACTTGGAGGACTTCAACCTACCCTCTTCTACAAGTTGCAAGACGAAGGTGACCGTGGCGTAGTCTTCGATAAGACTAGCTATCCCCTCTTATTACGGCATTCTGCAGCTTCAGTCCATCGATATGGCCCTTTACACATATATCCATGCATATGTAGTGTAGCTCCTTGCTTGCGTAGTACTTTGGATGAGTACTCACGGTTGCATTGTTTTCCTCCCTTTCCCTATCTTTACCGGTTGTCGCGACTGCACGATGGAGCCAGGAGCTGACACCACCGTCGATGGCGACTACTACTACCCCGGAGGTGCCTACTACTACGTGCTGCCCACGACGACCCAGAGTAGTTTAGGAGGATCTCGAGCAGGAGGCCTGCGCCTCTTCGATCTGTATCCCGCTTTGTGCTTGCCATCTTATGGCACCTTGTGTTTAACTTATGTCCGTACTCAGATATTGTTGCTTCCGACGACTTCGTCTATGATCGAGCACTTGTATTCGAGCCCTCGAGGCCCCCGGGCTTGTATTATGATGCTTGTATGACTTATTTATGTTTTAGAGTTGTGCTTTGTGATATCTTCCCGTGAGTCCCTGATCTTGATCGTACACATTTGCGTGCATGATTAGTGTACGATTGAATCGGGGGCGTCACAGACTAGTTACATCAATGACTTGTGCGACCGCATTTGAGCAGTGTAGTACTCCCTCTATCTCAGTTTACAAGTCTTGCACGTGACCTAGGTTGTTAATTTGACCAACTTAATAAGAGGTATATATTACTTAAAAATATATCATTACAAACTTCAAATAGTATTCTATTTTTAATGATATATTTTTATGTTAAACAATTTATTTTGTATAAGTTACATTGATGACCTAGATACACGTGCAAGCCTTGTAAACTGAGATGGAGGAGTACTTGAAATTTATGTTCCACTAAACTCATCGGGAGCCGTTTCGGGCCTCGAAATCAAAACCATCAATTAATCTTTACCTTGTTCCCATCACATTCCAAAGTACTAGTGCTACAATTAAGTGCAAGCCTGCTCACACCTACTAGTACATACCAAACCTTAACGTGTTCCCATTATGCAGGTTTTAGTACTAGTTCTAGTACTTAGGTTATAAAAGGGGAACTACCTAACCGAAAATTACTCTACCTTCCTCCTCATAAGTCTTTCTTCGTCCGTCCTTGCCATGGCCGGTGTGCAGAGCTCTAGGTCGAGAACTACTCGTAACAAGGGAGCGGCAACCAAGGCTGCGGATAAAAAGAGAGGCCTTGCCACCACGCAGAGACCTCGAAAGATCTCTCACGGGCAAAGCGATGGCTCCTGTGAGCGCCCTAGCCACGGAGGCGAACATGCCGAGCTGGCGGCGCTGGAGTCGTTATCCCTTGACGGCATGCCCGATCAGCTCAATAAGCACCTCCATAAGCAGAAGGAGTTCATCCACGGCTTGGTGGAGCTGCTGAAGGAGAGTCTCGGCGACATGCCCACCGAGCTCAATGAGCGGGGAGTTGACCGCCGCTTAAGGATGTCTTTGAAGAAGAGCATTGCCTCGAGAAGAAGGCGACCGCGAAATCCTGCAACTTTAGGAGGACAAGGCGAAGCTCTGCCACGAGCTCGACTCGCTGAAGGAGGAGAACACCGGCTGGAAGAAGCTGCATGAGAATAGTAGTTAAATCGATGAAGATGCTGCAAGCCCTCGTCATGGAACAGAAGGAGGAGTTGGCGAAGCTCCGCATCGAGCACCCGGGAAAGTCAACCGGGACGAGGTGGAGCGGGACGGAGAGATCCGGGCGAGGCAGGGGCGTTTGGATGGCGGGGTTGGTGGATCTGATCCAACCCCGGCCGGATCCGGCGACGACGAACTCCGGCGAGGGGCGGCGGCGGCGAGGCGAGGGCGCCGGTGGAGGCGCTGGCTGCTTTGGGGAGGAGCTCCGCCGACCGGAGACGGGAGCTCGGGCGCGGCAGGCGGAGCCGGGCGGAGCCCGCTCGCCGCTATGGCGGGTCAAGGGGTCGGGCGGGTGCCGGCGACGCTGCTGCCGGGGACGGCGGGCTGGGACGGGCGCGCCCGAAGCGGGAGGCGACGGCGGATGCGGGCGCATTCCATGGCGGCGGAGGGAGGCGCCGGAGGAGCTCGACGGCGGGGTGCCGGCGACGCGCTGCCGGGGACGACGGGGCCTATAGGGCGGCAGCGCACGAAGCGCGAGGAGGCGACGGCGGGCGCACTGGGCGGCGGAGGGAGGCGCCGTGAGGAGGGACGGGCGGCGGGCGCCGGGCTCGCGAGCTTCGCTGCCGGAGGCGGGCCGGCGGGCGGCGTTGGGGCGGCGCTGCCGGGCCGAAGCGGCGGCGAGACCGGGCCCTGGCGGGCTCGGGCGGCTTGCCCCTGGCCCAGGCGGCCGCGGGCGATGTGGGCGCTGAGGCGCCGCGTGGCGCAGGCGGGATTGGTCGGGGCGTGGTGGACATAACTGCGCCGGCGGACTTGTCCCGGGCGGCGGAGGCGATGGCTAGGGTTTCATCTGCGATTTTTCGGGGGGAGGCACCTATAAATAGGTAAAGGGAGCTAGGAGTGTCCAAATGAGGTGCGGTTTTCGCCCACACGATCGTGATCGAACGACCGAGAGCATGGAGGGAAGTTTGGTGGGTTTTGGGCCAGTTTGGAAGGGGTGTTGGGCTGCAAACAAAAGAGGCTTTTGCGGTTACCCGGTTAACCGTTGGAGTACCAAACGACCTCCAAATGATCCGAAACTTGACAGGCGGTTCATCGGTGCTATACCAAGGCCGCTATGGCAAACCTTGGTCCATTCCGAGACCGTTTAACAACCGCACGAAAAGAGGTAAAAGGGGCGCCGGAGACATAGGAGTGCCGGATTGCAAAACGGACAACGGGAAAATGCTCGGATGCATGAGACGAACACGTATGCAAAATGAGATGCACATGATGACATGATAAAAATGCAGATGAAGACATGGCAAAGTGCAACACGCAAGCACATGACATGGCAAAGACGGCGAATAACTGGCAGACACCTGGCGCATCGAATCCGGGGCGTTACATATACTATCGGGCCGTGATCACTCGGGAGGTGATCACGGGTATATACTATATACTTTATACATGATACATGTGGAGACTAAAGTCGGGTCGGCTGGTGGAGCACCCGCGAGTGGATCTTTGTGGCGGAGCGTCAGGGCAGGTTGAGACCGCCTAGGAGAGAGGTGGGCCCGCCTGTTCGGCGTTCACGGATACTTAACACGCTTAACGAGATCTTGGTATTTGATCTGAGTCTGGCTACGGGCCTATACGCACTAGCCAACTACGTGGGAGAGATATGGGCACTCGGCGTCGTGGTATTAGCCGAAGCACTTCGTGACGTCAGCGACTGAGCGGCGCGCGCCGAATTGGACTGGAACGCCACTAGGCTAGGTCTGCTTTCGGCCGCCCTCGCAGCGTCTTGGTGTGCTCGGGGTGATGGGCCCGCACTTCGGGCGCTTAGGTTTAGACCGGCGTCTTGACCTCTCTGTTGAGCCTAGGTGGGGCTGCGACGTGTTGATCTTCCGCGGCGGGCATGACCCGTAAAAAGTGTGTCCGGCCAAATGGGATCAAGCGTGTCGGGTTATGTGGTGCACCGCAGGGAAGTTAATCTATTCGAATAGCCGTGATCTTCGTAATGTGACGACTTGGAGTTGTACCTTGACCTTATGACAACTAGAACCGGATACTTAATAAAACACACCCTTCCAAGTGCCGGATACAACCGGGGTCGCTCTCTCGTGGTTATGAGGAGGGGATCGCGGGTAGGATTATTGCTATGTGATGTTACTTGGAGGACTTCAACCTACCCTCTTCTACCTGTTGCAAGGCGAAGGTGACCAAGCGTAGTCTTCGATAAGACTAGCTATCCCCTCTTATTCTCGGCATTCTGCGATTCACCCACCGATATGGCCCTTTACACATATATCCATGCATATGTAGTGTAGCTCCTTGCTTGCGAGTACTTTGGATGAGTACTCACGGTTGCATTGTTTTCCTCCCTTTCCCCCTATCTTTACCCGGTTGCTGCGACCAGACGATGGAGCCCAGGAGCCAGACACCACCGTCGATGACGACTACTACCCCGGAGGTGCCTACTACTACGTGCGACGATTTACCACTGTGAGTAGTTTAGGAGGATCCTGCAGGAGGCCCGCCTCTTTCGATCTGTATACAAGTGTGTGCTTGCAATCTTATGGCACCTTGTGTTTATCTTATGTCCGTACTCAGATATTGTTGCTTCCGCTGACTCGCCTATGATCGAAAGCACTTGTATTCGAGCCCTCGAGGCCCCTGGCTTGTATTATGATGCTTGTATGACTTATTTATGTTTTAGAGTTGTGCTGTGATATCTTCCCGTGAGTCCCTGATCTTGATCGTACACATTTGCGTGCATGATTAGTGTACGATTGAATCGGGGGCGTCACAGACTAGTTACATCAATGACTTGTGCGACCGCATTTGAGCAGTGTAGTACTCCTCTATCTCAGTTTACAAGTCTTGCACGTGACCTAGGTTGTTAATTTGACCAACTTAATAAGAGGCATACATTACGAAAATATATCATTACAAACTTCAAATAGTATTCTATTTTTTAATGATATATTTTTTATGTTAAACAATTTATTTTGTATAAGTTACATTGATGACCTAGATACACGTGCAAGCCTTGTAAACCGAGATGGAGGGAGTACTTGAAATTTATGTTCCACTAAACTCATCGGGAGCCGCTTTCGGCCTCAAATCAAAACCATCAATTAATCTTTACCTTGTTCCCATCACATTCCAAAGTACTAGTGCTACAATTAAGTGCAAGCCTGCTCACACCTACTAGTACATACCAAACCTTAACGTGTTCCCATTATGCAGGTTTTAGTACTAGTTCTAGTACTTAGGTTATAAAAGGGGAACTACCTAACCGAAAATTACTCTACCTTCCTCCTCATAAGTCTTTCTTCGTCCGTCCTTGCCATGGCCGGTGTGCAGAGCTCTAGGTCGAGAACTACTCGTAACAAGGGAGCGGCAACCAAGGCTGCGGATAAAAAGAGAGGCCTTGCCACCACGCAGAGACCTCGAAAGATCTCTCACGGGCAAAGCGATGGCTCCCGTGAGCGCCCCTAGCCACGGAGGCGAACATGCCGAGTCTGGCGCGCTGGAGTCGTTATCCCTTGACGGCATGCCCGATCAGCTCAATAAGCACCTCCATAAGCGAAGGAGTTCATCCACGGCTTGGTGGAGCTGTGAAGGAGAGTCTCGACGACATGCCCACCGAGCTCAATGAGCAGGGGAGTTGACCGCCGCTTAAGGATGCTTTCTTGAAGAAGAGCATTGCCTCGAAGAAGAAGGCGACCGCGAAATCCTCGCAACTTTAGGAGGACAAGGCGAAGCTCGCCACGAAGCTCGACACCGAAGGAGGAGAACACTGGCTGGAAGAAGCTGCATGAGAATAGTAGTTCGTCGATGAAGATGCTGCAAGCCCTCGTCATGGAACAGAAGGAGGAGTTGGCGAAGCTCCGCATCGAGCACCCGGGAAAGTCAACCGGGACGAGGTGGAGCGGGACGGAGAGATCCGGCGAGCGAGGCGTTTGGATGGCGGGGTTGGTGGATTCGATCCAACCCGGCCGGATCCGGGCGACGAACTCCGGCGAGGGGCGAGCGGCGGCGAGGCGAGGGGCGCCGGTGGAGGCGCTGGCTGCTTGGGGAGGAGCTCCGCCGACCGGAGACGGGAGTCGGCGCTGGGCAGGCGGAGCCGGCGGCGGAGCTCGCTCGCCGCCATGGCGGGCCGGCGGGGCCGGGCGGGAAGCCGGCGACGCGCTGCCGGGGACGGGGCCAAGGATTGGCGCGCGCCCGAAGCGCTGGGAGGCGACGGCGGATGCGGGCGCATTGGGCGGAGGGAGGCGCCGAGGAGCTTCAGACGGCGGGTGCCGGCGACGCGCGGCCGGGGACGACGGGGCTATATGGCGGCGCGCCGAAGCGCTGGGAGGCGACGGGCGGGTGCGCACCAGCGGCGGAGGGAGGCGCCGGAGGAGCTCGGACGGGCGGCGGCGCTGGCGGGTTCGCGAGCTCGGCCGGAGGCGGGCCGGCGGGCGGCGGCGCTTCCGGGCCGAAGCGGCGGCGAGACCGGCCCTGGGCTCGGGCGGGCTTGCCCGGCCCAGCGGGCGGGCGATGTGGGCGCTGAGGCGCCGCGTGGCGAGGCGGGATTGGTCGGGGCGGCGGTTGATATCCTGCGCGCTGCCGGACTTGTCCGGCGGCGGAGGCGATGGCTAGGGTTTCATCTGCGATTTTTCGGGGGGAGGCACCTATAAATAGGTAGAGGGAGCTAGGAGTGTCCAAATGAGGTGCGGTTTTCGCCCACACGATCGTGATCGAACGACCGAGAGCATGGAGGAGAGTTAGGTGGGTTTTGGGCCACTTTGGAAGGCGTGTTGGGCTGCAAACAAAAGAGGCCTTGCGGTTACCCGGTTAACCGTTGGAGTACCAAACGACCTCCAAATGATCCGAAACTTGACAGGCGGTCTACCGGTGCTATACCAAGGCCGCTTGGCAAACCTTGGTCCATTCCGAGACCGTTTAACAACCGCACACGAAAAGAGGTAAAAGGGGGCGCCGGGAGACATAGGAGTGCCGGATTGCAAAACGGACAACGGGGAAAATGCTCGGATGCATGAGACGAACACGTATGCAAAATGAGATGCACATGATGACATGATAAAAATGCAGATGAAGACATGGCAAAGTGCAACACGCAAGCACATGACATGGCAAAGACGGCGAATAACTGGCAGACACCTGGCGCATCGAATCCGGGGCGTTACATATACTATCGGGCCGTGATCACACGGGAGGTGATCACGGGTATATACTATAAACTTTATACATGATACATGTGGAGACTAAAGTCGGGTCGGCTGGTGGAGCACCATGAGTGGATCTTTGTGGCGGAGCGACAGGCAGGTTGAGACCGCCTAGGAGAGAGGTGGGCCTGGCCTCGCTCGGGCGTTCACGGATACTTAACACGCTTAACGAGATCTTGGTATTTGATCTGAGTCCGCTCACGGGCCTATACGCACTAGCCAACTACGTGGGAGAGATATGGGCACTCGGCGCCGTGGTATTAGCCGGCACTTCGTGACGTCGATCGAAAGCGGGCGCGCTACCGAATTGGATCGAACGCCACTAGGCTAGGTCTGCTTTGGCCGCCTCGCAACGTGCAGGTGTGCTCAGGTGATGGGCCCGCACCTGGGCGCTTAGGTTTAGACCGGGCGTCTTGACCTCTCTGTTGAGCCTAGGTGGGGCTGCGACGTGTTGATCTTCCGGCCGGGCATGACCCGTAAAAGTGTGTCCGCCAAATGGGATCAAGCGTGTCGGGTTATGTGGTGCACCGCAGGGAAGTTAATCTATTCGAATAGCCGTGATCTTGATAATGTGACGACTTGGAGTTGTACCTTGACCTTATGACAACTAGAACCGGATACTTAATAAAACACACCCTTCCAAGTGCCGGATACAACCGGGGTCGCTCTCTCGGGGTTATGAGGAGGATCGCGGGTAGGATTATTGCTATGTGATGTTACTTGGAGGACTTCAACCTACCCTCTTCTACCTGTTGCAAGACGAAGGTGAACAGAAGCGTAGTCTTCGATAAGACTAGCTATCCCCCTCTTATTCTGGCATTCTGCAGTTCAGTCCACTGATATGGCCCTTTACACATATATCCATGCATATGTAGTGTAGCTCCTTGCTTGCGAGTACTTTGGATGAGTACTCACGGTTGCATTGTTTTCCTCCCTTTCCCCCTATCTTTACCCGGTTGCTGCGACCAGACGATGGAGCCCAGGAGCCAGACACCACCGTCGATGACGACTACTACCCCGGAGGTGCCTACTACTACGTGCTGCCTGCTGACGACGACCAGGAGTAGTTTAGGAGGATCCTGCAGAGGCCTGCGCCTCTTCGATCTCAGATCCTGGTTTGTGCTTGCCATCTTATGGCACCTTGTGTTTAACTTATGTCTGTACTCAGATATTGTTGCTTCCGCTGACTCGCTCTATGATCGAGCACTTGTATTCGAGCCCTCGAGGCCCCTGGCTTGTATTATGATGCTTGTATGACTTATTTATGTTTTAGAGTTGTGCTGTGATATCTTCCCGTGAGTTCCGATCTTGATCGTACACGTTTGCGTGCATGATTAGTGTACGATTGAATCGGCGCCATGAACTAGTTACATCAATGACTTGTGCGACCGCATTTGAGCGATGTAGTACTCCCTCTATCTCGGTTTACAAGTCTTGCACGTGACCTAGGTTGTTAATTTGACCAACTTAATAAGAGGCATACATTACGAAAAAATATATCATTACAAACTTCAAATAGTATTCTATTTTTTAATGATATATTTTTTATGTTAAACAATTTATTTTGTATAAGTTACATTGATGACCTAGATACACGTGCAAGCCTTGTAAACTGAGATGGAGGGAGTACTTGAAATTTATGTTCCACTAAACTCATCGGGAGCCGTTTCGGGCCTCGAAATCAAAACCATCAATTAATCTTTTACCTTGTTCCCATCACATTCCAAAGTACTAGTGCTACAATTAAGTGCAAGCCTGCTCACACCTACTAGTACATACCAAACCTTAACGTGTTCCCATTATGCAGGTTTTAGTACTAGTTCTAGTACTTAGGTTATAAAAGGGAACTACCTAACCGAAAATTACTCTACCTTCCTCCTCATAAGTCTTTCTTCGTCCGCCCTTGCCATGGCCGGTGTGCGAGCTCTAGGTCGAGAACTACTCGTAACAAGGGAGCGGCAACCAAGGCTGCGGATAAAAAGAGAGGCCTTGCCACCACGCAGAGACCTCGAAAGATCTCTCACGGGCAGGCGATGGCTCCCAGGAGCGCCCTAGCCACGGAGGCGAACATGCCGAGCTGGCGGCGCTGGAGTCGTTATCCCTTGACGGCATGCCCGATCAGCTCAATAAGCACCTCCATAAGCAGAAGGAGTTCATCCACGGCTTGGTGGAGCTGCTGAAGGAGAGTCTCGACGACATGCCCACTGAGCTCAATGAGCAGGGGGAGTTGACCGCCGGCTTAAGGATGCTGCTGAAGAAGAGCATTGCCTCGTAGAAGAAGGCGACGGCGAAATCTCGCAACTTTAGGAGGACAAGGCGAAGCTACGCCACGAGCTCGACTGCAAGGAGGAGAACACTGGCTGGAAGAAGCTGCATGAGAATAGTAGTTCGTCGATGAAGATGCTGCAAGCCCTCGTCATGGAACAGAAGGAGGAGTTGGCGAAGCTCCGCATCGAGCACCCGGGAAAGTCAACCGGGACGAGGTGGAGCGGGACGGAGAGATCCGGGCGAGGCAGGGGCGTTTGGATGGCGGGGTTGGTGGATTCGATCCAACCCCGGCCGGATCCGGCGACGACGAACTCCGGCGAGGGGCGATGGCGGCGAGGCGAGGGGCGCCGGTGGAGGCGCGGGCTGCTTGGGGAGGAGCTCCGGCCGACCGGAGACGGGGAGCTCGGGCGCGGGCAGGGCGGAGCCGGCGGCGGAGTCGGCTCGCCGCCGGCCATGGCGGGCCGGCGGGGCCGGGCGGGGTGCCGGCGACGCGCTGCTGCCGGGGACGGCGGGGCTGGCGGACGGCAGCGCGCCTGAAAGCGCTGGGAGGCGACGGCGGATGCGGGCGCATCGCTGGCGCGGCGGAGGGAGGCGCCGGAGGAGCTCGGACGGGCGGGTTGCCGGGCGACGCTACTGCCGGGGACGACGGGGCAGGCGGCGGCGCGCCCAGCGCTGGAGGCGACGGCGGGCAATGCGGGCGCACCAGCGGAGGAGGGAGGCGCCGAGGAGCCGGACGGGCGGCGGCGCCGCGGCTCGCGAAGCTCGCCTGCCGGAGGCGGGCCGGCGGGCGGCGGGCGGCGCCGGGCCGAAGCGGCGGCGGAGACCGGGCCCGATGGGCTCGGCGGGCTTGCCCTGGCCCAGGCGGCCAGCGATGTGGGCGCGGGGGCGCCGCGTGGCGAGGCGGGATTGGTCGGGGGCGGCGGCTGGACATGTCCTGCGCCGGCCGGACTTGTCCGGCGGCGGCGGAGGGCGATGGCTAGGGTTTCATCTGCGATTTTTCGGGGGGAGGCACCTATAAATAGGTAAAGGGAGCTAGAGTGTCCAAATGAGGTGCGGTTTTACCACACGATCGTGATCGAACGACCGAGAGCATGGAGGGAAGTTTGGTGGGTTTTGGGCCAGTTTGGAAGGTGTTGGGCTGCAAACAAAAGAGGCTTTTGCGGTTACCCGGTTAACCGTTGGAGTACCAAACGACCTCCAAATGATCCGAAACTTGACAGGCGGTCTACCGGTGCTATACCAAGGCCGCTTGGCAAACCTTGGTCCATTCCGAGACCGTTTAACAACCGCACACGAAAAGAGGTAAAAGGGGGGCGCCGGAGACATAGGAGTGCCGGATTGCAAAACGGACAACGGGAAAATGCTCGGATGCATGAGACGAACACGTATGCAAAATGAGATGCACATGATGACATGATAAAATGCAGATGAAGACATGGCAAAGTGCAACACGCAAGCACATGACATGGCAAAGACGGCGAATAAGCTCGCGTACACACCGGCGATCAATCCGGGGCGTTACATATACTATCGGGCCGTGATCACTCGGGAGGTGATCACGGGTATATACTATATACTTTATACATGATACATGTGGAGACTAAAGTCGGGTCGGCTGGTGGAGCACCCGCGAGTGGATCTTTGTGGCGGAGCGACAGGGCAGGTTGAGACCGCCTAGGAGAGAGGTGGGCCTGGCCCTGTTCGGCGTTCACGGATACTTAACACGCTTAACGAGATCTTGGTATTTGATCCGAGTCAGCTCACGGGCCTATACGCACTAGCCAACTACGTGGGAGAGATATGGGCACTCGGCGTCGTGGTATTAGCCGGCACTTCGTGACGTCACGATCGAGGCGCGCCGAATTGGACCGAACGCCACTAGGCTAGGTCTGCCTTTGGCCGCCTCGCAACGCGTGTGTGTGCTCGAGGTGATGGGCCTGCACTGGGCGCTTAGGTTTAGACCGGCGTCTTGACCTCTCTGTTGAGCCTAGGTGGGGCTGCGACGTGTTGATCTTCCGCGCCGGGCATGACCCGTGAAAGTGTGTCCGCCAAATGGGATCAAGCGTGTCGGGTTATGTGGTGCACCCCTGCAGGGAAGTTAATCTATTCGAATAGCCGTGATCTTCGGTAACAGGACGACTTGGAGTTGTACCTTGACCTTATGACAACTAGAACCGGATACTTAATAAAACACACCCTTCCAAGTGCCAGATACAACCGGGGGTCGCTCTCTCTCAGGGTTATGAGGAGGGGATCGCGGGTAGGATTATTGCTATGTGATGTTACTTGGAGGACTTCAACCTACCCTCTTCTACTGTTGCAAAGACGAAGGTGACCGAGCGTAGTCTTCGATAAGACTAGCTATCCCCTCTTATTACGGCATTCTCAGCAGCTTCAGTCCACCGATATGGCCCTTTACACATATATCCATGCATATGTAGTGTAGCTCCTTGCTTGCAGTACTTTGGATGAGTACTCACGGTTGCATTGTTTTCCTCCCTTTCCCCTATCTTTACTCCGGTTGTCGCGACTGCACGATGGAGCCTGTGAGCTGACACCACCGTCGATGGCGACTACTACCCCGGAGGTGCCTACTACTACGTGCCTCACGATTTACGCACTGTGAGTAGTTTAGGAGGATCCCAGGCAGGAGGCCTGCGCCTCTTTCGATCTGTATCCCAGTTTGTGCTTGCCATCTTATGGCACCTTGTGTTTAACTTATGTCTGTACTCAGATATTGTTGCTTCCGCTGACTCGTCTATGATCGAGCACTTGTATTCGAGCCCTCGAGGCCCCTGGCTTGTATTATGATGCTTGTATGACTTATTTATGTTTTAGAGTTGTCTTGTGATATCTTCCCGTGAGTCCCTGATCTTGATCGTACACATTTGCGTGCATGATTAGTGTACGATTGAATCGGGGGCGTCACAGACTAGTTACATCAATGACTTGTGCGACCGCATTTGAGCAGTGTAGTACTCCCTCTATCTCAGTTTACAAGTCTTGCACGTGACCTAGGTTGTTAATTTGACCAACTTAATAAGAGGCATACATTACGAAAAATATATCATTACAAACTTCAAATAGTATTCTATTTTTTAATGATATATTTTTTATGTTAAACAATATATTTTATATAAGTTACATTGATGACCTAGATACACGTGCAAGCCTTGTAAACTGAGATGGAGGGAGTACTTGAAATTTATGTTCCACTAAACTCATCGGGAGCCGCTTTGGCCTCAAATCAAAACCATCAATTAATCTTTACCTTGTTCCCATCACATTCCAAAGTACTAGTGCTACAATTAAGTGCAAGCCTGCTCACACCTACTAGTACATACCAAACCTTAACGTGTTCCCATTATGCAGGTTTTAGTACTAGTTCTAGTACTTAGGTTATAAAAGGAACTACCTAACCGAAAATTACTCTACCTTCCTCCTCATAAGTCTTTCTTCGTCCGTCCTTGCCATGGCCGGTGTGCAGAGCTCTAGGTCGAGAACTACTCGTAACAAGGGAGCGGCAACCAAGGCTGCGGATAAAAAGAGAGGCCTTGCCACCACGCAGAGACCTCGAAAGATCTCTCACGGGCAGGCGATGGCTCCCAGGAGCGCCCTAGCCACGGAGGCGAACATGCCGAGCTGGCGGCGCTGGAGTCGTTATCCCTTGACGGCATGCCCGATCAGCTCAATAAGCACCTCCATAAGCAGAAGGAGTTCATCCACGGCTTGGTGGAGCTGTGAAGGAGAGTCTCGACGACATGCCCACTGAGCTCAATGAGCAGGGGGAGTTGACCGCCGGCTTAAGGATGCTGCTGAAGAAGAGCATTGCCTCAGAGAAGAAGGCGACCGGCGAAATCCTGCAACTTTAGGAGGACAAGGCGAAGCTCTGCCACGAGCTCGACCTGCTGAAGGAGGAGAACACTGGCTGGAAGAAGCTGCATGAGAATAGTAGTTCGTCGATGAAGATGCTGCAAGCCCTCGTCATGGAACAGAAGGAGGAGTTGGCGAAGCTCCGCATCGAGCACCCGGCTGCTGTCAAGGTACGTAAAGCGGCCGTGGAACAGATGATGAAGGCTCGCGTCGAGAAATTCCGCGTCATGGACAAAATGAAGAAGATGGCGGAGGAGACGCGCAAGGAGATGGAGGACGTGGAGGCGATGAAGAAGCAGTTACGACTCTGCGGCCATCAACCCTTCATGTAGTAGAGAGCAGCGCCCCGGACTTATGTGTGCGTCTTCCTTCTTTTTTGGGGGTGATAATCTTCCTTCTTCTTTTGTTCATGTGTTTCTTCTTTTGCTTTGGGTGTTTCGCCGCACCTGCCACGTTCTATGCGAGGCATGAATAGAACAATGCTAACAATGAGATGAGTAGCAAATTAGATCATTTTTATCACCATATGGCACTGGGCTGCCGTGTTTCGTGCTCCTCCGTCATTACTACTCCGGTGGAAAACTTGAGTATACCGCATGGTTCTTTGCTCCTCCTAGGTCGTCGGCATATTTATACGAGCAGTCAAATCACAAGGCCCCGCCTTCCAACAGTAATGATCCCTCAAATCACAAAGGCCCTCACCTCTCTTGAGACCGACCAAGCTAGACTGCCCCGCCATCTAGCCTTTAAAAAAATATATACTTATGTACAGTAGTAGGATCGATGGATTGTGCCATGGAGCAAAACTAAAAAGACGAAATTAAAGAAAAAAGGTGGTACATATAGAGAGCGTTCGTCGCCAAATTATGCATATAATACTATTAAAAAAGCTAGTACGTGCTTAAATGGGGTGCTAAATTATATTAAAGAAATTAGCATACCTATTTAATTGTTGGGTTCTTATTATTTATGCCACTAGTTGTGTATCACTACTCAATTTTGCTATCAGAAGTTACAACTACTCAAAAATGCCATCGATCCGTGAGATGCCTGCTAAAAATGCAATTAGATATCTAAAAAATGACATCGTTAAGTTAGATGTTTGCTCAAAAATGCCATTAGACATTGTTATTTTCATGTCAAACCCGTTGACCATGTTATATGACAAAAATAAACCGATTCTTACAATGATAAGTGTGGCCTCGCTTGTCAGGACTAACCAAGCGAACAGGGGCGGAGCTGGGCCCCGGACACCCAGGGCCAGGCCCGGGGCGTGGAAATTCGAACAAGCTATTATACATATATGTTTTTCTACAGGCCCGGGGCGTGGAAAAGAAGGCCACAGCCTGATGGGCTGTCTCACTTGAAAGGATTAAACGGACGCACGAGGCAACACCTCCACTCCCCACGAGGCCACGATCGATCTAAGTCGGAGACGTAAGGTACGTAGCTGTGTAGGCGCAGGAAACGTTCAGCCCTCGCGGCTGCCGCCCACCTAACTCGTATCACGCACGGTCAATCTCAAGAGTCCACACTCCAGCGCTCGCACCGTCTGCCGCTGCATCCACCGGCCGCCTCCTGCTCCCGGGCTCCCGGCCACCGCCCTCCTGTGCGTCGTTCGTCCGCGTGGAGCGCTATCCTCTGCTGGCTGCTTGATTGCCGCATGTTGGCAGTTTTTTTTATTTCCTGGTTTTCCCTGATGCTTTCTACTTATAGTCGTGTACCATGTTCTACAATGTTAATGTGAACTGAAATTTTATTAAAATAATGTATGTGTGTGTGTACCCCTGTATGTATACAGTCATATATGTGGGGTGTTGTTGAACTCAAATTGATCTAGTTGCCAATTTCATTTCATATATTGTAGAAAAGGAAGAAGTGTCTTTTTCTCACCGATGTCCGCAATGGGGGTGTCTATCATTTCAAATGGAGGGAATCAAACTTTTAATCATATAGGTCTCACAGAGGGCTTTTACCGATTTAAGTAGTAAGTTTTTAGATTTCTATCAATAATAATTGTATTACAGATGTTTATGCTTTCTCTTGTGAAATTTTGCTTTTGATGTCTTGAAGGTATTCGCTCTTCTTCCAGAGTTGATGTGGTTATGTGAGGCATTGATGAAGTAAACCATCGATTTGGTACTCTTTTTTTATCACTTACTGTTCTTTGTAGTTTTTGTCGTGTTTTATCTATTCTGTTGTATCGTTAAGCATTGAGTTTAAATTTTAAATTTTTTTGTGAGACTGAGTCATTATTTCATATGGGGTATCTTTGGTGGTAGCTAAAACCCTTATGGACGTCAAGTTTTTCTCTCGCGGCGAAAGCTTTTTTTGGGCCCGGGACTTACTCCAATCCTAGCTCCGCCACTGCAAGCGAATAATTTTACAGGAAAATAAGAACGCTGTTGGGATCAAGTAGGCCCCACACTTTATTTTACTGTAGTGAGATAGACGGAGAGCTGGCATGTTGGTCCACGGTATTTATGTCATTATAACATGGCCAAAGAGATTTGAGTCACAATAATGGTGTCTAGCACAACACACCCCTCAAATAAAACTAAGTACCCTGAAATTTTTTGACAACTAAACTGCTGGCTATATGATGTTGGCCATATATATTGTACGTATATAATGTGAAGAAACGAGTGTTAGTACTATACCAACTAAAAGATGAACTATAAGAAATACTAGTATGCACATACTGAAGAGTTAAAGTAACGAGAAGGAACATAACATAGTTCTGCTGGGGGCTCAGCACAACACACCCTTCAAAAAAAATTAAGCACACATGAAATTAAACTAAGCAACTAATCCAGTAGACACTGCATTAGAACCACTAGGCGACTGAGCGGCGCGCGCCGAATTGGACTGGAACGCCACTAGGCTAGGTCTGCTTTCGGCCGCCCTCGCATAGCGTCTTGAGTGTGCTTTCGAGGTGATGGGCCTGCACCCTTGGGCGCTTAGGTTTAGACCGGCGTGCTGACCTCTCTGTTGAGCCTAGGTGGGGCTGCGACGTGTTGATCTTCCGCGGCCGGGCATGACCCAGGAAAGTGTGTCCGGCCAAATGGGATCAAGCGTGTTGGGTTATGTGGTGCACCCCTGCAGGGAAGTTAATCTATTCGAATAGCCGTGATCTTCAGTAACAGGACGACTTGGAGTTGTACCTTGACCTTATGACAACTAGAACCGGATACTTAATAAAACACACCCTTCCAAGTGCCAGATACAACCGGGGGTCACTCTCTCTCAGGGTTACGAGGAGGGGATCGCCGTGTAGGATTATTGCTATGTGATGTTACTTGGAGGACTTCAACCTACCCTCTTCTACCTGTTGCAAGACGAAGGTGACCAGAAGCGTAGTCTTCGATAAGACTAGCTATCCCCTCTTATTCTGGCATTCTGCAGTTCAGTCCACTGATATGGCCCTTTACACATATATCCATGCATATGTAGTGTAGCTCCTTGCTTGCGAGTACTTTGGATAAGTACTCACGGTTGCATTGTTTCCCCCCCTTTCCCCCTATCTTTACCCGGTTGCTGCGACCAGGCGATGGAGCCCAGGAGCCAGACACCACCGTCGATGACGACTACTACCCCGGAGGTGCCTACTACTACGTGCTGCCTGCTGACGACGACCAGGAGTAGTTTAGGAGGATCCCAGGCAGGAGGCATGCGCCTCTTTCGATCTGTATCCCAGTTTGTGCTAGCCATCTTATGGCACCTTGTGTTTAACTTATGTCTGTACTCAGATATTGTTGCTTCCGCTGACTCGTCTATGATCGAGCACTTGTATTCGAGCCCTCGAGGCCCCTGGCTTGTATTATGATGCTTGTATGACTTATTTATGTTTTAGAGTTGTGCTGTGATATCTTTCCGTGAGTCCCTGATCTTGATCGTACACATTTGCGTGCATGATTAGTGTACGATTGAATCGGGGGAGTCACATAGTCATACATGTCAGACCAAGCCGATGTGTGTCCCTTCGGTGAGACGCGGGTACGACCAACAGTTTGTTGGTGCGACCGACCGTAAAGTATTACGCGATGGAGACTTCTGATTGTGGTTCGGTTGATTGTCACGACCAAGCATTCTAAAACTAGTGGTAAATAAATTACCATCTTTTTCCAAATGACCAAGTATTTTCACATGAATACAATACATATAGATGGAGTGATTGTCAAGGTTGCAAACCGACATGGCGTTGCAAGTTCACTGCAGCAGCAACCGACTAGGTCACTGCATCGCTGGCAGGGAAGGAGGGCAGCTCACCTCGCCTACGATGCATGCCCAGCGGCGCCGCCGCAACTGGTCCCGGGATTTGGCTTCTCCTACTGCCCATTCGAACAGTTGCACCGGCTGCGCATGCCATTGCGCAAGCATGCGTGTTCTTTCCTCCGCAGTCGACTCCGTGAATATGATATCTTCCATTAGCCCTAGCTCAAAATCAATGCGACGCTACCAGATGCTGACATCCCTCAGCATCTCTCCCCTGAGATCGACTTGCGCCTCCGCCTTGTGCTGCGCCAGGCGCAGCTCCTTGGAACTTCTCTCCAATCGATGCGACGCTTCCTCGATCCGATTTTCCCTTGCTGCCCACCACCTGAAACGCAGCCCTGGCATGTCCTCCGGCACCACCGATCTATGATTCCAGAGCAATGGATCCCCTCTAAAACACATGTGGGTTTCGCTCAAAGGCGGCAGTGCTGCAGACCGCAACGAGAGGGCAGCCCGCGGGATCCTGGGATCTAAGGGATTATCCATGGCGGGATCCTCCATGGCGGGATCCGGTGGGTGAGGCGGGGAGGCGAGCCTAGGCGCTGGGAGAGCCCTACGAGGCTAAGATAAAGATAGTACTACTCCACTCCGTCCATATTTAAATACAAAGGCCACCAACAGTAGCCCTGGCAAAAATTGATCATGTTGCCTGCGTCTTGGTTTATTGGCCTCCTTTTTGCGCCCACTTTTTATGACATGCATAAATATTATGTTACTTACAAATATGGTCAAAATTGGCACAAAATACGAAGGAGACCAATGGAAGTACTAGCAACCCATGATTTAACTACTCGCATGCGCGCATTGGAGTAGTAATGTCTTTCTTCCGCCCTCACGTCCACTCAATTTGCATGTGTTGTATTAATTGACCATCAATGAAGTGAAGGACTTTACACGCGTCAAATTATCACATGGGGTGGATCTTCATACAAAAATGCGTCCCCCCGTGTACCCGCATGTGTGTGCGAGGGAATGAGTGTGTGCGTGGCGTGCGTGCACATCTTCGCTTCGTGCATGTACCGCCGGTGTGGCTCAGAGAGGACGAGTACATTCTTATGGAACAAGCAGCACGTCACTGTGATCAATCCACACAAAGAGGTCACGACAACGCCTCCACATGTGCCACGTGGCTTCATGAACTGTAGGAGAGAAACCGTGTAGCGTGCCATTGGAATTCTAACTTACATGTTTTGCACATACTCGAAGTACTAGTAAGGTACACGTGCATTGCACGCATCAAATTTGGCAACCAAATTATGAATAAATACCACACTATAGCATGTAAGCTCTGAGTCATATATGCATGTGTAGACCTTCGTTTAATTCTTATAGTTCATCTCATTCAAAATAAATTATGTCTTATAAAAAAGCTAGGGCCTCTTTGATTCGTAGGATTTCCAAAACGCGGGAATAGGAAAAACATGGGATTAGAGTGGAATGTCGTCTTGAATCCTACAGGATTGTACGAGTGTTTGATTGTGCATAGAAAAAACGCAGGATTCTTTCAAAGATGTTTGAGTGGATGGGGTGTTTCCTATGAAATCTAGTGCAAATGAATCTTATGGAAAAATTCATATGGTTTACAATCCTATGAATCAAACAACCAAGATAGGAAAAATTCCTAAGGATTAGGATCCTCCAAAATTCCTTTGAGAATCCTTTGAATCAAAGAAGCCCTTAATCTATTTTATGATTCATGGAATTGTGTGTTGTAAAGCATAAAGTAAAAACGAATAATGGCAATTCAACTAGAAAAAAAGTTTGGGCAGTTATGATACGAAAGATTCTAGAACAAAGGAGAAGCACTTGTGTTTTGAGGTTTGTGCATTATGCTTAAGTTCAACCATGGAGTCTGCTAGATTGTACATGTGGCAAAATCGGATGGGGGGCTAGTAGATGGTGCGAGGGGCCAAGTGGAGGGAGACTATGAAGGAGTGCACAAGTGCGAGATTGATATTTAAAGGGAGGGGTGAGAACGTGCGCTGTTGCGCGCAGTAGCGGAGTCATGAAAAATAAATGAGCTAGGGGGCCAAGCATTGCTAATCCTTTATGAGGAGGGCCAATTCATCAACTTAAACCATTTTACCAGCAATTGTCTAATGATCACATTCATATTAGCCTTGATATATTGTGATGTTAGGGGGGCAGGGCCCTTGCTTGCCCCTCTCTCGCCGCTTGTCTTGTGGCGTTTGAGAGATGAAGCGGAAGGCATGGATGATGAGAGGGGGACGTTGGATATATAATTAATGTGTGTGTATTAGCTATGTAATCCTATATAAAGAGGTATAGATTGATCGATGTGGACGTGGGAAAGAGGGTGAGACCTCACTAGATATATAGATTGATCGGTTTGTGTGGGAAACTTTGAAAGACCTAGCTATATATAAACACACATAGAGGAACATTGATCGTTGCGCATGCACGTGAGAGATAAAGAATGCCCAATATGATGGAGATGGGAAGGGGTGTGTGTGCATGCATGGGAGACCGGCCTGAAGAAAAAGATTGCATGTGTGCGATGGATAATGCCGACTGGTACTGTGTGTGCATGCATGGACGAGAGAAAGTTAGTGGTACAATTATAAAAGAGAAGACGACTGTGTGGGTGCAAAATACTAGGTGAGGTCATAATCAATGTAAAGCTGAATTCAAATATTTGAATAAGAGATCATGATGTTTGAAACCCATGCATGCATGAATATAACTGAGATGTGCGCAGTGTGGTTTGGAAACGAGCATGTTGTACTGTATACACATTAAACAATGTCAGACTAATTTGAATTTGAGATATCGATGGCAGACATTGTTTGGCCACATTGCATCCGCGCATGGACACACTATTCTAATTGGAGATGATGGGTGGCTTTCGCATCACATATCTATATCTATACCCCTATATATATATTATATTTTTTATATAGTGTGCGGATAACTTTAACTTTGAAAGATGGTCATTGGATGAGTCCAATCCGATGGTGCAGAGATGCCAAATTTGAGCACTACTGGCCGTTGGATATCATCTAGATTCCATCAGATTTTTCCACATGTACAATCTAGAAGACTCCATGGTTGAACTTAAGCATAATGCACAAACCTCAAAACATAAGCACTTCTTCTTTGTTCTAGAATCTTCCGTATCAGAATTGCCCAAATGTTTTCCTACATGATTTGCCATTATTTGTTTTTACTTTATGCCTTACAACGCACAATTCCATGAATCTTAAAATATATTAGCTTTCTTATAAAACTAGATGATTTTGAATGAAATGAACTATAAGAATTAAACGAACATCTACATCATGCATATATGACTCAAATTTTACATGCTATAATGTGGTATTTATTCATAGTTTGGTTGACAAATCTCATGCGCGCAATGCACGTGTACCTTACAAGTTTAAATGGTGTTTGTGTGTGTGTGTTGTGCTTGTTAAACACATTGTACGTAGTATATCATACATGGTTTAGATTCCGAACATCTAGCTAGAGCATACATGTACTATTATTTGAATTCAACATAAAATGGATACATATATTTGAATTTGAGATCGTATGTACATGTAGTTCATACTTATATAGGAATTTACTTCTCCTATATTCATGTCATGTGTTGTGAAGATAATATTTAGATGGTTGTATAACTAACCTGAGTACAACCCCTTCAAACAGGGAAAATGTACTCAAATTTAGTCCATATGCTAGACAACACACATTGTTTTTTTATTGTTGAGGGAAGTGCAAATTGTTTTGGTACTGTACACGTTATGTTTGTTGTCCCAATTTTTTTAGTTTTTTGTTGTTGTATTTGAATGCATTTCTAGTAATATAGTAAAACGGGACATGGCTCTCTCTAGTGATGAGGTGTGAATTGTCTTTTTTTTTGGTACACGTAAGCTTGTTCTCTCGAAATTTCAAGTCGCGCCTTGTTATGCCGAAATTTCAAGCTAGCTCTCTGTCTATCGTGCTGCGAAACTCCCGCCTCTTCAACCCGCGCCTTGTTATCCCGAAATATTTAAGATATATCTTTGTCTCGTTGTGCTCCGACAACTCCCTCCATCTCAACCCGCGCCTTGCTATTCCAAAATTCCAACGCGCGCGAAAACTACCACCTCCTGTTAAATCCTGACACGCGAAATGCCCGTGATACCCCTGAACCGAAAGAACCGCCTAGGTCAAATAGTGGGGGTACTTTCGTAACTTACCCCGCGTTTCGGACAAGCGCGTCCCTAAGCAATGGTTCCTTACTCCCATCCCATCCGCCCACCCATTCGTACATCGAGGCCGCGAAAACCCACGAAGCCCCACACCCTCCTCCGTCCGCCACCCAGCCGAAGCCTCTTCCCCGACGATGTCGTCCACAGAAACACCTCTACGTCCCTCATCCACCATATCGGATGAGGATCCATCGTTGATCTCGTCGTCCCGTCGGTTTAGCCACCCCATCCTCCACCTCCAAGGAGCTGCCCCGATGTTCCCTTCGTCTTTTGCGCCACCTCCATTCCCACACCGTCGTCTTCACCTGCACCACCAAAGAGGTTGTACACTAATCGCCGCATTTTCTTCTTGATTCGGTCTCACGGTGCTGCCGGCGCTCGGTCCCGAGCCGACACAGTGCGCCTCCATCCATGGCGGCATCGCCGGCCACTTCCTCCATGGCGTCGCTCCCTCAGCGACGACGTCCACATCAGTAGGAGTTGTTGCTGCTTTAGCTCTCGCTCGCGCTGCTGCTCTGCTCTTGCTCTCGGTCCCCTGCTTGGTCTGCTCTTGCTATTGCTCTTGCTCGCGCTGCTGCTCTCGCTCTTGCTCTTGCTTGCGATGCTGCTCCGATTTAGCTACACTTCAGTCGACTGAATCGACGTTTGGTTCGGTCGATTTTCAGGGGGTGGGGGGCTCACCGGAGTTAAGGAAGAACCAGCCGCAGCGGGGAGGGGGGCTTGCCGGAGAGGTACCCCACTATCTATCTTAGGGTTCAGGGTGGGGGCGGTGGTCGCCGGTGGTGGTGGGGCGGTGGCATGGGGATCGCCATAGAAAAAGCCCGGCACGGGGGGGGGGAGGGGGGGCTAGAGGGATGGCCGGGCGGAGGCGGACCGGCGGTGGGGAGTGGTTTCGGGGCGGTCGGGGCGGTGCACCACCGGCCGCGGGCAGCGGAGGGCGGCTCTTTGGCCGGTGGGGGCTGGCGGCTCAGGGGGTGGAGGTTGAAGATGAACTCCAGGCCCTTGATTTCGTATCCAGCGGCTAGAAAATCGACTGGCCAGAGATGAAAAAGTCAGTCGACTGACGTGTAGCCTCACCTGATGCTGCTACACGACCAGCTGCCCCAGCTCTCGCACGCACTGCTGCTGCTACTGCTTTTCTGCTACTAGTGTGTTTAGTTTCGACAACAAAATTCAGTTTCGACAGTTAAGTTCAGTTTCGACAGTTAAATTCAGTTTTGACAGTTAACTTCAGAGATGAGCGGCTGATGTATTTTACATCTAGCACTTTGTGGTTATGTATTTTACGTCATCTATTGGAGATGCTATTAGAATTCCACTCAAAGTTAACGTTGTCTCTCTTGTCCTGCTTCAGCCTCGGCGTCAGACAACTCACCGGAGATGCTCCAACGATGAAACCCTCCATCACAGTGGAGCAGTACCCCGGGCTCCATCTCCAGACGCCTAAGATCTTCTTCCCCTCCTCCGGCAGCCAATTCAGCCGGAGCATCCTCACCGAGCAACCCAATCACGCTGAGATCGACATGGCTTTGCTAAAGAGGTTGTACACTTGTTGCATCTCTTTTTTACTCTACATGTTATATATATATATATTGTCCACTGAGCACACGTAGTAACGTGAAATATGATTATTTTATCCTACTATATGACAAGCAGTGAGGTACCATGCAACTTAGCTATCCGCGATGGACTCTCTTGAACACCATCATTATTTATCTCTGCGCGTTTGAGTTGTGCATTTGTTGATGGCCCTAGGAGTTGAGCTAGTAGGGCAGTGGCCTGGGTCCAAAGTAATAGAAATAGCACAAAAACATTTTTTGAGTGTAGGCTTTTCCTTGCTCAAGCCTGCCTACTAGAATCACCAGTGCTTGAAAGGAAAAGTGAAGGAAAAACATCAGAATTGGAAAGTTTCCTATGGTACTACTATTAATGAATTTGGTTCAAAGGAATGGAGCAAAGGAAAATTGTAGGATTTGTTCCTTTAGTGTCTCCTTTAAAGAAAACCGTAGGAATTTTAATTTCCACTTGTCCTCCTTTTCAAATTCCTATTCATGAAGCACAAGACTAAGAGATAGTGGCATAATAGCATTATAACCGTACATTTTCTTGTGGTTTGACATAATTTCACCATGCTTCTTTGCATCCTGTGATCTTCCAATTCTTGTGAATCAAACACCCAGATTGGCAGAAATCTTGTGTTTTTAAATTCTCTGTTTTGCACGTGCATTCCTATCCTATTCCTGTCTATTTCCTATCCCTGCATTGTTAGAATCCTCAATTTCAAACAAGCCCTTACACAATTACTTATGCTACAAATATGTGTCAAAGAAAACCTTGTGTGGTTTGTCCTGCTCCTGCTGCGTTGTGTTCCACCCCAGCTCAGCTGCTCCAACGACGGAAGGGTTCACCACAATAGAGATCCGCTCTCCAGGTTGTCTTTCGCTACCTCAGGTCTTCTTCCCTGCCGCTGACAGCCACGACAACTGCATTACCATCATCAACTGAGCAGATCACCTTGAGGACCACACGGGTCCGCAAGAGAGGTCGCACTCTTCCGTGTCTACATACGTTATGCATCACTTAATATGATGACATGCTACTTTATCGTCGTATTCACCTATTAGACTCCGAGTCAGGTCCAAACTAATGCTGAAACTTGAGTTTTTAAATGGTTGTGGGGTACATATTGGGGCAGCAATCAAGACTATCATCTACTATCCGTTAATCTCGGTGTCTACTATGAGTTTCATGTTGGGTGCAAACAAACATTAAAGGAGCCATTATCTGTATTTTTAACTAAAGCTATTATCCGCCTACTATAATTGGTTTGGGTCTATCCACGCTTGCTACCATCACTGGATTTGTGCATGCACTCCTTGCATAATCTCACTATGTTTTATTCCTATGCATATGGGTTATTGTACACAATGGAACTGAACATGTAGAGCAAAAGAGACGAGCCTTGCGTGGCAATAAAATTTCATGCGAGACGTCGCTCCATGGTGGGCGCAAAGGCAGCCCCTCCACCCGCTTCGGATCGTAATCAAGAGGAAGATAACTATTCGAGGGGGATTCGTAAGAGAAGACCAATCCTATTTACCCCGAGGTCTTCGCTCTAACTTGGCATCTTGATGTTGGTAATATCATGCATATGGTGCCTTGCATTGCTTATCGTATACATCAAATATGTCATCTGCTTAGTTTAGACATGCTTTGTGTCAATGCCATCTGTTTAGTTTCTTTATCGTATATGTGAATCATGTAATGCCATCTTGTTTAGCCAGGCATCATATATGTGAATTTTGCAATGCCACCCTGGTTAGCCAGTCATCTTATATGTGAATTATATCATGCCATCATTTTGTTATTACGTGTTAAATTTGTCAACAATTTTAGTACATTCAATTACTCTTCCCGTGCATCAGCCATTCGGCACGGTCATGGAAAAAATCAGAAGTGGAAACAAGGTCTTCAGAGCAGACAATTCTATCTAACGAAGCGCATGCACTACTAGGGAAAAGCCTATACACATAATCTTATCAGCAGCGCGCTTTAAAATAAGGCGCTGCTGCTAATTAGCAGTAGCGAGCTCAAGCTTAACTCGCTGCTGAAATAAATATAGCGATGGCGCGCCGCCCAAAGACACACTACTGCTATAATTCCCACGAGGCCGCCATACGAGGCTAGTTATAGCAACAACGTTATAACGACGAGCGCTACTGCTACGTAGCATAGTAGCAGCGCATTTCGCCAATAAGCGCTACTGCTAAGTTTACTACAAAAACTTAGTCCCACCTCGTTCCTCTATCCGATCCACTCACAGTCACACACTCACTGGATCCCCTCTCAATCCCCCGCGCTGGTCCTCCCCCATCGCCCCTCCTCCCTCTGCATCGCCGTCACCTCCTCCTCCTTGCTGGACTCGGTACTGGCCTCCTCCTCCGTCCTCGATCCCTCCACTCGCTGCTGGCCAGCCCCTCCTCGCTCCGCCTTCCTCCTCCGTCCTACTCTCTTTCCCCTCCTCGAGTCGCCCCTCCTTCTCCCTCCTGCCTGCTACATTTTGATTTAGTAGGCTAGTTCATATGCAACATTTTGATTTAGTTGATATGATTTAGTTGATTTAGTAGGCTCGTTGATTTAGTTGATTTAGTAGGCTAGTTGATTTAGTTGATTTAGAACATTTTGATTTAGTTGATTTAGTAGGCTAGTTCATTTAGTTGATTTAGTATGCACCATTTTATTGTTATTTTTTCTGTACATGGATAGGTACGTAGTTGCTTTTGTTTTTTTAATAAGTTACTTTTTGGCAAAATGTAGGTGGTACCTTATCATCTAATATGTTACTAGATCTTAGGATTATAATTGTCCATCAAATTGCTTCTCGCTGAAGAACCAAAAATATCACATGCTACTGTTTTTCTTTCCTGTGAAGTGGATCGTTAATCCTTTGCTCATATTGCTTTAGGAAAAATGGCGCCACCACCACCACCACTATGTCGACTATGCAAGTCAAGGTGCGCCAAAGAGCCTTGCAACCAGCAAGCTGTTCGGCATCTACTTCCAAATTGAAGTTTTCGCTATGCAGCGGTAAGAAATTAGATGAAATGTAATAACTAGTTTATTTTTGGTGTTGGCATTACTGCATTGTGTCATTTTGCTTATTTTACAGATCGTCCCATGCAATGTGAGGTTGAAATTCAACGAAATGACAGGAGACACCGTGACATTTGAGGCTCTGGGGCGTACACTATGGAGGTCGAGAAAGGACGCAATATGTCGCAGATTGGAGGAGATGGATGGGCCCATTTAAATGCCGCTCGCATGCGTCTTCTTGGTGGTGAGTTGATCAGCTTCTCCTTCAGAGCGTAAAGACCCAAGCTGGCTGTCATTTATCTCAACCTGGTGGAAGATGATGAAGATGACGAAGACGATGAAGATGATGAAGATAATGAGGACCCACTCGATGAAGATGATGAGGACCCACTTCATGAAGCCATCGTAGCTCAAAGAACAAGGCTGAGCGAGGGGGAGGTGTCCAACCTGTGGGACATAATTCTGCCACGTCTTTGACTTTGTCGGGTGCCATTCGTGACCCGCCTGACAAATACCATGGTTGATCGACATGATATGGTATGTTATACTTACAAATGCAAATTATCCGATGAAATACTTAGTGTACAGTCCAATGATATGGTATGTGGTGTGGAATCTAGTCGATGATATGTTTTAGTGTAGAGTTCGATCACATGCTTATTAGTGTAGAATCTGATGAAACTATTAATAGTGTAGATAATCCATATGTACTTATTTGCGAGGCTATTTATTAATTTATATGTTTTTCTTATTCAGAAATTGGCAAAGAGCATATCTATGAGTTATGGTATCGAGCCTGATGAAGAAGGCTCACCGGACTACGCCTTACCGCAAGGGGCTCCGTCACAACTCAGACTTACAGCGTGGACACGGACGGTCGCTTTACACTTAAACTTCGGTTGGGTGGAAGAAATTCCTCGATGGCAAGAATCTTCGTGTTGGACAGGCCATCCTAATTACTATCAGAATACCAACCGCCTGTGCTTGAGGATGATGATTGTCTTCGATATCATCTAGAACTACATATGTGTGTGTGGCTATATCATCTAGAACTACATATGTGTGTGTGGCTATATCATCTAGAACTACATATGATGATCGCCGTTGATATGTTGACTATGCATGAAATTGCTATCTAGTACTCCCTTCGTTCCAAATTACTTGTCGTGGTTTGAACTAAAACCACGACGAGTAATCTGGAACGAAGGGAGTACTACCCAGTAATGGTTTATGAATTTGATATCTAGTAGCAGTACCTAGTATCTAGTATTTGAAAGGGAAACCGAAAGGAAAGTGCACGGGGAAAATGATGAAAGATATAGCGATGGCGAGGGATCGCGAAATCGCTATAGCTAAGTAATAGTAGCGCGTTCGGAAAAAGCGTTGTCGATATCAATCAACAGTAGTAGCGAATGCGGACCGCGCTACTACTATAAGTTAGTTGTAGCGCCTTATTAGTAGCGAGCCTACCCGCGCTGCTGCTAGCCTCAAAACCCGTGCTACTACTAGGGTTTTCCCTAGTAGTGATGTCTTGCTGGTTACGGATAGCTCCTCAGAGGAGGATTCAGAGACACATGACCAATCCTATTTCCCCACCGAGGTGCATGCTCTAACTTGGTAGGGTTATGTTGCTCATATCGTGCGTATGGTATCTTGCATTGCTATGTCATTTGCTTAGTTTAGACATGCTTTGTGTGAATCCCGCCTGTTTAGTGTATAATTACCATATACGTGAATTATGCAATGTCATCTTGTTGCAAGACATTATATATGTGAATTATGAAATGCTATCTTGTTGCAAGGCATTATATATGTGAATTATGCAATGCCATGCTGTTTAGCCAAGCGTCAAATATGTGAATTATATCATGTCGTCCTTTTTTTGTATTTCTCATTGCATCTGTCGACGATGTTTGTATATTCAACTGCTCTTCCTGTGCATCAGCCATTTGAATTGGTGATGGAGAAATCTGGAGTGAAAACAAGGTCTTCGTGAGCGAGACAATGCTACCTGCTAAAGCGAGATATCTTGCTGATTCTGAGATAGCTCTTCAGAGGAGAATCCAGAGGCAGATGACCAGTCCAATTATCCCCCTGAGGTGTATGCTCAAACTTGGCAGGGTTATATTACTCATATCATGCATATATTGTATTGCAATGCTTAATTTTTATATCATATACACAATATTGAATGCCATCTCCTTGATGGGGAACGTAGTAATTTCAAAAAAATTCCTACGCACACGCAAGATCATGGTGATGCATAGCAATGAGAGGGGAGAGTGTTGTCCACGTACCCTCGTAGACCGAAAGCGGAAGCGTTAGCACAATGTGGTTGATGTAGTTGTACGTCTTCACGATCCGACCGATCAAGTACCAAACGCACGGCACCTCCAAGTTCAGCACACGTTCAGCCCGATGACGTCCCTTGAACTCTGATCCAGCCGAGTGTTGAGGGAGAGTATCGTTAGCACGACAGCGTGGTGACGATGTTAATGTTCTACCGATGCAGGGCTTCGCCTAAGCACTGTTACAGTATTATCGAGGTGGACTATGGTGGAGGGGGGCACCGCACACGGCTAAAAGATCAACAGATCAATTGTTGTGTCTCTGGGTGCCCCCTCCCCGTATATAAAGGAGTGGAGGAGGGGGAGGGCCGGCCCTCTCTATGGCGCGCCCTAGGAGGAGTCATACTCCCACCAGGAGTAGGATTCCCCCCCCCCCTTCCAAGTAGTAGGAATAGGAGTCAAGGAAAGGGAGAGAAGAGAAGGAAGGAGGGGCGAGCCCTCCCCTAGTCCAATTCGGACTAGACCTTGGGGCGCCAGCCTCTCCTCTCTCTTTCCCTAAAGCCCAATAAGGTCCATATACTCCCGGCGAATTCCGTAACTCTCCGGTACTCCAAAAAATACCTGAATCACTCGGAACCTTTCCGATGTCCGAATATAGTCGTCCAATATATCGATCTTTACGTATCGACCATTTCCAGACTCCTCGTCATGTCCCCGATCTCATCCGGAACTCCGAACTACCTTCGGTACATCAACACTCATAAACTCATAATATAACCGTCATCGAAACTTTAAGCGTGCGGACCCTACCGGTTCGAGAACTATGTAGACATGACCAAGACACGTCTCCGGTCGATAACCAATAGCGGAACCTGGATGCTCATATTGGCTCCCACATATTCTACGAAGATGTTTATCGGTCAGACCGCATAACAACATACGTTGTTCCCTTTGTCATCGGTATGTTACTTGCCCGAGATTTGATCGTCGGTATCTCAATACCTAGTTCAATATCGTTACCGGCAAGTCTCTTTACTCATTCCGTAATACATCATCCCGCAACTAACTCATTAGTTGCAATGCTTGCAAGGCTTAAGTGATGTGTATTACCGAGAGGTCCCAGAGATACCTCTCCGACAATCGGAGTGACAAATCCTAATCTTGAAATACGCCAACCCAACAAGTACCTTTGGAGACACCTGTAGAGCACCTTTATAATCACCCAGTTACGTTGTGACGTTTGGTAGCACACAAAGCGTTCCTTCGGTAAACGGGAGTTGCATAATCTCATAGTCATAGGAACATGTATAAGTCATGAAGAAAGCAATAGCAACATACTAAACGATCAAGTGCTAAGCTAACGGAATGGGTCAAGTCAATCACATCATTCTCCTAATGATGTGACCCCATTAATCAAATGACAACTCATGTCTATGGCTAGGAAACATAACCATCTTTGATCAACGAGCTAGTCAAGCAGAGGCATACTAGTGACACTGCTTGTCTATGTACTCACACATGTATTATGTTTCCGGTTAATACAACTCTAGCATGAATAATAAACATTTATCATGAAATAAGGAAATAAATAATAACTTTATTATTGCCTCTAGAGCATATTTCCTTCAGTCTCCCACTTGCACTAGAGTCAATAATCGAGTTCACATCGCCATGTGATTTAACACCAATAATTCACATCACCATGTGATTAACACCCATAGTGCACATCGTCATGTGACCAACACCCAAAGGGTTTACTAGAGTCAATAATCTAGTTCACATCGCTATGTGATTAACACCCAAAGAGTACTAATGTGTGATCATGTTTTGCTTGTGAGATAATTTTAGTCAACGGGTCTGTCACATTCAGATCCGTAAGTATTTTGCAAATTCTATGTCTACAATGCTCTGCACGGAGCTACTCTAGCTAATAGCTCCCACTTTCAATATGTATCTAGATTGAGACTTAGAGTCATCTGGATCAGTGTCAAAAACTTGCATCAATGTAACCTTTACGATGAACCTTTTGTCACCTCCATAATCGAGAAACATATCCTTATTACACTAAGGATAATTTTGACCGATGTCCAGTGATCTACTCCTAGATCACTATTGTACTCCCTTGCCAAACTCAGTGGTAGGGTATACAATAGATCTGGTACACAACATGGCATACTTTGTAGAACCTATGGCTGAGGCATATGGAATGACTTTCATTCTCTTTCTATCTTCTGTCGTGGTCGGGCTTTGAGTCTTACTCAATTTCACACCTTGTAACACAGGCAATAACTCTTTCTTTGACTGTTCCATTTTGAACTACTTCAAAATCTTGTCAGGGTATGCACTCATTGAAAAAACTTATCAAGCATCTTGATCTATCTCTATAGATCTTGATGCTCAATATGTAAGCAGCTTCACCGAGGTCTTTCTTTGAAAAACTCCTTTCAAACACTCCTTTATGCTTTGCAGAATAATTCTACATTATTTCCGATCAACAATATGTCATTCACATATACTTATCAGAATTGTTGTAGTGCTCCCACTCACTTTCTTGTAAATACAGGCTTCACCGCAAGTCTGTATAAAACTACTTTGATCAACTCATCAAAGCGTATATTCCAACTCCAAGATGCTTGCACCAGTCCATAGATAGATCGCTGGAGCTTGCACATTTTGTTAACACCTTTAGGATCGAAAAAACCTTCTGGTTGCATCATATACAACTCTTCTTTAATAAATCCATTAAGGAATGCAGTTTTGTTTATCCATTTGCCAGATTTAATAAAATGCGGAAATTGCTAACATGATTCAGACAGACTTAAGCATAGATACGAGTGAGAAACTCTCATCATAGTCAACACCTTGAACTTGTCAAAAACCTTTTGCGACAATTCTAGCTTTGTAGATAGTAACACTACTATCATTCAGTCTTCCTCTTGAAGATCCATTTAATCTCAATGGCGCGCCGATCATTTGGGCAAGTCAATCAAAGTCCATACTTTGTTCTCATACATGGATCCCATCTCAGATTTCATGGCCTCAAACCATTTCACGGAATCTGGGCTCATCATCGCTTCCTCATAGTTCGTAGGTTCGTCATGGTCAAGTAATATGACCTCCAGAATAGGATTACCGTACCACTCTGGTGCGGATCTCACTCTGGTTGACCTACGAGGTTCGGTAGTAACTTGATCTGAAGTTACATGATCATCATCATTAGCTTCCTCACTAATTGGTGTAGGAGTCACAAGAACAGATTTATGTGATGAACTACTTTCCAATAAGGGAGCAGGTACAGTTACCTCATCAAGTTCTACTTTCCTCCCACTCACTTCTTTCGAGAGAAATTCCTTCTCTAGAAAGGATCCATTCTTAGCAACGAATATCTTGCCTTCGGATCTGTGATAGAAGGTGTACCCAACAGCAACTTTTGAGTATCCTATGAAGACGCATTTCTCCGATTTGGGTTCAAGCTTATCATGTTGAAACTTTTTCACATAAGCATCGCAACCCCAAACTTTAAGAAACGACAACTTTGGTTTCTTGCCAAACCACAGTTCATAAGGTGTCATCTCAACGGATTTAGATGGTGCCCTTTTTAACATGAATGCAGCTGTCTCTAATGCATAACCCCAAAACGATAATGGTAGATTGGTAAGAAACATCATAGATCGCACCATATCTAATAAAGTACGGTTATGACATCCGGACACACCATTACGCTGTGGTGTTCCAGGTGGCGTGAGTTGCGAAACTATTCCGCATTGTTTCAAATGAAGACCAAACTCATAACTCAAATATTCTCCTCCACGATCAAATCATAGAAACTTTATTTTCTTGTTACGATGATTTTCTACTTCACTCTGAAATTATATGAACTTTTCAAATGTTTCAGACTTTATGTTTCATCAAGTAGATATACCCATATCTACTCAAATCATCTGTGAAGGTCTAAAAATAACGATACCTGCCGCGAGCCTCAATATTCATCGGACCACATACATCAGTATGTATGATTTCCAACAAATCATTGCTCGCTCCATTGTTCCGGGAATGGCGTTTTAGTCATCTTGCCCAAGAGGCATGGTTCGCAAGCATCAAGTGATTCCAAAAGTCCATCAGCATGGAGTTTCTTCATGCGCTTTACACCAATATGACCTAAACGGCAATGCCACAAAGAAGTTGCACTATCATTATTAACTTTGCATCTTTTGGCTTCAATATTATGAATATGTGCATCACTATGATCGAGATCCAACGAACCATTTTCATTGAGTGTGTAACCATATAAGGTTTTATTCATGTAAAGCGAACAACAATTATTCTCTAACTTAAATGAATAATCAGATTGCAATAAACATGATCAAATCATATTCATGCTCAACGCAAACACCAAATAACACTTATTTAGGTTCAACACTAATCCCGAAAGTATAGGGAGTGTGCGATGATGATCATATCAATCTTGGAACTATTTCCAACACACATCGTCACTTCACCCTTAACTAGTTTCTGTTCATTCTGCAACTCCCGTTTCGAGTTACTACTCTTAGCAACTGAACCAGTATCAAATACCGAGGGGTTGCTACGAACACTAGTAAAATACACATCAATAATCTGTATATCAAATATACCTTTGTTCACTTTGCCATCCTTCTTATCCGCCAAATACTTGGGGTAGTTCTGCTTCCAGTGACCAGTTCCTTTGCAGCAGAAGCACTTCGTCTCAGGCTTAGGACCAGATTTGGGCTTCTTCACTTGAGCAGTAACTTGCTTGTTGTTCTTCTTGAAGTTCCACTTCTTCCCTTTGCCCCTTTTCTTGAAACTAGTGGTCTTGTCAACCATCAACACTTGATGTTTTTCTTGATTTCTACCTTCGCCGATTTTAGCATTGGGAAGAGCTTGGGAATTGTTTTCGTCATCCCTTGCATACTATAGTTCATCACGAAGTTCTACTAACTTGGTGATGGCGACTAGAGAATTCTGTCAATCACTATTTTATCTGGAAGATTAACTCCCACTTGATTCAAGCGATTGTAGTACCCAGACAATCTGAGAATATGCTCACTTCTTGAGCTATTCTCCTCCATCTTTTAGCTATAGAACTTGTTGGAGACTTCATATCTCTCAACTCGGGTATTTGCTTGAAATATTAACTTCAACTCCTGGAACATCTCATATGGTCCATGACGTTCAAAACGTCTTTGAAGTCCCGATTCTAAGCCGTTAAGCATGGTGCACTAAACTATCAAGTAGTCATTATATTGAGCTAGCCAAACATTCATAACATCTGCATTTGCTCCTGCAATAGGTCTGTCACCTAGCGGTGCATCAAGGACATAATTCTTCTGTGCAGCAATGAGGATAATCCTCAGATCACGGATCCAATCTGCGTCATTGCTACTAACATCTTTCAACATAGTTTTTCTCTAGGAATCATATCAAAATAAACATAGGGAAGCAACAACGCGAGCTATTGATCTACAACATAATTTGCAAAATACTATCAGGACTAAGTTCATGATAAATTTAAGTTCAATTTAATCATATTACTTAATAACTCCCACTTAGAACATCCCTCTAATCTTCTAAGTGATCACATGATCCAAATCAACTAAACCATGTCCGATCATCACGTGAGATGGAGTAGTTTCAATGGTGGACATCACTATGTTGATCATATCTACTATATGATTCACGTTCGACCTTTCGGTCTCAGTGTTCCGAGGCCATATCTACATATGCTAGGCTCGTCAAGTTTAACCTGAGTATTCTGCGTGTGCAAAACTGGCTTGCACCCGTTGTAGATGGACGTAGAGCTTATCACACCCGATCATCACGTGGTGTCCGGGCACGACGAACTTTGGCAATTGCATACTCAGGAGAACACTTTTATCTTGAAATTTAGTGAGAGATCATCTTATAATGCTACCGTCAATCAAAGCAAGATAAGATGCATAAAAGATAAACATCACATGCAATCAATATAAGTGATATGATATGGCCATCATCATCTTGTGCTTGTGATCTCCATCTCAAGCGCCGTCATGATCACCATCGTCACCGGTAGCGACACCTTGATCTCCATCGTAGCATCGTTGTCGTCTCGCCAATCTTATGCTTCTACGACTATCGCTACCGCTTAGTGATAAAGTAAAGCATTATAGGGCGATTGCATTGCATACAATAAAGTGACAACCATATGGCTCCTGCCAGTTGCCGATAACTCGTTTACAAAACATGATCATCTCATACAATAAAATTTAGCATCATGCTTTGACCATATCACATCACAACATGCCCTGCAAAAACAAGTTAGACGTCCTCTACTTTGTTGTTGCAAATTTTACGTGGCTGCTATGGGTTGAGCAAGAACCATTCTTACCTACGCATCAAAACCACAACGATAGTTTGTCAAGTTGGTGTTGTTTTAACCTTCGCAAGGACCCAAGCGTAGCTACACTCGGTTCAACTAAAGTTGGAGAAACCGACACCGCCAGCCGCTGTGTACAAAGCACGTTGGTAGAACCGGTCTCGCGTAAGCGTCTGGCGTAATGTCGGTCCGGCCGCTTCATCCAACAATACCGCCGAACCAAAGTATGACATGCCGGTAAGCAAAGATGACTTATATCACCCACAACTCACTTGTGTTCTACTCGTGCATATGACATCTACGCATAAAACCTGGCTCTGATACCACTGATGGGGAACGTAGTAATTTCAAAAAAATTCCTACGCACACGCAAGATCATGGTGATGCATAGCAACAAGAGGGGAGAGTGTTATCCACGTACCCTCGTAGACCGAAAGCGGAAGCGTTAGCACAACGTGGTTGATGTAGTCGTACGTCTTCACAATCCGACCGATAAAGTACCGAACGCACGGTACCTCCGAGTTCAGCACACGTTCAGCCCGATGACGTCCCTCGAACTCCGATCCAGCCGAGTGTTGAGGGAGAGTATCATCAGCACGACGGCGTGGTGACGATGTTGATGTTCTACCGACGCAGGGCTTCGCCTAAGCACTGCTACAGTATTATCGAGGTGGACTATGGTGGAGGGGGGCACCGCACACGGCTAAAAGATCAACAGATCAATTGTTGTGTCTCTGGGGTGCCCCCTCCCCGTATATAAAGGAGTGGAGGAAGGGGAGGGCCGGCCCTCTCTATGGCACGCCCTAGGAGGAGTCCTACTCCCACCGGGAGTAGGATTCCCCCCCTTCCAAGTAGTAGGAGTAAGAGTCAAGGAAAGGGGAGAGAGAAGAGAAGGAAGGAGGGGGCGCAGCCTCCCCTAGTCCAATTCGGACGGAATTCCTATTTTCTTCTAATCATGCAACTAGTAGTCGCCGCCAGCATGCAGCCTTACAGGCCGCCCATTCGAGTGGTTTCGCTTCACGAGATTAAAACCCGCAAAAATTGTCGCTCCAGGGATCGAACCAACGACCTCTTTGTATACGTACACACCAGGGTAGCCACCGCGCCTAGCTCCTGGATGTGTAAGAAAAACAGTGCCAAACCTAAAGAAACTAAAAGCGAAACTTAAAACCAGTTTGCGGTAATTCCAAAAAACTTTTGTTCCTTCTCTTTGGTTCTTTCTAGTTTTTCTTCGTAGTCTTATTCTGTTCTTCATTTTTCACGTTTTCTTTATTTTTCTATTTTTTTATATTTTTCATTTTTCTTTGTAACCTTTTCAAAAAGTTCAAATATGGTTCAGATTTTTCAAAAATGTTCTTTTTTATCAAACTTTGTTCATATTTCCGAAATAGTGTTCACATTTTCAAAATTTTGTTCACAATTTTGAAAATTGTTACTGATTTTTTGTTTTCTTTCTTTTTCATTTTCTTTTCTTCTCTTTTTTGAAAGAAATTCAAAATATTCAAATTTTGTTTGTATTTTGATAAAATTTTCAGTTTTTCAAAAAATGTTCTCCAAATCCAAAATGTGTTCCCATTACACAAAAAAGTTCAAAACTTTTGAAATGCAGAAAATATACTGGATTTCATAAAATGTCCGTGCTTTCAACTTTGTTCCGAATTTTCAAAATTGTTCGCTATTTCAAAATTTGTTCTCAAGATTCAAAAAAAATGTTTGTGCTTTAAAAAATTGTTCACGCTTCCAAATTTGTTCTCTATTTCAAAATTTGTCCTCGAGATTCAAAAAATGTTCGTGCTTTAAAAAATTGTTCGCGCTTCCAAATTTGTTCAGGAGTTTTCAAAATTTGTTCTCAAGATTCAAAAAATGTTCGTGCTTTAAAAATTGTTCGCGCTTCCAAATTTGTTCTCCATTTCTAAATTTATTTTGAAGATTCAAACATGTTTATGCTTTAAAAAATTGTTCGTTCTTCCAAATTTGTTCTCAGTTTCAAAATTTGTTCTTTTTTTTCGAGAGTACGCAAATTGTGTACCTTAGCTTTATAGAAGAGAGGAAACAATATACAAGAGTTTGTGATGCATAGCCCATGGCCACAAGCCGACCAAGGCCACGTTAGAACTCCAACTCCACACACTACGTTAACTCCTCACAAGATGGTGTCAACTCCACGTCCTCCCGCCCTCGCCCAAGTGCGAAGTTCGTTAAGAGTCCTGTTTGCAAGATCAGCCACCGAGATGGGCGTGTCCACCGAGCAGAAAACCCGTTCATTCCTTTGCTTCCAGAGATGCCAACACACTAGCATCACCAAGCTATCAAAAGCTTTGCGTGTCTCCTTGTCGATCCGTTTTCGGGTACCGCCCCACCATGACTCCAAAGTATCGCTCACCACCGGTGCTAGGGCCGGGGCAACCCTCGTGCTGGAAAAAATGTTGTGCCATACTTGGCGCGAGTAGACGCACTGGATCAACAGATGATCAACATTATCCTCCTCCTGACCACAAAGATAGCACGGTGAGGGAGTATCCTGTAGCCCATGCCACAGCCTCCTATCGGATGTCCATATTCTATGCTGCATAGCGAGCCACGTGAAGATCTTGTAGGTGAGAGGTGCCCAACACTTCCAAATACAATGCGCATAGGTCACACTGATCGCACCCTTGAAGAGCATTTGGTACGCTGAGGCCGAACTATATTGTCACGCCCAAGATGCGACCCTATCCAAAAGGAACTCGAAGGTCCCACCAAGGATAGAAGCGCATCTTGAAGACGCTTTTGCAAGGTGGATATCATTACATCAACATTACATAATAGATGGGGATACATACATAAGGCACAAATGCCACAAGAATACATCAACAACATACATGAGAACAACATCCGACTACGGATGAAACATAAAAAGAAACTCAAACGACATCCACCCTGCTAGCCCAGGCTGCCGACACGGAACCTATCCCCGATCGAAGAAGCGTAAGAAGAACTCGAACAAGCACACATCGCTCTCGCGTCATGATCATCGTGACAACCTGTACCTGCAACTGTTGGTGTAGTAATCATGAGCCACGAGGACTCAAAGAATCCCATTACCATGGGTATCAAGACTAGCAAAGCTTAATGGGAAAGGAAGGGGTAAAGTGGTGAGGTTGCAGCAGCGACTAAGCATGATATGGTGGCTAACATACGCAAATAAGAGCGAGAAGAGAAGCAAAAGGAACGATCATCAACTAGTAATGACCAAGAAGTGATCATGAACTCCTACTTACGTCAGACATAACCCAGAAACCGTGTTCTCCTCTCGATCAACCCCGAAAAGAGACACTCACGGTTACGCACACGGTTGGTGTATTTTAGAAGAGTTTACTTCAAGTTTACTACAACCAGATATTAACAAATTCCCATCGGCACATAAATCATGCACGGCTCTCGAAAGTTTATACCTGCAGGTGTCCCAACTTAGCCCATGATAAGCTCTCGCGATCAACGAAGGATATTCCTTCTCCCGGGAAGACCCGATCAGTCTCGGAATCCGGCTACAAGACATTTCGACAAAGAATAAAACAAGACCAGCAAAGTCGCCCGATGTGCCGACAAATCCCGATAGGAGCTGCACATGTCTCGTTCTCGGGGCACACCGGATAGGTCAGCCAACGAGTAAAACCGCCCTCGAGTTGCCCGTGGTGGCCCTTGATCTGCCCGTTCGGACCAACACTCGAAGGAGCACCGCCCGGGGGCTAAAATAACGATGACCCTCGGGCTCCGTAAACCCAAGGGAAAAAGGGCTAGGTGAGGCAAATGGTAAAACCAATGTTGGGCCTTGCTGGAGGAGTCTTATTTAAAGCGAACTGTCAAGGGGGTCCCATAAATCACCCAAACACGTTAGGGACGCAAAATCCGGGAACATAATACCGATATGACGAAAACTAGGGCGGCAAGAGTGGAACAAAACACCAGGCATAAGGCCGAGCCTTCCACCCTTTACCAAGTATATAGATGCATTAATAATATAAGAGATATTATGATATCCCAACATAAACATAATCCAACATGGAGCAATCTTCATCTTCACCTGCAACTAGCAACGCTATAAGAGGGCTGAGCAAAAGCGGTAACATAGCCAAACAACGGTTTGCTAGGAAGGGTGACAAAGGTTAGAGGTTCATGGCAATTTGGGAGGCTTGATAAGCAAGTGGTAGGTAACGCAGCATAGCGATAGAACGAAGCAACTAGCATAGCAATGATAGTAGTGAGATCCAGGGTAGCGGTCATCTTGCCTGAAATCCCGCTAGGAAGAAGAACGAGTCCATGAAGAAGATGAACGGGAGTAGTCGACCGAATCCTCACAATCGCAACATTACCGGGCGAGAAGCAACACCGAAAGAAACAAACAACATGATAAATGCACAAGCATAAACATGGCACGATGCACAATCAAGTATGATGCATGTCCGGTTTAATGAGGCATGGCATGGCAAAGTGCAACAAACAATACTACAAATTAAGTGGAGCTCAATATGCAACGAGTTGCATATGACGAAACACCACATTCAAGTTATTTAGTGCACTCTCGTTTATGAACAAGACAAGATTATATGTTGGTTAACATGGCAAGGGGTTAAGCATAATTAAACTAACTATTTAGGCAAGTTTAAATGAGGCCGGAAATAACAAACAACAATTCTGGAAAATCCTCATGTGCATATTTCAAATTTGGTACTGTTCTGACCTAAAGCATATTTTAGAGTTGTTAAACATGCAAAGTAATGCTACCATGTTAAAATAGGCATTTTTCCACCCCATTTACATATAAAGTTTATTAAATTTGGAGCTACGATTATTTAGTTATGAAATAAATCATTTTAACATGGCATTTGAGCAAATTAAAAAAAACAACATTTTAAATATTTTAAACATGGATCAAAGCAGCATAATATTAATCTACACAAAATTCTAAGCATTTTACATGTTTAAACCATTTTAATCCGATGCACGGTTTCTGAGTTATTAATGCATGAACATGAGGGTTTTTCTGCAATTCTGTTAAACCTGGCTTAATAGCTAAATTCGCAGAACAGGAAAAAAACGTGCTCTGGGCTGAAACTGATGGGTGTGGCTGGGCGCTCACCATGGGCCGAGGCCCAGTCGGTGGAGGAGGGCGCTGGCTGGGCCAGATCTGGAGTCCAGCAGGCCGGATTGGGGAGGTTGCTGGCGGCCCAGGAGGCGAAGGAGATGGGCATGTCGCGGTCAACGCGAGCAACCGGGCGCGTCTGCAGCCTCCTCTCGAACAGAGGCAGGAGCGGGACTTGGCGCGATGCAGAGGACGGGCAGAGCAGGTTCTGGCGAAGGCGGAGCCTCTCCGGCAAGGCAAGGATGGCGGTGGGCGCGGCTCACCGCCAAGGCGGCAGAGGAGGGCTCACGCGAGGCGAAACAGGAGATCCAATGAGGCGCAGACAAAGCGGGCGGCGCTCAATCCCGAGCCACTGCTCGAAGCGGGGGAAACAGAGGCCGGCAGCAAGGTTCGGCGGTGACGGCGTCGGCTTGGATGGCACGAGGCTGAAGATGGCGGGGCACGACGCAGGTGGCCTGCTGGTGGATCTCCGGCGACGAGCTGCAAGGTCATGGCGGGGAAAATTCAGAGAAAGACAGAGAGGGAGGAAAAGAGATAGAAGAAGGACAGGGAGAAGAGGGCACGCGGGGCGGGGCTCATCTGCGGCGTTCGGAGCTGCTGGAGGACGAGGTTGGAGCTGGAGGCAGACGCGGCAAGGCTACGGTGGAGTAGTGGATCGACCAGCCAGAGCTGCGGCTTGCCGTGGATGAGCTCCGTCTCGAGGGGCTCTGCTAGCACGAGCGTGGAGACGCGGGCTGCGGCCAGAGGAGGTCGTCGGCTGCGATGGCGCGAGGGGACGAGGCCGAGCGCTCTGCCGGGACCTCGAGCAGCTTGTGGAGCAGAGGCGGGGAGGCGATGGATTGGATCGGGTGGAGATGGATCGATGGGATGGATGGGACGGCGAGGTCGGGTGCTGCTCTGTTGGTGGAAGGCTGAAAGCGAGGTGGATGCGAGCTGTGGTTGGTCGGCGGCGCAAAACAAGGGGCTTGGTCCGAGAGAATTTGGATCGGGAGGAGATCCCGAGGTGGGAGGGGGAGTGTGGCAGCGGCGATTGGATAGGGGAGGAATGGATGGGATAGCCTAGGGTTAGACTGATATATATAGTAAGGGATTTTGGTTTGGGGCTATTTCGTCCCTCCGATCGAAATCGAACGGTTGAGAAATATAGCTTAGTAGAGTCCAACAAAGAAAACGGAGATGTTTTATAGATGTTTGGGGATGATCCGGATCCATCGGTCGCGACTGAGCGGTTCGGGTTCGGGACAGCTTCGGACGCACACACAAGGGGGGTTGTGCACTGTACAGAGAGACTCCGGTTTAGGCAAGAGGGCAAACGAATAACAAGGTTGGTCTCGGAACGGTCAACGAAAGCAAGGGGGGACACGACAACTACGGGCAGATGCAAGTTTTATGAAAACATGATGATGCAATGCGCATAATGCTATGAGATGAGATGCATGACATGAACAAAATGCAAAACAAAAGACAAAAAGACAACCACGGAGGAAATAATATATCACATCTCCGGAAAAGGCAAGAGTTGGAGTTACGAATATGGAAAGTTGTATCCGGGGCGTTACAACACTCCACCACTACGAGAGGATCTCGTCCCGAGATCTAGGATGGCACCGGAGGGAAACGAAAGAAGAAGAGAAGAGGTAAAACAAGTTGCTTCTTCGACCAATGAGTGGAACCAAAGAACCTTGAGAGGTTGAACAAATTGAAAGAAACAAAACAACGGAGATGACCAAGATTGCAAACAATTCGTTGGACAAGAGGAACAAGGAATATGATGAGAACCGAGAGGTTTAGTGATAAGATAGATATTGAAACCACTCCGGTTAAAACTAGATAGAGAAGGAATGAGATTGATATAATTTGGGCAGCACTCCGACTGAAGGAAGAAGGAAAACTTGATAAGATGAAAAGAACTTGAAGAGATGACACAACACTCCGGTTAAATGGATAAGCATGAAAAGAACACGATCCTCACAATTCGAGATGATGAGTGAAGAGAGTAACATCACCATGCCTCCGGAAGAAAGAATAGAAGATAGATCATTGGAATAACAGAATGGAGAAGAAAATGCCAACTTCTGCCACAAATGAGCTTGGAAAGTACCCTTCCAAGAAGGTTATAATGGAGTTGTTGGAAATCCAACAAGGAAAAGAATAAGCTTGTAGTGGGCTTATGGAAACATCTCAACATTATGAGGTGACAACCGACCACTAAAGGAAACAATTGCTTGCTTTAGATCGACGAAGAGATGAACATTTCTTCACCAAGATGATAAAGAGATAACTTGGATCATTGACAAGCACCGCAAATAGCAACATTCCTTAGGGAAGGTTTTAGGTGAAATATGACCCAAAATAACTCCAACAAAGGGATTGATGGATTTAAAATACATCATTCTTGACAACAATATGAATCATGAAACATGAAGGAAATTGTCAAGAGTGACATAACACCACCTCAAAAGATAAGGTAGGAAGAATTGCACTTTGGAATGCAAGATGAAGATTGCTTGAACTCCTCAAAACAAAACATGTGTTGAACACCATGTTTATTTTAGAGTATAGCTTGGCGGATCATAACTTCGAGAGAAATCTTGAAGAACAATTGAAGAATGAAAAGAATCCTTGACGAACCATCATGTAGAGCCTCCATGAAGAACTCCGGTAATAAAAGAATGATAAAAAGAAAGAGAAGTTGAAGACACAAGGTGAAGCCTTGCAATAATTTAGGTGGAGCTTCGTGATGAGATAATGCAGAAAACTTGGAACTCCAGAAAAGAAAAGATGGAGCATCTCGAACCGAGAAATGTGACATGATGGCAATGATGGAAAGAAGAAACTAGATCACTTGGATAAAACAATAATAAGAATTACGTTATGTGTATCCTTCACCAATTTAATTGATGATAAGCAACGGATTTGGCATACTGCTTATTCTCGTAGAAAGAATTAAGATAGATATGGCGCAAACTTGGGAAGGTCTTCAACGAACCACCGGCAGGATTGGAAAGAACGAATGAAACTATATGATAACGAAGGAAGAGAACTCTTGAACGAACCACCGTAAGAATTGAAAATGAAAGTAGCAAAGGCACAATTCACCGAGAAGAATTGGAAAACGAATGAAGATACTTAAGGGGATTTCGATACAAATGAACGAATAGATCACGAGCTGATTAGAGAATACTTGAATGATGCACCGGTAAGATTTGGAGAACGAGAGCTGAAAGCTGAGAATGAGGAATTATGACATGATGGCCTATGGAGGAAAGAAATGGGAACAACTCATGAAATGCTCCGGATGGGTAAAAAGAATTCTCACAATCGAAAACAATTATGAGAGGATGGCATCAAGCTAGAACCATGAATCTTGAAGTGAATGGAGCAAGATTTAAGAGAAACTCTTCTTCGGTCTTCAAATGTTGAGAATGACGATGAGAAACCACCATGAATTGTTGAGATACTCCGGGATGAAAATTGAAAAGGTTGAACCAACGATGAAAAGAATTTGAAAGATTTTGGAGAAAGACATATGACTGATGAAAATTCATTCTTATGTCAAACTTTGAAATGAATTAGAGAATAGTTCCAGGAAAATTAGAAGAGTCAGGTAAGATCCTGGAAAAAGACCTGTGGGTTAGGGCCCACTCGAAAGAAACAATGTTGAAGGATTTCTTGAAATAAAGATTGCACCAGTAGAATTAAATGGCTTGAATGAGATAACAACCTCAAAATAACTTGAATGGATCTGGAATGAAAAGACGAGCCTTCTGAGATCTCTTCAACATTCCAGAACAAATGAATAGCGAGAAGTGAATGATTAAGAGGTGCATCGACAAGATAAAGCATTTGCAACAAGGAAAGGAATATGATCAACACTGAACGCTTGAGTTAAATCCACCGGAAAAGAATACGAGAATGAAGAATGATGAACATGGAGCTGTTGAGCCTCTTCATGAGGGATCACTGGATAAGAACATTGATTGAAAAGAGTGAAGGGACTTCACATGAATAAATGGATACTTGATTAAAAAATCTGAGTCCTCGAAGAAAAAGGGTGGGAGGACGGTAAAACAAAGGCAACTTGGGGACAGATGAAACGGATACCATTGGGAAAAACTTAGAATTTATCTTGCGGATGTTAAAATGATCGGATCCACTTAAACAGAAGCACACCGGTTGGAAAAGAATTAACATGACGACCTCGATGATCAAGAAGGATTAGTACTCTCATAGAAATATGAGAATACCGCTTAGGAAAGGTATGGATTCAACATTTGACTTTGAAGCAACTCGAATACCACAAATAAAACAAAACAAAGGATTTGGCTTGCAGAATAAGCCGGAACAAATACATATGATAGAGATTTACCCAATCCCATATCATGCATCTGTCGGAAAGATATTCTAGGAGCTACTTGAATTCCCACCTATAAACTCCCGAAACTTTCTGGTTATGCAATCTGGTGTTGGGGATACAGGGACACAAAATATATCACCCAAACTAACAATACCTAGATCCAAATTGTATCCATCCTTCAACACATAACCAAGAAACCTTCGGAAATCGTGTACCTCAACCTTCGAAAAGCATCCGTTATACAAGCTATGGCAATACTCCCGAACTCGCCCCAGTACTGGGTTCTCGGGGTTATCTCACCAACAACTGTACAAAAGAGATTTTCGATGTCGGCAAAGCTCAGGTATTCCAGAACTGCAATGATAAAATTGTGACGACAACACCTCGGAGCTGAACTCCCCAGGACACTGCCACAACCCCTAAATGTCAGGAGGCACCAAGAACAATGTTCTCGTCACAAGACTATCGGAATGATCCCAAGATACCCGCGTGATCCTAAAAAAAATCGTGAAATTTGAGGAGAGGAAAGACAAAACATCTACGTCAGGAGGCCTCACCAGAGCGATTTAAGGGACCGAGGAGTAAAAAGAATCCTACTCTCCGATATATATAATCCTAAGACTCAAAATAGTTTTCTTCTAGACTCAACAACGGCCAACAAACAAGGGGGCTCCTATGGTCGGTCGAGGCTCGATACTAACTTGAAACACGCCTAAGATGCGACCCTATCCAAAAGGAACTCGAAGGTCCCACCAAGGATAGAAGCACATCTTGAAGACGCTTTTGCAAGGTGGATATCATTACATCAACATTACATAATAGATGGGGATACATACATAAGGCACAAATGCCACAAGAATACATCAACGACATACATGAGAACAACATCCGACTACGGATGAAACATAAACGGAAACTCAAACGACATCCACCCTGCTGTCGGGGAAGCTGATCGTAACCCACGAACACCTATGGACCGGCGGACCGAGCCCCTTTCGGTTCGGTGGGGGGCGGAGGTCGCACGAAGAGCAGATCGAGGCGAAGCACACGAGCAGTTTACCCAGCTTCGGAGCTCTCCGGAGAGATAATACTCCTACTGCTGCTTGTCTGATTGTATTATGTTCTTGCTAGAGAGCCATGGGAGCTACAAGACCTAGCATGAGTGTCTCTGGTTTCGAATGATTCGAACCCCCTCTACGTTGCGCATGGGCCTCCTTTTATATGCTCAAGGGGTCACCAACAGATGGCAACGTAGACAAGGGCAAAAAAGGAAAATGAGTTGGGGTTGGTACAGCTACTTGTACAAAGGTATTCTACCTAACTCGACGGCAAGGGACAAAAGCATTAAATGCCCGTCCATGTCGCTTAAACAGTGCAACAGGGACCGTGAGGAGCGCCACCGCTTGCCACGATGGCAGTCTTGTCGGGCCGCCGCTTCGCTGTTTCTCCGCTGGTCAGCCTGACCTCTTGACACGCGCGCCTAGAATGGTCCCGTGGCGACACGTTGGTGGATGAGCTGGAGCGGAGATAAAGAGTGGTTGCCTGCCGCGGCAAGCGCCTTGCCGCGGCTGAATCCTTGTCGCGTCCGGAAGCTTGTCGCTCACCGAGCCTTCCCGGCAAGTTCCTCTTACCGGGGTCTTGTCTTCTACGTGCCTTGAGTGGCCTTCCCGGCAAGCTCCTCTTGCCGGGGCCTTGTCTCCTTGGCTTAAATACTTTGTTCTTGAATGGCTCCAAAGGAACCATGGAGGACCTTGACGGTCACCAGGCAAGCCTTGCCGCTGGTCTTGGAACTGCCCGTGCACGAAGTTCGGGATACTAGGGTACCCTACTCTAGTACACCGGCAGAGCCCCGGGCTGGGCCACCTGCAGTGCCGAGCGCTGTTGGGCCAGGCCCAAAACAGTGCACGGGCACGCTCGGCCTAGATCACGCCGTAACTTGCTCCGGACCCACCACGTCCCCCACGAACGGCACGCGTCGGACGTGGTGTTGTGGGGGAGATCGTGGGGGTTTCTTTATTGGAAAAGCGGAACGTCCGCCCCCTCTCCCTCCTTATAAGCAGGGGAAACAGGGGCAGGTCGCTCACCTCGCCATTTGCTGTCTAATCTCGAAAACCACCGCCGCTCCCCCCTTCTTCTCCAGTCTGAAGAGAGCAGCGATCCGCCCCCCATCGCCACCAGCGCCATCAACGCCGTCGGTCTCCTCCAGCACCTCCGCTATGGCTCCGAAAGCCGATAAGGGGAAGGGCGTGAAGTCGGCCGAGGCGCAGCGGCTCGCGGCGCTGCGAAAGGAGCGGTCCGTCTTCCCTCCCCAGCTCGCCGCAAGGGAGCTGAGGGAGAACTACTACTTGTTCTGGTCGACGGAGACGCGGGCGCATCCGCGCACGAAGGTACTCCCAGCCGCTGCTTCTGAACTAGCCCCAACTGGGTACCCCTTCTTCGCGCTGTTCTTCTATTGCGGGCTCTGCCCGCCCTTCTCTGAATTTTTCTGCGATATCATGAACACCTACGGGCTTCGCCTCCTTGATTTCACCCCCAATGCCGTCCTGACCATGGCAGTTTTTGCACACCTTTGTGAAAACTTTGTCGGAATCCACCCAAACGTAGCCCTCTTCCGCCACTTCTTCATGCCCCGAGTTGAGAGAGGAGAGCCACTTGCCGGAGGGATTGCTTGGATCTCAAGGATCGGCAAGAAAGAAGCCTATCTGGAAGGAGAGCTCCGCAGCAAGTGGGAGGAGTGGAGGGCCGATTGGCGTTGGATCGTTGAGGAGAACCCGCAGCCCTTCACTGCCCAGCGCCAAACTCCAATAGTGCGCGGCAACGATTGGAGCAACTTGACGCCGGAAGATGCTAGGTTGAAGATTGTTGTGACCCGGATCTTGCGCCTCAGGCTTGCCGGACTCACCGTAGGCGTTGTTGGCGCAGATTTCCTTCGCCGCCGCATCGCCCCCCTTGCAGGAGAGGAGAAGGCCTGCTTGGGAGTTCCAAAATGCGGCGGACATCATGAGGCTGCGCCTGGGCCTCAACTTCAATTTCACCGTCTTGGAGTTGGATGCGATGCTGCTGGAGCTGTTCAAGCACGACCCCGATCACCCTGAGTGGTTTAGGTTGCCGAGGGGAGTCGTCCCATTGTGCAACAACTCTTCGCTCGACCGCATCCGTGCAATGATGCCGTTGTGCGATTCGCACGGGATTGTTCCAACCTGGCAAGAGCCTTCAGACGACATCGTGCGGGAGTTCTTCGATAGCTTGGAAGAAGTGCCGATCCGCCCCAACGAGCAGAAGAGGCTCACCTGCGACACCACCGACGACGAGATGCAGCGCATCACCACCAGGCTGGAGGAGGCGGCAGCAGCTGCTGCCGCTGGCGAATTCGGGTTCACCGTGGAGGAGGCAGAGGCAGCAGAGGCGGCAAGCCTTGTCGAGCGAAGGGAGTTCGCCGGCGAGGAGGAGCTTGCCGAACCCGGAGCCGAGTCGAGCGAACCCGCTGAGGGTGCCTCCTCCCCTCCATCCAGCAGCTTGCCGCAAGCGGAGCCCCCGGCTCCACCAAGAAGGCGTCTCCGCAAGGCTGGAGACGAGACGGGGCGGCAGACGGGCCAACAGCCGCAGCGCCATGACGACGCGCTTCCACCAAGGCAAGCATCAGCTGGAGCACCCCACACCGCCAAGAATAACCGAGGCGGATCCTCCTGTGCCACCGCTACCACCCCCGCCAAGCGGTCGAGGGAACCTTCTCCTCCGCCTCGTCGTACCGGAGGCGAGCCGGAATTTGACCTCTCTGCGCTCAGCTCCGACGAGGAAGAAGAAGAGTAAGCTTCTATATTGTGCTTGTATTTCTTCAATTTTATTGCTTCGTCTTGTATCTGATTTGCTTCATTCTGAACTCTTTCCTTTTTCGTGACGCTGCCCAGAGCGTCGAAGAGAGCCAAGACCCCGGTGGTTGTCATCGAAGACGATCCCCCCGTGGCAACAGGAGGCGCGTCTGAGACCCCCTTGCCGGACCCGGCAACCCTTCCTCAAAGCAGCCCCCAGCGTAAGTATACGGTTTACTTCTTACTGTTAGGTGTGCATAGGTGCTCCTTCTTTGTTGATATCTGACTGTTGGTTTGTGTAGGAGCAGAGCAACCTCATCAGGAGTGCCCGGAAGCCGCTCCCGAAATACCATCTGCTTCGACTACGCCGCCAAGGGAGGATTCTCAGGCAAGGGAGCGTTCTCCGGCAAGGGAGACTTCTCCGGCGAGAGGCAGCACCAGTGATCCTCCGGTGGTCGAGACCATGGCTGCAGATCCCATCGCAGGTAATCCTCTTGCGTGAAAATTTCCCTTGGGTTCTTTTTCTTCTGTTTTTTTCTCTTTGAACATTTGCTTGACTGTTCTTTCTTTGTCTGGTCGTCAGATCCATCCGCTGCAGAGCCAATGGAGACTGAGGTCGCCGGCGAGGAGGACGCGCGCGGCAACACTGACGACGTCGCCACCATGGAGGAAGAGGTTGGCGCTGATGGGTCCGCCGGCGAAGAGGCCGCCAAGGCTGCTGCCGCAAAGGCTGGCGAGGGGTCTGGCGATCGCGACCGACGCACTCGAGGTCAAGAGGAGCGCCAGCGCCACGCCGACCGCCGATCCCTCCGCCATCGTGCAGCGTCAGTTCAAGAGCCCCAGCCCGCGCCTATCTCGAAGGTGGCGATGGCGTCTTCATCAAGCTTCCCCGCATCGAGCTCAGGCGCCGGTCGAAGGAGAGACCTTTGATGAAGAGCTGCTCGCCTCCATGGTCAAGCGCTGGTTGACGCGCCAAGCAGCAGCAGCGGCGAGTCTGAGGAGGAGCAGCTGCTAAAGAAGCTGTTGTTGCTCTACCGCGCCCGGCAAGCTAAACTGGAATCCCGGGAAGCGCTTGTCGCGAGGGCGGGAGCAGACATGGAAAAGCGCGCAGAAGAGCTCCGGGGCGCCAACCAAGAAGCTCTCCGGAATATAGCAGAAGAGCGGGAGCGACTCGCTGAAGAGCGCACAACCTTCATTCTTCGTAAGGTCGAGGTCGAGGAGCGCAGCGGCTTGCTGCCGAGAAGCCGTCTCACAAGAAGAAGGCGAGTTGGCGCAGCGGAAGATCAACCTTGACAGCCACGAGGAGGAGCTTGTCGCGCGCGAGGAGTCACTTGGCGGGGCTCTTAAGGAAGCAAAGGATGCTTCCGCAGCTGTCGAGGCCGCCAAGAAAGAGTTGGAGACGAAGGTGACGCAGCTGGAGGCTAATCTCCAGAAGAGCGACGAGGAGCTTTCTGCACTCAAGCACAAGCGCGAGAAGGACGCCTACACTCTTGGTGAGCTGCAGGGCCGTCTCGCCGAGAGGGGCAAGGAGCTCGACGCCGCCAAGGACTCCAAGGCGGATCTTGAGCTGAAGCTGACCACCTTATTGCAGACGCTGGACGGCGCCAAGGAGCGGGAGGTGGCCTTGTTGGAGAAGATCAAGACCGACAAGGAGCTGCTGACGAGTGCCACGACTGCCCAGGACACCTTCAGAGAGAACGTGATGCACTGGACGGAGGGTCTTGTGAATATCGCCGCCGCCATCGACAAGGAGCTGATGGAGCTGGGGATGGTGGATCTCGGGTACTCCTCTGACGAGCGCCTCCAACCCAGCGCCAAGCTCAGCTTGTTCTTCAAGGGCATCGTGACGGCTCTCCAGCGACTCCGGGAAGAGATCCCAAAGCAGCTGGCTGAGGAATCGCGCCAGATCTGTGCGGGAGCTCTCCAGAAGGTGTTGATGAAGGTGGCCTTCCGCAATCCAGGCCTCAACCTCACCGGCGTCCTCAGATCCCTGCCGCCGGATGCTGATGTGGAGGCGCTCAAAGCCCTTGTCGCACCCATTGTGGACAAGGTGGGCAAGATCAAGCGGGTTGATGGCGACCGCGTAGATTAAGCCGCCAGTTTTATCTTTCCCTTGTCGCTGCTGATCATGTTTAGGAGAACAATTCATTAGATCTGCGACAAGCTATTTTGTAATATAACTCTATCTTGGGTAGTGATTGCAATGTTATTTCCTTTACTTGATTCCTTCCTTTGTATGTTTGTGCCCTACGCTTTTAGGAAACTTGTCGGTAGCTGGCACCTTTTGTCATGAAGGCCGAAAAGTGCGGAACGTCACTGGCGATGCCGCTTCAGACAAGCAACCTTGTCGCGACTAGTTGCAGCTCACTTAAGTTGTTGAGCGGACTCGAAACAAAGTAAGGGCGCAAACTAGCTACGAGCTGGTTCCTTTGCGCACAGGTTTTCCATACAAAGTACTATCATTCGAGGAATATAACTTAAAGATTTAAAAACTGATTGCTCAGACTTTGGCAACTTAGCTTTTCTGTCGTTTGCTTCCCGGTAAGGCGAAACTTCCTATAGCGACGCTTGGTGGCCCACACCATTATCTTCTCCTCCCCCCCCCCCGGCTAACTTGTGGGCGAAGGAACCTTCCTTTCTTCGAGAAAGAGAAAGAAGAGAAAATAAAGTTATGGAGCCTTGTGGCTCGTTATTGCTTACCGGGTGTGGATGCTGCACAAAATGTTAGATAACACATGCAAAAATGATGATGAAAGCATGTAGTTGACAAGTTGTGCATAACACATGAGTTTTACTTATGCACGGGTCTCTGCGCCCGGCTTTGTACAAAGGATTACATGCAACATCGGCAAGACTTGTACAAAAGGTGGTTGCCGGAACAGGTTCCAAAGAACCGCGCGCCCTGAGTAAAACTTACGAAGATGTTCAATGTTCCGTGAGTTGCTCACCGAACGCCATCTTCGGTCTCAAAGCGGACGGTGCTGTGCCTAGTGACTCGTTTCACCCGATAAGGGCCTTCCCACTTTGGCGTCAACTTGTTGGAATTCTTGGCGGACTGAACGCGCCGAAGAACAAGGTCGCCTTCCTCGAGACTTCTAGCACTAACTTTGCGGCTATGGTAGCCGCGCAAAGCTTGCTGATAACGAGCTGCTCGTATAGCGGCCTGAAGACGGTCCTCCTCAAGGAGCAGCGCGTCATCTTGTCGCAGCTGCTCTTGCTCGAGCTCATCATAAGCGAGCACTCGAGGTGACCCGTATACGAGTTCCGTGGGGAGAACTACCTATGCTCCATAGACTAGAGCGAAAGGTGTCTGGCAGTGGCTCGATTTGGCGTCGTCCTAATCGACCAAAGAACCACCGGCAGCTCCTCGATCCAGTTTCTTCCGCACTTGTGCAGCCTGTCGAAAGTTCTGGTCTTGAGCCCTCGCAGCACTTCAGCGTTTGCCCTCTCCGCTTGACCGTTGCTTCTCGGATGAGCAATGTAGCGAAGCGAACCTTGGCGCCAAGATCTTGGACGTAATGCATGAAGGTGCGGCTCGTGAATTGGCGTATCGTTGTCGGTGATGATCCCGTTAGGAATTCCAAAGCGGCAAACAATCGACCAAGAACTTGATCACGATCAGGCCGTCACCTTCCTCATCGCTTCCACTTCCGCCACTTTGTGAACTTGTCGATTGCAACGCATAAGTACTCAAAGCCCCGACAACTCGGGAAAGGGGCCGAGAATGTCGAGCCCCTAGACCGAAAATGGCCAGGATAAAGGGATCGTCCGGAGAGCTTGAGCTGGCTGGTGTATCTGCTTGGAATGGAATCGCACGCTTCACACTTGGTTACTTGTGCGATTTGCATCCGGAGGGCTGTCGGCGGAAGAAACCTTGCCGAAGGCTTTGCCGCAAGTGCTCTTGCGCCAATGTGGTGACCACATATGCCTCCGTGTATCTCTCGCCAACAGCTTACATCCATCTTCCCGGTGAATACACTTCAATTTCACCCCGTTGAATCTTCTTCTATACAGCTTGCTGTCGACAAACTGGTACATACTTGACTGCCGGGCTACTCTCTCCGCTTCTTCTTGCTCTTCGGGAAGTTCTCCTGTCTGAAGGAAATGGACAATCTGCTGCGCCCATGTTGGAGCTTGCGGCTCGACAACAAGGACTAAAGGCACATACGCTGTTGCGGGAACATCCGCTTCTACGGCGAGAACCTGCGGCTCGGCCGGAGCTTGATGTTCCCCGGCAAGCTTGCCGGAGCACAACTTGTCGGGAGCGTCTGCTTCAACGAAACAAACCCTAGGGTTTGTCGGGCATCGCTTCCTCAAGACTCTTGGTGTTGATCTTGGGGACCTTTTTGGTGGCGGCCTCGGGAAGCTCTGCCGGAAAATAGTCACCAGAGATCAACTTCCTCTTCTTGTTCTGTCCAGTTGATGGCGTTACAGTTGGTTGAGTTAGCTTGAGCACAAAAATCCCTGGTTCCACAGGTAACTTAAGTGCGGCGCACTTTGACAGGCCATCAGCAATGTTATTCTGAGCTATTGGAACATGTTCCATCTGCAGGCCGTCAAAGTGCTCTTCTAGCTTTCTCACTTCATCAACGTAGGCTTCCATCAACGGACTCTGATCATCTTTGTTTACTTGGCGGACGACAAGCTGCGAGTCACCCCTGACAATGAGCTTCTTGATCCCAAGGTCTACCGCAATCATGAGACCGACAAGCAAACCTTCATACTCTGTTGTATTGTTTGTTGCTTGCTCCTTGGGAAAGTGCATCTGGACTATATACTTGAGGTGCTCTCCGGTGGGCACGACTAGCAGCACGCCCGCACCGGCGCCTTGCAGCGAGAAGGCACCATCAAAGTGCATCAGCCGTTCTTTGCCTGCCTCCTTGACGGGGATGCTCGTCTCTGGAATTTCTTCATCTTGTGTTGGCGTCCATTCCGCTATGAACTCTGCCAATGCTCTGCTTTGGATAGTTGAAGTGCTTTCAAACTTGAGGCCAAAGCTTGACAGTTCCAGTGCCCACTCGACAATCCTGCCTGCTGCTTCGGATTTTGCAATATCCTCTTCTTGAGGAAAGCGAGTGACGACTGTTATCTCATGTGCTTGGAAGTAATGGCGCGGCTTTCTCGAGGCCATGAGTAGGCCGAAAAGCAATTTCTGCACACCAGAGTACCTCGATCTAGCCCCCTGCAAAAGGGAACTGACAAAGTAAACTGGGCGCTGCACCATCCTTTTTTGCATCTTCTCGCACGTCTGCGCAGATCCGTCCTTGTCGGGACCAGAGCTTGTCGGTGAAGCCCCCTGCTTGTCGCTGGATGCATCTGCCTTAGTTGCCGGCTCATCGTCTGCCTCCCTTTCCGCTACCAACGCAGCACTAATCACTTGATTGGTTGCCGCTATATACAGCAGCAACTTCTCTTGTGGCTTAGGTGCGACAAGTATTGGAGTGGAGGACAGATACCTCTTTAAGTCCTGCAGCGCAGCCTCCGCTTCGGGAGTCCATTTCATTGGACCTGCCTTTTTCAAGATCTTGAAAAATGGCGGTATGCGTTCAGCAGATCTAGAGATAAACTGCCGAGAGCAGCCACGCAATCGGCAAGTCTTCGTACATCCTTGACGCTTTGGTGCTTCGATCTGCTCAATGGCCTTGATCTTGTCGGGATTGGCTTCAATTCCCGCCGAGAGACGAAGAACCCGAGAAGCGTGCCGGAAGGGACTCCAAACACGCACTTCTCGGGGTTGAGCTTGAGGTTGATCTTGCGCAGATTTGCAAAGGTCTCATCTAAATCTTGAACCAAAGTTGCTTTGTCCTTGCTCTTGACCACTATGTCATCCATGTAGGCTTCTACATTTCTGTGCATTTGCGGCTCAAAAGCGTCATGGACTACTCTTGCAAACGTTGAACCAGCATTCTTAGCCCAAAAGGCATCCGTACAAAACAGTATGTGCCACATGGGGTGATGAATGCTGTTTTCTCCTCATCCTCTTCTGCCATGAAGATCTGATGATATCCTGAGTATGCATCAAGAAATGAAAGCAAATCACATCCAGCCGTGGAGTCAACAATCTGGTCGATGCGCGGCAAGGGAAATGGGTCTTTGGGACAAGCTTTATTAACATCTGTGAAGTCGATACAAAGTCTCCATTTCCCATTTGCCTTGCGTACAACTACAGGATTGGCCAGCCACGTAGGGTGGAGCACTCCTCTTACAAGGTCTGCTGCTTCCAATTTCTTGATCTCTTCTGCAATGAATTCTTGGCGCCCACCGCAGCTTCCGACTTTACGCTGACGGGCGCGCATGAGGACAGACAGCTAGGTGGTGCTCAATTACTTTCCAGGAACACCGGGATGTCGGGACGGTTGCCATGCAAACACGTCGACGTTCGCCCGCAGGAAAGCAACGAGTGCGCCTTCCTATTTAGGGTCGAGAGTGGCACTGATGGTGAAGGTACCACCAGTGCCGTCCTCCTTGGCGGGCACCTTCTTGGTTTTTGGTGGAGCTGCCATCGTCTTCTTGCACTTGCCGGTGGAGCTCGATGGTGCGTCCTCGACGGTAGTGCAGCACTCTGAAGAGGTGCGCTTGCCGGAGTGGGCATCAGAGCTCTTGCCGGACTTGGTCTTGGCTTTCTTCTTCCCCCCGGGAGCTTCAGCGGCAAGTGACTTGCTATCTGTTGCAGCTGCTGCCTCCCGGTAAATCTTGTCGGCGCAGATAAGAGCATCCTTCTTGTCGCCATGGACAGAAATGACACTTATCGGGCCTGGCATCTTGAGCAAGTTGTATGCATAATGAGAGGCTGCCATGAACTTGGCGAGCGTTGGACGGCCAAGTATCCCATTATAAGGCAATGGAAAATCGGCAACGTCGAATGTGACCCTCTCGATCCCCGAAGTTTAGCTTCGCTGCCAAACGTTAATGCAACGTGATCTTCCCCTTGACTTGCTCCTTCCCGGATTGATTCCTTGGAATGTGCGGTGTCTTCGAGCTCATTGTCAGGATCTGAAGCTTCGAGCACCGGAGGAGATCAGGTTTAAGCCGCCCCGCCGTCAACTAGCATCTTGGTGACCTTGAGGTTGCGGATAGTTGGTGAGACCAACATCGGCAAGCACCCGACCGCAGCTTATGCGATCTGGGTGGTCCTCAATATCAAAGATGATAGGCGTCTTTGGACCATTTCGAGAGGCTTGCGTGACTCAACGGATGGTTCAGCTGCATTAACTTCCCGCATCCATTGCTTGAGTTGGCGGTGTGAAGTATGCAGAGAAGCACCGCCGTCAATGCAGAGGACCTCTGTGGCTTTCTGGAACTCCTGCTCATCGGTTTCATCGTCTTCCATGTCTTCATCGTTGTCGTCGTCTTCATCCTTGTCGTGGCCACGGGGAGGTCTGTCTCCTTGCCGCTGCTTGGCCTTGCCGCGGCGTCCTCCCCGGCCGGGTCGCTTCTTGCCAACTCCCCCAGCACTTTCCTGGGCCTTCTCCTTGTCGCGCCGCTCGTACTCAGCCTTCTGCTGTTCAACAAGCTGCTCGACCTTCTTGCAGCTCTGGAGGTCATGGCCCTTGGTGCGGTGGATCTTGCAAGATCGCTTGTTGGAGCTGTCCCGCTTGTCGGCCGTCGCCACCGCAGTGCCGGTGCCGCAACCTCCTTGCCGGAGCCACCAACTTTGGCTTTCTTGGCGGCACCACCGTTGCGGACTGCTCGACAACCAGCACCTCTTTGCCCTTCTTCCTTCGTTGTTCCGTCACGGCTCTTCTTCGCCGGGCGGTCTCCTCACTATCGCATCCTGCTTCTGCATTCTCTCACAGAGTCTCCTCCTTCCTCAAAGACGCGCACACTTGTCGGCCAGGGCATACAGCTCACTAACGTCCTTGACTTTGCACATCGCCATCTCCTCCCTCATCCTGCGGTTCCGCACGTTCTGATGGAACGCACTGATCACCGCGGTAGAGTGGACATCTGGAATGTTGTAGTGCACACGGCTGAATCTCTGGATGAACTTGCGCAGGGACTCTCCTTCCTTCTGGGCGAGCAGATGAAGGTCTCTCTCTTGGCCATGAGGCTTGTTGCCGCCTGTGAAGGCGCCGACAAACTGATGGCATAGATCTTCCCAAGAGGATATGGAGTTGTCCGGCAAGTGCATGAGCTAAGATCTGACATTAGGCTTGAGTACCAGCGGGAAGTAGTTGGCGAGGATCTTGTCGTCTCGTCCCCCTGCAGCTTGTACCGCGATGGTGTAGATGTTGAGGAACTCCGACGGATGCGCCCCGCCATCATACTTCTCGCACGTCGGCTTGAAATTCTTCTTCTTTGGGCCATCGACTTGCCGCAGCTCACGGTGAACGCAGGGCAACCTACCGCGTACGGCAAGTCGCCTGGTTCCCCTGGCGCATGCATATCGACAGAGGGCCCAGCGCGCTGGTCGGATTGACGTCGCGCTTATCTTCGGCGCTCGATGCGAGTTCGAGCGTCTTCTTGTTGCCGTTCCTGAAGAACTTGGCGTTGATCACGGCGAGCTCGTGGATCCGATGACGCGGTGGAGTCGCTGTCGAGGTGGATCCGACGAGTTGGTGATCTTGGCCTTCTGGGTGGAGAGTGCATGGTGGTTGCACCCCCACAGGTTTCGTCACCACCGGCTCGCGCCTTGTCGTCTTGCCGCGGCAGCGATGTAGTTGGTTGCTGCGGTGCGTCGCCGTTGGCATAGCCGATGAGACTCTGGATGGTGGCCCTCCATTCATCGACTTTGTCAGCTGTTGGAGGGTAGTCTAGGAGCAGTTGAGCTCTCGCCAAGGCTTCCGCTGGAGTGGTGGCGGCAGTGGTGAACGGTGCGAGGAGCGGGATACGCTCGGACTTCTAACTATGTTAGAAGGAGCAGCATCCCGTCCAGGCGACCGTACCCCGCTCATGCCAGCATGTTGACGTGCACGCTGGTCTTGAGGGCCTCGCGATCCTCCAGCTCGGTCTTGATCCAACGAACGTATGGTATTGTGAATACCATGACGCTGTCGGTCCCGCGGCTCCTGAGACGGGCGCGGTGCATGTACGGACGCCGAGGTCTGCGCGGCCTTGTCCTTGGACTTGGCAGCATCATGAGCTCCCTCGTCGGCGCCCGTTCTTCTGCCGGTGTCTACCCCACCACCCATTTGCTCCGGCGGTGGCGGGATCGACGTGGACGTTCTTCTTCGGTGGCATGTTGATGAAGATGATGAAGATCTTGCTCGTGTGAACGCCGGATCAGGTTCGCACAGCCTCGACGCTCCCCTACCTGGTGCGCCAAAGATGTCGGGGAAGCTGATCGTAACCCACGAACACCTATGGGACCGGCGGACCGAGCCCCTTTCGGTTCGGTGGGGGGCAGAGGTCGCACGAAGAGCAGATCGAGGCGAAGCACACGAGCAGTTTACCCAGCTTCGGAGCTCTCCGGAGAGATAATACTCCTACTGCTGCTTGTCTGATTGTATTGTGTTCTTGCTAGAGAGCCATGGGAGCTACAAGACCTAGCATGAGTGTCTCTGGTTTCGAATGAGTCGAACCCCCTCTACGTTGCGCATGGGCCTCCTTTATATGCTCAAGGGGTCACCAACAGATGGCAACGTAGACAAGGGCAAAAAGGGAAAATGAGTTGCGGTTGGTACAGCTACTTGTACAGTGTATTCTACCTAACTCTGACGGCAAGGGACAAAAGCATTAAATGCCCGTCCATGTCGCTTAAACAGTGCAACAGGGACCGTCAGGAGTGCCACCGCTTGCCACGATGGCAGTCTTGTCAGCGCCGCTTACCGCTGCTCTCCGCTGGCCGCCTGACCTCTTGACACGCAGCGCTGGAATGGTCCCATGGCGACACGTTGGTGGATGAGCTGGAGCGGAGATAAAGAGTGGTTTCCTGCCGCGGCAAGCGCCTTGCCGCGGCTGAATCCTTGTTGCGTCCGGAAGCTTGTCGCTCACCGAGTCTTCCCGGCAAGTTCCTCTTACCGGGGTCTTGTCTTCTACGTGCCTTGAGTGGCCTTCCCGGCAAGCTCCTCTTGCCGGGGCCTTGTCTCCTTGGCTTAAATACTTTGTTCTTGAATGGCTCCAAAGGAACCATGGAGGACCTTAAGCGGTCACCGTGCAAGCCTTGTCATGAAGTCTTTTCGCCTGCACGAAGTTCGGGATACTAGGGTACCCCTACTCTAGTACACCGACACCTGCTAGCCCAGGCTGCCGACCTGGAACCTATCCCCTGATCGAAGAAGCAGAAGAAGAACTCCAAAACAAGCACACATCGCTCTCGCGTCATGATCATCGCATAACCTGTACCTGCAACTGTTGGTGTAGTAATCTGTGAGCCACGAGGACTCAGAAATCCCATTACCATGGGTATCAAGACTAGCAAAGCTTAATGGGAAAGGAAGGGGTAAAGTGGTGAGGTTGCAGCAGCGACTAAGCATGATATGGTGGCTAACATACGCAAATAAGAGCGAGAAGAGAAGCAAAAGGAACGATCGTCAACTAGTAATGACCAAGAAGTGATCATGAACTCCTACTTACGTCAGACATAACCCAGAAACCGTGTTCTCCTCTCGATCAACCCCGAAAAGAGACACTCACGGTTACACACACGGTTGGTGTATTTTAGAAGAGTTTACTTCAAGTTTACTACAACCGGATATTAACAAATTCCCATCGCCACATAACCGCGGCACGGCTCTCGAAAGTTTATACCCTGCAGGGTGTCCCAACTTAGCCCATGATAAGCTCTCGCGATCAACGAAGGATATTCCTTCTCCCGGGAAGACCCGATCAGTCTCGGAATCCGGCTACAAGACATTTCGACAAAGAATAAAACAAGACCAAGAAAGCCGCCCGATGTGCCGACAAATCCAGATAGGAGCTGCACATATCTCGTTCTCGTGGCACACCGGATAGGTCAGCCTACGAGTAAAACCAGCCCTCGAGTTGCCCGTGGTGGCCCCTTGATCTGCCTGCTTTCGGACCAACACTCGAAGGAGCACCGGCCGGGGGCTAAAATAAAGATGACCCTCGGGCTCCTAAACCCAAGGGAAAAAGGGCTAGGTGAGTCAAATGGTAAAACCAATATTGGGCCTTCTTTGGAGGAGTCTTATTCAAAGCGAACTGTCAAGGGGTCCCATAAATCACCCAACCGCGTTAGGGACGCAAAATCCGGGAACATAATACCGATATGACGAAAACTAGGGCGGCAAGAGTGGAACAAAACACTGCATAAGGCCGAGCCTTCCACCCTTTACCAAGTATATAGATGCATTAATAATATAAGAGATATTGTGATATCCCAACATAAACATAATCCAACATGGAGCAATCTTCATCTTCACCTGCAACTAGCAACGCTATAAGAGGGGCTGAGCAAAAGCGGTAACATAGCCAAACAACGGTTTGCTAGGAAGGGTGATAAAGGTTAGAGGTTCATGGCAATTTGGGAGGCTTGATAAGCAAGTGGTAGGTAACGCAACATAGCGATAGAACGAAGCAACTAGCATAGCAATGATAGTAGTGAGATCCAGGGTAGCGGTCATCTTGCCTGAAATCCCGCTAGGAAGAAGAACGTGTCCATGAAGAAGATGAACGGGAGTATTCGAACGAATCCTCACAATCGCAACATTCCCGGAACCGAGAATCAACAACTGAAAGAAACAAACAACATGATAAATGCACAAGCATAAACATGGCACGATGCACAATCAAGTATGATGCATGTCCGGTTTAATGAGGCATGGCATGGCAAAGTGCAACAAACAATACTACAAATTAAGTGGAGCTCAATATGCAACGAGTTGCATATGACGAAACACCACATTCAAGTTATTTAGTGCGCTCTCGTTTATGAACAAGACAAGATTATATGTTGGTTAACATGGCAAGAGGTTAAGCATAATTAAACTAACTATTTAGGCAAGTTTAAATGAGGCCGGAAATAACAAACAACAATTCCAGAAAATCCTCATGTGCATATTTCAATTTGGTACTGTTCTGACCTAAAGCATATTTTAGAGTTGTTAAACATGCAAAGTAATGCTACCATGTTAAACTAGGCATTTTTCCACCCCATTTACATATAAAGTTTATTAAATTTGGAGCTACGGTTATTTAGTTATGAAATAAATCATTTTAACATGGCATTTGAGCAAATTTAAACAAACAACATTTTAAATATTTTAAACATGGATGAAAGCAGCATAATATTAATCTACACAAAATTCTAAGCATTTTACATGTTTAAACCATTTTAATCCGATGCACTGTTTGTGAGTTATTAATGCATGAACATGAGGGTTTTTTTACGCAATTACGCTAAACACAGCTTAATAGCTAAATTCGCAGAACAGGAAAAAAACGTGCTCTAGGCTGAAACTGCTGGGTGTGGCTGGGCGCTCACCATGGGCCGAGGCCCAGTCGGTGGAGGAGGGCGCTGGCTGGGCCAGATCTGGAGTCCAGCAGGCCGGATTGGGGAGGTTGCTGGCGGCCCAGGAGGCGAAGGAGATGGGCATGTCGCGGGCAACGCGAGCAACCGGGCGCGTCTGCAGCCTCCTCTCGAACAGAGGCAGGAGCGGGACTTGGCGCGATGCAGAGGACGGGCAGAGCAGGTTCTGGCGAAGGCGGAGCCTCTCCGGCAAGGCGAGGACGGGGCGGTGGCTGGCGCGGCTCACGGCGAAGGCGAAGTAGAGGAGGGCTCGCGGGAGGCGAAACAGGGAGATCCAAATGAGGGGCACAAAGACAAAGCGACGGCGCTCAATCCCGAGCCACTGCTCGAAGCGGGGGAAACCGAGGCCGGCAGCGAGGTTCGGCGGTGACGGCGTCAGCTTGGATGGCACGAGGCTGAAGATGGCGGGGCACGACACGGGTGGCCTGCTGGTGGATCTCCGGCGACGAGTTGCAAGGTCATGGCGGGGAAAATTCAGAGAAAGACAGAGAGGGAGGAAAAGAGATAGAAGAAGGACAGGGAGAAGAGGGCACGCGGGGCGGGGCTCATCTGCGGCGTTCGGAGCTGCTGGAGGACGAGGTTGGAGCTGGAGGCAGACGCGGCAAGGCTACGGTGGAGTAGTGGATCGACCAGGAGGAGCTGCGGCTTGCTGTGGATGAGCTCCGTCTCGAGGGGCTCTCGCCAGCACGGCGTGGAGACGCGGGCTGCGGCGGAGGAGGTCGTCGGCTGCGATGGCGCGAGGGGACGAGGCCGAGCGCTCCTGCTCGGGACCTCGAGCAGCTTCAAGGAGCAGGGCAGGGGAGGCAGTGGATTGGATTGGGTGGAGATGGATCGATGGGATGGATGGGACGGCGAGGTCGGGCGCTGCTCTGTTGGTGGAAGGCTGAAAGCAAGGTGGATCTGTTGTGGTTGGTCGGCGCAAAACAAGGGGCTTGGTCCGAGAGAATTTGGATCGGGAGGAGATCCCGAGGTGGGAGGGAGTGTGGCGGCGATTGGATAGGGGAGGAATGGATGGGATAGCCTAGGGTTAGACTGATATATATAGTAAGGGATTTTGGTTTGGGGCTATTTCATCCCTCCGATCGAAATCGAACGGTTGAGAAATATAGCTTAGTAGAGTCCAACAAAGAAAACGGAGATGTTTTATAGATGTTTGGGGATGATCCAGATCCATCGGTCGCGACTGAGCGGTTCGGGTTCGGGACAGCTTCGGACGCACACACAAGGGGGGTTGTGCACTGTACAGAGAGACTCCGGTTTAGGCAAGAGGGCAAACGAATAACAAGGTTGGTCTCGGAATGGTCAACGAAAGCAAGGGGGACACGGCAACTACGGGCAGATGCAAGTTTTATGAAAACATGATGATGCAATGCGCATGATGCTATGAGATGAGATGCATGACATGAACAAAATGCAAAACAAAAGACAAAAACCCAACCACGGAGGAAATAATATATCGCATCTCCGGAAAAGGCAAGAGTTGGAGTTACGAATATGGAAAGTTGTATCCGGGGCGTTACATATACACCTGCTTGGAGCTCCAGGGCCAAACAGCCTCATCCCTCGCGGTGGGAGTGAGTTGCGTCGTGATGGCAATCTCCCAAAGGCTGATCAATTGAACGAGATCATCCGTGGAGAGCTCACCGGAGATGTCTGAGGCCCAGCGATGGTTGAGCAATCCATCATGCGTTGTCCGCTTGTTCACCGTTTGTGTACGAACCTTGCCCCAGATGCTCGGAGCAATCTCCCTGGCTGTGGCACCTCTCATCCATCTGTCTTTCCAAAACAACACCGTGTGGTCGTCCCCAAGTTTCCAATGGACCAAGCTGTCAAAAGCCAACTGCACTTGCGGATCCGTGTTCATCGAGAGCCCATACCACGGTCTGCCTGGGTCCGTACGTCTAAGCCATTCCCAACGCAATCTTAAAGCCAGGCCTTGGAGGTTTAAGTCGAGAAGACCAAGGCCACCTAGCTCCTTTGGCCTGCACACTCTTTGCCAGGCAACAAGACACTTCCCTCCGTGGATTTCCTCCGATCCGTCCCAAAAGAACGCTCTGCAACGCTTGTTCACTTGCTCGATAGCCCACTTGGGTGCGTCCGAAACGATAAGATGGTGAGTGGGGCGTGCCATCACCACGTCATGAACAAGCACCAATCTTCCAGCTCTAGTGATTAAACCTTTCTGCCATCCAGGCAAGAAATTGAGCACGTTGTCCACTATCGGTTGCCATTCAGAGCTCGTCAGCTGCCAAATGGAGAACTGCAGCCCCAAGTACTTGCAGGGAAAAGATTCCAAGCTCCACGGCATTGCATCCTGGACCAATTCCTTGTCGCCAATCTCGTCTCTGGTCATGATGGCCATGGATTTTGTGTAATTGATGTGCAATCCGGAGGCGGTCCCGAAGATGTGTAGGGCCTCTTTAACAAACCTAAGATCCGAGACCGTGGGTCTGACGAAAAGCACGACATCATCTGCATATATAGAGAGCCGTTGCATGGGTGTACAGCCCGACATTCTACTCAGCACACCACACTCCACAGGCTTTGGTGATGAGGGATGTGAGGACATCCATGGCGATAACGAACAAAAGTGGCGAGGCCGGGTCTCCTTGCCGTAGCCCTTGAGCGTGTGCGAATTTACATCGCGTGACCATTAACCACCACTCGAGAAGATGTCGTGGAGAGTAAGATCGCTATCCAAGATAGCCAAGTATCCGAGAATCCTTTGGCACGGAGGACCTCAAAGAGGAATGGCCAAGACAGAGTGTCAAACGACGCCTTGAAATGTCCAGTTTAAGCATAACTCCCTTTGCTTTTCTGCGATGGAGTGAGCGAGCCACCTGTCTGACGAGCATAAAATTGTCGTGAAGGTTCCTCCCCTTAATGAAAGCCGATTGGTTTGCTTGGACGAGCTCATTCATTCGCGACGTCATGCATTGTTAGCGAAGCTTGGAGCCTATCTTGGGCAGTGGACCGAGCTAATGGGTCGAAAGTCTCCCCTACACGCACCGGCCTTTTGGGAATGAGCGTGATAAGCGCTGATTAAGCCTTCCAAATCCGCGACCATTGCCGAGAAACAGATGGTGGAGGGCTGCCAACAAGTCGCCTTTTGATGATACTCCAAGCTTTTTGGAAGAAGAGACCAATGAACCCGTCCGCCCTACAGTGCGTGATCCGCAGGCATCTCCTTAACCGTGGCCCACACCTCATCCTCTGTAAACATCACATCCTGGTCCATCAAATTTATCCGCGGGATCTCGAGGAAGTCCAGGTCGATTGTGTTCTCCCGTGCTCTTGCCGTGCCCAGCAAGTCTTTGTATGTTTGGAAGAAGATTTGCTCCTTGCCTAACTGGTCCGTGATCGTATTGCCTTCATGTAGAATAGCCGGAATAAATTTTTTCGTCTTCCTTCCATTGGCCACTAGATGAAACAGTTTGGAGCTGGCATCGCCCTCCTGGAGCCATCTTATGCGCGACCTTTGCCTCACGATCGTGCGGTCAAGCGAGGCCAGGCCTAATGCCACAAGCTTAAGTGTTTTGCGCAGCCACCTCTCCCCATCCGAAAGCAAGCGTCGCTCCTGCGCCACATCAAGCTGGAATATGATCCAGTTGGCCGTCGCAATTTGCAACTTGACGTTGCCAATCCTTTTCCGCCCCAAGCGATGAAGATACCGAGCCGCATTCCTGAGTAGCGCGTCGAGCCGTTTGAACGGGTCATGAATGTTGGGATCACAGGTCCAAGCCTCCCTAACCGCATCTTCAAAGCCATCAAGTCTAGTCCAAAACACCTCAAATCGAAAGCGCCGCTGCGGGTGTATGTGCTCGTTCAAGGCAAGGTGCAGCGGGCAGTGATCCGAGGTGGACGTTGACATGGCTTGGAGCAAGCAGTCCGGGTAAGCAAGCTCCCAATCCACCGAGACCAGCGCCTTATCAATTTTTGTGAGCGTGGGGACCTCACATTCGTTGCTCCAAGTAAATGCCCGACCGTGCATATACAACTCCTTGAGCCCATTGCCATCGACAAACTGACGGAATCTATGCATGGTCCTCCTGTCCAGAAGCGACTTATTCTTGTCTGAGGCTTGGAGAATCATATTGAAGTCACCAATGATCATCCCGGGACCCGGGCGCAGCTCCCTCCGGGCTGCTAGCTCCTCAAGGAACAGCAACTTATCCTGATCCTCCTGCGGTCCATAGACCGTAGTGAGCCACCAAGGCGTACCATCAATCGGCGATATGTACCCAGTGATGCAATGAGTGTCTCGAACACAGTTCGTAATGTTGATCAGCGCCGCATTCCAAGCTAAAAGAATCCCACCCCTCGTATTCGTAGCCGGCAAGTAGTAGTACCCATCGTAAGATGGGCCAAGACATTGCATAAAGGTAAAAGTGTCAATACAAGCAAGTTTAGTCTCCTGGATACAAAAAATAGCTGGGTGCACCGAGTCCGCAAATTCACGCAGCGCCTTCTTCTTGGCCGGGCTGTTCAAGCCGCGCACGTTCCAACACACCAACTCCAACTTGATCGTCGACATGATGTCGAAGAAAACTCCAGTGCTTGCCATTTAGGCAAGCAGGGTCACCCTCTGTGTGTCCTCCTGGCCAAGGTCAAGAGGTATGGCCTTACCAAAGATGGACGCGATCGCACGTAGCTGCGGCTCTTGGATTGGTGAGTCGAACATTTGCCGTAACTGTCCCAGGGCCTCATCAGTAACAGCCAAGCCCTCCGGAGATATGCCAAGGGCTTTGAGGAGAACCGTCTCAGCCGCAGTCGCCTTAGCCTTCCTAGGCGTATTTACAGATGCGGAACGTGTATTACGACGGGGCGTGCACTCCGGCCCAACGTTCCTCCCACGTACCGCTTCGATTTCCTTCAGCAACGGCGGAGCCAGTTTCTTAAGCAGACCCGCGCAGAAGGCCTTAATATTCGCAACCGCAATTTGCTCTTTAGGCGGAAGCAAAACCTCATTTGGGGTGAGGGGAACGTGCATGCGCACGTCAACATCCATGCAAGATGCACGATCCACAATGCGCGGCCCCACTGTGCAATCTGCCCACTCGCGGCCCACCTCTCCCAATCTCCTGTCGCTGTCTCCAGCTGGGCCCGCAATCCCCACCTCCGCAGGCGTGGTAGTGGGAGGCAGCAATTCTTCCACCGGGTCCCAGCCAGGTGCTGTTGCCTGATCCAAAGATCCCACCAATTCTCGCGCCTCACTAGCTGGCCCACTCCGGGGCTCCGCTTGACCGGTCTCCACGGCAGTTCGTTCGCCCGTATTCTGTCCCACAGGGCCCGCGGCAGCCGTGGTAGCTGCAACCATAGTCTGCACCGTCTCCGCATTGGCTGGCTCACTCTCCACAGGTGTGGGCCGAACGGAATCGATCCCAACGCCCTGTCACGGCACTGCCCCAATGGACACATCCTGCCTGCCAAAAGCAGCTACCTCGGGATCCACCGAACCCGCCACGACAGCTTCTGTCGCCACATCCTGCGCACCAATGGGAGGAGGGGGCGACTGGTCCGGCCTATGGGAAGGCGACCGTGGGCCATCAGCAACCACCAAATCCTGACCCAAAGTGGCGATCACCGGATCCTCTGCGGCCGAGCGCCCCAGATCCACAGGCTCCTCCAAGCGGCCCAGCACAGTCCCCACCGCCGCCACTGGGCTCACCGGCGCCGGAGCAGAAGGTTGGACTGCCAGCGGTGCGGGAATCCCCAGCCTCGACGACACAGCCACCCGGGCACCCACCATGATTGGCGGGATGCGCCAATCCGAGGGCCCCACGCGCCCCAACAATGCCTGTCGATACGAGCCGCCGGCCATCCCTCCCACCGGCGCACTGCCTCTGGCATCCCGAACTCCACGCGTCCAAGGTAGCACGCGCCATTCTCCACTGCTCGAGAAGCTATCCGAGACTTCTGGCAGACCGCTTTGACCGCTCCCATCTGAGCTTGGCGGCCGCAACCACCCTTCCGAACCGTCGTGCTCTCTGACCCGGCCAATTTGTTCTCAATATTTAGAACACTGTGTACAAAAAATATACACTTTTTGTACAAAATATGTTCAGAAATGAAAAAAATGGTCACACTTTTTCAAAATATACACTTCCAGAAAAAATCTACAATTTTTTAAGATGTTCACTACATTGTGTAATTTACAGTTCGACTGACACAGTCCGGTTATGCGGTTGTGCTAAGTTATTACAAGTCTTGGCGTTGGATTTATACAAGCAATACTAGTCGTGGACTGGTGGGAGCATGCACTTGAATCAGAGGTCGCAGGTTCGAGTGGCGCCTCCCTTCCCCTTTTTTGCTTTCTTTTCTTTCCACCAGTACATCGCGATGGGCCGGCCCAGTCAGGCTGCGCCCCTGTGCGTGGCGACGACATTTTGACGCAAAATGCGTCCAATAGGAGCTCCCAATTCGGACTAGGCCTTGGGGGGGGGGCGCCCAGCCTCTCCTCTCTCTTTCCCCCTAAAGCCCAGTAAGACCCGTATACTTCCCGGCGAATTCCCGTAACTCTCCGGTACTCCGAGAAATATCCGAATCACTCGGAACCTTTCCGATGACCGAATATAGTCGTCCAATATATCGATATTTACGTCTCGGCCATTTCGAGACTCCTCGTCATGTCCCCGATCTCATCCGGAACTCCGAACTACCTTCGGTACATCAACACTCATAAACTCATAATATAACCGTCATCGAAACTTTAAGCGTGCGGACCCTACGGGTTTGAGAACTATGTAGACATGACCAAGACACGTCTCCGGTCAATAACCAATATCGGAACCTGGATGCTCATATTGGCTCCCACATATTCTACGAAGATCTTTATCGGTCAGACCGCATAACAACATACGTTGTTCCCTTTGTCATCGGTATGTTACTTGCCCGAGATTCGATCGTCGGTATCTCAATGCTTAGTTCAATCTCGTTACCGGCAAGTCTCTTTACTCGTTCCGTAATACATCATCCCACAACTAACTCATTAGTTGCAATGCTTGCAAGGCTTAAGTGATGTGTATTACCGAGAGGGCCCAGAGATACCTCTCCGACAACCGGAGTGACAAATCCTAATCTCGAAATCGCCAACCCAACAAGTACCTTCGGAGACACCTCAGAGAGCACCTTTATAATCACTCGATTCGTTGTGACGCTTTGGTAGCACACAAAGCGTTCCTCCGCAAACGGGAGTTGCATAATCTCATAGTCATAGGAACATGTATAAGTCATGAAGAAAGCAATAGCAACATACTAAAGCGATCAAGTGCTAAGCTAACGGAATGGGTCAAGTCAATCACATCATTCTCCTAATGATGTGACCCGTTAATCAAATGACAACTCATGTCTATGGCTAGGAAACATAACCATCTTTGATCAACGAGCTAGTCAAGTAGAGGCATACTAGTGACACTCTGTTTGTCTATGTACTCACACATGTATTATGTTTCCAGTTAATACAATTCTAGCATGAATAATAAACATTTATCATGAAATAAGGAAATAAATAATAACTGTATTATTGCCTCTAGGGCATATTTCCTTCACTCCTTAGTTGACACATCATATATGCGATTGCCCTCTGCTCACTTGCTTAGTATAAAAATCATATATTTGAATTATATCATGCCAAGATGTTTACATAGACAGCATGTATCTGAAATATGGCATGCCAACACATTTCCTAAAGACATAATATAGTTATATCATCTCATCCTATTTACATAGTCATCATATTTTGAATTATGTCATTCTATCCGTGAATTATATCATGCCATCATGTTTCCATTGACGGCATGTTTGTGATTTATGGTATGCCAACCACTTTAATAGACACATCGTATAGTTATATCATGTCATCTTGTTTACATAGTCATCATATTTTGAAATATGTCATTCTATCCTGTTTAGTTAGCCATCATACATGTGAAATTGTGTCATGCTATCCTGTTTAATTAGCCATCATATATGTGAAATTATGTCCTGCTAGTCTGTTTGGTTAGACAACATAAATGTGAATTATTTCATGCCCTGTTTTCTTCCCTACTATCCATTGCACATGTCTATCTTACAATGTCTATACATTCAATTACTTTTCTTGTTTATCAGCCATTTCAATTGGAGGGGGTGATGGCAGTATTTGTGGGAGTAAAAACACTGTCTTCAGAAAAGATCGTGCTACCTGTCGATGCAGATAGAACCATGGTTGTACTTGCCCAAGAACCAGCCCCACCACACATAACCCAGACTCACGCAGATTGTACCCCTACCCAGTTGGATAGAGAACCAGCTACACCCCTTCTAATCCCAACCCCAAAGAGATAGTAACCCAGTTCGATTGACACTACTGCCTCCACCACAGAGCACCCGAACACAAGCAGTTAGTAAGGCAATTGCAGTGCCCAAAGCACGAGGACCACCACTCTGAACCCCAAGTCAACGCTTAAAGCAGAAGAAGAATTGTTCTCAGGTCAGGTTCCGTAGCTATGGTTCATACTACTTTGCTCTTGCATCACTGTATTTACTCATACGAACTAATTTCAAATTTGAAGGATGCAATTGAAACTCCAATGGTGCAACACGTATGTTTTAAACCTGTTTCTTTAACGTGTTTGATGTTGTAACTTGCTCTATGTTGATTTCAGTTTCAATTGAATAAACAGTTATGTTCTCATGCCATGCACATTACAAGTGTTGTTATTGCTGCGTAGTTTCCCACACTTATATTTTGTCTATGCTGATTTGTCTTAAATATATAGGATTCGAACTGTATCTATCTTGATTTGGCAACATAAACTAGAATGATATAGACCATACAGTGACCATACTGCATAGATATATGTTTGTTTCATGTTGTTATCCTGTCCACCTTACTACTGAACTGGTTTCATATACTATATTGTAAACCTGTGATGTGTTTGTTTGTTTCTCTTTTAGAACGCGGATAAAATATTGGAGAAGAGTGCCCCGTTATGCAATGGTAAAGGAAGTAATGCAGATAAGATTCAAGATAGTGAGACATCCATGTTGGTCTCCAAGAAAGCTGATAAAAACTATATTGAAGATAGTGAGACAACCCCTGATGCAGTGTTCGAGTTCTTGGCTACCTCGTTGGCACCAAATCTTGAACTCACGCCTGGATCGATTCGGCTTCTTGAGTCTCAACTTCAAGTTGAAAGACATCGATCGAGATGTTATGCGACAGAAGTCAAAGGACCGAGGAAGTCCTCGCAATTCGGATGCATAATTTACGGTGCAACGACAAGTCTTTGGAGGATTTAAGCGCCAAACAAGAGAAAGTTAATAAGCTTGCTAAGCATCTTGCCAGCATTATGGGTACCCAGGATATTGTTTCTTGAGCTCTTCTGAAGTGGTTTCAGTTCTGGACTTGTTTTGCTACGGCGTTTATTTGCACTGGTCGCCAACTTTGACAAGCAATGTATATGATATGCTGCTTTGTTCCGTATATTTGCACTGGTGGCGAACTTTGATGCCTAATGGATGTAATATGTGTAACAGCCGTGATAGGCTAGCGTAAGTTGCTTGCTTATTTATTTCCTTGTTGTCTTGTTTATTTGTTTGCTTGTAGTCAGTGCAGTTCTTTTTCCGCGGTTTGCTAGTGGCCGCAATAACCTATTTTCAAAAACTAGGCCACAATAACCATGGGCTACATATTTACTGTAGTTACCATGGGCCTCCTATGGGCCATAGAAACAATGGGCCTTCTACGGGCCGTAGACACAATGGGCCTTCTACGGGCCGTATCATCAATGGGCCTTCTACGGGTCGTATGATCGATTGGCCAAACATGGGCCAATAACAACCTGCATTATGGTCAGAAGCGGGCTAGAGTTAGAATCGTCTGCTCATGGGCCGACCATAACGGTCGTCGTTAATCGGCCGTGTTGATGACGTTATGAAAACGGCCCAACGATTAACAGGCCACAAACGGGCCGATTGTAACCACGGGCTGAATTTGGCCCACAAAATGTAAAATGACAAGAACGGGTCAGTAAGTAAACGAATGCTGGAAATGAGCCCAAGAATGAATGGGCCCTGAGAAGGCCGAAAGATAACATGGGCTGGAAACGGCCCAATGGAATAATGGGCCGTTAATGGGTATAAAGTGATACAATGTTCATTACGGGCCAGTTTCACCACGGGCCGTTAATGGGCCAAGAGTTACAAAGGGCCTCATATGGGCCGAAAGACGTCATGGGCCATACATGGGCCGGAAGTTAAAACGGGCTAGAATCATATTGGACGGCCCAGCTGACGCTACTGGGCCTAATTTGGATAGGTCGTAACAAGCCCTGGGTTAGCGGGCTGTAAATGGGCTATATGCGAACATGTTGTTAATAGGCTTTCTGTGGGCCGGCCCGCCACCTTTTGACCAAGTCAAACAGGCCGGCCTTTTCATAGGAATGGGCCTCTGTTGGGATGTGCGACGTGTCGACGTATCATAGGCGCCTTCGGTCCAATGAGTGGATGACATCTGTCCCAACGGTGAGCCGACACATGTTTCCTCCAGCCAATGATGACTTTACACGTGGAAAATCCCCATTGGTCGGGGCTGTTAATGGGTTATTGGATCCAAAACCGGACCCGATAGCTTAACGGTGTCCCGTTACGATGGATGCCATGTGTCGGTCACCCTTGACAAAAGCACTTCTATGACGCGCGATTTATCGTCATGGAGGTGGACACTTCCGTGATGATAATTTTGGTAATGTCATGGAACACTTCTACGACAGCACAGGTATGACTATCTTGATTCTGTCATAAAATTTTCATGGATGTACATGCATGATGTAAAACGTGACCCATCGTGACAAACACGTATCATCACGGAAGTGTATTTTTTGTAGTGCCGTGTCGACTCTTTGGAAGGATGCGGTCCGTAGCGAGATGGATTCCATCATGGCTAACAGGAGATGGGAGATCACTGAGCGTCCCTATGGTTGCAAACCATTGGGATGTAAGTGGGTGTTCAAAAAGAAGCTTAGGCTCGATGGTATGACTGAAAAGTACAAGGCTAGGCTTGTGGCCAAGGGCTATAACCAGAAAGAAGAGGAAGATTTCTTCGATACTTATTCACCTGTGGCTAGACTGACCACCATTCGAGTATTACTCGCATTGGCAGCCTCACATGGTCTTCTCGTCCACCAGATGGATGTTAAGACGACTTTTCTGAATGGAGAGCTAAACGAGGAAATCTACATGCAATGTACCAGATGGATTTGTGATAGATGGTCGTGAAAGAAAGGTGTGTAGGTTGTCAAATCTTTATATGGCCTGAAGCAAGCACCTAAGCAATGGCATGATAAGTTTAATACAACTCTGACATCTGTTGGCTTCGTTGTTAATGAAGCTAACAAATGTGTATACTATCGCCATGGTGGGGGCGAAGGAGTTATACTGTGCTTGTATGTTGATGACACACTGATATTTGGAACCAACCTCAAGTCATTGAGGAGGTCAAGTCGTTTCTATCGTAGAACTTCGAGATGAAAGACCTTGGTGTGGCTGATGTTATCTTGAACATCAAGCTACTGAGAGAAAATGAGGGTGGGATTACACTTCTGCAATCCCATTATGTTGAGAAGGTGTTGAGCCGTTTTGGATACCCAGACTGCAAACCATCTCAAACACCATATGATCCTAGTGTGTTGGTTCGAAACTTTGAAGGCACAGCTAAGGATCAACTGAGATACTCTCAAATCATTGGTTCACTCATGTACCTAGCGAGTGCAATGAGGCCTGACATCGCATTTGCTGTGAGCAAACCGAGTCGGTTTGTTTTCAACCCGGGTGATGTGCATTGGCATGCTATTGAGAGAGTTATGCGCTATCTGAAGGGTACTATAAACTACGGACTTCACTATACGGGATACCCGTCGGTATTTGAAGGGTATAGTGATGCGAATTGGATATCTGATGCTGATGAGATGAAGGCCACGACTGGGTATATGTTTACTCTTGGAGGTGGCGTTGTTTCCTGGAAGTCTTGCAAGCAAACAATCTTAACGAGGTCGACAATGGAAGCAAAATTAACAGCATTAGACACATCTGGTGTTGAAGCAGGATGGCTTCGAGATCTTTTGATGGACTTGCCATTGGTTGATAAACCGGTTCCTGCTATCCTTATGCACTGTGACAATCAGACTGTCATCACCAAGGTGAAGAGTTCAAAGGACAACATGAAGTCCAACAAACACGTAAGAATGAGATTAAAAGTTGTCAAAAAATTAAGAAACTCCAGAGTGATAGCGTTGGAGTATGTCCATACGGCTAAGAATCTGGCAGATCCCTTTACAAAAGGGCTATCACGTGTTGTGATGGATAGAGCATCGAGGGAGATGGGTATGAGACCCACATGAGTTGCCATGGTGGTAACCCAACCTATGTGATCGGAGATCCCGTGAAGTAGGAGCTGGGAAAACAAGCCAGTGGTGAACTGAGGAGAGTAACTATACTAACCCACTCCGTTGGAGATGCAATACTCTCGATACTGTATGGTAGGATGACTACTGTCTTAATGTGTTCCAAAGCTTATGAAAATAAGATGATATCCTCTGAGCGATCTTTGGAGGAAGACACATATATGAGCCCGACTGCTGGTCACAGTCTATGAGATTGGGGTGATCTCTAGTAAGCTCATGAATAGGCCAGGAGTGTGACTTATATACTCCACCCGAGGGGTCAGCCTTCGGCGGCCTAGTACTGCTAAGACATGTGGTGAAGCTTCTTTACGCCAAACGACAATTCAAGGCATAGTCCATTGTTCGGTTGTGAAGGAGTGTACCTATTTGCTCTAGGTGAAGCTCAACCTTAACATGTCTTCACTGAAACACTGGTATATCGAACAACAATTGGAACAGAGGACACAATGGGCCCTAGAGATCTGGTGGGGGATTGCTGAAATTTGAGATGGGCTTTAGGTCCATATAGCAATTTCTGAAAAATCTCTTAAGGGCCTATGTGGGTTTAATGGCACTAGGTGTAGTGGGAAGTTTAGTCCCACCCTGCTAGCGGAGAAGGAGTTGGACCTCTTTATAAGGGATTGTCTTCCACATGCTATTGGAGCTTGAGAATAGAAGAGGCCCTCGCGCGCTCCTCCTCCGCCGCCCGCCTCGCCACGCCTCGTCACGACGCGCCGCGCGCGGGATTGAGCCGAGCCAAGCTCACACCTACGCGCTTATTTTTGCCAGTCACTAACGGAGAGTTTTTGACAGCTGGGCCACAATCTGAGACGTCGGATCGTGGGCTGTCACGGACGTGGCTGCGCCTATATAAGTGTGCAGTGTTTCCCAACCCTAGCCGCCATGCCCAGATCACATCTGCTCACGCGCACTGTCCACCGTCGTTCCTTTGCTGCTGCTGCCGCCGGTGACTCCATCCCGTCCGCCGCGTACACGGTCGACAGGAGAGCATGTCTCCAAAACCCCGTCCCTCCGATTCCTGTACGGGAGAGGGGCGAATAGGTTTTTGGGAAGCGACTACGCGACTGCTTGTTGTTCGTCTATTTCCTCTACGTCCGCGTCGCCTTCATCATCACCATGTCCACCGACGCCGAACGTGTCGCCGCCGAGAAGCTCGAGGCCGACAAGAAGGCCGCCGAGGACGCCTCTGCTGCCGCCACCGCCGCGGTTGCTTCTGCATGGCCTACTGGAGGGTATACATGTTTATCTCGCCCATGTTTACTTTCGTATTAGCAGTACTAGCAGTATGCGTAGATGTGTCTACTGTTTGCGTAGTACGTGCTTGCCTATATCAGTATCGGTATGTTGTTAATTTAGTCAATGACATGCTAGTGATTTATCTATGAATTAAATTAGTCAAAAAATTGCCTATTTATTCAGCAAAAATAACATGTGATCAATGCTTCATCCTGTCCACGGAATACAGAGTGCTTGTTTCCATTCCACCCACTCGTAGTACAATTTTACAAATGAATACTTGGACCTTGGCAGAAATCTTTACTTTCCACAAACTTATGAGGAAAATGAACATTGCTTAAAATCATTTTTACATAGAAAGATTCAACAGTGAATTTGCCATCAGCAGTAGCATCCATCTTACAGTGAATTTTTCAGGAGTGATTCGATGGTGGCAGGGGTGATTCGATGGTGGAAGCAACAAAACAAATTAGCAAACCACACGTTTCCTTGTAACTGTTAACCAGTGATTCCCCCCTGATTTCCCCAGATTCTTACTCAAGTTGCTGGGATCATGTCAGCATCCGGGACCAACGGTTGCATCTAATTGCTAGCCAGCATCCATCACCCTCATCTCGTCCGCATGGCAATACACGTGATCCCCACCCCTCAGGCGCGAGGGCCACATGCCGGCGCGCGCGCCCGGCCATGCACGTTCGTGATCCACAGTTGGACAGTTCTCACGGTGGTTGGGATACATCAACCCATGATTATACATACGATCGGGACCTCGCTGTCCGTCCATGCATGCATGGTACGTACTGCTCAGCTGGGCATAGCATAGCACCGTGTACATCAGCCGGTACGGTACGGTGGGCCGTATCGATCCAGTAGTTGCGAGCCGTCAGCGTCAGCCATAACACCTCGCAGCCAGCAGTAGAGCATATCTGCTGGTTTTTCTCTCGTTTTGTTTATCTTATCAGAAGAACAGGATGAGTCCATTGGCTCTATCCAGATAACGTATATGAGCTATGGCTAACCGGTGAGGATGGAGACGGCTCTTATTATGAAACGAAGCAGGTACTGTACCACCTGCTGTTTCGATGATACTCCCTCCGTTTCATAAAGCGTTCTTTTACACTGGTGTAGTGTTAAAAATGCTCTTATATTTTGGGATGGAGAGAGTAAAAAGTTGGCTTCGTCGTGTACTGTTCCCTCCGAACAAAGGAGATATGCAAAGACTGTAGTACTGAAGCTGAAGTTTTTATTTCACTTTTTTTGCTCTAGATTCTTCAGGCGGGTGCACATCTCGGTAGACGATCGATATAGTTTGCCAGCTTTGTGCTGCATCCACTTCTGGTTTGTAAATTGTAATTTAGGCAACAGAGACCGCGCACCCGAAGCCACCCTGAATGTGAAAACAGGGCCAAGGCAGCAGGCAACAGCAGCACGGAAGCCATCCCAAAAATACATTGCTTCCTTCCACCTCCTGCTGGTTACTTATACATCACATTCTTCCTTCAGTCCCACTTCAACCACTAGCCAGCCCAGCCGTATACACAATTGAATTGAAAGCAACCAACATCACCTCTACCAACAATGGCAAAACAGGTAAAAAGAGAAAAGGAAAGTATACTAGAGAAGGACTCCAGCAATAGCACAGAGTATCATCATTTAGCCGCCCATATCCCTTTTCTGGGCCCCTTCTTGCTCATCTTCACCACCCTCTGCTTCCGGCCCCCGGCGGCCTGCTCGTCCGCGTCCCTGGTGTCCGGCACTATCGCGACGTCGACCCGGACGATGTGGTGGTCCGAGGTTCCTTTGGAGGAGACGACCGTGTAGGACCCCGGCACGAACTTGTAGGGGGAGCTGGGCGATGCGAGAATGTAGTCCACCCTCGTGCCGTACTTGCACGTCCCTTGCACGTCTGGGGTTTCAGTTCAGTGTAAAATTCAGTACCAAAGTAACACAGCAGACATCATTACAGTATACCTTGTAAAAATGTCAGTCTTTCTTACCTTGGCCTTTGGCCACGACCACCACGGCCTCGCACTCTCCGGCGAAATCCTTGGCGTCCACGTACTGCTTCCCCTTGAGGTACTTCATCACCTCCACCTTGGGCGTCGGCTTGCCGATCTCCTCGTAGTACTGCAAAATGCAGACCAAAGATCATCAGAATTGCCTCATAATGTCCAAGGTTTCGAAATCATTCGGAGAAGATTGAAGACCTTGACGATGTCGGCCCATCTGTCGGCGGAGTAGTCGGTGCCGTCGAGGGCGTTGAGGCCGCCGGCGAGGATGTGGGGGCCGTCGACGGAGCGGAGCATGGCGTCCACCTGCTTCATCCGCCAGCTCTCGTCCAGGTGGTCCAGGTGCGTGCAGTGGAAGTTCACCTCCCCGGCCCTCGGCACCTCGATCGTGGCCCTCAGCACGTTCCTGCACGCGCCATCACACCTCTTCAATTTTTCACCACCTCTCCACGACAATCATCCGGCATTCAAATGGGTGACAGGGCCACAATGAAGCTCAGACAGCAACAGAGGCCGGGGAATTATGCACGTTCGGCTTTCGATCGATTATTGTAATTAGAGATTTCGCCATCGCGATATCACACGGACATAAAACAAAAACAAAAACGCAGTGCAATAACTTGTCGTGGCTCCCTTGCATGGCCGGGAGTGGCTGTCCGTGGATCCGAATTGAAGCCGCCGTCGCCCGGAAAGGGCCTGCCCAGCTACTCCGGACTGTTCGCCGACGGCGACGCCGCGGCACCCTAACAGTCGTTCTAACCATGGGTGTTGGTTCAGGATTTCCGGTTGATCAGTCACGGGGAAAGCTACCAAAGAGAAGAGGAAAAAGCATGGACCCTCGGAGCCGGCCGTTTGCCCTTGGATTGTGGACGCTGCATGCACAGAGAGAGAGAGAGAGAGAGAAAGAGAGCGTGTGCGTGTGTGGTGCCAAGCGCCAAGGGAGCTGTTTCACCTAATCCATGGCTTGGTACTGAACTAATAATCCTAAACAAAGAGGCAGTTTAGCTAAGTTGTGGATCAAGGATGTGTCATACTTACTCCCTAAGCATCTAGCTGATTGTCGGACGTGGATTCGGGTTGACTCGCGCTAGTGGCAGGTGAAGCCCGGTGCCTACTACGTACCACTTTTGGCTCACGACACGGGTCAGCCGGGGTCATGCCCGGCCAAGCAACAAGAAGCTTCCACGAGAGAAATAACAATAGTAAAATGAGCAGGAAAAGAAGAAGAGGCTTTAAGGTTATGTCTGGAGCGCTCAGGAATTTCCATGGAGATTGTTTACTAGTCCGGGCGTGTGCGCGGGCGGGCAATAATGCCGGGCGGAACAGCTCGACGGCGCACCGGCCACCGGGTCCGGCCGGGGACGCATGCAATGCACAACTACCGTACGTTCATGCCAAAACGAGCAGCTAGCTGGTACTAGCAGGAGATGCTGCTTGGGTCGAAAAGGACACGGGCTAGGCTACCACGCCGGTGGCACCGACGAACGGGCGCCACTGTCCGGCAACAGTCGCCGGCCTGGCATGGCCAGCGCTACACGAGCCCTGGTCGGGCGCAAGGACGGGACACTAATGTGGCGCACTGGCGACGTTTGACTGCGGGCCGGGCGTGTGTTCGTTTGTTTACAGTGGAAGAGGATGGAACATTCGTCCGGACCACGACGTGACCCGCAGCCCCGAATCCGATGCAGAAGCAGAAACGACCGACGCCCGCCGTGGACGGCGGAGGGCGACTGGCTCTCACTGACTGACCTGAAGTCGGACTGGTCGGCGACGCGGAGCGCCTTCCAGCGCTTGATGGGCCAGCGGGAGAGCACGGCGTTGCCGTACTCGGGCGCCCAGCTCTCGGCGAACACGTACCGCATGCCCAGCGCGCCCGCCAGCTCCGACAGCGGCCGCATCCCGCGCTCCTCCTCGGCGCGCACGTTCTGGAGCCCGATGATGTCGGCGCCCGTCTCCCGCAGCACCTCCTCCACGCTCCGCCGCCGGCTCGCGTCCAGCCCGCCCACGATCACCTGATGCTGCAGCCGGGACTGCGGCTTCCGGGCCCTCGGGCTGCCGAGCTTGCCGCCCGGTCGAGGGAGATCTCGTTGTCCTGCAGGTTGATGGACACGCGCGCCTTGCTCGGCGCCCGCGACAGCAGGCTCGCCTGCGCCTTCAGGATCCCCTTGGGCCGCGGCCGCGCGCCCGTGCCCGTGCCCGCGCCGGCGCCGCTCCGGCGCGCGGCCTCGCGCTCCGCTCCGGCTTCAGGGACTGCGGCCACCGCGGGCGCCATGGAGAACAGCGCCGCGTTGAACGTCGCCACGCGGATGGTCACCGGCTGCCGTCCCTCGCCCGGCGCCGACCCATCAGCACCGCCGCGCGGGGTGCCGGCCTTGCTCCTGCCGTTGCTGCCGAGCCGGCGCACGGTTACGCGCGTCTTGGACGCCGGCGCGGCCCCGGCACCGGCGACAGCGCCAGCACCACCCTGCCGGCGCCTGCGCGGGCGCGGGTGCAGCGCGCGGAGGCCGGCGAGGACGCGGCGCAGCATGTGCCTCAGCGCGGCCACGAGCATTCGACGCCGCGAGTCGCGATCGACGCGACGGCGCAAGAAAAGCACGCGCTCCCGCCTTGGCTTGCGTTTGCGTGCGCGGCCGGGGAGGCAATCTTTGGCTTGGCGTAATATACTACTGCCTGCTCTACTTACTTACTCCATGGCCGGCTAGCGACACGGGGAGGCGACGGCGACGGCGACGGCTCCGCGTGCCTCTGCTGTGGAGGATCGCTTCGCTGCCGTCACCGGGGGGGATTTTGTACTGGTTAGCTAGACAGACGTCAGATGACTGTGGTCGCGGATTATTCGCACGTACTACTGCGTACGTGGACGTGGTCACAAGCGAGATCCGCTGGTCGCTGCAGGGTCGTGGTTTTCCTGTGCCATCTTCTCCACGGTATCTTCCTCCGCTGCCCAACCGCAGTGAAGTGGGAGGAGCACACAATCCCGTAGCAGAGTACGTACTAATTACACAACCAGAAAAATATACAGAAAAGGATTTTTGATCTGTTTAGATGACCAGCTGAAGTAGCATAGGAGCATTTTTAACCGGGCACCTCAAACCTCTCTCATACGGTCGGGTGGACGACCCGGTCAATGACCGGTCAAAAAACCGACTCTAGGCGTCTCAAATGGGCCTCAAACGCCCGGACTAATAGTTGGGTCTCACATGAAACACTCCGAAACCAGGCGGTCCGTGGCTGGTCTCCTTCGTCGACGTGTGGCGCCGCTCCGGCGGCTGCGTAGTGCCCTAGCACGGCTATTTAAGTCGACCGTCGGCACAGAGACCCCACCCATCCATATTTCTCCCCTTTCGTTCGCCGTGGCCTCTCCGGCAGGCCGCATAGTGCCCTAGGACGACTATTTAAGCCGACTGCCGGCATCAAGACCCTACACATCCATATTTCTCCCCTTCCGTCCGTCGCCGCCGCCACTTTCCACATACAGTCCGCCACGCCGCCGGGTAAGGAGCTATCCGTATGTAACGTCGGAGCACCGGCTGCAACTCCTTGAGTAGATCCGAGCAAGGCGCGAAACCCGAAACGCCGTCGGGAGGGGGGGTACCTCCAGCCACGGTGGATCCGGAGGACGCTGGGGATGCGGATCTGCAGGCGGAGCAGCTGGCGAACCTCGATTCCGTCCGTTCGGAATCGGCGGCGAAGGCCAAGCGTCGTCGGCTGTAGAAGGCGAAGATGGAGCATGCGGCGGAGTTGACGTGATGCTCGCGTTTATGGATGAGTGGTCGGAGTCGGAGTCAGAGCCCGCATACGCACCCATCTACCCGGCGCCCGGCACGGACGTCGTGGACATCTCTGACGACCAAGCTTGGTTTAGAATAACGTGGTGTATGTACTACGTAGAAATCTTTTGCATGATTTGTATGAATTCAGGGATGAAATATGAGGTAGTCAACAAGATGCATAGCGTCAAATATAAAAGGTGTGATGAATCCGCAGACGTTTGAGGGCCGGATGTCCGGCTGTAGACGCTCTAAGGCCAACTCCACCGCACGACCCCAAACGGACGTCTGTTTTGTCCGGATTTCGTCCGTTTGGGGTGGCAATGGGATGAAAACGGACACGCGTGTCCGGCTTGGGTTTGAGGCGCCCACCGCGGCAGAGCGACCCAAAATGTCCGCCCCCCCATCCCGCGGAATCTCGTCGCGGCGCCGCGCTCGTCGATCCCGCCGGCCCCACCCTCCTGCTCCTCCTTCCTCCCCCGACCACCGCTCCCAACGGCGCCGTGCTCGCCGAGCCCGCCAAGACGCTGCTGCCCTCCTCCCCGACCACCGCTTCCCCACGGCGCTGCGGAGTTCAAGCGACGCCGGTGGACGCCGACGGCGCTTTTCGAGCTGGACGGCGCTGCGACTCGCCACGCCGCCGTCAAGACGCTTCGCTTCGCGACCGCCACGCCACTCGCGGCGGCCATACCGCCCATGACCACGCCACACGGCGGCAGCGTTCGTCAAGGCGCTGGCGGGGACTCAGACCGATCAGCTGCCGCCTTCAAGGCGCTGCTGGCAGCGCACAGACTCGCTGGTTGCTAGCGCCGCTGCCCTTCCTGCAGCCGCCAGGCCTCGCCGTGTCGCCCATCCGCTGCCCCAAGATTAGCCGCTTGCTCGCTTCAAGGCGGCGTCCGCCCGGCCGCCACTGCGTTCACACGCCCGGCCGCCGCCAAGGCTCTGCCTGCCATCAAGGCCGCCAGCCCGGCCAAAGCGCCGTGGGCGGCATGCGTGCTCGTGCCCCTGCCCGTGGCGTCGACGATGTGCAAGGAACAAGGAAATGGAGGAGAGAGAGGGATGGGTGGGTGGTTAGGTGGGTCCCTCTGCTTTCAATGACAAAGCGAGCCCATGTGCGACGGACACGGACAACAGACGCAAAACGCCTGCTCGTGTCCGCTTTGGACCCAAAACGAGACCAACTTTGCTCCCAGGAGAGTGAAGTCTATTTTAAACCTTGAACTCGTAGAGCTCGTCGGAATTGAACCTCAACCTTCATATCCCTGAAATCGGCACCCTGTACTCACTGATCCTAGTCTATATCAACCCCGATCCTGCTTAAACCAGTTTGGTGCGCTAGGAAAATAACGATCCCGGCCGGGATCACTCTTTGCTCCCGCTGGCTGCAGGGTCCACTTGTCATATTCATCTCCCACCCCATTCTCTTTGACCGTCTACCCAGGAACCACGGCAGCCGTTCGACAAGTTCGGTGGATCGCGTACCTTGTGCAAGGGAACGTCGTCCGGCCAGCATCCCACGGTGTCGGCGGTACACCTTGCAACGCGTTCGGCCACATACTTCTTCGCGACAAGGTGCGGCGGAGTGGAACATGTAGCAGACGCAGTCACGACTTATCGCTTTTCCGCCGGTGCGACGTGTGAGTGTGGACCGTGGGCAAAGCCCTTCACACCAATGGAGGCTTCATCAGTGCAGTGGCCAAGTGCCAAAGCCAGTTACACATTCTAAACTTCATGATGAACTCAAGAAAGCAGAGAGAAGAACATGCATAGTAATATTCGTGCAAAGTGAATCTATCTCATGAGCTACAAGGCACACTCTAAACTTTTAGTGAACCAGTCTCGGAAAAAAGGAAACTTGTGGTGAACGGCAGTAGAAAACAACAAGCAATCCACAGTTCTACGTAATAGTTTGCAGCTGAAATCCTCCTATGCTCGCATCAAAAGGAGGTCACACGCATTGATGCTTGTTTATTCTTGCATGCCGATGCGGGGTTCAAGACCGAGGAATGAGCCCCACGGGCTCGACCTCCACAGAGTGCCCGCCGCGATGGCCACCACTATCGCCTCCCGTTACGCCAATGAGTACACGCCGATGGTGTGCTGCACCATCAGCTCCATGTCCAAAGCGGAGCATGCACTAGCCTCTCCTCGGCAAAGAGGATAGGGAACTAGCGAGCGCAGAGTACAAGTGAATCGGAGTCCGCCGTGCCCGCCGCGCTCCCGGATGTCGCACGCGCCACCAGTGGCGCCTCATGCTCGGCACCCTCGGCACTCTGCCCACCAAGCGCGACCCTCTAGCCTCGCCACGCTCTTCTCTCTGCACTCAGCAGCATGGCCGCCGGCTCGGAGGTGAGGAGCCATATCGCCATGCCAAAGTGAGGCCGAGTCGAGCCTGTACCACCGCACGGGCGGCATCGGGCTCGGTCTCGACCAGCAACCCTCGGCGAGTAGCGGCGTTCATGTATCGGCGAGCTGTCCCAGCTTCGGCGCGCTGGCGGCGGTGCCCAAAGGCGCCTCTGCCTCAACCACGCGTGTTCACAACAAGATCTTTGAAATAGAAGAGAAAGGGAATTGGGGATAGGGATGGATATGACATGTGGGCCAAAGTGTAGTAAGTGAGAGTAGAGATTGATCCCACCGGATTATGTTCTTCCCAAAGGTGCCAAACGGCTCCAAGGTCGAAATAGGTTAGGATCAGTGAGAACAGGGTGCCGATTTCAGGGATTTGAAGGTTAGGGTTCAATTCCGACGAGCTCTACCAGTTCAAGGTTTAAAACAGACTTTACTCCTCCCAGAATGGGACAAGGCGGACAAAAATCAAACGCTTTTTGATGATGGGGTCACATGTGGTAAAATCTGGTATGTCCGTTACCTCAAACGGACACGCGTAGAACGAGGATAGGGTCGTGCGGTGGAGTTACCCTAATGCACCGCCAGTATGGAAACACGTACGTTTGCTACAAGAAGAAGTAGAAGCAAGGGAAAAAAGAATGGAAACATGGCGCTGGCACTACAGGGCTGGCACTACTGTTTGAGGACGTATTGGCCGATGGATGGACAGCGGTGGCGGGCGGCCCCCGGGTGTGCCGGGTCTTTTCGGCGGCTCCAACCACTTCCACGAGCCGCGAAATGAATGCCGACTCGACCCAACCCAACCCAGTCCACTCCCTGCTCGGGCACAGTATCAGGTGCGGCGATCGCCTCGCCTTTTCCTGGTCACGGGCGGTCGAGCCGTTGCGTCATACGCGCGCGATACGGACCGAGAACCGTACGCTGCTGTACGTACATACTGGGACACTTGTCGTACGTCGAGTGGCCGGCTGCGCTCGTATGGATCCGTACCAACTTTTCGTATATGCGTGGAGATCGAGTGGTTTGTGATACGACGTTGACACGGTCACGCTAGAGTGTGGAGTAGTGGTTCGTGTGGGGATTATTAGATGGCTGGTAATTATAGTAGTACTCCCTCCGTTTTCAAATAGTTGTTTTTCTAGCCATTTTAAATGGACTACAACATACGAATGTATGTAAACATATTTTAGAGAATAGATTCACTCATTTTGCTTTGTATGTAGTTATTTGTTAAAATTTCTAGAAAGACAAGTATGTATTTAGGAACGGAGGGAGTATGTTTTATGGATGGTGATCTCGCTGTGTATTTTGTAAGTGTGGTCGCTGACTAATCACTGACCGGAAAGGACCGTGACCACTGACTGAACAGAGGCGGCCGGCCCATACCGTACTGAGCAAACGATTCTCTATCTCTGGCCGAGGGCATGTACTACAACGTAAGCCGTAAGGTGAGCCATGTTTTCTGAGCAGGTGGTAGGGGCTAAGTTTATTGGTTTTGCTCCATTGTTATACTCAACTAGTGATTTCCTTCTTTGGGGGCTTGGGGCCGGGTCCGTACGTTGACCTCACCTGCCTCGGGTTTCTTCTGGAAGCGAGCGGCCATGGTGGACGGACGCATGCTTCTTGTCTGCGCCACTGCAACTTTTTGCATGGCCGGCGGTAGGTGTAACCGCGTCGTATCGTATGCATGCATCCCCGATCGATCGATCTTTCCCGGAGCAAAGGCATCCCGGGTTCCAGGCCAGTTTAGTTTTGCCGCTCCAAATGCGGGCGGCATTGGTGTCACGCACTCCTGAATTCCCTGCACTGTCAAGTCATATGCTGCCACAAAAACGTCTACCTTTGCTTCGAATAAAATCTTCCTCGAAGTTTCCAACAAAAGATCGGGTCATACAAAACTCAAACAGTGGATCAACCAACCCCTCGCACAAAAGGAAGACGAAACGAAAAAATACTGTACAACGCCTGCGAGCTCGACCGCTTTCCGGCTTTCGGGAGAAAAGCGTGTACGTACGTAGACGACGCTGCCTGTCCCCTTCCCAGACGCATTCAGAATCAGATTAAGTTCATCGGTTAGTGCCGACCGACTCCCAATCATGGTGCCATGAGCGGACGAGCTAGTCTTCTTTCACCGCAGCGTCCACGCCACCGCAAAAGCCACTCCACATCTAGCTGCTACCCGTAGCAGGTAGGTCTGGAAGGGCCGGACCCGGACGCGTGATGTCGATCGACCGGGAAAGCTCACGGGCTCGGGGCGCAAAAGCGAGGTGGACAACGAGAGGGCCGATGGATCCGTCGATCGTCATGGCGACATGATGCGTGCACGCGCGGACAGGGGGAAGAGGACACGGGCCGTGGCGAGGATAGGGATCCAGCACGTGAAGAAGCAGGGCGCGCGACCTGAAAGTCGAGCGAGCAGCACGTACTTTTTCCCCCACGGCTCCACCCGCGACGCCCGGTCCGTCGTTCGATCACCACCGTGGTAGACTAGACACAGCCCCACCACCGACGAGGTACCACGGCGTCAGAGGATCGCACCAGCAGCCATGTTGAGCAGTGGGCAGAGGCCAGTGGCAATGTGGCATGGTACTTTCTCGCTCCGCTCAATTATCGATTCGGATTTGGTCTGTCGTGTCAGGGATATTCAGAGGATACTTCTGATTTCTGAAGATGGCAGGCAGCGGGGTGCTGCTCGCGGCAGAGCGCATCTGTGCTGCCATGCCACATTGACGTCGATACTTCTTCGGATTTGCCCCGGTGATCAACTGATCCATCATGACGTCGCTCGTAGCACGATCCAGAGTCCAGGCTGCTCTCTTTTTTAGCTAACAACACATGTACTACTACTCCAGAGTATCATTATCGATGTGGACCATTCCATAATTATTTGGGAATCATAGCAGTTGCCAGTTGCGGACACTGCTAGAGCTGCTGACAAATGCACTCGGGGCGACGGCGACCGGTGAGAGCAGTTATGTGTCGAATCAGGGTTATCTTAATCGTCGCCATCAACTTTGTGTTGTGGATCAGGTGATGTTTCTTAAACGTTTTTATATGTATAGGTTTCGTGGCAATTTGAAAAGCCGTCCTAACAAATTTAAGAAGGTTTAGATACAGTAAAGTAAAATACCCAGTGTGTTAGTAGTCAACGCATCCATCATATGGCCCAGGCGATCGCAAATCTCGCTACCTACATAACAAGTGCCAGTTTTGCAAAAAGGCGAGGAATTTGAAGATTGAATCAAAGGCCCGTCGAAAGAAAGACCCGCTCAATCATCATCTTATTTTGCGTCGTCCACAAGCTCCATGCTAACACCACAAACACCAGCTAGAAGAAACGTCTCCTCCTCCCGGGCTGGTTGGCACTGGTTTGAAGGAACCCAGCCAGATTTAGGGCCTCCCATTCAGGTCCGGGAACATCAAGAACAAAGCACCACAAAACTCCGTCGTGTAGGAGAAGAGGATGTGAGTCCCCGTCTCCGAGACACCACAAAGAGGGCAGAACCATTCTTGGGGTTGTCTCGCTTGATCACCTCCGTCCCAGATGGGATGCGGCCCCTCAACAATTGTCATACAAAAATCTTGATCTTCAAGGGTAAGGGCGCTTTCCATAGCAGCGCGGCCCACGCAATAACTGATCTTCGGCACAGGGCATGATAGGCCGAGCCGACCGAGAAAACACCTGAAGGTTCCAAATGCCATGAGGTAGTCTCTGCATAATCCGCGAGCACCGGCGGGAGGGCAGCCCGCAAACTAGCCCACTCTATGGTCTCCACCTGCCCAAGTGACCGTCGGAACAAAATGTTCCAATGCCCATTGTCGGTGGAGGACAACCCAGACGGATCTCTTGCTTGATCCGTTGGGAGACCTCCAGAACTGAGATCCCTTCGTATGAGAATAAGCAAGTAATGGTTGCCCCTTAAGTACTTTGCTTCGAATATTTTGTAATCATGTCTCCCCCCTTTCTCTCCTAATGACATGCCATACCCAGCGCAACATAAACGAGACGACTAGTTGGGCCGGGTTTGGTTTAGTGTAAGTAAACTAGAAGAAAACCCAGAAAGAAACTAAACCGTTGGAATGGCATGCACAGCACCATAGTAAGATAAAAACATGATAAAAGTTAAATGGGATTGTTTGTGGAACAAGTTGATTAAATTGAGTAAGAATATGAAAATTGCTAAATAGGGTAAATACTATCACAAACATGAAACTGGGGATAAAAATTGAAATTCACTTTAAGTTAATACAACCACAAAAATATATTTGCACACGCGAGGCCCAAGCCGACCAAGAAAGTTGTTTGTTCTTTCCTCTTTTGTCCTTTCAACTCAACTCGCATTATGGAGTAGTGCACAAGGATCGGCACCATCCCCCGACTTGTAATTGTTCGGTCATGAACCAAACTGACCCAAACTTCCTACGGTTTAGCACAAGCAATGAACAACTTTTGAAATTCTGGAGGATTTTTAACATTCTTCTTTTTAAAATTTTAGAATATGTTTTAAAATTCATGAACATATTTTGAAATTTGGAACATTTTTCCAAATTCACAAAATATTTATAAAATTGATGATTTTTCAAAATCCAGGAATATTTATCAAATTCACAAACATGTTTTTTAAATTCAGAACTTTTTTCAAATCCCGAACATTTTTTAAAGATGCAAGAAAAACAAAACAGAAACGAAAACACAAATAAAACTAAAATTAAATTAAAACGAAAAAATAATAGGGGAGCACCGCCCCGCATATGGGCCGGCCCAAAGTTAATGCGGGGCCGAACCCTAGCTGCGCGTTTCCTCTCTGTTCCCCTGCTCGTCCCCGACGTCGGCCGCTCGGCTCTTTTTCTTGCCGGCTCACCGCCTGCCTCGGCGAACGCCGCCGCCCGTCGCTGCCTGCCTTTTCGTCGCTAGACGCCCAGGAGCTGCCCCCGCCCGCCCCGCCCGCCCGGGGCTCAGCGCCACCGCGCCCCCCTACAAGCAGCCGCCCGCCGCCCAGTCTGCTCTCCGCCGATTCCGGCACTCGGCTGGCAGCAAGGCAGTAAACCTGCCCGCCCGGCGGCCAGCCTTTAGCCCTATCTGTGGACTTGAGAGGTAAATTGTTCACTGCGGCGCTGCCCATTCTCAATTTCTGATTTAGGGTTTGCTCTTTGTTGTCTATTGCATCAATAAGGCGGAAGAGTCAAGTCTATTATTGCCTTAACTAAACAATCAGACTTGCTATCTGGTACATGAACACACACTCCTGTGAACACATACACATAATTTTGCTATCCTGTACATGAACACCTGATCAGTGACATAATAATGATTTATCTGATTATTTGCCACTGTAACAAATTAACGATGCCACATAGTCTTCTTCGAATTTCTCAAGGTATATATTATGTAGACTTCTCTTATGCAAAATTTACAATTTTAGTATGTAAGACCATATTGATCTATTTCTATGTGCTATTGGTAAATTAATTAGAATGCTGGCATGTTCCCTAAAAACAAATTTTAGAACGTTGGCATGTCATATTTGTTGCCAATTTATTTTAGGTGGACCGCTCTGTTTTAAAATCCTAGGTCCGCCACTGCTAGCGTGAGGACCAGTAGCCACGGATCTACGGGTCGTCGACCGGATCAAGTTCTAGTTCCAATCCATGGATCCAGCCACGATCACCAGGACCAGCAGCAGCTTCAGCCGCATCACCATCAGCGAGCCACAGATCTATGGGCCGCGGACCCTCGGGGACGAAGGAGTTGTCAGAAAAGAGGAGAGGGACGAGCTTATATGGGCCCTCCTTGCCAAGATTGAGAGCTGCTACGGGCGGGTGAAGCTCCTCCGGGGGGTCTTCGACGCCGGCTTCTGCTTCGGACTCCTAGATCCCATCTCCAACATCGTCGCCGGCGTCTCCATCGCCGGCGCCATGAGCGTGGATGACCCTGACAATGAACCCGTCCCCGCAGCATCTTTCCCGAAGCGGAGAAAAACAGATGTGATCGGGGACATGCACCAGCGGTCGCTCAACGGCCTCGTAGCCTTCCTGGCCGCCCTCTTCCCCTACCTCACCGAGCCCAAGACTATGTGGTACCTCAACAAAGCCGAGTTGGATCCCCTTGTTGCCGCCCGCCTCATCATCCAGCACCGGGGGATGGAGCAGAGTTTCGGGTTTAAATCCGACACCACTGCCGCCGCCGTGGAACTGGCCCTTAGATGTGCTGCAGCTGCCGCCCAGCACCTGCGTTCAAGCAGTTTGCGTCAGCTTGGAAGCTGCTTTCACATTTTCTTGGGAGTGTCGCCACCGTGCTATCAGGCCCATGTGTAACTTTCGATCGTTTCCAGTCTGCTGAAATCATGGATATTCTGCTCAAGAAACATCAGCCATCAGATTTCAGCCTTGAGAAATCATGGGATCTTGCCTCTTGTCGTCTACTCAAGCTCAGTCCTGACCTCTTCGAGGAGGTGATGGGATTTCCTGAGCGGTCCACTATGAGGCGAATGCTGCTCGCCACCATCCATGGATACTACCTGCAGGCACTAGCCCGGCTGCCCAAGGAGAAGCTGCGCTCTCAATACCACCACAGCCTGCTCCAGGCCGGCCACTGCTATGGTCCACTGGACCCTGTCTCCAACATCATCCTCAATACAATCTGGTACAGCCAAGCCTACCCTCTAACCAAGAAGGTTGACCTAGAGGCAATCAGCACAGGAGGTCTTTTTCGAATTGCAGTCAGATCCTTCTATGGCCTTGTCTCCTTCCTGTGCACCCGCTGCGCCAGACACCTCTTGCCGAACCAAGCCATGCAGCGATCGCAGCGCCCTGGGGCCGATCTCCGAGTCGCTGATCCTAACCACCTTGATGATGGTAACGATGATGATGCTATGGTATCTGCCAGTGTCGAACAAGCTTATGCTGCAGCTGCAGCTGCTGCATGGCACCCCAAACCTCGTGACCATGCAGAGCTTCTCCGACCGTCTAATCCGATGTTGCGGATGGCCTCGCACTATCTCAAGGATGGCGGCAAGCTCTCCCACGTGGACGCCGACCATCTGGCCGAATGTCTGTTCTATTCCATCAGCGAGTTGGAACAAACTGAGCACCCAGAAACAAACATCGAGGCGGTAAACCAGTTGACCTACGGAAGGATGGATCGACTCATAAATGACTTCTGGAACGAGCATGCTGCGGTCGTTGGAACGGTGAAATCTTTAATTGACGTATACAGCCGGCAACCTGGGGTTGGTTTCTTCTAGCATAATTCAGATTTGTTCTTGCTGCAAAACAATCCGTACGTGTTTCAGATTAACATTCTTTGTCTTAATTGTTCTTGTTCAGGTACCCAAGTACGAGTTGCATCTTATCTGCGGTGTCAATAAGTATGTTGATGGCCCTGTGTACACGGGTCCTTTCACTCGCATATATCACTACTCCCATATCGACTTCCTTGCTACCTAATCTGCCGGTGCACCACCAACGCTATTCTTTGCCGAATGCCGCAATGATGGCACTCAGACTCAGGAGATGGCCTGGTGCTGCCCTGTCGGCGCATTCATCTCCAGGCACTGGTATGCTTCCCTTGCGACTTGGCATTTTTCATCAGTCAGATATATAAATCTCTGCTATTCAATTATTAAATTTACTATCTGTGTTACCTGTCGGTCACCCCTTGCAACAGTGGTGGATGTCTCCGACAGTACACCCGTTCTTCCTAAATAAGTAGATTTAAGTTGCAAGCAGTTGGCCTAGGGCAATCCCCATTTCAGTTGTCCATCGTTGGAATACTGCTTTAAAACTTTCATATCTAAATGGCTAGCCCCCACTAATATATTTCTCTCAACATGAAGCATGCCAACTCAGCATGCAAACATGCATGAGAATTTCCATTATATTATGCATTTTCAGTTTTAGTTTGCATGTTATTACTCCAAATTCATTTTCCATATAATCATATATCATTGAAACATATATTGTAAAAATTCCTGCAACAACAACGTGTGGGGTACCATCTATCAACAGGATATTCTCACCGACCTTCCTGGTCTACAATTTTACCCAAATACATACATGCGTCAATCCTTCCTTGCATTATTTCTGTTTTCATCGTTGTTTAGTAAGTAGTATCCTTGATGGAAGACGAGTAGCTAGCTTTCTGTCACTTCCATCATCCAGATGATAGCATGATGCGTTCTGATTTTTGTATGCATCCATATATGGCAGAACAAGTCCGTTGCCTGTACTGTGAGTTTGCCGGGAGCAGGGTCGTGCATCCAGCACAGGGGAGTTTCGTTGGACGTGGGGTAGAGTTTGAGAAGATGTGGGGCGGAGAAAAACTATATTCAGAAGCATATACCAATGACTGCATCATAGCGTGCAGCCGTGAGCCGACTTACTGGATGGATTATCTGGAAGATGATTGCATCTACCGCAGCTATCGTCTTGATGGTACCGAGAAAGAGGAAAAGATCTTCTTAAAGAAGGGGCTTCCTGATGATGAAGAGATGAAGTACTTGATAGAGATGGGGTTTCTGATCATCGAGGATGATGGTTTGTCCTAAATAGCGCATGCATGCATCAATCACTTCTATCTAGATAATGCTAGAGATAACACCATGCATCATTGTTGCGCTCATATGCACTTGTATGTATGCTCATATCTAAACAGTTTATGATATTGTGCTTGTATGCTTAATGTTGCCACTCCTGTTGGCATGTTCTACGTAACAATTACTATCCTGTGTTTTCATGTTAAGATTTCTTGTCGTTGCTGAGAATTTTGTAATGGGTTGTAGTGACCTACTAGTGGATTACTGGATGATTCATCCTACTAGTGGCTTCTTTGAGCAATGACTGCACGGCAGAACAAGTCCGCTGCCTTTGAGTTGGACAAATGTTGCGCCCGTTCTCGGTTCTCTAGCTGTAATGTTGTAATGTTGCCGTCCTCTGTTCTCTTAAGTGTAACTAGATCAGTATCGCGCCTTGGCGCGAGGCGCGAGGGTGCCGTACCCAGCGTTTTGGTCCATCAGATATGATAATGAGTTGGGAATACTACTGATTTTGAAGTGCTGAAAGCTTTCATAAATGGGAAATAAAATATTTACATAAAATGCATTCAGATACATATAAAAATTGATTTCTTTGTCATACATAGACATGATGACACAATCATAATATACACATGAGTTAAATAATAAGTCTTGGCAGGTACAAAAGATTCGGAAGTCCTAATTAAAGTTTCCCCTAAATGAGTACAGTCCTTAAGAAAAAGCTGCAGAAGTAATTGGTTAATAAAAGCATTTTAGAACTGTATATATTAACATATATGTGGTTGAAGTTAAATACAATATCAAGCTCACATACATTCTTGAAGCACCTATTAAATGTTTCAACAAAAACTGCGACATGAAGATTAGTTGATCTCCTCAAAGAGGTCATAGAAGAATCTTAGTGACAAACAGAGGAGAAAGAAGATGAAAAATTCAATAAATGGTAGCTGTAAAAAAGAATGCATGCTAGCATTGTGGTAGCGCAGTGACATTTTTTTAGAACAGATAGTCATCTGCAGTTACACACATAAATGTTTAGCAACAATCATAATTTGCACTTGAATACATAATACAAACAAGTAGTGTATGAATATTCAGCTGAAAGAACCAGTCAAGTGATAAATAGGCACCGGCGTCACTACCGGTCCAAAGATTGCATCACCCTAAATGAAATTGCTCACACCCTTCGGCCTCGCAGACAACACTGCAAGAAGAGGCTTTGTGTCTCAACCACATCATCTATACAAAGGGCAAAAAGGAAAGCAAATTGTGTGTACATATACACTGGAAGACACTGCGGACCAGTTCCTAATGCTTCTCTGGGTCCTACAGCCATCGGTTAATCCATGAGCAGGAGAACAGAGAAAAACAAAGTGCAGAGCTGAGTCTCTAAGGCATTTCATCAAGCACGAAAAGATCTAAAGATGAAGCAGTTCTGGATTTGGGTTGGGAAATTGGCCGAGCAATTATGACCAGGCTACAGCCATAAGTCCTTGCCAACGTGTAAGTTATCCAGTCAATAGTAAATGGTATACTTTCGTAAATAACCTGCCCTATTAAAAAATTAGTAATCTGTTATTAATCCAGGACAAAGTGAAATGGCAAGGTCTTCAGAAACATCCAGCCGACAGTCTCAAATTGGAGGCTTGAATTAAAGAAGGATCTTCAACTACTTCAACACAAGATCAAAGACAAGCATTCCACCTTGTTATAGCAGTGGTTGTCAGATAATTTTTAAATGATTCTCATGTTGCCCAAAACTGAAACTGGATATTTTTTCTTTTGCTTCTGTTTTCTCCTTTCCCTTTGTAACATACTTTTTTTAATGAAAATATACCATAGAACTATTGTTCTACGGTTTATGCTGGCTCAAAAAAGTGAAATTACCTAAAGGGCTACGTCCATGTTCTTCAGTCCTATTCACACTGAGAGGAAATAACAGAAAACTCATACACATGACAAAAAAATAGATCTTCAGTCCTGCAAGAGAACCATTAAAATATGGGTCCAGAAATCAACATGGGTTTACGGCCTAAAGGAAGAAAAATATGCGTGTAACTTTGCAACATATTGAATGAAAGGTAAGATAATATCAACCTACAAAAAATGACTATGTATGGATTAACAACACTAACCACTGTATGTCTGAGTGAAAAAACAAAACTGAATCAGCAATGTAACTTTTTTATATATGATATGAGAACATAATTAGCACATCAATAATCTATATGAATTTTAAACAAATGGAGTTGCATACCACTGGAGGGAAGACCAATCAGGACATCTCTCGTATTCACCAATCACCATCCTTGCAGAAACCAGGCATTTCTGATGTCTGCACGAACAATTGCAAAGTAATATGTCGACTGCTGCTCTGGTCCAAATGGCACCTGCAAATACAGATCAAGTGTCACATTATTAAATTAACCTGGTAAATTACTGAAAATACATATGGTAAGTAAATACCATGGATACCTATTTGAGGAAGATGCTGGATAAAACTTGATTTCTACTGGCTTTGCGTGAAAATTATATTACAGTGGAAACATACCCTGCTGACAAAAAGGTCTATATTATGCAGTTTTTTTTTGGAAAAGGAGGAATACCCCCGGCCTCTGCATCGAAGCAATGCATACAACCATAAATATTATGCAGATAAGTATATTCAAATTCGAAAACTAATAGGCCTTTCCACTGATCGTCCTTTTCATAAAATAAGTATACATCGTCATTCACAAATACTAATGGGTTGCTTCATATATTTCCCCCCGAAATGACTCCCTATCTAAGAGTCCAATTTTACAACCAATATATATCCCGATCAGCCCTCTTTACCAAATGTTTAGTTAGACATCTGAAAAGCGGGTTTAATCCCCAATAGAGGAGCAGGAGGAAACAAATACATGTAAAGACTCTGATCAACAATCACCTGGCATCCAAGCTGGTTAGATCTGATAGAAATCAATGCTAACTATTTAATTCTAATTGAGTAAATAATCAATGGAGAAAATTTGGTGGTTTGAAAATGCCATCGCGCTTAACGTTGTCTTGAGTAATCTCATTCCCCGCTTGTACACCTAATACCTTCATTATCAGGGCATGTTGCTCAATAAACATGTCCATAGCAACAAAAACATGCATCTTGGTTGGCTGGTTGCGAATTGGCCGAAACCAAGACCAGCTGATAGGAGTATGTGATGGCCACACCTACATGGTTCTTTGAATGCAGCATATCAGAAACGAAATTAATAATTCTACAGCGGATGACGCCAGAGCACAACAAGTGATTGGTACTTAATTGAAATCAACGCGAGAAAAAAGGTGAGATGGAGCAGGGATTGGAACGGATTAGACCTGTCACCTGTGTTCTTGCAGGTGAACCATGCATACAAGATCCTTTCGTTGGAGGAGCTGCTCCCGGGATGCTTCCCTTTCCTCCTTCTCGATCTCTCCGTGTGCCACAGAAACGGGTTGTATAAAAATTTGGCAAAGCGAAATTGCGAAAGGGACATGAAAGAAGTAAGAAGTAACGCTCAGGGGAGGCGAATGCGAGGAACGAACCGGCGGCACAGACGAAGCGCTTGGGTTGTAGTATCACAATGACGAGAAGTGTGAGAGGAGATGGGGGCGGGGGCAGCAGGGGAACGAGAGGCCACCATGGCGCCTTGGCGAGCCCCGGACCAGCTCCGGGTGCCTCTCCCCCATGCGATGGCATCTCACCTCAGCACGAGATCCTGGTCACTCTCCTCCCGGGGATGGCGAGAGGCGACCTCGATGGGGACTGCAGTGGCGGCGGCGAGCTTGGCGACAGGGAGGAGGAGGGGCGGAAGCGCGGGGCGACGGCTGTGCGATCGGACGGCGAACGGCAGAAAGAGAATCTCACCATTGAATGTCTTTTGTCATGTTTTTCGACAGGCTTAAGATCACCAATTAACCATGGATGCTCGACACCAACAAAGGTCCAAAAGATAAATATATGTTTAAGAATCTTGCAGTACTTAGCAGTCATGAAAAGAAAGACACGTCAATCTAAAGATCAGCTTTCCTTCTCCAGTTATTGTTATACACACAATGTAGAAGGAAAAAAAATAGGTGCTAAATAGATGTAAAACTAAAATAACCCACTAACACAAGAACTATAAGTTTTGGATTCAATATAAAATCTCTCTAAACAGTTCAGAACATATATATGAGATGTTTTCAATCATTTAACGGCAAGGGCAGTGTACAGTCTACTACACCTATGTTCTGCTACTAAAGACAAGACATCTACCTGAGTGATCATAATACAAAAACTGGCATAAAAAATTACAAACATGTTCACTTTTTGTGCAATTCAATTTTCCTAAGCATTAGAACTGTGCTAATAGATAGAAAACTTCCCACTGTTCAACATTGTACCAAGACAGAGGGCATATGAAGGACACTTCTAAGTAAGTATTTGTCTCATGATATTTCCATATGTTCAAAAAACAAATTTGAAACAATTGACTTTGAATCAACAAATAGAATAAAAGCAGATTCCTTATGTAAGGACAGAGGGTGTTCTTTATCTGTCTTACCATTCCAAGAAAAGATGTTGAGTTAGGATAAAGCAGAGTGAAGTACTGGACAAAGTTTCATCGTCTATATGCTTCTTCATTTGCACAACTGGATTAATAAAATGACCCAAAAGAACTCTTCATATGTCTGACCAGCCGCAAGGATAAGATGGGAAATCAAGCCTATAACCTGTATGTATTAGTTCTTAGCAGTACCACATAGTTCATCAGATTTATGACTAATCATCAACCCTCTACACCTCAGAACTTGGGAATTATCATTTGTAAAGGTGCTCTGCAGTATCTATTCCATTACCCCATCTTAGCACAGCTAAACAACCACACAAAGACACAAAGTAAAGAGGAAGCAAGATAAACTGTTTAGAAGAAAGCGGAGGACATACCACGCTGCGAAACGCCCGATGCCGAGACCAAGCCGCCCACCAGCACAGCCAGAAAGCTTATTAAAATAAGAAAATCAGCTCACCTGCATCATCAATAGAGGAAACAAACAAAAAAAGTCATGTTCCATTTCAAACATTCGAAAGAAATAAACATCACTGGATACTTGGCTAGGTTATATAACCATAAATCAACATAATTGGTGGAGATATTAAGCTACTAAAGCCACAGACAATAGCAAAGGACCGATCTGGTCCTAGGCACAAGAACCAACAATCAACTAAATCATACCGAGTCTACAAGCAGTCCTATGCAGCAAGAAAAGCTTAACAGATTAATACATGTTATCCATGGTAATGTAATATGGCAGAACTGAACCGGCAAACACTCGACACATTTTTTGTTATCAGGGGCAAGTCCAGGACAAGCAAGGTATACGTGCAACAGGAATCTGGAAAAAAACAGAGATTTGTAGCAACATAATGATGATGCGGAGCTGCTTTTAAACATGGCAGGGCACATTCTTTAAAGGCAAGCCATACAAACATCAATCGTGTGATGGGTTGACTACAATTAGCAGAGGCAAGCGGTCAAACTAAATAGCCACACAAACATCAATCGTGTGATGGGTTGACTACAATTAGCAGAGGCAAGCGGCCAAACTAAACAGTCTGATACTGTCGACCACAGAGCAAACATGTACAGGTAAAAAATGGCTACTCATGGGATCTGAACAATATGATACACGGTGGATTACACAGCAAGCATCGAAAGGGCTAAATGGACTACTCAACCTCAAATCACTCGTTCTATCCAGGTTCCTCTTCTACACATCAGAAACTAAGGGGCTCAGTAGTTCAAGACAGGGCACCGAAAGCCATCACAAAACCAGCAACATGAGCAAGCTGCAGAGTGCACACTATTCCAACCCACTAACCTCAATTATCCATCACATTTGGGGGGTAAGTGGTAGCTATTCGTTTTACTGTTCTTTTTCTCACATTATCGTCACCCAACACTGCTACGGTAAGCTGCAAAATTTGTTGTGATAATGTGCATTGCAACATGGAATTTAGTTAGGGGGAGGTTTATTCGACCCCACATCTTCATAAAAGATGCTTCCAACTAATAAACAGATTCAGTTTTGGAAAATCACAACATTTCTAAATGGAGTTTGACATGCTAGTGTTAGCCAAGAACCCGAATATATGATTGAATATACAGACTGAATGTACATAGGCAGCAACTAAGTACTTGAGTGGGAGGGGAACAAGACTACAAGAACAAAGGAGGGGCTTATGGGTGCATCTGCTCCACTATCCACTCCTCCATGGCGGAGTCGACCTGCTCAAACACCCACGGCCACCTCACCTTGGCGGCCTGCCACAGCACATCGAGTCAACCACAACCACGTATTCCACGGAAGAAACACGACGGAGGACGGAATTAGGAGCAGACCTTGACGGCGGAGAGGGAGCTCTGGCCGCAGCTGTCGCAGAAGACGACGTCAAAGTTGAGGGCGAACAGGTCGCCGCCGCCCTCACCCCTCCTCTCCCCGCTCCCCCGCCTGCCTCGCCAGGCCGCCAAGTGCCGGAGCCGGACACGCAGCGGACGGATCCGACGACCACAGCGTGCGGTGCTCATCCTGCCCGACACGGTTGACCCGCGGCGCCGACGCCTCTGGCCACCACGGCGCAACCCGCGGAGGCACGCGCACGCCCTGTTGCGCCCGCATGGGTTCACGACGCCGGCGACGCCCTCCCTCTCTGGTGGATTCGCTCTCTCTCTCTGTCCAGAGGAGGTGGCGGACCCTCCTGCTGCTGCTCATCGTCGTTGGGGAGGGAGGTAGGGGCGGGTGGCGGCGGCGGCGATGTGGTGGATCTGGCCGCCGACGGCGTGGGGAGGCGGGTGGCGGCGGCGGCGATGTGCTGCGGGAGGCGGGGGGTGGGGGGGGTGGGGGGGAGAGGAGGCGCGAGTGCGGGCTAGGTCATCTCCACGCGGGCCGGCGCCTTTTATACCCCACGACGCGAAATGACGAAAATGCCCCCGGCAGGGTAGTATAATTACACGCGGTGGCACGGTCGAGGTGATACTGTTCATTGCAACAGTAACTTTTTTTTATCCGACGGACGCGGTCATTCCAGGGCTCGATCCGACGGCCTAGATCCGATCAAGCACGCAGATCCAACGGCCAGGAATCGAAACGGCTGAGGAGCCGGGAGGATGACCGGCATCCTTATTTCTCGATGTTGCGCCCATCCTCTGTTCTCTTAACTGTGATGTTGCGCCCATCACAGTGGAGAGGACGGCTGCGTCCGCCAAGTTCTGGGCTGCTGAATCACTATAGTTTTGCATAAATCCCAAATCCCAGTCACACCCCAAGGAACACCGTTTCTGGCAGAAACCACTTGGCGACTTGATGAAAATCAATGTGGACGGGGCGTTCAATGTGTCTACTGGATGTGGTGGATGGGGATTTGTGGCCAGGGACAACAGTGGCGACATAAGGGGATCGGGCGCTGGGAAGCTCCAGCATGTGGCCAGTGCTCTCCAGGCCGAGGCTACTGCTGCCTGGGAAGCAATTCACGCAGCTTCCTCCTGGGGAATGACGGCTATCCAAGTGGAGTCTGATTGCCAATCTTTGGTGAAAGCTATGCAGAGTACGGAGTACGACTTGGCCCCTGAAGGTGTTCTTCTCAAAGATATCCGGTCCTTTGCTCGGTTGAATTTTAACTCGGTCGAATTCATGTATGCCCCCAGGGCCTGTAATAAACTAGCACATGCACTAGCAGCCGTAGGCTCTAAGCGAACTGACGCTAAGCAGCTGTGGACCGAGGGTGTCCCTGACGATGTATTGGTGTATCTGGCCAGCTCTCCGGCTGTGCCTGTGTGATTTATGGAATCGCTGTGTTCCATCTCAAAAAAAAAAAAAACTGTGATGTTGCGCCCATCCTCTGTTCTCTAACTGTAATGTTGTAATCTTAATGTTGTGCCCGTATGTAAAATGTTATGACTCCTGTTCTACGTATAGTATTATATGTGTTCTTTTCATTGTTAAGTTGTTTGTGCTAAAATTAGTACAAAGTTGCGACATTTATTTTGGGACCGAGGGAGTAGTAGCTAGTGGATGATTCATCTCGCACTGCTGCCTCACGTAATACTCCTTCAGCAATGGCAACTTTAATAGTATTTCCTAAAGAAATATAAGAGTGTTTAGATCACTACTTTATAGTTAGCTAAACGCTCTTATATTTCTGTATGGAGGGAATACAATTAAGCGTTTAATTTTTGCCTTTTTCTTGAGCAATGGCAACTGGAGTGGTAATTGAGTTCCTTTTTGTTGCTTTATATCCTACCAATAGACTCAGTGAGTGATGGCTGTTGCTCACAGTATGTGAAACAAAGATAAAAACAGCATGTACTGAAACACAATAAAAGTTGTCGAGTAAAACCATGACCATTGAGTGGCACTGTAAAAACAATGGAAGCCGAGAAATTAGTAACAGTACAGTGGTATATTCATCGAAAAGAGAATGCAATCAACTGCTAGCATGTCCGCTGCAAGAGGGAATTTACACTACCATACTGCTTACATCTACTCCCTCTGTTCCAAAATAGATGACCCAACTTTGTATTAAAGTTAGTACAAAGTAGAGTTATCTATTTTGGAACGGAGGGAGTATATCATCTAACCTGGTCTAAGCCAAAGCCTCCTGAAGTCTTAGGCGACTAAGGATCGCACTTGTAGTTTGATTAGCAGACGTAGGCTTATATAGCCATATAGGTACACTAGATCATAATGGCACATGGTAAACCGGCAACGGATCAGCAATAACAAATGACTGCAAAATTTCTGTAAATAGTATATGACTGCAAAAAGCATGAAGGTTAGAAACAAAACCGAGCCATGTGGAATTTAAACACAAAAAGAACCAAAGATTAGAAAACAGAGCACCAGTACTTGTGCTTATGAGGCTGCAGCTGTAATATCAGTTACTGAATTCATGCATTGACATGATCATCTATTTTGACAACACAACAATAAAATAAGTACTTATGGTACAAATATACGAGAAAATCTGGAAGGTGCAGTATTCCTTGGATAAATGTACAAATACGTTACGCTAGTAGGATGGTTCATGGTAAACTGGCAACAGACCAGCGATAACATTTCATACTGCTGCCACCTCAACCAACTGGCAGGCACAAAGATGTACAAGTGTTTGTTTTTCTGTTCCATATTTCTACACTCCTGCAGCTGTCCTACATACATGCACATGCTTCCTAATTATATATTGACATTAATTACTCTATTGTTGCTCTTTTTGGCATTTCAATCTCCAAATTAAAACACCAATGATGAGGATGATGATGACTATTATGATGTTTACCATGATAGCTAAACAAAAATGATTGATCTGAAGTACGTATACTCATCCATCTGATGCTTTCTTTCATTAATCTTGACATGCTTCATTTTAGATCTCACATGTTCCTTCATTGCTTCCACTGCTACAATCAGTGGTGGTGGTGGCCAGTGGGGATGACGGAGAAAGACATACCTATGTAGACACATACCAGGTGATGAATAAGAGAGAACGGATGAAATGGATATAATTTGATGTCGAAGATACAGACGAATTATATGTGAGCTGAACTAAGGTTCCTGTTGCACTGCTCCAACAACGCGCGCTTGCATTATTTAGTGTAACTCTTTGATTTAGAGGCTTCACTTCTCGTCGTATTGCTACTTAATTTGCTTTTTTCCATTCATTTGCTTGCTCAAGTTTGAACTGGTTATATATGGTCATGTAATCCTTTCTTTTCTGCTGGCATTGTGCTCTTTGTTTACTTCATTAATCTGCTTGTTTAAGCTTGAACTGCTTATCACCATGTGACTGTAGCCTAGGGCTGGAGGAAAGCTTTTATGAAGTCTATATGCAACATGGACAATATACAGCATCTAAATATTAAGCTGCTCAGACCAAAATGATTAAGCTGCAAACCTGTATTTCAATGCAATTTCCTTTCAACAGTACATAAAGGATGGCTCCTGAATGGAGCACTACAGATATATTTGTTCTGTGCCAAAATCCTATCACTCTACCGACAAGTGTCGCTATACCAACAACTGCTATCTTTCGACACATTCAATCTGGATAGTAAGATCTTGAACCCCAGCTTCGTTAAATATCCGTGAAGCACTTTCTCTTATAACAGACTTGTCAGCTTCGGCTGATATATGAAGATGAAAAGTGCCTACAATATCGGTGTTTGTCAAGTTCCATAAATGAACATTATGGACTCCAATCACACCAATAATCTTCTTAACATCATCCAGTGCTGCTTCGAAGTCCTTCTCATGGCTCCTTGGAATTCTTTGCAACAAAATTTCAGCAGAATTTCTCAACAATGGAAGGACAGAAGCCACAATCATTATTGAAATGAATACAGAGCAAATGGGATCTGCTATTAGCCATCCCTTGTACTTGATTAGTAGGGTTGAGATCACAACACCAACGCTTCCCATTGTGTCAGCTAGGACATGTAAGAAGATACCTTCCATGTTATGGTCAATGTGACGCCGGCTTGCCGGCTTGGCATGGTTTCCGGTTTCTGGCGATTCCAGTTCTCCATTACAAGACTGAGATTCTGCGCCATGAGAGTGCACATTTATCAGTGGAATCTCTAGAAGTCCTTGCTCACCGTTGATGCTGCTACAATCTTGATGAGCCTGATATACACCCTGCTGGTGATGTTCCATATGGCCATTGTTACCATGTTTGTGGCTACAGCCATGGTTATGTTGATGATGATTCTCTGCATTGTTGCTATCATGTTGGTGATTCTGATGATGGCTCTTATTTGTGTCTCCATGATGAGCAGAACATGTCTTCTCGTGATCAGAACTCTGATGAACATGATCATGATGGTGATGGTGATCTTCATGAACATGATCATGATGGTGATGGTGATCTTCATGACCATGATTATGTGAATGAGAATGAGAGTGGGAGCAGCTACCGCCATGCGCATGATGGTGTTCCTCATGAAAGAAAACCAATCCAATGATATTTACAAAAAGTCCACCAACAGAAACTGCCAAAAGGCTACTTGTTGATATCTCCCGAGGCTCAAGTATCCTCTCAAACGACTCCAACACAATCACGGCCCCAACAAGCACCAAGAACACTGCATTAACATACCCGGATAGCACCTCGAACCTGCCCCTTCCATAGTTATACAATCCATTTGCAGGAAGCCTCGCGATGTACGATGCATATAGCCCAATTGCCAGAGCAGCACAATCAAACAACATATGGCAAGCATCAGAGAGCAGCCCAAGGCTATCGCTCATGAAACCACTGGCAAACTCAACAAACATGTAAGCTGTGTTGATCAACAGAAAAGCAGCAATCTTCCTGGACTTGCGTTCACTAAGGATATGCCGGACTGGCCCCATGACTGCTTCATACACCGACTCGTCAGCGCTCCCAAGCTCAACATATCCTGAAGGAGTCAGCTCCCTGCTGGCGATCCACAAGATGAACCCACAAATTAAGAAGCCCGGCAACGACAGCTTTGGGTAGTAGACCAGCTCCAGAACAATAGTGCACACAAAGGTCATTGCAAAATTCATGCTTGGTCTGCTGCTACTGCTACTGCTGTCGTAGGCTTGCCGTCGCCCCAAGGCCATGCCAAAGACAGCCGCGTTAAGGAGCAGCCACCAGAGCTGGCCAATCGGGACACCATCGCTGGTGTCAGTGCCACCAAGAAAGAAGAGGCCCGCGAGTGCCGGCGCCGAGAGGAAGGTGGCGGCGAGCGCAAAAACGGCCGCACGGGCGTGGCGGCTGCGGGTGACATGTCGCGCAGATACAGAGTGCTCGACCGAGGAGAGGAGGCCGGAAGCAAAGGGAGCGCGAGAAGAAGCACGGAGTGGGAAGGCGACGCGGCCGCGAGCGAAACGGAGGCGGCAGCGACGGAGATCACGCGGCGGCGGGAGGGGCGGTTGAGGGCGCGGGCGAGCAACGCGCCGGCGGAATCTGCGAGGACGATGAGACCGGGGTCGGTGATGAGGTGGAGGGAGGCGAGGCGGAGGAGAAGGGACGCCGCCAGGAGGAGGGCGGGACGGAAGAGGTGGCGGAGCGCCGGGAAAGGGTGGGGCTGGCTCTTGGAGGGGATGAGGAGGATGACGACGGCGGAGATGATGGCCAGGAGCGGCGGAAGCAGGAATAGGTGGGGCAGGGAGGGGAGCGCTCGGGCGGCGGGCGCAAGAAGGAAGAGGGAGTGGAGCGCGAGGATACGCAGGAACGCGGCGGCGTAGGGGGAAGCGGCGCCGGCGGCGGGGAGGCGCGTCTTGGATGGGGTGGGGAGGGGCGTGGTGGGGAAGCGGAAGGAGGGGTGGGCGGCCAGCCGCGGTGGTACGGCCAGGCGGAGGTGGGCAGCGTGTCGGCCAGAGCGGAAGGCGGCCATCGGCGGCGGATCGGGGAAAGCACGGTGAGGGGCGGCCATCGCCGGCGGATCGGATCGGGAATAGTGTGGTCAGGGGCGGCGGTGGACTGCCCTGTCTCCTTTCTTTTTTGACTTGCTCTCCTTTCAGATGGCCTCACAGCAACTCTACCAAAAAAAAAAACACAGCCAATAATTGTGGTCATCTACAAGACTACAACGCCATGCATTAAAACAACGGTGCTGGACATTTGATAACATGGTGAAGGCACTTTATGTCATCCAACACCATGCACCAAATTTTATGGACCGGTCCGCACTTCATATGTCAAACCAAAGACAAAGTCGGAGGAGGTTTGGGGTGCCCCTCCCCCTCCGGAGCTTCGTATCTCACCCACTAAGAACGGGGTCGCCTCTATACCGTTGAAATATAGATTGGCTTTAGGCCCGTAAAAGTATAAAACAATTTCAGAAAAATCTATAAAATCCTGTGTGAGTGCCATGACTAGGTGATGAAAAGTCATGTTGCTGGAGCATGAGAAGTGTGATCCCCGTGCGCTCCTCCTTTGTCGCTTGCCTCGGCCGCGTGCATGTCATGTTTCATTATTGAGCCAAGCTGGCTAATTACGAGTCACTAAATGATGCGTTATGAATTCGAGACTGCGTGGATCGTGGGTTGTTGTCGACTCGAACGTGGGTCTAGCCCACATCTACGTACCATGATCACCTATATATTGGAGGCCTCCGGAACCTCGTTCTTCGCAGTCCTGCGTCAGGAGAAGGGTGATTAGATTTTCCAAAATGATAAGTGCCACATGTATGGCACGAAATAACATCAACTTGGCGTTTATACAATTAAAATTCTCATAAAAAACAAGGAAAACTGAAACTTGCCATCAAACAGAAAGTTGTCATACTTCACAACTAAAGTTGCCATTCTCAGGTAACTAAAATTGCCATAAAAAAATGTGAGGGCGAAATTGCTTCGTGCCACACGTGTGGCCCTTATCAGGGTCCTAGATTTTTGGGGAATGTCTCCTATACGACTACTCGATGTTGTTTATCTTCATCCTCTACTTCGACTACATCCTCGACTTCTTCGTCCACATGGGTGAGAACTCCAAAGCCGCCAAAAAGAAGGTTGTCGAGGATGTTGTTGCCGCGCGGCTTTGACCTGACTGACTGGCGAGTATAACTCATTCATCCCCCTCTAAGCCCTCTTGTCTATTTCTACGTTTAGTCATACTATTTGTTTACATAGATGTAGATGTTATATGCATGGTACGTGCCTACATGATGCAATATATGTATAAGTTTAATATGTTGTCCATGCCATGTGCCCGATTTATTCAAGGAGTAAATCAATCTAAAAAATGCTAATTTCTTCAACTTCGGTCGCCACCCAGTTCTTGTGGGGACCACCATTGCTCCACCCAAGCGCCTTGTCTTCGTCACCATTACACCCCCAGATCCGTCTGCAACTCAAGTACCGTCTACCCCCTATCGACGTCATCCATGGTGGACACCACGCCCGACAAGTGTTCGGCCAAATGTCATAGAGATTTTTTTGACTTTTTCCTTGTTTAGCATGAAGCAAGCATGGTGGTGGGGTACTCCGTGAGGGAAGATGTGTGTTGTGCAACACGGGCCGACCACAAGTGCATGGTTTGTAGGCATAAAGCAAAAGAGCATGATATTTTGACAATATGTGCATTCTTGGTTTCATGAGCGCAAACACTACGCTTCGTACAATTTGAACAAAATCGCTACTCCATCGGCGATACACCATTTCAAACATCGTCATGAAGTATTGTGCTGCGATTACACAAGTGGAAAGAATGAGGCAATTGAGCACACCAATCATGTAGATCATAAGTTTTGCTTCTTGTTGCTCTAAGTGTTGGTCGATTAATTGATTCAGACAATGTTGCAACTTGATGATCAAGTCATTGTATAGCCCGAATGGAGGGCAAGCCCTTCACATATGCATTGCTGGATGAAACTCAAGGAGCGACCCATCTATATGGATGAAGAAGGTCAAACTTGAGGGGAGAAAGCTTGAGGTGAAAGCCGCTTTTGAGGACTATGGTTGAATTTGCAATCGATGAATTGAAAAATCTTGTTGAACATTAGACGCTTTTACTATGATTTAAATGTATGATTGAATTGTTACCATCAATGATTCAAAAGTGAGGCTGCACAGCGGACATTTTGTTTAATTTTATTCTATTATTTTGGAAAAGGGGACATGCACTTGGTGCACTACATCGGATGGTTGACTCCGCTGCTGCTGTTCGTGGACATGTCAGACGTGTCCGTGGACGTTTGGAGTGTTCGTTTTGATAAACGGTGTTAGAGATGTCCTTAGAGTTTTGGCCCCGAAAGTTGTGCGAACAAAATCTTCGTCGGGCACTACATCAATATAAATTTTGGAGTGCACCCCATGTTACCTTTCCAGCTGGCATATTTGGAGGCACAAAAATAAAATACAAAGTGCACTCTATAATTTTCTAGAGGTGTGGGATGGAATTTGAGTTTCACCGTCAGAATGCAATCAGTATTGAGACTTTGTTGTCTGCCCAAGTTTCATACCACCGCGTCGCCCGCTCTAGCTCGCATCCAACATCAACGACAGATGTCCGAGGTCGAACCGGTTATGCCGTGTAAACTCTGACACCCGGTCTACCCCTCCGCTCGCCCCCTCTATCGAGCTTGCCTCTGCGAGTACGCCACGCTGGATGGGTACATCCGGTGTTGTCGATAGCTAAAAGTTGTCTTTGGACTTCATCCTTTCATTAGTTGGGGTTCAAAGTGGTCATGGTGCACAGCGTATGAATTCTCTATCCCTGCACCACCACCATCGTCTCCCTGCGCTCCTCACTCGGGCAAATGACCTGAAGCCACAAGTGCGGGTTGCCTTAGTGTGAAAGTTGAATCCACTAGCGACAGGGCTCAGGTCACATGAGAAAAAAAGTCTCGGTGGCTCGGGACCTCGACCGCTAGGGTATGAGAAGCTCAAGGGCTTGTTGGCGCGGGATGAGTAGTAACAACGATGAAGAACACACGACGATGGTGGCCTGACCTGGGAAGAGTCTTGCCCCAAGCAATATAGGGCACTATAAAGATTGAAAGTCGACGGGGAGCTTCTTCTTGGGACAAGGGTCTGAGTAGCACTATGATACGTCTCCGTTGTATCTATAATTTTTGATTGTTTCATGCCAATATTATGCAACTTTTATACACTTTTGGCAACATTTTATATGATTTAATGGACTAACCTATTGATCCAGTGCCCAGCGTCAGTTCCTGTTTTTGCATGTTTTTGTTCAAACAAAGTCCAAACGAGATAAAAATTTATGGAGAATTATTTTGGAATATATGTGATTTTTGGGAGGTGGAATCAACGCAAACGGGGGCCCATAGTGCCCACAACCCACCAGGGCGCACCCAGGTGACTTATGCTCTCCTCGAACGTAGGTTGGAGCTATACGCGCAAGGAAGCTTATATCCAAAAAAATCGTGTTAAAATTTTAGCGCAATCGGAGTTACAGATCTCCCGGAACATAAGAAACGGTTTTCGTCCAGATCTGGGGGAACGTGAAACAGAAGAGAATAGAGAGGGAGATCCAATCTCGGAGGGGCTCCCGCCCCTCTGCCACCATGGAGGCCATGGACCAGAGGGGGAACTCTCCTCCTATCTAGGGGGAGGCCAAGAAAGAAGAAGAAGGAAGGGGCTCTCTCCCCCTCTCTCCCGGTGGTGCCGGAGTGCCGTCGGGGCAAGGATCGTGACGGCGATCTACATCAACAACCTTGCTACCGTCAACACCAACTTTCTCCCCCTCTATGCAGCGGTGTAACACCTCTTCTCCCCGCTATAATCTCTACTTAAAAATGGTGCTCAACTCCATATATTATTTTCCAATGATCTATGGTTATCCTATGATGTTTGAGTAGATCTGTTTGTCCTGTGGGTTAATCGCTATCTTGATTGGTATGATTGTATATTTTATTTATGGTGCTGTCCTACGTTGCCCTCCGTCTCGCGCAAACGTGAGGGGTCCCCGCAGTAGGGTGTTGCAATACGTTCATGATTCGCTTATGGCACTACAAAAAAATACACTTCCATGATGATACATGTTTGTCACAGTAGGTCATATTTTCTGTCATGCATGTACATCCATGAAGATATTATGACAGAATCAAGATAGTCATACATGTGTTGTCTGATACATCTCCGTCGTATCTACTTTTCCAAACACTTTTGCCCTTGTTTTGGACTCTAACTTGCATGATTTGAATGGAACTAACTCGGACTGACGCTGTTTTCAGCAGAATTGCTATGGTGTTATTTATGTGCAGAAACAAACATTCTCGGAATGACCTGAACTCCAGGGAACAACATTTCGGAAATAATAAAAAATCCTTGCCAAAGATGAAGACCAGGGGCCCACACCCTGTCCACGAGGGTGGGGGGCGCACCCTCCCCTCTAGGGCGCGCCCCCTACCTCATGGGCCCCCTGGAGCTCCTCCGACGCCAACTCCAACTCTATATATTTGCTTTCGGAGAGAAAAAAAATCAAGGAGAAGAAATCATCGCGTTTTACGATACGGAGCCGCCGCCAAGCCCTAAAACTTCTCGGGAGGGCTGATCTGGAGTCCGTTCGGGGCTCCGGAGAGGGGGGTTCGTCGCCGTCGTCATCATCAACCATCCTCCATCACCAATTTCATGATGCTCACCGCCGTGCGTGAGTAATTCCATCGTAGGCTTGCTGGACGGTGATGGGTTGGATGAGATCTATCATGTAATTGAGTTATTTTTGTTAGGGTTTGATCCCTAGTATCCACTATGTTCGGAGATTGATGTTGCTATGACTTTGCTATGCTTAATGCTTGTCACTAGGGCCCGAAAGTGCCATGATTTCAGATCTGAACCTATTATGTTTTCATGAATATATGTGTGTTCTTGATCCTATCTTGCAAGTCTATAGTCACCTACTATGTGTTATGATCCGACAACCCCGAAGTGACAATAATCGGGACCACTCCCGGTGATGACCATAGTTTGAGGAGTTCATGTATTCACTAAGTGCTAATGCTTTGTTCCGGTTCTCTATTAAAAGGAGGCCTTAATATCCCTTAGTTTCCATTAGGACCACGCTGCTACGGGAGGGTAGGACAAAAGATGTCATGCAAGTTCTTTTCCATAAGCACGTATGACTATATTCGGAATACATGCCTACATTACATTGATGAATTGGAGCTAGTTCTATGTCACCCTAGGTTATGACTGTTACATGATGAACTGCATCCGGCATAATTCTCCATCACCGATCCAATGCCTACGAGTTTTCCATATACTGGTTCTCGCTCATTTACTTTCCCGTTGCTATTGTTACAATCACTACAAAACAGCAAAAATATTACTTTTGCTGCCGTTACCTTTTGTTACCGTTACCACTACTATCATATTACTTTGCTACTAAACACTTTGCTGTAGATATTAAGTTATCCAGGTGTGGTTGAATTGACAACTCAACTGCTAATACTTGAGAATATTCTTTGGCTCCCCTTGTGTCGAATCAATAAATTTGGGTTGAATACTCTACCCTCGAAAGCTATTGCGGTCCTCTACACTTGTGGGTTATCAAGACTAATTTCTGGCGCCGTGGCCGGGGAGCATAGCTCTATTCTTTGAGTCACTTGGGATTTATATCTGCTGGTCACTATGAAGAACTTGAAAGACGCTAAGACAACAATTTATCCCTCAACTACGAGGGGAGGTAAGGAACTGCCATCTAGCTCTGCACTTGATTCCCCTTCTGTTTTGAGTAAGCTTGCGACACCTAAACGTGCTTCTGCTATTCGCTTACGATATGTCACATGTTATTGATGATGCCACTTCGCTATGCATGATACTTATGATGAAACTACTTCTATGCTTGATACTACTGTGCCCCTTAGTGAATTTCTTGATGAACAAATTGCTAGGGCTAGAGAGAAAGAAATTATTGATACTGATTATAATGATGAAAGTGATGATGAAGATAGGCCTGTTATTCCTGAGGGTTATATTTTCATAAAGAAGCTTCTGCTGCTATTTTTGCTTGCAAAGATAACAATGAGCTTAGAAGGTTATTAGCTAAATGGAATAAGGAATCTCTTAGAGATAGAATGAAACCTGACCCTGCTTTTGCTACTTCACCTATTTGTGTTGCCGATAACTATTATGAATTCTCTGTTGATCCTGATATAATTACTTTGGTTGAATCTGATCCTTTTCATGGCTGTGAATCTGAAACTGTTGTGGCACATCTTACTAAATTAAATGATATAGCCACCCTGTTCACTAATGATGAGAGATCTCGCTACTTATATATCCTTAAAATATTTCCGTTCTCATTAAAGGGTGATGCTAAGATATGGTTTAATTCTCTTGATCCTGGTTGTGTGCGTAGTCCCCTCGATATGATTTATTACTTCTCTGCTAAATATTTCCCTGCTCATAAGAAACAAGCTGCCTTGAGGGAAATATACAACTTTGTGCAAATTGAAGAAGAGAGACTCCCACAAGCTTGGGGGAGGCTTCTCAAGTTACTTAATGCTTTGCTTGATCATCCTCTTAAGAAAAATGAAATACTTGATATCTTTTATAATGGACTAACCGATGCTTCCAGAGATTACCGGATAGTTGTGCTTTGGTTCTGCTTTTGAGGGAAAGAACACCGGATGATGCTGAAATTCTATTGAATAATATGTTGACAAATGAAAATAATTGGACACTTCTGAGCCAGTCCCGAGCCAATTCGAGCCTATTCCCGAACCAACTCCGAAGAAGAGAGGTTTTCTATTTCTCACCCTAAAGATATGCAAGAGGCAAAGAAATCTATGAAAGAAAAAGGTATTAAAGTCAAGATGTTAAGAATTTACCTCCTATTGAAGAAATACATGGTCTTAATTTACCGCTTTGTTGAAGAAACACATGATCTTAATCCATTACCTATTGAAGAACCTCCGTGTCCCGATAACCCGACACGTAGTAAAGGTAAATTCTCTCTATAAATTTGATGAAGGTGATATTCCTCACTATAAGTCTGCTAGACAATTGCTTAGAAGAGTTTGATAATTTTATTGTCAAACAAGAAAATTTCAATGCTTATTTTGGTAGACAATTAAAACAAAATACTTATATGATTAAACACTTGGGTGATTATATGGCTGATGTTAGATGTGAACTTAAACTTGGTAGTAAACATGCTTCTATGGTTACCACTCAAGTAGAACAAGTACTTAAAGCTCAAGATGATTTGCTCAATGAAATGAATAGTAAGAAGAATGATTATGCTGTTAGAGTGGCTACTAGAACTGGTAGAATGACTCAGAACCTTTGTATCCTGAAGGCCACCCAAAGAGAATTGAGCAAGATTCTCAGAGAAATAATATTGATGCACCTAGTTCTTCTAAAAAGAAGAAAAAGAAAAATGATAGGACTTTGCATACTTCTAGTGAACCTATTGCTGAACCACCTGAGAATCCAAATGATATCTCTATTTCTGATGCTAAAACACAATCTGGTAATGAACATGAACCTAATGAAAATGTTAATGATGATGTTCATGATGATGCTCAACCTAGTAATGATAATGATGTAGAAATTGAACCTGTTGTTGATCTTTATAACCCACAATCAAAGAATCAACGTTATGATAAGAGAGACTTTGTTGCTAGGAAACATGGTAAAGAAAGGGAGCCATGGGTTCAGAAACCTATGCCTTTTCCTCCCAAACCATCCAAGAAAAAGGATGATGAGGATTTTGAGCGCTTTCTTTGAAATGATTAGACCTATCTTTTATGTATGTGATTAACTGATATGCTCAAAATGAATCCCTATGCTAAATATATGAAAGATATTGTCACTAATAAAAGAAAGATATCGGAAGGTGAAATTTCCACCATGCTTGCTAATTATACTTTCAAGGTTGGAATACCAAAGAAACTTGGAGATCCAGGAGTACCCATTATACCATGCTCCATTAAAAGAAACTATGTTAAAACTGCTTTATGTGATCTCGGAGCCGGTGTTAGTGTTATGCCTCTCTCTTTATATCGTAGACTCGATTTGAATAAGTTGACACCTACTAAAATATCTTTGCAAATGGCTGATAAATCAACTGCTATAATTGCCGGTATTTGTGAGGATGTGCCTGTTGTGGTCGCAAACGTTACTATTTTAACGGACTTTGTTATTCTTGATATTCCCGAGGACGATAGTATGTCTATTATTCTTGGAAGAATTTTTTTGAATACTGCAGGGGCTGTTATTGATTACAACAAAGGCAATGTCACTTTTCATGTTAATGGTAATGAGCACACGGTACACTTTCCAAGGAAACAACCTCAAGTTCATAGTATCAACTCTATTGGAAAAATTCCATCGATTATATTTGGAGGTTTTGAATTTCCTCTTCCTACTGTCAAAAATAAATATGATATTCTTATTATTGGGGATGTGCATATGCCCGTTGAGGTAACATAGTGTTATTCGAAATTTCTCCGGTTTCATGTCATTCGGAATGAGTTTATTAACAAGACCTGATCAACCTTGTTAGTAGATTCCTTTTGATGAGCATGAGATGGATGAAACTAGAAGCACAACCTTCTGTACCCTCTTTATACTTTCTGTTATTTAGTTGAAATAAAGTAAAAATAGTATTTTTGATGCATTTCTGATTTATCCGTGCAATATAAAAATACCCCGAAAATAAAAGTCCTCCAAATGCCATGCCAATTTAATATGATTTTTTCTAGAATATTTGAGGATTTCTGGAACTGAGAACACAACAGGGGGGTCAACCACTTGGCCACGAGGGTGGAGTTCACGCCCTACCCCCCAGGGCGCGCCCCCTACCTCGTGGGCCCACGATGGCCCTCCTCCACTTATTCCTGCACCCATCCTCTTCTTCTTCCTCCCACAAACACGAATATCTAGCTCAAGCACGAGTTCTAGCTCATTTTGCTGTGATTTTTGATCTCCTTGCTCAAAGCACCTCTCACAAACTGCTTGGGGAGATTGTTCCTTGGTATGTGACTCCTCCATTGGTCCAATTAGTTTTTGTTCTAGTGCTTTATTCATTACAATTTTGTGCTGCATAGATGACCATGTTCTTGAGCTTGCATGTCAAATTTATATGGTTCCAAGTAGTTCAAATGCTTGATATAGTCTCTAGGCACTTGTAGGAGTAGTTGCTATCAATTTTGTTGAGCTTGGTTCACTTTTGTTTGAAGTTACTAAAAATTTCAAAAAAAAATCAGAGGAAGAAATATGCTTAGGAAAATGTTCCAAGGTGGTTCTTCAAGAAAGCAAGGACATAGGCTTGCAAAACGTGATGCTGACGAGAAACCACCAAGAGATGCCCCAGTGAGGCCTTGTGAGTGGCCTTCAGAAAATTTTATGGATTGAGCGGGAATCAAAGAAGAATTTAACGCATACTTGCGTAACGCCGATCTTGCGAGCTTTGAGGCAGACAAATGCCCCCAGTACCATCAACTCACAAGCTCATTTGTGAGGAGGTTTGAATTTTCATCTTCACATAATTCTCCAACAGTCATGTTTGATCTTTACGAAAAATCTTATACCATGGACTTAGAGGATTTTACTTACCTTGCAAACTCCCACAATGGGGTAGTATTAATGATCCCCGTAAATCTGAATTTAGAAACTTTCTTGCTGGTATAACCGTGGGGGAATCTAGAGATATAACACAAGCTACCATAGGGAGCATCCATTTTCTTGCTATACATTATTTTGCTCTCTTCGTAGGTAGGTGCATAAATGCTAAAGATGAAGCATGTCATATGTGTGTGCCCGACCTCAGTATTCTTAAGAGTGCTGTGTTAGGGGATCAATCTTATAATATGGGAGCCATTGTTGCACGTAGGTTGCATCATAATAGATTTAATGGAGATTTCTTTGGAGGAATTTATGCAACCCGCTTAGCTGATTTTCTTGATGTGGATGTTCGTGAGGGTGATATGGAGTTGCCTCCTACTTATTTAGATTTTAATTCTATGGTCTCTCACCAGTTTGTCGAGAGGAATGAATCACCTCTCCTATATCGACTAATCTTTGACAAACGGCGTGTTGTCCGTATTACTCTCCCAGCTCCTGCCTTCTTTGATTATCAGGCAAAATGAAGATATATTATTACCAGAGAGGAGGCAGATGAGTAAGAGAGGAGAGCGGAGGCAGCTCGCCGACACGCTGCAGCTTAGGAGGTGATAGCCGCTGCATCGCAATACGACCCCAACTACACCTATGGGTATCCGCCAGGCCATCCCTGGCAATGAACCAACTTAGGCCAAAAGCCTAACTTGGGGGAGTACGTATTTCCCACCGACATTACATTTATGTTTACACACACTCATTGCTAGATGTCGGTGCTCATACTCTTTCACTATAATATCCATGCTAGTTTATTTTCTTTTTCCTGCTTTCTTCTTGTATGTTTGTTAAACCTTAAAAAACCAAAAAAATTAGTAATAGCTTCTAGCTAGTTTACTTTCTTGCCGTAGTAATTAAAAAGAAAACCCAAAAAGATTTCCCGTTCTTCTTTTGCTTGTTGGGAGATTTCCCGTGTAAATAATTTTATTTCCTTCTTTGGGGGTCGATAGGAGAAGACCATAATTAAATTATTGAAGTGGCTCTCATATGCATTATTATTGATTTAACCAAGAGCCCATATTGCCTTGTCTTCTCCTGCTTATTGAATGCTCGCAGATTCCAGCTTAGTCCAATGCACGTACACTCTTATTATTATTCACATCATTCGGTCGTGCAAGTGAAAGGCAATAATGACGATATATGATGAATTGATTGGGATAAGCGAAGCTGGTATGAACTCGACCTCTCTTGTTTTTGTAAATATGATGAGTTCATCGTTCTGATTCAACTTGTTATGAATAAACATGTTTGCAATGACAATTAGAGATCATAGTTACTTGTGCCATGCTTGATTAGCTATGAGTTATAATGGTTTACCTTATGTGCCAACATGCTATTAAAATGGTTGTGATGTGGTATGATGGGGTGGTATCCTCCTTTGAATGATTTAAGTGACTTGACTTGGCACATGTTCACACATGTATTTGAAACAAATCAACATAGCCTTCACGATATTTATGTTCATGGTGGATTATATCCTACTCATGCTTGCATCCAATGTTTATTAATTTTAATGCATGTTCATGACTGTTGTCGCTCTCTAGTTGGTCGCTTCCCAGTCCTTTGCTAGCCTTCACTTGTACTAAGCGGGAATACTGCTTGTGCATCCAATCCCTTAAACCCCAAAGTAATGCCATATGAGTCCACCATACCTTCCTATATGCGGTATTTACCTGCCGTTCCAAGTAAATTTGTATGTGCCAAACTCTAAACCTTCAAATAAACATTCTGTTTTGTATGCTCGAATAGCTCATGTATCAACTAGGGCTGTCCATATCTTCCATGCTAGGTGGGTTATTCTCAAGAGGAGTGGACTCCGCTTCTCATTCACGAGAACATGGCTGGTCACCGGGATGCCCAGTCCCATGCTTTATGCAAACTAAATCAAAATTAATTGCAAACAAAACTCACCCTGGGACTGTTGTTAGTTGGAGGCACTCGTTGTTTTGAGCAAGCCATGGATTGATGCTTGTTGGTGGAGGGGGAGTATAGATTTTACCATTCTGTTTGGGAACCGCCTATAATGTGTGTAGCATGGAAGATATCGCCATCTCTTAGTTTCTATGTTGACAATGAAAGTATGCCGCTCAAAATATTATTTATCTCCATTTCAAAACCGAGCTCTGGCACCTCTACAAATCCGTGCTTCCCTCTGCGAAGGGCCTATCTATTTACTTTTATGTTGAGTCATCACCCTCTTATTAAAAGCACTAGCTGGAGAGCACAACTGTCATTTGCATCCATTATTGTTAATTCATATTGGGTATGACTATGATTGGATCTCTTTTACCATGAATTGCAATGTCTAGTTAGTCCTTGATCTTTAAAGGTGCTCTGCATTTATGTTTTGCGGTCTCAGAAAGGGCTAGCGACATACCATCTTGTTATATCATATTATGATTGTTTTGAGAAAGTGTTGTCATCCGAGATTTATTATTATGACTCGCTAGTTGATTATGCCATTGATATGAGTAAATATGAGACCTGAGAATTATTACAAATGTGGTTAGTTATAATCTTTGCTGAAAACATGAATGCTGGCTTTACATATTTACAACAACAAGAGCAAACCGAGTTTGTAAAAGTTTTTCTTTATCTCTTTCAGTTTATCAACTGAATTGCTCGAGGACAAGCACAGGTTTAAGCTTGGGGGAGTTGATACGTCTCCATCGTATCTACTTTTCCAAACACTATTGCCCTTGTTTTGGACTCTAACTTGCATGATTTGAATGGAACTAACCCGGACTGACGCTGTTTTCAGCAGAATTGCTATGGTGTTATTTATGTGCAGAAACAAACATTCTCGGAATGACCTGAAACTCCACGGAACAACTTTTCTGAAATAATAAAAAAATCCTTGCCAAAGATGAAGACCAGGGGGCCCACACCCTGTCCACGAGGGTGGGGGCGCGCCCTCCCCCCTAGGGCGCGCCACCTACCTCATGGGCCCCCTTGAGCTCCTCCGACGCCAACTCCAACTCTATATATTTGCTTTCGGGGAGAAAAATCAAGCAGAAGAAATCATCACGTTTTACGATACGGAGCCGCCACCAAGCCCTAAAACCTCTCGGGAGGGCTGATCTGGAGTCCGTTCGGGGCTCCGGAGAGGGGGATTCGTCGCCGTTGTCATCATCAACCATCCTCCATCACCAATTTCATGATGCTCACCGCCGTGCGTGAGTAATTCCATCGTAGGCTTGCTGGACGGTGATGGGTTGGATGAGATCTATCATGTAATCGAGTTAGTTTTGTTAGGGTTTGATCCCTAGTATCCACTATGTTCGGAGATTGATGTTGCTATGACTTTGCTATGCTTAATGCTTTTCACTAGGGCCCGAGTGCCATGATTTCAGATCTGAACCTATTATGTTTTCATGAATATATGTGTGTTCTTGATCCTATCTTGCAAGTCTATAGTCACCTACTATGTGTTATGATCCAGCAACCCGAAGTGACAATAATCGGGACCACTCCCGGTGATGACCATAGTTTGAGGAGTTCATGTATTCACTAAGTGCTAATGCTTTGTTCCGGTTCTCTATTAAAAGGAGGCCTTAATATCCCTTAGTTTCCATTAGGACCGCGCTGCTACGGGAGGGTAGGACAAAAGATTTCATGCAAGTTCTTTTCCATAAGCACGTATGACTATATTCGGAATACATGCCTACATTACATTGATGAATTGGAGCTAGGTCTATGTCACCCTAGGTTATGACTGTTACATGATGAACCGCATCCGGCATAATTCTCCATCACCAATCCAATGCCTACGAGTTTTCCATATACTGGTTCTCGCTTATTTACTTTCCCGTTGCTATTGTTACAATCACTACGAAACACCAAAAATATTAATTTTGCTGCCATTACCTTTTGTTACCGTTACCACTACTATCATATTACTTTGCTACTAAACACTTTGTTGCAGATATTAAGTTATCCAGGTGTGGTTGAATTGACAACTCAACTGCCAATACTTGAGAATATTCTTTGGCTCCCCTTGTGTTGAATCAATAAATTTGGGTTGAATACTCTACCCTCAAAAGCTATTGCGGTCCTCTACACTTGTGGGTTACCAAGACTAATTTCTGGCGCCGTTGCCGGGAAGCATAGCTCTATTCTTTGAGTCACTTGGGATTTATATCTGCTGGTCACTATGAAGAACTTGAAAGACGCTAAGATAACAATTTATCCCTCAACTACGAGGGGAGGTAAGGAACTGCCATCTAGGTCTGCACTTGATTCACCTTCCATTTTGAGTAAGCTTACGACACCTAAACCCGCTTCGCTATTCGCTCGATATGTCGCATGTTATTGATGATGCCACTTCGCTATGCATGATACTTATGATGAAACTACTTCTATGCTTGATACTCTGTGCCCCTTAGTGAATTTCTTGATGAACAAATTGCTAGGGCTAGAGAGAAAGAAATTATTGATACTGATTATAATGATGAAAGTGATGATGAAGATAGGCCTGGTATTCCTGAGGGTTATATTTTTGATAAAGAAGCTTCTGCTACTATTTTTGCTTGCAAAGATAACAATGAGCTTAGAAGGTTATTAGCTAAATGGAATAAGGAATCTCTTAGAGATAGAATGAAACCTGACCCTGCTTTTGCTACTTCACCTATTTGTGTTGCCGATAAGGATTATGAATTCTCTGTTGATCCTGATATAATTACTTTGGTTGAATCTGATCCTTTTCATGGCTATGAATCAAACTTTTGTGGCACATCTTACTAAATTAAATGATATAGCCACCTGTTCACTAATGATGAGAGATCTCGCTACTTATATATCCTTAAAATATTTCCGTTCTCATTAAAGGGTGATGCTAAGATATGGTTTAATTCTCTTGATCCTGGTTGTGTGCGTAGTCCCCAGGATATGATTTATTACTTCTCTGCTAAATATTTCCCTGCTCATAAGAAACAAGCTGCCTTGAGGAAAATATACAACTTTGTGCAAATTGAAGAAGAGAGTCTCCATTAACGGCCCATAATGAACAATGTATCGCTTTATACCCATTAACGGCCGATTATTCCGTCGGCCGTTTCCAGCCTGTGTTAACTTTTGACCTTCTAAGGGACCATTTATTCTTGGGCTCATTTCTAGAATTCGGTTAGTTATGGTCCGTTACTGGCCTGTTCCGTTTGTGGGCCAAATTCAGCCCCCCGTGGTTACATTCGGCCCGTTTGTGGCCCGTTAACCCATTGGGGTGTTTTCATAGCGTTACCAAATACGGCCTATTAATGGCCCGTTATGGTCCACGAATAGTACGACCCATGTTTGGCGAAATGATTATACACCCCGTAGAAGGCCCATGGACCCTACGGCCCGTAGAAGACCAATGGATCCTACGGCCCGTAGAAGGCCCATGGATCATATGGCCCGTAGAAAGTCTATGGATCCTACGGCCCATAGAAGGTCCATGGATCCTATGGCCCGTAGAAGGCCCACGGATCCTACAGCCCGCAGGAGGCCCATGGTTACAACAGTCCGTGTGTTGCCATGATTATTGTGGCCTAGTTACCAAAAATAGGTTATTGTGGCCACTAGAAAAACGCGGAAAAAGAACTGCAGTGACTACAAGCAAACAACTAAACAAGACAGTAAGGAAATAAATAAGCAAGCAACAAACGCTAGCCTATTATAGCTATTACACATATTACATAAACTGGGCATCAAAGTTCACCACCAGTGCAAATATAGGGAACAAAGCAGCATATTACATACACTGGCCGTCAAAATTGGCCACCAGTGCAAATAAACATGGCAGCAAAACAAGTCCATAACTGAAACAACTTTAGAAGAGCTCAAGAAACGTTATCCTGGGTATCCACCATGCTGGCAATAAGCTTAGCAAGCTTATTAGCTTTGTCCTGTTTGGCGCTAAAATCCTCCAACGCTTGTTGTTGCACCAGAAAGTATGCATCTGAATGCTCCAAGGACTTCCGCAGTCCTTGCGCTTCTTGTTGCAGCACAACTGATCGATGTCTTTCAGCTTGTAGTTGAGACTCAAGAAAGCGAACTGATTCAGACAGTGAGTTTGAATGGCTTGTGCAAGCGGTAGTGGCCAGTAACTCGAATAAAGAAACCAAGACAGACTTTGGGGTTGCCTCACCGTCTTCAAGATAGTTTTCCTTAGCTGTTTTATCAGCTTTGTTGGAGACTAACAAGGATGTCTCACGATCCTGAACCTTATCTGCATTACTTCCTTTATCATTGCTTAATAAGGCACTCTTCCCCAATATTCTATCAGCATTCTAAAAGAAGAAACAAGCAGACACATAACAGGTTTAGCATGTACTAGTATATGAAACTCATTTCGGTGAACCAGTTCATTAGTAAAGTGGACAAGATTAAACTACCAAGTCTTCTATTGCCAAGTAGTACATTATAAAAGCATCAAACAAACATATATCTATGTCCTATGGCCACTGCATTGTGTTGCCAAATCAAAATAGAGACACGGTTCAAATCATATCAGTTCAAGAGAAAGCAGCACTGAAAGAACACAAAGCGTGGGAAACTACACGGCACAACAAGATTTCAGATGGGTACCACGGGTCTACATGTACAACAACACTATTGGCCCTGTTATGATGCTAGTAATGTGCATGATATGAGAAGTCAACTGTATACACAATTGAAATTGAAATCAACAGAGCTATTTATAAGTGCAAACATGTTAAAGAAACATGCGTAAACATACTTGTTGTGCCGTTGGAGTTTCCATTGGATCGTTCAATTTAAAAATTAGTTTGTATGAGTAAATATAGTGATACAAGAGCAGAGCAGTATGCACGATAGTAATGGAATCTTAAATGAGAACAGTTGTTCTTCAGGTTTAATCACTTGTTCTACATGAACAGAGTACAGTAAGACGCAAGCATATAGTACTTAAAATAAAATGAGCTCATAGACCTTACCACATTCTTGGTTCGGGACCAATAAAGAACAAGGCGTTCCTGCAGTCACCGTCCAAAGAATGTGTCTCAGAGAACATAAGGGAATTTGATGAGATTCTTTGCCAGTGAAGTACGTTTTCTTCAGGTAATTCCTATATTGCCACCAAGCATTCTTGAAGATAGCAGAGGTATTAGCACATGTTGCCTCATCCTGAGTTTCCAAATAGGTCCTTCTCTATAGAGAAAAATGGGAAAATTTGCTGTATTATAACCATCATGGAGGTAGAATGTATGGCACAAAGCAAAGTAATTGCCATGAATAACATTACTTACACATAACTCCTTGACAAACACATGCAACTGGCATTTTCCTTCATCTTCAGTATAATATTTCCATGATGAGAAGATACACACATAGGATTTAACAACATCAAATGTGATAGATGCTAAACTATGAATGGCTGGTTGTGCTTCCTCCACAGGAATAGGTGTACTAACTGGTGGAGTTGGGGTTCTCCGTGGTAGTACTGGCGTTTTGGGCACTGGAACTACCTTACTAACTGCTCTTGTTTGGGGGCTCTGTGGTGGAGATGGTTCTATGTCAACAGGAACTGGGTTACTATCTGCTGGGGTTGGGGTTAGATTGAGTGAAGCTAGTTCTCTGTCCATCGCAGTAGGGGTAAAATCTACGAGAATCTGGGTTACGTGTGGTAGGGCTGGTTCTCGTGCATGTACAACCGGGGTGCTATCTCCACCAAGAGGTAGCACTGTTTTATTTGAAGACCGTGTTTTTACTCCGCTAAATACTGCCATCACCCGCTCCAATTCAAATGGCTGATAAACATGAAACATAGTTGAATGTATAGACATTGTATGGGAGACAGATGCAATAGGTAGTGTGGAAAAAAGAGGGCATTAAATAGTTGACATGTATATTGTTTAACTAAAACGGATAGCATGACATAATTTCACATATATGATGTCTATCTAAACTGGATAGCGTAGCATAACATAATTCAAAGATATGATGACTAATTAAACATGATCGCATGACATAATTCACATACATGTTATCTAAGTAACCAGGATCGCATGATTTAATTCACATATGTGATTTATATGCTAAGCGGAGGGCATTCACATATATGATGTCTGAACTAAGAACATGGTGTTGAATATTGTGTATATGATGTCTAAACTATGCAATGCAAGACACCATATGCATGATATGAGCAGTAGAACCGTGCCAAGTTAGAGCATACACCTCGGTGGGGGAATAAGACTGGTCATCTGTCTCTGAATCCATCTCCGAGGAGCTATCGGGACACAGCAAGAGATCTGCTTCGACAGGTAGCACTGTCTGCTCTGAAGGCCTTGTTTTCACTCTAGATTTTTACATCACCCACTCAAATGGCTGATTCACAGGAAGAGTAGTTTAATGTACAAACATTGTCAACAAATGGAAATTTAATGAAGAAAAGGATGGGCTAGATATCATTCAAATATATGATGCCTGGTTAAACAGGATGGTATTGCACATTTCACATATATTATGGCTGGCTAAAAGACATGAGACCGCATAATTCCTATATATGATATTGAAACTAAACAGGTGGCACTACAGAACATGTCTAAACTAAGCAGATGACATATATGATGTCGAAAGTAGGCACTGCAAGGCAACATATGCATGATATGACTAACATCATCATGCCAAGTTAGAGCAAACACCTTGGGGGTAAATAGGAGTCACCAAGGTCAATCCGCCTCGTAACAAATATCTTCCTCTGGATTACAACTGGAGAGGGGGAGGGTTTGCCATTGAACCCACCATGGAGCGATGTCTCGCATGACATTGTATTGCCGTGCAAAACTCTTCTTTTTCTCTACATGTTCAAGATGATCAGGTACAATATCTGACATGCATACAAACAAAATATAGTGAGAATATGTAAGGAGAGCATGCAGAAATCTAGAGTAATGGTGACAACCAGTGGATGGATCCAAAAATAATGATAGCAGGTTGATGATTGCTTTAAATTAATAAAAAAACAGATGATGATTGCTTTACTATTTGTTTCCCACCCAAGATGAACAACATAGGCATACCCTAGGTGAACCAGATATTAGACAGAGATACTATTCATTGCTGCCTCGATATGTGCCCCACAACTAATTTAGAACTCAAGTTTGAACATCAAATTGGACCTGACTTGGAGTCTAAGAGATGAATAGGACAATAAAGTAGTAGGTAATATTAAGCAATGCATAACATAAGCAGAAACAAAAGAGTGCGACCTCTCTTGTGGACCCGTGTACTCCTCAGGTTCATCTGCTGAGTCGATGATGGTGATGCCGTTGCGGTGGGTGCCGGCGGCAGGGAAGGAGATTTGAGGCGGCAAACGACGGTCAGGAGTCGTGATGTTTGGTTTGGTGGATGCTTCTATTGATGGAGCAGCTTAGATGAGGTGGACGACGTCGCGACAGAAGCAGGACAAACCACACAAAGTTTTCTTCGACACCTACCTGTAACTGAAGTAATTCTGTAAGGGCTCATTTGGCTTGCATGATTCTAAAAACGCAGGGATAGGAGGAAAAACACCGGAATATGATAGGAGTGCACATGGGAAATAGAGCATTTGTGAACACATGATTTCTGTCAACTTGGGTGTTTGGTTCACAGGAATTGGAGGAGCAGAGGAATGCAAAGAAACATGGCCAAAATAAAGTGAAACCATATGAAAGCGTGTACAGTTAGAATGTTATTCTCCACTAATGCACTTGGTCTTGTTTTCATGCATAGGATTTTGAAAAGTAGGTCCAGGTGGATGTTTTGCTCCATTCCTTTCAACAAAATGCATGAATAATTGAATAGTAGAGTGCCATAGGAAAATTTCCTATTGCTATGTTTTTCCGTTGAACCAAAATAGCCCTAATGGATCGACATGAATGTAGAGTAATAGGTGACGTGACAAGTGTACAACCTCTTTGCCGTAGCCGTGTCGACCTCAACATCATTGGGTTGGTCGCTGAAGAAGTTGAGGCAGAGGTGGTCGCTTGAGGTGTGGAGGAAGATCTCGAGGAATCAGAGACGATGTCCGTGGCAATCGCTCACTGTTGTGATGGATCGCTCGTCGTTGGAGCAGCTCCAGTGAGCCGTAAGACATCAAGGCTGAAGCAGCACAAGACATACATCATTAATCTCAAGTGGGATTCTAATAGCATCTCCAATAGATGATGTAATGCATTACCAAAGACCACCTGACTACAACAGATGAGGTAAAAACTATTGACTCTGAACTTAACTGCCGACACTGAAATTTACTATGGAATCTGAATGTTACTATCAAAACTGAACGCAATGGTAGCAGAGAGGCACTTCACATGGGATAGTTTAGGCAGGGCCTGCAGTTCATCTTCAACCTACTCCCCCTGAGCCGCCAGCCACCATCGGCCGAACCCCGCGCCGCTTCGCCGCCCCGAAACAACTCCCCACCGCCGGTCCGCCGCCGCCCCAGCCAGCCCTCTAGCTCCCCCCCCCCCGCGCCAAGCTTTTTCTCCGGCGATCCCCACGCCACCGGCCCACCATCGCGCCCCCACCACCGGCGAGCAGCACCCCACCTGGAACCCTAAGATAGATAGTGGGGTACCTCTCCGGCGAGCCTCCCTCCCCGCCGCGGGTGGTTCTTCCTTAACTCCGGCGAGACCCCCCACCCCCTGAAAATCGACTGACCCAAAAGTCGATTCAGTCGATTGAAGTGTAGCTAGATCGAAGCAGAGCATCAGCACGAGAAAGGGGGAGAGCAGTAGCAGTAGTGCGAGCGAGCGAGAGCCGGAGTAGCAGCAGTAGCAGCGCGAGCGAGCGAGAGCCAGAGCAGCAGCTGGCCGAGCGAGCGAGTGAGAGCCGGAGCAGCAGCAACAGATTCGGCTGGTATGGACGCCGCTGCCGAAGGGGCCTTGCACTGGGGGAGAGCCACCATGGAGATGTCGCCCGCGGCGCCGGCTTCGAGGTAAGCTCCCACGGGTGCGAGATGGAGCACCGTTGGCGCCGGGAGGTCGAGTTAGGGAGAAGGTGCAATGCGATGAGTGTACAACCTCTTTGGTGGCACCGAGTAGGCCTCGGCTTCGTCCGAGGAGTCGGTGAGGACGCTGCGGTTCCGGTGGAGCAGGTTAAGGCGGCGCTTTGGGGATGGAGCAGCCGCGATAGACGAGGCGATCATCGGAGCAGCTCCTTGGAGGTGGAGGTCGGGGCGGCTGAACCAGCGGGACGACGAGATGGACGACGGATCCTCATCCGGGGAGGTGGATGAGGGACGTCGAGCTGTTGCGGTGGACGACGTCGTCGGGAAGAGGCTCCAGCTGGGCAGCGGTGAGGTGGCGGACGGAGGAGGGTGGGGTTTCGCTGCTGGAGCAGAGAGGTTATGGTGGCTAGATTTCGAATGGCGAAAAGGAGGCGATGGGAGGGGGCACCATGACTTAGGGACGCGCTTGTCCAAAATGTAGGGTGTGTTACAAAAGTACCCCCACCGATTTGAACTAGCGGCCCTTTCGGCTCAGGGTTAGAAGGGGGATTTCACGTGTCGGGATTTGGCAGCTGGAGGGAGTTTTCGCGCGCGTTGTAATTTCTGGATAGCAAGGCGCGGGTTGTGATGGCGCCAGTTTTGGGAGCACGATATCTGAATTTTCGGGATATAACAAGGCGCGGGTTGAATTTTAGGGATAAGCCTAACCTGTAATATTGTAATTGTACGTACCAAATCAATTCGCACTTCCCTCAACGAAAAAAACAAAAAAAATATAAAACTATTCACACCACACAAAGAGAGAGTCTTGTCCCAGTTTACTATACACATGCTATTCAAAGCTACTCCCTCCTTCCATCTATATAGGGCCTAATGCGTTTTTCGAGGCTAACTTTGACCAAATATTAGAGCAATAATATATGACATGCAACTTACACAAAGCACACCGTTAAATCCGTGTGTGAAAGGAGCTTTCAATGATATAGTTTCCACATTGTGCATGTCATGTACTATTAATCTTGTCAATAGTCAAAGGCGGTCTTAAAAAACGCATCAGGCCCTATATAGATGGAAGGAGGGAGTATGAATCCATGTTATGTACAATTAAATTTTTTCGCTGGTTGTATAATTGTCGGTGTACAAAAAGAGGGGCGCACTTTTGTACCCCTTTACCTGTGCACGGGCAAATAGAGGCCGCCCATGATCGCACTAAGCTGAACAGGGAGGTGAGCCAAGGTAAGACCGTCAAGACAATCGTGAGCAACGCCAAGGCCAAGACCACAAAGAGCGAGGGACGAAGCAGGTTTCCCCAAGAAGACCCTTGCCGGGCAATATTTCGCCCCACACCAACAGAGCGAGCCACCCTTGAGCCCACGGTCCCCAACGCCATCATCCATGTGGGGCCAGGGCTCGAGAAGGCACCTCTGTGGTGGCATGCAGATCTTTGTGAAGACATATTCAAGATCTGGTGATGATTAGAAGACGACGATCCTTGCCAAGGAAGGCCACCAGACCCCCGACAAGGCCCTTGCCGGGGACGACAGTGCGCCACGGCAAGACGCTTGCCGGGCCACCCGACAAGGCCCTCACCAAGGACGCCAGCAGGGCCACCGCCAGACCCACGCCAACCAAGCTTCCACCGCCGTTCAACATGCAGCTGCCAGCCCAACCAGCTGGGCGGGCACCTGCGTGGCAACATGCAGCCCCCAGGCCAACTCATCGAGCGCCTGCGTGGCGGCATGCAGATCTTCGTGAAGGCTCCGCCACCGCGCCACCTCAGCTGCCTGCCGCCTACATGGCGCCAAGACGCATCATCGCTGTATGCGTGTGTCAAAGCGAGGAGGGGCGGCGACGGACGGGACGGGCCTCACCCCCGTCCCCAATAAAGCAAGGGGACACCTAAGCTACGCATTTAATGCGTCTTGTCCTATAATACGAGCGATAAGATGAGGGCACTGTACGCCTTTCCACCTCCTGTGTGCCACTGTGGCAGCCCCTTCCGACTATAAAAAGGAGGCCCATGGCATACTGGAGAGTAAGGATGGCAATTTTACCCATGGGTACAGGTACCCGCGGATACCGTCCCCGCATGGACAGGGTATGGGCACAATTTTATACCCACGGTTAGTACCCATACCCTACCCGTTTAAGTCATGGGTAGGGCACGGGTATAGCCTTTTATCCATGGATATACCCATACCCTACCTGTTTTATACTGACATGTGAATCTTACCCATGATTCACAACCACAAGTGTACCTATGTTAAAGTTGTGTCGTGAGCTTATGAACCTATGTTGAAGTTGTTACCAATTGTCAATTTAAATTGAGATAGTTGTCATGTACTCAACTATCTATTATTGAGTTGAGATCAATGTTTATTTTTGGCTAATGTGCTATAGATGAATATAAAATTGCGAATAACTTTGTACTTTTTGATCTACCCGTTGGGTACGCGATGGGTATGGGTACGGGTAAAGTATCATACCCATGGGTATGGGTATGGGTAGAATTTTGTACCCATTGACTACACGGGTATGGGTATGGTATTTCTCTACCCGCCCCATACCCTACCCATTGCCATCCTTACTGGAGAGGGATTCGGCTCTTTTGAACCACGCACTGACCACAGCTAGTTCGAGAGCTCAAGAGCTCTCTTAAATACACCCACCAAAGCAGGACTAGGGTTTTACGCATTCTCGCGGCCCGAACCTGGGTAAACGATCCTTGTGCTGTCTACTAGCCCTGCTCTCCTCGCAACTCTGCGCCCCGGCAACCGTAGTAGGGATTCTTGTGATCCCATAGGTGTCGTTCCGCACCGACATCTTTGGCGCGCCAGGTAGGGGGCGCAATTGTGGGAATATGGTCTAGTAGTTAGCCTAGCGGTTCTTCGTCGCCATGGCTCCCAAGAAGAAGACGACCACGACGATCGGCTCGTTGGGAGCCGAACGGCCCGTGCCGGTGCGCACGAGCAGTGGACCGGTTGCGGACAGGACCCGGGCCGCGGTTCGGGAGCACCAGCATTGCCCTGGCAGTAAGAGACTGGCGAGCGGCGTTGTTCGCGCCCCAGATGACCGGCCACACGTCGCCAGATCCAAAGACGGAGCTGGGCCCCCTGCAGGCGGCGCGGGGCCCTCCAGGGGTGTCGTTGTACCGCCTCCGGGCAGCGCAGCGACCCCCAAGACGCCCACGCCGGCGACCACTGCGCTCTTCCCATGGTGTGCACGCCGAGCAGGGTCACCACGCTGGTGACCCTGGGCACCGCCGTGGGAAGAGCCCTGTGCGTCATCCACGGGATGAAGGGGATCAGCATGCCAGCCAAAGCGCTGGCAAAAATGGCACGCAGCCGCTGGGTCGTAACGGAGCTCCTTCTAACATAGTTAGAAGTCCAAGCGTGCTGCGATCCACGCAGCTGTCCCCGCCGCCCACGCCAACAGAAGCTTTGGCGCGCGCGCAGCTGCTCCTCGACTTCCCTCCTTCTGCAGAGAAGCTCGAGAGTGGAGGGCCACCATCCGGAGCCTCGTCGCCGTCGCCAACAAAGACGATCCACGACCAGCGGGGCCCTCGCGTCGGCGCTCCACCGAGCCACCACGTGCTGGCGCTGGGAGGACCGGGGGAGCTGCGGCTACGGTGCAATCTCCTCCTCCTCGCTAGCCGCCACGGGCGTCTGCCCGTTGTGACGATGCTTGTGATAACATCTCTATAGCATCGTCCGACCCGCGGACCCACCGCGACCAGCGCCAAGTTCTTCGAGAACGAGCCCACGAAGATGCTCGGACCACCATCGCGCGCCGGTGCCATACACGCCACCAGTCGGACAAGCGGGCGGGACCTGCTTTGGACCACCCAACACCGGGGGGCTCCGGCGGCCTACCTTACGAGGTGGGCTGCCCGACCTTCACCCGTGAGCTGCGGCAGTACCAGTGGCCATCCCACCGCATGTTCAAGCCCGACGTCGGCGAGAAGTACACTGGCGAGACCCATCCGTCCAAGTTCCTCAGCATCTACACCATCACGATGCAGGGTGCTGGAGCTCACGACGACAAGGTGCTTGCCAACTATTTCCCGTTGGCGCTGAAGCCCAATGTTATGTCCTGGTTGATGCACTTGTCGGCGGATTCTATTTCTTCTTGGTCGGATCTGTGCCATGAGTTCGTTGGCGCCTTCACAGGAGGCCACCAAGCTCATGGCCAGGCCAGTGATCTGCATATCATTCCCCAGAAGGAAGGGGAGACCTTGCGCAAGTACATCCAGAGATTCAGCCGGGTGCAGTACAACATCCTCGACGTTCATCCCGCCGCTGTGATTAGTGCGTTCCACCAGAACGTGCGCAATCGCAATATGCGCGAAGAGCTGGCGATGACCAAGGTTAAGGATGTGGCCGAGCTCTACGTTCTGGCCGATAGATGTGCCTGGGCTGAAGAGGGAAGGAAGTACCCCGGCGAAGACGCCGCGCGCGGAAACCGACTCTACCAACGAGGACGCCGCCTCCCCGAAGAAGGGCCGGCGTTGCAACAGGAAATGCAAAGGCAAGGCCGTGCTTGCCGTTGAAGGATCTGATGACACTGACACAGCCAAGAAGGTCAAGGCAGACGCCCCCGGCAAGGAGATTGCCGGGTGCGCCACCGCCGCCTTTGGCATTGCGACAAGCCAGGAAGCTCCGGCAAGCAATATTGCAAGATCCACCGCACCAAGGGCCACGACCTCCAAAACTGCCGACAAGTCGAGCTGCTTGCTGAGAAGCAAAAAGCCGAGTACGAGAGGCGGGACGAGGAGAAGGACCTGGATGGTGCCGAGGGATCCAGCAAAAAGCGTGGCGGCCAAGAAGGCCGTCGTGGCAAGGACAACCAGCAAGAGAGGCCCGCCCGGGGCCGCGACAAGAAACAAGAAGACGATGATCACGGCGAGGACGACGAGTCTGGTGAGCAAGGGTTCCTGAGGGAGTCCTGGATTAGGGGGTATCCGGACAGCCGGACTATATCCTTTGGCCGGACTGTTGGACTATGAAGATACAAGATTGAAGACTTCGTCCCGTGTCCGGATGGGACTCTCCTTGGCGTGGAAGGCAAGCTTGGCAAATACAGATGTGTAGATCTCCTCCCTTGTAACCGACTACTGTAACCCTAGCCTCCTCCGGTGTCTATATAAACCGGAGGGTTTAGTCCAGAGGACAACAACAATCATACCATAGGCTAGCTTTTAGGGTTTAGCCTCTACGATCTCATGGTAGATCAACTCTTGTAATACTCATATCATCAAGATCAATCAAGCAGAAGTAGGGTATTACCTCCATCGAGAGGGCCCGAACACAGGTAAACATTGTGTCCCCCGCCTCCTGTTACCATCCGCCTTAGACGCATAGTTCGGGACCCCCTACCCGAGATCCGCCGGTTTTGACACTGACATTGGTGCTTTCATTGAGAGTTCCACTGTGCCGTCACCGTAAGGCTTGATGGCTCCTTCAATCATCGGTAACGATGCGGTCCAGGGTGGGGTCTTCCTCCCCGGACAGATCTTCATATTCGGCGGCTTCGCTCTACGGGCTAACTCGCTTGGCCATCTGGAGCAGATCGAGAGCTACGCCCCTGGCCACCAGGTCAGGTTCGGAAACTTGAACTACACCGCCGACATCTGCGGAGACTTGATCTTCAACGGATTCGAGCCCTTGCCCGGTGCGCCGCACAATCACGACGAGCATGATATAGCTCTGCCGTTGGACGGTGTTCGGGAGATCGCACCGGCAACTACTCCGACCCTCGATCCGGAGCAAATTGCGCCATCCAGGGACGAGTGGATAGACCCCGCCATGGAGGCCATACTCTCAGCGGCGATAGAGCCGAACACTGACTTTACTCCTCATAAGAGCTGTGATGCCGAACTACTGGATTCGTCCCTGGCCACAGACTCCGAGCCGCCGGCGCCCGTTCCCATCGAATCCGATTGGGCGTCGATTATGGAGTTTACCTCCGCGGATATCTTTCAACACTCACCCTTCGGCGACTTGCTAAATTCGTTAAGGTCTCTCTCCTTGTCAGGAGAACCTTGGCCGAACTATGTCCGGGTAGAATGGGATGCGGATGACGAAGAAATTCGCTCCCCACCCACCACCCACTTAGTAGCCACTGTTGACGATTTAATTGACATGCTCGACTTCGACTCCGAAGACATCGACAGTATGGACGCATTTATGCAGAGACGAACAGAACCACCGCCCACAGGGCGCTGGACCGCCACTTCATCACATGACATATACATGGTGGATAGACCCAAAGAAAACAATGACGAGGAACGGAAAGAAGCAGCGAAGAACAGCTCCATCGAGAAGCAAACAAAGCGTCGACATAGGTGCCGCTCTAAACATCGCCTAGGCAAAAACAGCGATAACAGCGAAAGAGAAAATAACACCCCAGTTGACTCCAGACGAAACAACGATGACACTGACCCAGCGGCAGAGCAAAATGAAGCCGCGAACGGCAAACATAGTTCAGATCCGATGTCCGAACACGGTGACGCCGAGGATAAAGCTGACAAAACTCCCTCCGAGGAGGAAAATAGTCCGGACAAAGATGTGCACATCATCCCGGAAAAGCACTTGGAACAAGAGAACCTCCGCAGAAGGCTTATTGCCACAACGAGGAGTCTGAAGAAGCAGAAGCAAAGGCTCAAGGCCGCACAAAACACGCTCAACAGCAGATAGAACAAAGTGCTTGACAACGAAGAAATGCATGGTGGAAATTACCACACAAAGAGCTAACCAAAGCGCAAGCTATTTCCCGAATTCGACGACGAGGCCGCAGAGCCCACACAGCCAAAAAACAAAACAACCAACCGGTCGGATCAACCACCCCGTGGCCGCGATAGAGCGGCTAACAGGGCCGCACATAAGTCAACACATGGCCTACGTGAGGACTTGCGCCAAAAATCTAGTATGACAAGATCCATCTATGGATCTAGGAGGCGCGCTACGACACAGTATCAAAACCGTATACCACAACCGTCCGAACACCTCGATAAATCTAAATATAGGGGTGCCGCACACCCCCTATGTTTCACCGATGAGGTGCTGGACCACGAATTTCCAGAAGGATTCAAACCAGTAAACATAGAGGCATACGATGGGACCACAGACCCTGGGGTCTGGATTGAGGACTTTATCCTCCATATCCATATGGCTCGCGGAGACGATCTCCACGCCATCAAGTACTTGCCCCTCAAGCTTAAAGGACCAGCTCGGCACTGGCTAAAAAGCCTCCCCGAAAACTCCATTGGAAGTTGGGAGGAGCTTGAGGATGCTTTTCAGGCTAATTTTCAAGGGACCTATGTCCGACCTCCGGATGCAGACTATTTAAGTCATATAATTCAACAGCCCGGAGAGTCAGCCCGAAAGCTTTGGAACATGTTTCTCACTAAGAAGAACCAAATCGTCGACTGTCCGGACGCCGAAGCTTTAGCAACTTTCAAGCACAGCGCCCGAGACGAATGGCTCGCCAGACACCTCGGCCAAGAAAAGCCGAGAACAATGGCAGCCCTAACAAGCCTCATGACCCACTTTTGCGCGGGCAAGGATAGCTGGTTAGCCCGCAGTAGCACCAGCGACCCAAGCACATCCGAAGTCAGGGATGGCAATGGAAAACCACGACGTAGTGAAAACAAGCGTCGGAATAAGGAAGACAACCCAGATAACACGGCGGTAAACGCCGGATTCAGGGGCTCTCGACCAGGCCAGCGGAAAAAGCCTTTCAAAGGAAACAGAGATGTATCGTCCAGGCTAAACAAGATTCTAGACAAACTATGTCAGATTCACGGCACCCCCGAGAAACCTGCAAATCATACCCAAAGAGAATGTTGGGTCTTCAAGCAGGCCGATAAGCTAAACGCCGAACACAAGGGGAGGGAGACGCCAAGTGAAGACGAGGACGAGCCTCGCAAGCAAAGCACTGGGGGGACAGAAAAATTCCCACCAGAGGTCAAAACAGTGAACATGATCCATGTGACGACGAGGAGAAGCAAACATGTACTCCAAAACACACGAGCCGTAGTGCACGTCACCCGTAAGCCCAACCCCTGGTTGACCCATCCGATCACTTTTGATCATAGGGATCACCTGACAAACATCCTGCACGAAGGATTGGCTGCCTTGATGTTAGACCCAATAATAAACGGATACCATCTCACACGAGTCCTTATGGACGGCGGCAGTAGTCTAAATCTGATATATCGTGACACGATCCGCAAAATGGGGATAGACCCGACAAAAATCAGCCACAGTAATACTACCTTCAAGGGAGTAATACCAGGCCAGAAGCCGCTCCACGGGCTCTCTAATACTAGAGGTCGTATTCGGTTCACCCGACAACTACCGAAGTGAAAAGTTAAACTTCGACATCGCTCCATTCCGAAGCGGCTATCAAGCACTACTCGGACGAACAGCTTTCGCTAGTTTCAACGCTATACCGCATTACGCTTCTCTTAAGCTTAAGATGCCTGGTCCGCGCGGCACCATCACAGTAAATGAAAATATGAGCGTTCCTTATGCGCAGAAGAACGTGCGGCTGCTTTAACAGCCGAACACTAGACGGCCTCACCAACCAAAACAAATGACCGGTCGTTAAGACCACGGACACGGTTAGACGAGTCCGGTGCATCATTAGATATACTTGAGATTGGTTTGATAGTTATACCCTTATAGACGGTACCAAGGGCTTCCCGCGCGTAAACAGCGCTAGTTCGACTCAACTTTACTTATCTTGAATTTTACATGGTTTATTTAAAATAACCAATTTTTTGCACGACAATTTTCAACTAAGTTCCTCTCTTTTACATATGACAATCGTGCTACACCCGTCCAGGATACGGCTGCTTGGAGGCACAAAGCAGACGCGTGCGGCGAGGACCCGCTCAAAGGTTTCTATTTAGATTAAGACCCTCGTAAACCTTTTTCTTGTCTCTTGTTGTTCACATCCTCCGATTCTCGGTACAACGGGAAGGATGCTTTGGCGTTATTGGCATTTGGCCACGCCGTAATATTGCACGCACTGACACTCGGGGTTTATTATCAAGGGAATTCTTCACCGACATACGTTATAAAGACCGAATACCTTAGGGAGTGTTCGGCGTCATGAAGTTTGGCCTTATATGCATCAGCTCAATCATGTCTTTGGTCAAATGTTGGGTTTGCCCGGCTCGTGTTTTGCTACCTTATGTTCCGCTCTATCGGCTAAGGTGGCATCGGAGAACTCTAGCGATTGTGCCTGGTTCACCCGGACGAGCACCTCAGTAGAGAAAGCCGAAAACTGACTGTCATGATAAAGCGCGAGACTGGTCAACCACTCGATGACTTAGCGGAGTCTTCGGGATTCCTCCGCATTAATGAAGGGCCGTTTCCCGGCCAGGCATGTATGCGCCCCGTATTCAGACGAGCGCGGAGCCACCAGGGGCTATATAGTAGCCCCACTGTCAAACTCCTATGGCTAAGTGAAAGTGTTAAAGCAATATAGTCCGATTGCCTAGTTCGCTGTGCTATCACCTCCTTAATGGACCAAGACGTTGGATCAAGTGTGAACACGCGTCTTCTGCGAACACCCCTGCATTATATGCGTGAAATGTTTACAATCGCAAACTTTCAGGTTATATACATATATACACAAACGGCCGCACAGGAGGCATCATAGTACTTTCAGGCAAAAAGTATAAACGCAACCTTTATAATTTAATAAACATTGTTTTTACAATGGGAATACATGTCATTAGAACATAATATTCTTTGAGCACTGAGCATCTATTGAACGAGCGCCTTCAAGGACTTCTTCAAAGTAGTGCTCGGCAGCTACTCGGCCAACGGCCGAACCAGGTTGCAATAGCGGTGGCCTCCATGTCCGCCCAAGATGTCTTGACATGGGCAAGTGCCATCCGCGCGCCCTCTATGCACGCCGACCTCTTCATAGCGTCGATGCGCGACACAGCACCAAGGAACTGCTGCACCAAACCAAAATAACTGTTCGGCCTTGGCCCTTCCGGCCACAGGTGATCCACAACAGACCTCATGGCAAGCCCAGACAACCTATGGAGCTCGGCCCATTCGGCCATCCACTTATTCAACGGAAGCGGACGCGCTGGAACATTAAATTGCGACCAGAACAGCTTTTCCACTTCACGATCTTTTTGGTCTTTGAAGTATTCGGCCGCATCGGTGCACTTGCCGCCAAATCTAGATATGCGTCTGCAGAACTCCACACCGATCAAGAGGAGCGTGCATTTAGGATCTCCGAACTTCATCCGCAAAGATAAAGGGCTTCCCACCGAGATATCCCCGGCCTGACACAGCTCCTCCTTCATCGCTCTAATTGTAGAGCGGACGTCCTTGGCCGCCACCGTGGCCTTCTCCAGGTCCGTCATGTTCGCTCGATTTTCATTTTTGAGAAGCTCGTAACGGCCGGCGGGATCCTTCAATTCCACAGCCATCTTGGCTATTTCATCCTTGCTTCGGCAATGCGCAGCCTGTTCGGCTCTCAGCTCTTCGACCGCCTTTAGGGCGGCCGCATCACTTTTCCTGGCTTGTTCCTTGGCTCGGGCAAGTTCCTCCCTAAGGGCCTCCACGGCGGCAGCCCCATCTGCATTCACATCATATTAAAGATACTAGCATTATGCTCCTCTTACTATGTGTTGATCACAGGAGAAATCACGTACCCTGTGCCTCGTCGATTCGTTCGTTCACAAGCATGATGTCTGCATCTGCCGCATCAAGTTGCCGCTTTAACTCGGCAAACTCAACAATCCGGCTAGACACCGGGCCTTCCGCCACCTACATATGAAAGCGGCCTGATTATTACCTGGGACTATGATCCTCTGTTTGCCGCCGTTCTCGACAGCAACCAGAGTCTCAGGGGCTACTATCTGCATAGGGCACACCTAACGTGTGCGGTACCGTAAAAAACATACACTATTTCACATACCTCAAAGCCTTTCAGCAGACTCATAAAAGCTTCATGCAACCCGCTCTCGGCGGATGAAATCCTCTCAATCACCGTACCCATTAGCGTACGATGCACTTCTGAGATAGCCGCTTGCTCTAGCAGATCCTTCAATGCGTCCGGTTGCACATCGAACGGTGCCGGACTCTTTCGGTTGCCCTCTTCAGGAGCCGAATACTGAGGACTTCGGGCGGCTGAAGGATTACCCTCTGGCCTTGCCGGATCAGGAGAAGCCCTCCGCAACGACTCTTCGGGGTCGCCCGCCTCATGAGGCGGGATGGCATGGGGAGGCGTTTCGCTCTCCATCATCTTCGGCAGAAGATCCCCCGAAGATGAACTCTACCGAGAAGGGCTATGATCCGAACTACAAGATAAATGCTTCGGTTATTTTCCTCAGAAGTAAAGCAGGATATTCTTACTATTAAGTCCCCTTTTACTTACAGCTCATTGGAGGGCTGATCCCCTTGCAGGCACTGTGCGGCAAGGGTACCCCCCGGGGCAGGACCCTTTGGTGAAGATTTCTTCCCCCATTTGGAAACCATTGTTTCCGGGTCTTCAGAGGCAGTCCTCTTCCTTCCTCCGGGAGAGGGAATTTTAGATTCTTCTCCCCGGTTATCCTCCTTAGTGGAGGCACTAACTCCCCCGGTTTGGATGAACAGTGAGCGAGGTCCGCTTTCGGCCTCTTTATTCCCCCCTTTATCTTCCCCTGAGAGCGCTTGATAAGGCACAAGCTCCAGCATCCTGGCTAGTACAGGATCCGGTGAGACCTCAGGGAGGGGGACCGGACACCTGATCATTTTCGCCTTTGTTACCCAGTCCTGGTCAAAGAGCGACTTTTCAGAATAATGTTATGATAAAAGACAACGTGTTCGGCTACGCGACTGCTTACTTGGGTATCTGGACGATTGCAGCTCAGACCCGCATCCTCGATGGTGTCCGGACACCTTATTTGTGGTCCGAAGAACAACTTGTACATCTCTTTGAGCATCATGCCAAGGAAGTGTTGAATAGCTCGCGGTCCTTCCGGGTTGAACTCCCACATACGGAGGGGTCGATGTTTGCAGAGCAGGGCTCGGCAAAGTAACATGACTTGCATTACCGTGGCCAGACTGACATCTCTCTCGAGGAGATCTCGGATGCGGCTCTGCAGTGTCGGCACATCCTTTATCGGCCCCCGTCAGCCCTTGCGGATCCATGACGTCAGTCGTGGTGGGGGGACCGAGCGAAAGGCAGGGGCGGCCACCCACTTGGTACCCTGGGGAGCTGTGATGTAAAACCACTCCCGTTGCCATAAGCTGGACACCTCCTGGAAGGAGCCCTCTGGCCATGGTACGTCAGCACTTTTGCTTATTATCGCACCTCCGCACTCTGCGTGTCGCCCCTCGATCATCTTCGGCTCCACACTGAAAGTCTTGAGCCATAGGCCGAAGTGAGGGGTAATGCGGAGGAAGGCCTCACATCTGACGATAAACGAAATATGAAGGACCGAGTCCGGGGCAGTCATGGAAATCCAGCCCATAATAGTACATGAGCCCCCTGACGAAAGGATCTAGAGCGAGGCCTAGCCCTCGGAGGAAGTGAGAGATGAATACAACGCTCTCGCCAGATTCAGGAGTGGGAATGACCTGCTCTCGAGCAGGCAGCCGGTGCGAGATCTCGCCGGTCAGAAACCTGGCCTCTCTTAGCTTCTTGATGTCCTCCTCTGTGACAGAGGAAGGCATCCACCGACCTTGAAGGTTGGATCCGGACATGGTTGGGGATCCGAAGCGCCTGACCTAAGCCTCGGGTGTTGGAACTCGAAGCAGGGGGGAAGGATTCAATTGAGTTCGAGGAAAAAGGATAGGCCTTGGTCTCTTTATAAAGAGGGTGAATACCAAGCGTCCTCCTCGTGACCGTTTGGGACTTGCCTACAATCGAGGAGTCATACCAACGGGCACGATTGGGTTACCCACGTCCGTGTTGATGAGAATCCCATAATAAGGGGGACACGATCTGTGCTCCGACAAGACGTGCCAAGGAAACTGCCTCGCAATATGTGCCGAGGCTGGTTGGGAAAAACGGTTTGAATAATGACCGGACCGTGGTGTGATGTCATGCTACCAAATGCGTCAGCAGATTAGATTTGTGGAATATTATTCTCTCTACGGTGGTATGTGGAACTTGTTTTGTAGAGCCGGACACTGTCCTTGTGTTCAAAATCTTCTATGGAGTATTCGGAGGAGGAACCCGCCTTGCAATGCCGAAGACAAACTACGTGCCGGACTCATCGTCATTGAAGCCTGGTTCGGGGCTCTTGAGGAGTCCTGGATTAGGGGTATCCGGACAGCCGGACTATATCCTTTGGCCGGACTGTTGGACTATGAAGATACAAGATTGAAGACTTCGTCCCGTGTCTGGATGGGACTCTCCTTGGCGTGGAAGGCAAGCTTGGCAAATACGGATATGTAGATCTCCTCCCTTGTAACCGACTCTGTGTAACCCTAGCCCCCTCCGGTGTCTATATAGACCAGAGGGTTTAGTCCGTAGGACAACAACAATCATGCCCACGGATACTTGAGGTGACAATGGAGTATCTAGGTGACATTATGGTTTTGGTTGATTTGTATCTTAAGGTGTTATTCTAGTAAAAACTCCAGGGTTGTTTGTGACACTTATAGGAATAGCCCAATGGATTGATTTGAAAGAATAACTTTGAGGTGGTTTCGTACCCTACCATAATCTCTATGTTTGTTCTTCGCTATTAGTGGCTTCGGGGTGACTCTTTGTTGCATGTTGAGGGACTGTTATATGATCTATCTATGTTATTATTGTTGAGAGAACTTGCACTAGTGAAAGTATGAACCCTAGGCCTTGTTTCCTATCATTGCAATACCTTTTACGCTCACTTTTACCACTTGTTACCTTGCTGTTTTTATTATTTCAGATTACAAATACCTTTATCTACCATCCATATTGCACTTGTATCACCATCTCTTTGCCGAACTAGTGCACCTATACAATTTACCATTGTATTGGGCGTGTTGGGGACACAAGAGACTTTTGTTATTTGGTTGCGGGGTTGTTTGAGAGAGACCATCTTCATCCCTCGCCTCCCACGGATTGATAAACCTTAGGTCATCCACTTGAGGGAAATTTGCTACTGTCCTACAAACCTGTGCACTTGCAGGCCCAACAACGTCTACAAGAAGAAGGTTGCGTAGTAGACATCACTGCGTTGCCGCCATGAGCCGATTCATCTCCAAGTCCGCTGAGCGCACCCTTCCTTTCTTCAAAATCTTGAAGAAGGCGGGCCCAATGGAGTGGACCCCAGAAGCCGATGCAGCATTGCAGGATCTGAAGAAATACCTTTCCTCCACGCCAATACTGGTTGCGCCTAAACCACAAGAGCCGTTGCTGCTGTATCTGGCGGCGATGAATCAAGTGGTCGGCGCCCGCCGGTGGCACGAGAGGGAGGTCGACGAGGAGGCGATGATGGCGGCAGAACCAGCGGATGGCAAGCCAAAGATTCCCCGGCGAGGGCCCGGTGCCGGCAAAGGCGCTGCCCTCGGCAGAGTCTGATACCAAGGCAAAGGCAGCAGGCAATGAAAGAGGTGGTGCGTAAGAAGAAGATGATGCAAAGCACCGGTTTACTTTGTCGGCTCCCTCTTGCAAGGGGCTAGGTCGAGGTATTCGGTGTGCAAAATTGCTCTTCGGCCTCCTTATGGCCTCGAGGAAGCTGCGTCATTACTTCCAAGCCCACGAGATCACTGTTGTCACCCGCCTCCCGTTACAGCGGATCTTTGCATAACCAGATGCAACCGGAAGGACTGTGGAATGGGCCTTGGAGCTATCAAGTTTCGGTTTGCGGTTTGAAAGTACCTCGACAATCCAGAGCAGAGTCTTGGCGGAGTTCATTGCAGAGTGGACCTCAATGCCTGACAAATAAATCCAGGAGACCACTCTCCCCGGCAAGGAAGCAGACCGCGACTGGATCATGTACTTTGATGGGGCTTTCTCGCTGCAAGGCGCCAGTGCCGGTGTGCTGCTCATCGCGCCCACCGGAGAGCACCTCAAGTACGTGATCCAGATGCACTTCCCCAGGGAGATGTCCACCAACAACACTGCTGAGTATGAGGGATTGCTCGCCGGTCTTAGGATCGTGGCAGACCTCGGGGTTAAGAAGCTCATTGTCAGGGGTGACTCGCAGCTTGTTGTTAGGCAAGTCAACAAGGATTACCAGAGCCCAATTATGGAGGCCTACGTAGATGAGGTGAGGAAGCTGGAGGAACGCTTTGACGGTATCAAAGCGGAGCACATCCCCCGAATGGAGAACGACATCGTCGATTACCTGTCAAAGCGTGCTGCATTCAAGCTACCTGTGGAACCAGGTACCTTTTGCTCAGTTAACTCAACCGTCTGGTCGAGCCATCAACGGGCAGAACAAGCGGAGGAAGTCAGGTCCCAAGAAGTACTTTCCTACCGAGCCCCACAGGGCTGCCGAGGGTGCCGCCACGGACGCCGAGCACCTTAAGAGCAAGCCTCCGGCAGGTGTCAAGCCCTAGCCATAGAGACAACCCGCTCCCCATGGCGGAAGAGATGCCTTTGGTCCTTGCCGTCGAGCCCCAGGCTCCGGCGTGGGCGCAGCATACCGTCCGATTCCTTCAAACAGGGGAGCTTCCTGAGGAGCAGGAAGAAGCGGAAAGAGTAGCCTGTCGGTCCGCCCTGTACCAGTTTGTCGATGACGTCCTATACAGGAGAAGGCCAAACGATGTGAAATTGAAGTGCATCCCTCGGGAGGAAGGACTGGAGCTGTTGGCGGAGATACATGGAGGCATATGTGGCTCCCACATAGGGTCGAGGGCCCTTGCCGGGAAGGCGTTCCGGCAAGGTTTCTTCTGGCCCACCGCCCTCCAGAATGTGACAACACTAGTAACCAAGTGTGAAGCGTGTCAGTTCCATTCAAAGAAGCTTCATCAACCAGCCCAAGCCCTTCAAACAATCCCTCTCTCCTGGCCTCTCGGTCTGGGGGCTTGACATACTGGGCCCTTTCCCCGTCTTTGTCGGGGCTTTGAGTACTTGTACGTTGCAATCGACAAGTTCACAAAGTGGCCGGAGGTGGAAGCAAGGAGAAAGGTGGTAGTCGGTCGGTCATCAAGTTTTTCAAGGACTGGTCTGCCGTTTTGGTGTGCCAAATAGAGTCATCACCAACAACGACACGTAGTTCACGAGCCACACCTTCATGCAATACATTCAAGACCTCGGCGGCAAAGAAGGTTCGTTTGCTTCCGTGGCACACCCACGGAGCAACAGCCAAGTGGAGAGGGCGAATGCTGAAGTGTTGCAAGGCCTAAGGACAAAGACTTTTGACAAGCTGCGCAAGAGCGGAAGGCGCTGGATTGATGATTGCCGGCGGTTCTTTGGTCGATCAGGACGATGCCAAATCGAGCCACCGGCCAGACACCTTTTGCCCTGGTCAACGGGGCAGAAGCAGTTCTCCCCATAGAACTCATATACGGGTCACCTCGAGTGCTCGCTTATGATGAGCTTGAGCAAGAGCAATTGCGCCAAGATGACGTGACACTCCTTGAGGAAGATCGTCTTCGGGCGGCTGTGAGAGCAGCGCGCTACCAGCAAGCCTTGCGCCGCTACCATAGCCGCAAGGTTCATGCCCGAAGCTTTGAGGAAGGCGACCTTGTTCTTCGGCGCATTCAATCGGCCAAGAATTCCAACAAGTTAACGCTGAAGTGGGAAGTCCCTTATCGGGTATCTGAGTCACCGGGCCCGGCGCGATCCGCCGAGATCAAGATGCCGATGAGCAACTCACGGAACGTCGAGCATCTTCGCAAGTATTACCCATAAAGCGCGACTTGCCGGGCCTCCCGACAAGCCACCTTGTACAAGCTTTGCGGCAAGGCAAGTGACCCTTTGTACAAAGCCGGTAGCGCACCACAGGCATAACTAAATGAAGCACCGGTGCCCTAAGTCATAGCATGCATGCTAGGTCGAGTCTCTTCCTTGGTTAGGGTTGATGGTGCTCAGTAGCGACTAACCCCTAGCTTAGAGGTCAAGTGCGCGTATATCTATTTCTTTTTTGTCCTCCTTTGGTTCGCAGGGCACATGAGCACTTCTGCTGAGCTACTTGGAAGAAGGGAAACATACCGGCGTTCCGACCACGGCAAACCAGAGCTGCCGGGGGCTGCAAGCACGAGGATCCAACCACGGCAAGACAAGGTTGCCGGGGGCTGCAGATCCAGATAAGTCTTTCATCCTCTGCCATGCGTTTCGGACGAGACTGGGGCATGTGAAACCTCGTTTTTATCTCTAGGCTGCCGTGCTCCCCTTTTTCCTATACCTAAGGATTATTGCACAGGTCCGATTTGGTTGTAGCATGGCGGCAAGAAGGTAGAATGAGGAGCCTAAAGCCCACTTCATCCCTGCCTCCGCCAAGAGCGCGAGAACGGTCGAGTGGAGTGGGGGGACGGCACGGCCTGTTGCCGGGCAAAAAACGTTTATCTTAAAACAATAACAAGGATTCACTCCTTGTTGCGGGATTTACCCACGAACGAAAAACTCGGCAAGCATCCCTTTTTCATTAAAAACATCCCATACAGGTACAGTTCGTACGGAATGAAAAACATGAACAAGGGGATTACAAGTTCTAAATTTAACAAAGGCCCGCAGGCTTACAAACTAAAAAAGAGATAAGATGCCCGTGATCCCTTTCTTGTCCCTCTCCTCAGGAGACAGGTCAAGGAGGTGAGAGGGCAAAAGGGGCGCCTAGGTGAGCTACGAGCAGCAGGAAGCACCAGGAGAACACCTTGGTGGCCGCCCACGGGTGGGCCGGTGATGACGGTGCCAGGAAAGGAGCTGGAAGACGAGGCGGCAGGACCGGCAATACGCGATGAAGGCGTCAGTGCCCGCGTACTCCGAGTTGACGGCCTTGTCGCCCGCCCTCTTCCTCTTCCCCAGCCTCCCGACGCCAGCCGCCCAAGGAGACGGCCCCGAGAAGTTCAAGGAGCTGGCCCACCCGCAGCAAACCTCTGCGAGGAGGCGGCCAGTGCGAGATCTTTCTTGCCGCACCCCGCCCAGCTGAGGCGTCCGACGCCTAGTCGGACTCGTCGCCGTCATCTGCCCCGCTGTCCTCCTCATCACTTTCGTTCGATGAAGAGCTTCCATCGTCGGAATCTCCGTCGGAGGAGCTCTCCACGCAACACTTCAGGCGAGTTCCAAACTCTCCGAAGACCTTGACGGAGAGCAGACCGTCCTCCATTAATTTGAAGTAGAGGACGAGCCCCGCCGCCAGGCTGTGGATACGAGCGAACATCTTCCATCCACGGCGGAGGTACATAACCCGAGAAGCCGGGAAGTCGACGTCGACCCGCCTGCCCCCGTTCCCACAGCCCCTCATGTGCAACCTGAGGTCTGGGGTGGGTTACGCTCCATCACCCGATCAAACGGGGCGGGGAGACGAAGACGACGATGCGGAGGCCGGCACAGCCTGATGAAGAACTCGCAGGGCTGGTCTTCAACGTGGCCCTCCATCGGGAAAGGCATCATTGGCGGGGGCGAAGCCGGCGCGCCGCCCCGTCCTCCTCTTCCCTGAGCACTGCGGCCACTAAAAAAAAGACACATCCGTGACATTTTGGGCCGAACGAATTTTTTCTTGTCATACATATGACACTTCTATGACGATAATTATGACAAAACCCGGTATCATCATAGTTGTGGTGGGCTCCTACTTCTATGACAAAAAATCATGATGAAAATGGGCTTTTCGTCACAGGCGGGCCGGAGATGCAGCTGCATGACATTCTTTGGGCCGTCCATGACGGAAAAAACCGTGGTAGAAGCGAGGGGGAGGAATATTTTGGGGAGTTGCCGGTTACGGTGGGAGGTCGGGGGCCGAGCGATGCGCGTTTCTCTCGTACGTACGCGTGTGTGTGTGAGGCGTTCGCTCTAACTGAACCCGAGCAAGGCGTTGGGCTCTAACTGAACCCGAGCGACAGACTGCGAAAGCTGCTAAGTTCGAACCCGGAGCGATCGATCGATGGCTGTTAAATGAAGCCGATCGGCGATTCGCCCGCTCTTGCTGCTAATCAAGCCGATCGATTGGATGAACAGTGGCGTTGCGGGGGGTTGGATGAGCGATGGCGGTTGCGTTTCCGCTGGATGAACAGGAACCCGTTGTGTGGAGGGCTGGATGAGCAGATGAGCGGTGGAGGGGTGGCCGTGGAGGGGTGGTTGAACAGGACCTCGTGGTGTGGAGGGCTGGATGAGCGATGAAGACGGTGGAGGAGTGCCCGTGGAGGGATGGTTGAACAAGAGTCGATGGAGTAGCGCGGTGGAGGCTGGATGAACAGGAGCCCGTGGAGGCTGGAGGAGGTCGACGGTAGCCCGTGGAGGCTGGAGGAGGTCGACGGTGGAGATGAACAGTATCTCGTGGAGTCCCATTTTGCGGTACGCCACACCCCTCCCGATGAACAGGACCCCCGTTTCGATCGTAGGTCTCCAACACAAGTCCATTTCGGCCTGCTTTTTGCGATGCCACACCCTCCCGATCAACGGGACCCCGTTTGATCGTGGGAGGTCCGCTTCTCCGCTTTTGTGGTACGCCACACCCTCCCGATCAACAGGACCCCGTTTTCGACCGTAGGAGGTGCATTTCCTCCGTTTTCTGATGCGCCGGACCCTCCCGATGAACAAGATCCCGTTTCGAACGTGGCCGGTCAAACACAAGGCCGTTTCCTCCGTTGTGCGGTACGCTAGACCTCGTTTCCATCGCCTGTTCCGTCCAAGCCCTCCCGATGAACTCGACCACGCATTCCGTTCCGACCCAGCCGGTTGACTCCCACGCGTTCCGTTGCCTCCCGATGAACACGACGCATTCCGTTGCCTCCCCATGAACACGACGCATTTGGTTGCCTCCCCATGAATACGATGACCACGCTGTTTCTCCATTCCGACCCAGCCATGTACGTATGCGCGAGTAGGCGTTCGAGACCCTGCCCGTATGTACGTACGTGGCTGTATTTTCTTTCTTGCACCCTCGCCGCTGTACGTACGTGTACATGCTACGTGCGCGCCTCTACTACGACGTGCGGCGCCTCTACATCCACCGGTATATATATCGTACACGTTCGCGACGTAATGACAACGCCACGTGACGCCCGATCGTGGGTCGGTATCGGGCACTTCCTTGCCTGCGAAGATGTAGCTGGTGGGTCCCAGCAGTTAGGGGGGTGAATCGTTTTTTTTGCCCGGACGCACTTCCTTGCGTGCGAAGATGTAGGTGGTGGGTCCCAGCAGTCAGGGGGGCGAATCGTTTTGTTTTTTTGCCCGGACGCACTTCCTTGCATGCGAAGGTGTAGCTGGTGGGTCCCAAAAGTCAGGGGGAAACATTTTTTTCGCGAAATATGGTGGCCCGTCCGGTGGGTCCCCGCTGTCAGGTGGAGGAATAATTATTTTGCGCTTAATAAGGAGGCACTTCCTTTCTGCGTCAGGACCCGGTATCGGCCTCTCCACGTCTGATCCACGTCCGATGGAAGCCGTTCCTTGACCACGTTGACCACGCCGCGCCGAGAGCACCAGGGCGGTGGACGACGGCGAGGCCTAGGAAGGGGACGACGCGGAGCCGGGGAAGACGCGACAGTGGATGCCCACGCATAGAGGAGTACGAGGGTTCACTGGTTCGCTACGGTGTGAGGCTGCCATCGCCGCAAAATAACAGGGGGTGTGGGTGAGTAGAGGGATGGCCTGGCCAGCGGTGGGAGTGGTAGGGGGCGGTGAGGCCTCCGCCGCATTGCAGCCAGCCACGGGAGGCAGGAGCGCGAGGCACGACCGGCGCTGGTTTGGGCGGCTGGAGCAAGAAGACCAGAGGTTGAAGAAGCACTACGGCCGTTGGATGGACATCGTACGGTCACTGGAGCTAGAATCGTGCATATTGCCTAAGTTGACAAAGCCCTCCGTCCCCGTCAACTTAGTAGGCCCACACGTCAGCTCGCCACTATCTTTGGGTCCCAAAGGGGAGTATTCATTTTTTGTGCGTAATAAGAAGGCACTTCCTTGCGTGCGAAGATATAGCTGATGGGTCCGAGCTGTCAGCGGCGGTAATGTTTTTTTCACGAAATACAAAGGCCCTTTCGGTGGGTCCCTGATGTTAGCTGGAGGAATCATTATTTTGCACGTAATAAGGAGGCATTTCCTTGCGTGCGGCCATGGACCCAGCTGTCGGCCTCTCCACGTACAGTCCACTTCAGATGCATGTCGGTCGTTGACCACGTTGACCAGGCAGCGCCGAGAGCACCGTGGTGGTGGACGACGGCGAGGCCTAGGAAGGAAACGACACGGAGGCAGGGAAGACTTCGGCAGTTGTTTCCCACGCGGAGGAATCTGTTGTCTGAGGTTTCTTGGTTCGTCTGCTCATTGTCGCCGGAGAATAACGGCGAGTGTGAGTGAGTAGAGGATGGCTAAGCCCGTGATGGGAATGCAGTGGGCGGTGAGGCCTGCTGTGGCAACCTGACCCGGCTTGTGAGAGGAAGGAGCGAGCAGTCCGGCTGGCGCTTGTTTGGCCCTGGAAGCGGGAAGAAGCGAGAGATTGAAGAAGACGACGGCCGTTGGATGGACATCCAATACCATGCTTAAAGGCCAACCTTTTTAGGAAAGCCTCAAATTTGTGGAAAACAGCATACAACCCATCTCGCCATTATTTCTAATAATTTACAGCCCATTTGCTAATTCTTAAGGGTTTTTTGGAGCCCATATTCTTTTGTTAGCATTACAGCCCATACTGTGGCCACGGTTAAAAGTATACGAAATTTTGCATATTTCGGTGCGGTCCGAACTGTTTTTAATCCGAAATTTCGACTCACATTCAAACTGATTTTAAAATAAATGTATATCAATATAAAATCCAACAAATTCTCCACGCATAAAAATTAATGTAATTTAAAATCTCGAAATGAAAAAAAAAGATATTTGAAACTAATTGCCAGTTTGATGTGTTTTAAAAATGTACAACCCATTTCTCATTACTGATGGGCCATTTTCTCGGCCAGCTGAATGAAAGCTCTCCTCGTCTTGAAAGATTTGTAGCCCAACAGGCCTGACAAAGTGACTTACTTGGCAAATTACAAAAAAACTGGGCTGTGGCCGTGGACCCAGCTATTAGCCTCTCCACATACAGTACTCTTCCGATGGAATGTCGTTGACCACATTGACCACGCCACGCCGAGAGCACCAAGGCGGTGGACGACGGCGAGGCCTAGGAAGGGGACGACGCGGAGCCGGGGAAGACGCGGCAGTGGATGCCCACACGTAGAGGAGTACGAGGGTTCACTGGTTCGGCTGCGGTGTGAGGCTGCCGTCGTTGCAGGGCTGGCTAGCGGTGGGAGTAGTAGGGGGCGATGAGGCCTCGGCGGCAGCACAGCCGACCACTGGAGGCAGGAGCAGGCGGTCTCCCCGGCGCTGGTTTGGGCGGCTGGTGCAAGAAGAGCAGCGATTGAAGAAGCAGCAGGACCGTTCAATTCAAATCCAACGATTCTGCTGCTAGAATTGTTTGTTGACTAAGTTGACAAGCTCACAGACGCATCAACATACTAGGCCCATGTGTCAGCCTCCCAAATGGTGCGCCCTAGATGTCGCGGGAGGAATCATTTTTTCAAGCGTAATAAGGAGGCAGCTGATTACGTGCGGCCAGCCAATGGAGGGAGTAAGGTGGGCAGGGAAGCTCAGCAGATCACAATGGGCCACAAGAGGAGGGAGCAGGCAGTCCCGCCGGCGCTAGTTTAGGCGGCTGGAGCAGGAAGATCGGAGATTGAAGAAGCATGTCGGCCGTTGGATGGACATCCAACAGTCACTGCTGCTAGAATCGTGTGTTCACTGACAAAGCCTTGCGTAAACAAGTCAGGCTCGAAATCTGTGGCATGTACAGCCCATTTGCTATTATTTTTTATAATTTTTTACTCATTTTCTAATTCATATGGAATTTATTGCAGCCCTTTTTCCATTTTTAGAATTGCCGGCCAATTTACGGGTCGCACCGAGGTCAAAAATTAACTAAATATGTGGTAAATTTTGAAAATTAGCAATTTTTTCTTTGGGGAATGAAACATTCTTAATCCAAAAATTAATATCCATACTAAAACAAATTTAAAAATAAATTAGTACTATGTCATGTTAAATCCAATGAAATACGTATAAGATATCAGTGAAGAACAAAATTCAAAAAAAACTAATATCCCATTTGCTATAATTTTTTTTGGAATTTTCAACCCTTTTTGATATTACTTTTGACAGACATTGACCATACTCTTTGGCTAGGACAGAATGCATCCCTCCTCGTCTTGAAATATTTGCAGCCCAGTAATTCAGAGAAAACAAATAGGCCTAGCTTGGGTATTCTTCAAAAAGAAATACTGGGCTACCTATTTTCTCAAAGAACTGGTGCATGAGCATTTAGCTTTATTTATTTATTTACTTATTTATGTTTAAGGGACCATGAGCATGTACCTGGACCGGATTCATGTGAGAGCCTCCCTTCCAGTTAATTATGGTCCTCTCTAATGGGCCTTCATCAAGGCTGCATGTTATCAACAAGTGGAAAATGTGTTCCGCATTTAAAAATAGTATGAGCTATGTATGGTATGGGGCACTAAAGGATCAAACCGCAACGACTTCCAAAACAACACATTTATTCAACCAATGTATTTAAATATACTACTGATTGTACATTGAAAACAGCAAGAATAAAGCAACCAGGGCTGGGGGTGCAGCGAAGCGATAAGCGAGCGAGGAAAGAGTGAAGAGGCGACTCTCTCTTCCAAACCAAACATCAGCCATCATTACAAAAGGGCTACCAAAAAGAACAAGTGTATGTATCAAACTAAGTAAAGATCCTACTACACCAAGTGTACGCATCTAACTAAGCGGCTCGGTTAGACGTTACTATTTATTAAGTCGTGGAGATTGGTGACGGCTTGAACCAGATGGGTGCCCGACGGGGAAACTCCAAACCAAGTGTCGAAGTCCGATACTTGCGACCCTCTCTCTCCTACTTTGGGCTGCGAGCGTCAGCAAGGCACATATCGTGGTATGGTGCATGCAGAGACACATGGTACGCTGTGTACACACAGTTTTGCACGATGAACGAAACCACGCTGCCATCATGATCCTTGCCGTCGGTTATCTCCTCGTTAATCGATAATTCAGTCCGACAAATGAGAACGTGTACCAAGGCTACTTACCAACCTCCAACAAAAATTCACGAAGGCCCGGAGAAGCTGGGATCCCGCTCAAAAGATCTTGTCAGGACTGTGATTGTATTCCATGAAACAACACGTCCGTGCGTGCGTAACGATCATCAATCTTTCACCATCGTCTGATCGAGCCAGAACCACCTGCAATCGCCATGCCGCTTTTCTTTGAAAGGTTACGGGATTAGGAAGGGTAGGGACACCAGTGACCTACAACATCATATCAAGTTGAGTCAAATGAAAAAGGGCTGTTGATGTAGTCAATCTTAAGAACAACATGTTATGAGCATGAATATTTTTTCAATAAATGTTGACAGTAATATAAGCAAGCCATCATGATATCATAGGAAAGTAACATACTACTGTAACAGCCGTTTGTAGCGATGACTGGAGTAGGCCAGCAATACGTCCAACCATAGAAGGAGTCAACAACATAAATGAAGCCCTTGTGTTCAATGGCATCAGAGAACCATGAAGGATGTATGATCCTGCGATGGACGTGCAGATTTATCCACTTACCGCGATGACTGTCAGATAGGCGAGACCGCGGTTGAAGAACGCAATTAGCCTGAAATCTTTATAATTCGCAGATCTTGCGGGCACTTGGCAGATTACAACCTTGAGCAAATCAAACTTGGTATCATGTTGGCTACTGTAAGATTCCATGTATTCTCGGGCATGTGCCAAAGAAGTGCAGTGTTAATCGAAGGAAGGGGATCAATCACTGGGTGTAGACCTCCACGAGCATCCATTGCCGCCGCGACCGTCGACGAGCACCATCCAAGACGTGTTCATGCCAACCCAGTACATACCGTTAATGTAGCTGAGGCTGACGGGGATCGGATCACAGTGAAGGGGGTTGATGCTCGCCACCCTATGATCGTTATGCTGCGTGACATGCCATTTCTGAAGATCAGACGACATCAGCAAGCAAGGAGCTGGCTTAAAAAGCTCCGGCCTGAGGGCTTCGAGTAAACGGTACAGCCCCGACGAGCACGCAGCGAGTGGCATGGTACTGAGATTGTCCACACGCGAAACAATGAGCTTGATTACCTCTGTGGGGAGCGAATTCCAGCCACTCTTTCGGCGGCGCTGCTCGGTTCTACCATTGTTAGTGCTTGGGTTTCGGACGAGGGGGGGGGGGAGGCGCCTTAGCGGGGATGGAAGCTTGGACGAGATTATGTGCGGACAAAGATGGAGAAACGAATATGTGCTGCGGGAAGTGGACAGGTGATGATGACTACAGCACGCCGCTTGACTTAGAGACACATACCAGCAGCGTAGGGTCATATCGATGCCAGACAACTTGCTTGAATGATCACAATACTGGTACTCCCTACAGTACCTACTACAGTACTATGCCCTAGCTTGCTAGAGTAGAGTAGTAGAGTGGGACTCTGCTCTACTACTAGCACCGGAGTTTGGCCAGGACATTGATATTACTTTAGTACCTACTACAGTACTGGTACTCCTGCGCTCCATTCGGCGGCTGCAACATCCCCTACAGCCACTCCCTCCTGCGCTCCATTCGGCGGGCGCTGTTGAAATCTGGGAAGCGCACTCTCGCGACTGCTGGCAGCCACGACTTCACCGACGACGACTTCTTCCCCGACCTCGGCAACCTCTTCCTCAACGACATGGGCGACAACCTCAACGCCAACGGTGCTGCTCCCGTTGCACCGTATGTGTTTCTGTCCTTCCTGTTTGAAATCGTGGTAGAATTCATGTTTCTACTCTGTATCCTACTACTATGCTAGTCCACATGATTAGTTTCATCTCTGTTATTGCCGTCATGATTTATTTTGTGCTTATTCGGATTAAATCTCATAGTAACTTGCTCACATATTCAACTGGCGCAACATCCCCTACAGCCACTCCCGTTTCATGGATGGCACGGTCGATGCCTCCAAGGAGCCCTTCGTCCCATCGCTATGAGTGCCCGATGCCGTTTTGGCTCGGGCCGGACATGGTGCATAACCTCACGGATGCATGCAGCGTTCACTGCTGGCCCTTGGCGGAGAACATCAAGTACGACACGTGCTACCTGTTCACCATGCCGGAGTCGCTGGAGGATCACCGCCGCCTGCTAGTCTCGGAGGAGGACGACAACGTCTTCCTCTTGATCGTGGGCACCGGCGAGGTTCACAGCCGCCGCCCTGTCTCTGTAACATGCGCCGTGGGCGTCGCGCCGCGATCTTGACTCGACACGAGGCAGATGTACGGGTGTGTGGTCAATGTTACTACCCCTCCGGGTCGCGTGGGCGGCGAAACCGGCCTCATCGGACAGACTTGGACTCTGAGGAGCTGGGACTATCCCGTCAATGTGGACTTGGAAAACCCATGGCATCTGTTCCATCCTTTACCCGCCGACTCGGTGCACGGGGACTCCAAGGAGGTTCACCTGGACATACGCATTATCAAGTGCACTTAGAAAACATGTAGTGTGTGTGTGGGCGCTTATGGCCCGTGTCTTTGCCACTTTTAATTCTGTAAGCTTGTCATTAAACTTGAGTGGCTTTCGCCGCAGTCCTTCCTTTGAACTGCTCCTCTCAGTGAGCTGATGTAAGACACTTTGGGTTTCATTTGATAATGGAACCGGGGAGGAGCCTCCCTGTTCTTCTAAAAAAAATGCATTATCAAGTTAAATGTTGATCATTAGTCTTCGCTCAATGTAATCCGCTGTCTAAGCATGTGGAGACTTCCATGCAGGATCTTGCTCTATTGGAGTATCGCGCATGAATAGAAGTGTATCCGTTTATGGTTTAGTCTAGAATCTTCCATGTATGCATTTTTACTACAAAGATCTTTGGTGAAAGACTTACGATGAACCATTTCTTACATCTCCTCTCGCCCCTTGCAAGTCATCCTGATTTAATCCCTCCGTCTAGGTGTATAAGGGCATGGTTAATATTACTTAATAGTATAGCCAATCGTTGACTATAAGAAAGTGCCATGTCATCTCAGAGCCAACATGTATAACAATCGATACTCAAAAACTAATTCTTAAAGATCATTTCTTGCAAAGCACAATAAGTGTCATTTCTTCACAAGTTTTGGATGCAAGTTGAACAGTTGAACGCTTTTGTTTGCAAAAATACCTTTTATCTATTTCACCCGGATGTTTGTGAGCTCTCGAGATGAGATAATATCCGAAGAAACCTATCGATACCCGTTACACATGAGATGACCCCCACATCCTTTGTCAAAATAAACAACTCCCCGATCAATGCATTTCAGTCTTTGGTGCAACGCACGGGCACCTTACTACTATAGATTAGTACGACCAAAATTGAACTAACATTATATATAGTACGATAAATACTGATGCATGTCACCTAAAATTATATCATTCAAAACTATGTTCAAATACGAATCCAACGATATAGTTTTTGTTGACATGCACTAACATTTTGTCAGTTAAATCTTCAGTCAAATTCAATGTGGGACTAAGAAACCACGACCGATGTAGTACAAGTGTAGAGGGCGGCGCTGCACGGGAGTCTCACCTCTCACTCGTGGCGCGGCAGTAAAGCCGTCATATCACAAAACCCAACCACTCCCAGTAATAAGTGGCCTGGTAAAATAAACGGACAAGCAACCATCACATCCCTCCGTATTTTTTGCATTTCATCTCTCTGCATTTACTTTCTCCGGTTCATCTCCCACACTCGATCCCTAGCTACTACTCCTAGGGCCGATTCTTTTGGCGGCTTCCCGGCTGTTCCTCAAGACTAGTCACAGTGGAGAGTAACAATAAGGCGCCTCACTCATTTATTTGGGCTTCTAAACTACTACTCCGTCCTGGTTTATTCCTCAACATTGTAATTTGTGCTAAATTTTGACCAAAGATTTAACTGATAAAATGTTACTCAAAACACTTAGGCGTGGTGCATCTAGGTGTGTAAGTCATCTTACGAAAACCAAGTAATCCCAAAACACTTAGGCGCGGTGCATTAACCTCTACCTCGTTTCTTGTTTCTTGACATATCAACCAATAAGAGATAAAGAGTGTGCATGCTTTTAATGACTTGAGATATCAAACATGACATGCAGTGGTTAGTTCATTGCATGCAATACTATTAATTAGCAAATAAACATTAACATTTCTCGTTTTCTCCTCCTCCTTGGTCACGGTGCACAGCCTAAGATGACTTACTCACCTAGAGGATGGAGTAGTGCATGTGACATGCACTAACATTTCATTAGTTAAATTTATGATCAAAATTTGACACAGATGACAATGGGGACCAATAAACCAGGACGGAGGTAGTAGTTATGGGATTACTAATCTAGAAGCCTAAAAGAACCGCCCCCTGGTACTCCTACTAGTAGTAGTACTCACGTTGGAATATTTTCACAAGCTTGACTAGTGCTGTTTTTCTACTTTTACAAAAACCGCATCGTAATGTTAAAACGTGCATTTGCACGTACATAAGTAATAGTAGTACTCCCTCCGTCTAGGTGTACAAATCTTCCCTCCTTCTTGGTCACCATGCACAACCAAAGATGACTTATTGACCTGGATGGAGGGAGTAGAAAAGTCTGCAAGCATATATCGAGAGAGACGTGTAGTCCAATAGTATATAGTAAAGTTTGTGCTATATGCACGTACTTGCAAAATGTGTAATAATACACAACATTTCCAAACTTTCCCTTTTACATACTTAATTAAGGACGCTAAAAATTCCTGACCGTTCGGGATTTATCATTTGCGTCCCAAAACTAATGAGGTCGCCTTACGAAACAAAAATTATACTCCTCCTAAAAGCCACGGCGCTCGCAGGAGTGCTTACGGCGCGCCACGAGTGCCCTGGTGCGCGGCCGTTTCCCAGCGCGCCGACACAACACCTCTTCCTCAGCCTCGCAACTCGCGAGATGCTGATTGGCAGCTTGCCGGCGGGTGAGCGCGATCTCACCGGCGTGGTGATCCGGCGCCAACAGGTACTCCTCCTGGCTGGAAGCATGCACCCGGTCCACGTACCGCCAAGTCTAGATGAGGCGCTTGGGCCCGACTGCACTCAGGGTGTCGGCACGGGCGTCCTCCGCCACCCTCACGGCCCTCGCACGAGCCTTCTGCCAAAGAACCAATTGCTTGACTCTCTCGGACGCGACATAGATCTCCTAGAAAGCTTGTTGCGCGGTGCGCTTCTCTTCCTCGGCCTTCTTCTCCGCCTCTATTTTGGCGCGCTCTGCTGGAGGCAAAGCCTCCCACAAGGCGACATCCATTTCTTGCCAAAGCTCCTCAAGGCTGGGGGGGCTCGGCGGGCGGAGCGGCGTTCTCCTCATAGCGGGGAGCCGACGCGTCCTCCGACGCGTGTGCTAGGGAGATTTGGAACGCCGACGCATTCACCTCGACACTTCGCGGCGAGGAGCGGAACGCCGACGCGTCCTCCTCGACTGGTGGCGGCGAGGAACGAAACGGCGACACGTCGCATCGCGGCGAGGAGCGGAACACCGACGCGTCCTCCTCGACTAGTGGCGGCGAGGAACGGAACGACGACGCATCGCGTAGCAGCGAGGAGCGGAACACCGACGCGTCCTCCTCGACTAGTGGCGGCGAGGAATGGAACGGCGACGCTGCGTGACTGTCACGGTGCGTGAGGGGCCTTAGGGCTTGGGAGGCGATGCCATGGTGGTCGGCGTGAGAGGGAGGGGAGGAGATAGCGATGAACGTGAACGTGAGGGGAGGAGATAGCGATTTCGTGGGGAGGCGCAGATTTATAGCGAGCAATGGCACACCCTCGTAAGATATGGATCGAAGTTGCATCGACTTAATCGCAGGTTCAGTTCGTCAGCGACATGTGGGCCAGTACACTGCTGGGCCCGTATGTCAGTGACCCAATGCACCTGAAGTTAAGTAAAAGCTACGTGGGCATATTTGTTGGAGTAAATTGCGGGGGAGCGAAGGGGTGGAAATATTGCTGGTCACAATGGATTGGACGAGTGTGCGGGGAGGAGGGTGATGCATGCAGATTTTTTCACACGAGGTGGAGTGGTGGGACCGCCGGAGGGAGAAGGAGAGCTTAAGGTGCATATTGTTTACACACATGGAGAGGAAAAGATTTGGAGACGAACGGGCTTCCTGCAGTATGGGGAACGGTGCATAATAAGTCATCTTGCATGCCGGGCTAGGTATAGTCTCAAGTCATTAAAAACATACACACCCCAACATGTTCATATTTCAAGGTTCACTAAATTATTGCATGCGATGATTAAGGCTGGCCATAATGGTGGTATCTTAGCTGGTATCATGCACACGGGAATAGAAAACATGCTGATGTGGCAAAGAATTAAAGAAGAGAGGGGGGTTAGAGTAACTAGTGTTCATGCATGCATTGGTAAACACATTTTTTTTGTGAAGAACGACATCATTAGTTGAGTACTTTTGCAGACTTAAAAAACTATTCCATCGCCTCTACTATCTTGCTAAGAGTAGGTGAAATTTTTGAGTCGAGCCCTTTAAACTAGAAGGGAGGTAGTGGTACTCTAATAGCTAGGTGTGTAAGTCATCTTACGAAAACCAAATAATCCCAAAACACGTAGGCGCGGTGCATTAACTTCTACCTCGTTTCTTGTTTCTTGACATATCAACCAATAAGAGATGAGGGTGTGCATGCTTTTAATGACCTGAGACTATCAAACATGACATGCAGAGTTCATTGCATGCAATACTATTTAATTAGCAAATAAACATTAATGTCTCTCGTTTTCCCCTCCTCCTTGGTCATGGTGCACAGCCTAAGATGACTTACTCACCTAGACGGAGGGAGTATCAACATTCACATTGTCAAATCAATATTTTTACACTCATTATAAAACGTAGTTCTTATACTCATTATAATCAGATTGTAGATATTGATATTTTTAGTATAAATTTGGTCGTGGGATTTCATTGATGCCTCACAAAGCATGGAGGAACCGGAGCTTAGGGCTTGCATTGCCGGTCTCTACATAGGTATTTCTCTTCATAATCCTGTAATTTTAGAGACCGATTGCGCTTTTGTGGTAGCGCCTCTTGCATCGGGGACTATGACAGTCTGCTATGCGTGACACGAAGATGAAAGCGTTGAGCATCTCGAAGTTGATCAACAATCTTCAATTGTCAAAGATTAGCCGTTCGCCAATAAGGTGGCACACTTAATCGCTAAGTATAGCTTTGACAATAGATTAGATGGTATTCTTGTAAATAACATACCGCCCTGTGTGGTGAATATTGTATCGAATGAGTGTACTGGTGTGGCTGGTTAATTAATATAAGGTGGTGTTCAAAAAAAAGTATATATCTGGTCAAATACTTTGCTAACGGTTGACGGGAGTAAAAAGGACCAGAGGGAGTATCATGCATGCGGAGTAGGCAAAAAAATTGCTCATTTATAGCCGGTCGAAGTCTCAAAGGGCGCGACCGCACGAGGGAGGCGGCTTCGTGGGAGGCGCGACGGTTGGACGGAATTAAGTGAAGTTACATCCACGCTACCGGCATGGTGTGCAAACAAAAGTGAAGCTATACCATCGTGCCTATGATATGGGTCTAATAGACATGACATCTAGTGGGTCCCGCATAGTTCTCGAGAACTCTTTGGGGCTTGCAGCCGTTTATCCACCGGAAAGCCAAGAACCCCACGCCGTTCGCACACCCTACTACTGCCCCCGTCTTCTACCTCACAACAGTTCGCTCCCGGTCGTCCGTCCTTTCACATTAGTTCGCTCCAGCTTTTATGGGTACAACAGTTCAACTTCTCCTAACCCTCCTCCAAAATCCATGGCCTCCCAAATCTCCATGGTCGCCACTGAGTACCAGAGTTAGAGCCATCACCGGCGATCGCTAATCGTCATCTACACACATGGATCCGCCATGGTGAAAGCATGGCTTGCTCGCTTCCTACGCATGTTCAACAGTTCAACGGATGAGTGGGTCGCTGGGCTAGATGTTGAGTACACCACAGTCCTGGGACGAGAGAAGGATCTAAAGACGAAGAGAGGGAAGAAGCCCACTGTGATCCAGGTTTGCGTACATAACGTTTGCTTGGTCTACCACATATGCCATGCCGACGTTGAGTGCCAGGATTTTAAGAATTTCCTCAAGGACAAAAGAGTGAAATTCGTTACTATAGGCTTTAAGAATGACAGAGATGTCCTGTGTCGGATAGGTCTCGTCGTAGGCCAGCCCTTCGATCTCCAGAAGGCAAGCCTGGTGTCCTCCTCTCAACCTCCAATGCTGACACAGGAAGCAGACATGATTGATCCATCATACCCTAAAATGAAGAAACCTCATCACGAGTTTCATCATGCATGGGAGTCGAAGACATTAGATGAAGATCACATCCTATACGTAGCAATGGATGCCTACCTTTGTTTAAATATCTACATGGGTTGGATGAAGAAGCAGAGCACAGTGTCCGGTTCAAGCAAAGAAGCGTCCGCGAAGAGGAAGAGGAAGAGGGACAAGGACAAAGTCGAGGACGTGGACTCGGACTCCGAGTAGGTGGCAGTGCCGTCGCTCATGCTGGTTCTACTGCAGTGTCAAGCGGACTAGTTGCTTAGTTTATTTCCAAGGGTGTGTTGTGCTGAGGCCCCAACAGAACTATGTTTATGTTCTTTCTCGTTATTTGAACTCTTTAGTACGTAGAGTAGTACTAGCACTATGTCTTACTACTGTTCTTCTTACAGTTGGTACTACTGCTCGTATCTTCATGTTCCTACTGTACTTAATACGTTCGTACTAGTAGTATAATTTGGGTCAGTCGATTTGTGAAAGAAGTTCGACGGAGCAAAGGAAGAAGACGTCAGAAGAAGTGGAAGAAGCCCTTCTAGCCATCCATGTTGCATCAAACGGCTCACATGAGTCGACTGACCCAAATTGCTCCTTCAGATTGCAGGATCCACGTGGCATTCAAGGTCTCGAAGGTAGATTCCGCATCCGCACCCGGTTTGCGGGCTCGACGCGCGCGCGACCGGCTTCTGCCGCGACAGCCACCTTGCGCGCCTCCTCCGCGTGGGCGGAGACGACAATGACACGCTAGTTCCTCCTCACCGGCATGCTGGAGCACGCGCTCGTCCTCCTCTTTGTATGCTGCGTGCATAGACGCGGCTCCACCAGCTGCTCGCGTGCTTGGCAGCGCGGCGGCATGGCGAGTAGGGACTGCAGACGACGTGAGCGGGTGAGCCTTTGGCTTCATGGCACAGGGATGGCGGTGACACGGCAGTGATGGGCGAGAAATAGTTGGCCGGAGCAGGCGGGCGCCGGCATGCGCAATGGAGGTGGCTGCATATTGATGAGTGCGCATATGGGAGATTACTTTAGTTTTATATAATTTTGGTCAAACTTAAAAGAAAACCGTACTAGTACACGTAAACATCAGACTTAGGCAGCGCTTTTATTAATTTTTTCTGAAGTTAGTACCACAGCCACGATACGGAATCCTGTGCAAGCGCGTGAACCGCGGCCGCGCGGTCGATCGAACGGTGCATCACCGTGTCGCACTCGAAGGACATCCACCGAACCATTTTGTGTGTGTGAAAACAATCCTCGAATATTACTCAAGTTTTTTTTCCTGGGAAAGTTCTTGACGCTGCAATATTTCCATATATTTGAATTTAGCTCCAGTTTGTGTTTATTTGGATTTGGACGTTTTAGGTGCGCCTAGTTTTTTAATACTTATTTTGTGTGTGTGACTGAGAGAGAACGTGTGTATGTGTCCATATGTGTGTTGTATGAAGGGCAATGTGGAGACGGTGTGCGTGTGATACAGATATAGAGAGGTGTGAATGTGCAAATGATCTTGCATGAGTGAGACATAGACAGATGCTGATACGTTGTGTATACATGAGAGAACGGTCTTCTAGTTTACTTGTGTGTGTGTGTGTGTGTGAGAGAGAGAGAGAGAGAGGAGCATCCGTAACACAACAACCATCTCTCTCGATTCGTCCGTCCCTCGCACACATTTCTCTCCTTAGGTTTGTTTTCACTCAATATCTGACACACACACACGCGCGCGCACGCGCGCACACACACACACACGCACACTCCCCCGAGCACACAATTCATCCCCATCCAAGGTTATACGACGACCACTCTCGCTTGTGCTTCTTTGCACCCCAACATGAACAACACCTCAATCTTCAAAGAGGGCATCGAGCAGATCAAAGACGGCGACCACACTGCGCTAGAGAATGCGGGGTCATTTGGAAGCAGGGTGATGTGACGACGACGGCCGACCGACTCCTCCCCACCCTCTCTCTCTTGCACAAAATTACCAATCCCTCTCTCCCCGCACAAAATTGTCAATCCCTCAACCCATGAGATCCTTCCCTCTCGTCCATGTTTTTCCAGCTCTCTCATCAAACATGTTATCTCTTCTCCTTCCACGTATACAAAATCCGGATGCACACGCATCTCACGATATTACATGTCTTCATCTTTCTCTGACACTGACTTCTTCCTCTCTCTCTCTCTCTCTCTCTGTCTCGTTAGGGTTTGTCTCCTACTCTCTCGTCCACATACATACAATCTTTCCCCGCCCTATCTGCTCCATCTTCAAAAGCTCTCTCTGCACGTTTCATTCACACAATGGGATATGTCAAAATGTTGCTTCTATAATGGCTGATGTAGAGTTTTGGTTGTTTTTATTGCATCCTACAAAGTAATAACTATGAAATGCATTTAGATTCTCATTTGACTGGGATTATGTGAGTTTGAGCATGTTGTGAAGTACTATAGACCTTGTATACATCTTGGGATTCGACAATGATTGTAACTATTGAATTGTATAGACCATTACATCCGAAGTCAATAGCCTAATATATTTATTTCACAATTTCAACAAATGATTAGTTCACTACAAACTAAGAAAACAAATGTGTACTCCCTCCATTTTTATTTAAGTCCGCCAGATTAGCATTGGTCAAAGTCAAGTTTTGTAAACTCTCGTAATCTTATAACAAAAAATATTAACATATACAATAACAAATAAATACCATTAGATTCATTATTGAATGTACTTCCACATCATACATATTTGTTATGGTAAATGTTTATATTTTTATATAAACTTGGTCAAACTTTAGGAAGTTTGACTTGGTCAAACCTAATATGCAGAGTTTACTACTACTACTCGCTAGTTGCTTAGCCGAATCACTCAACACGCCACACGGGAGTCCAAAGTCACACAATTTTGAGGTCGGCGGAAAATCTCCCGCCGACCCTGATTCGAGCAAAGGGAAGTTACCATCATAGCCTTCGGAACAGGCCTACGGACGATGCTTGGTAGGGGCTGTTTTCAGAACTTTAGGTTCACCCTACCCAGCCAACCCCACCTCGGCACCCGAGTAGTACACCTGAATACTCCCCATTTTCTATCCCCACCGCAAAATAGACTTCTCCACGGCACCACAGCCTTCGTGCTCCTCCCTTTACATCGGCGCACTTCGTCCACCGCAGCCAAGATCTGCCTCATCGACGACCTAAATGCGCCAGACTGGAGCCGGTTCACCGTCGTCGTCGTGAGACGGAGCCTCTTCCCGGCATCGTCTTCCACGGTCTCGGATCTACTTCCCGGAAGCCGACGCTAAGCGCAGAAGTACCACCGTCGTGGACAATGAATCGACTCGCGTTTAATTATGACTCACAGAGGCCGCCATGACCATCGTTCTCCTCCTCAATTGGTAATGTGCGTATTGAATCACTTAGCAGTACATGTGCAGTTCCAATTTTGTTCATACCTACCCTTCAATTTTCCCTGGGTGCTATTGTTCCCGTAAAAGTAATTGGTTATAGCCTCCATTGTCCAAATGTAATATCAGCTAGTAATTGTGCGTCGCTTCCTCAGATCGCTACCGTGCTTGGTAGGTTTTTCATCCGCAACCTGTAGTGTGGCAAATGATGGAAAGGTTTTAGAACTAGCAAGATGCCCATGCGTTGCACGCATCAAGATGCATTTGTATGAGTAGTTTATCTTGTGGGAGAAAAGGATGAACGAGGGAATGCCTTATTTGCAACTGGAGAGGGGTATGGGTATCTTTCGCAAGAAATTCCCATTTGTTTCCTTCCTATCATCGCCGATATAAATCGGACGGCCTATATTGAAACAAAAAAAAGTATAGAGAAAAAAAAGTAGACAGTAAAGGAAGTAGAGATAAATATTAAATATTAAATAAATATAACCGTAGAGAAGAGAGTAGAGATAGCAGAGACGTCGGGAAAGGATCACGCTGCTGCGGGAAAAAGCGGCCGGGCATGTGCTAGTTTTGGCGCGCGGCGTCCGGCGCGCTTTATAAAATCTAACGCCCTCCCACCGCTCTGTGCCTTGCCACTGCTCTGTTCCTCGCCACCGCTCTCTCCTCGCTCTTTTTTGCCACGCCAAGGCCACCATGCTGCCGCGTCGCCGAAACTTGGGGATACCATGGCGTCGCCGCCTCCGGCGGCTTCTCACCGCCGAGATCCGGTTCCACGGGATGTGCCTCGGCCTCGGCAATTTCGACATCACATGAGGCCGCCCAGCAGCGTCTGACGCGGCGCGGCGTGGCGCCTCCGGTGGCCTCATAGAACATTGAACTTCCCCAACGTGCCGACGCGGGAGCGGGCGCAGGAGCTCGCGCCTCTGCCGCGGCTTAGCACCGACGAGGATCATCGCGACAACCGGAGGAGGGAGCACCGTCTCGGCTCGCCGAGATGGACGAGGAAGCCATGGCGCTGTGGCACCAACACTTCCCGCAGGACATCATCAACGAGCGCGAGTTCTACGCGCAAAGGAGGGCGGAGAGGGATAAGAGGAGGGCGGAGCAAGCCGCCTATCGCGAGGACAAGCGTAGGCGAAAAGCGGACGCTCAATTCAACATGAAGCTAGGAGTAGGGTCGCCCTGGGAATCCGACGATGATCAGTATCTTCACGCCTCTGATCGGGCGTCGGAGGATGAAATCACCGAGGAGGTGTCAGACGACGAGGAGTAGTTGAATTATATTTTTTTTATATATCTATGTTGAGAACTATCATCTACTCTCTAGTATCTACTTCTTGATCTCAGATCAGAACGCTTTTTAAAGCAATCGCTGCGTTAAATTCTGTTGGAGATGCTCTAACATGGCGTATTTAGTGCTTTAATGTTGCCCACAAGATGCGCGAGTATTACTAGTAGTATTTTTCTTGCCATGTTGAGATTTTAAAACCACGAGTGTGAACATGCAGAGGAGCAATGAAGACCAAACACGGGATATTCGGAACATCTTCAAGGAGCATGGCAAGTTAAAGAGGAGCTGCACCGAACCTGTAAAACGAGCTTTGGTAAGTAACACCCTTTCAATTACTTTCGTTTAGCCTCGTGTTCTTCGATGTGTATATGTTGTAGTTTCTGTTTCTATTAAGAGTGGTTTTCTCCAATGTGTAATAAGAAGAGTATTAATCGTACTAATTCTTTAGTTATTAACTTGATGTAGGAATTGGGTGTTCTCACCTTGAAGTCTGTTTTTATATTTCTTTTCCTTTGAATTCACTTCTCCGAGTTCTGTTTATCCGCTTCTACTAAATGGATCTAGGTTTCTCGAGTATTGATCTAAAAAGAAGTAACTTCATGTCGGGATGCAGTTCCTGCGAGGAGGGAAGTATGGTCAACCTCGAGATCATGTTTCCAAAATGAGGCTAGATTACACACAAGGTGCCAGCCTCCCTAATGATGTCGGATTAGACACAAGGTGCAAATTCCCGAGATGATGCTGGATTACACACAAGCCAGTGTGGAGTCATCACTGTTCGTGTCCTCGTGGCATTAGTAAAGGCTGAAAAGAAAGCGTGCAACAGCCCTTGAGAATGTAGCTGAGTTCTCAAGAAGCTTAAAAGAGCAATCGGATGCTCTCTTCACCCAAGCCAAAGAAGAGATGGAAGAAGCCGAGAAATAAGCTAGCAGAGGCAGAGCAGGCTAGGCGTCTCGCTATCTAAAACTGTTGTCAATACAAAATTGCCTTCATAATAGCTAGGTTCAAATGTTTATCCAACAAGATGCTCATAGTTGTGATGTCTGTGCATCTACCGATGTGGCACAAAATGTTTTTTTGGGTCATGTAATAACAGCAATTACTTTCCAAACAATAATGCATTTAAGCATTGGACATGGTATAGTTCACGCCAAGCCCGACATTCCAAGTTCAACTTCCACATCAAACTCATGTTCATAGATATCTCGCACATTCATACATAATGTCCACAACCATGATTCACTTCAAAGCCAAAAAATGCGAGGAGAGTTATAAATAAAGAAAAACCTCTACTAGTTCCTGCTACCAGTGCGAGCACAATAAGTCAAGACCATGCGTAAATTAATTACTCCCTCCGTCCCATAATATAAGATGCTTTTTGACTCTAGTATAGTGTCAAAAAACGTCTTACATTATGAGACGGAGGGAGTATATTTTAGTCATGTTTTCTGTTCTAAAATGCCTGCCGGCTCGCGGAAGGACGTATTACTGACTGCACGCGCTGGATTCAATGAAGGCAAAGGCGGGCAGTCTTAAGCTAGTTGCACGCCGAGGAGGCGTGCTCACCGGGTGCGGCGAAAAGTGCGGCCCTCTTGGCCGGCTCGCCGGTTCAATGCCTCAAGGCTATGAGAGGTCGCGTCCATGTCGAGCAATCACTCCCTCCAGTCCTTTTTGTTTGGGTATAACAAAATCTCGTTTTTCCATTCACATTTTACAAGTAAAATCCGTGGACAAACTTTGACCCAAAGTACGATGGGGACTAGTAAACCGTAATGGAGGTAGTAGTTTTTTAATCAAAGAAGGGTTTCCCCTTCCGATTCATCGAAAACCAGCATCTAAATCTAAACCATAGTATTTGCCCTAGAACTACCAAGTTCAACATCTCGCAACATAAACCCATCCAACCATACGCCAAGGAGGTACGTAGTACTATGAATTCCATTTTCGCTCCATACCAATCGTTCTAAAAACTACTTACTACTTATAACATGCCATTGAAAATCGAAACTCTTAACCCCGCTAAAAAACGATATTTTAAACGTGGCTACTCGATCTGTGGCAACTGGCGAGCCACCGCGCTCCAAGTCATTAACCTGTGGTCCCGACCATCAACTCCTACAAAGGTGCTCCACCACGCACTGCAGTACCACAATGCAGCAATCGTGCGCCTAGGGTTTTAGGGTTTATTTGTTAACATCGCCTTTATGTAACACTCATGTGTGCGAGACAGCGAGAGGGCGACTATGTGCGTGCGCCTCTTCTCTTCGTATATGTACTCCACCGTTTGTCTGGTGTCCAAAAAATTATAATAACTACTAGCAATGTGCCAATGCGTTGCCGCACGATCAAAGTAGATTAATACATATTCACCGATTTGATAGAAAAAAAGTCTAGTTTTGAAATACATATATCACTAAAATTATGTTATGTTTCACTCAAAATATATTCCTTTGGCGATTTTGATGAGATAAGGGAGGAATGTTGTTGGTTTCAAGATTCGAGAAGTGGTATATGTCTAATTTCTACTCTTACTAGCAAGATGCCCGTGCATTGCACGGAACATCAAGACCTTGTGGGAGAAAAGGATGAACGAGGGAAGGCCTTATCTACAAATGTGGTGAAGAGTGCGGGTAAATTGCCATATTTCCCTTCCTACCCGTCAGATATAAATCGGACAACCTACATTGCAGGATGGTAGGCCCACCATCATCACCAACTCTATTTTTTATCCCTACTCTTATAAAAAGCATTGTCACCATCCGCCACCTACCCTTATAAAAAGCTATGCCTAGACGCACAGTTCGGGACCCCCTACCCGAGATCCGCCGGTTTTGACACCGACATTGGTGCTTTCATTGAGAGTTCCTCTGTGTCGTCATCTTTAGGCCCGATGGCTCCTCCGATCATCAACAACAATGGAGGGTGAGACTTTTCTCCCCGGATAGATCTTCGTATTCGGCGGCTTTGCACTGCGGGCCAATTAAGCAGCCATCTGGAGCAGATCGAAGCTACGCCCCGCCATCAGTCAGATTTAGAAGTTTGAACTACACGGCCGACGTCCGCGGAGACTTGATCTTCGACGGGTTCGAGCTGACCAAGCGCCACACTGTCTCGATGGGCATGATCTAGCTCTGCCGCGGAACAGTGCCCTGGAGGCCGCACCATCGTCCGCTCCGACCCTTAGTTTGGAGCCGACTGCACCGATCGAGGACGGGTGGCTGGACACCGCCGCGGGGGCTGCAATCTCTACGGCGGTCGAGCTGAACACCATCCTTGTCCCTTGCAAAGCTAGTGACTCCAAGGTGCCAGACTCCTTTCCGGTCTCCAAACCTTCTGCGCCCCTGCCAATCGAATCCGATTGGGCGCCGATCATGGAGTTCACCGCCGCGGACATCTTTCAGCACTCGCCCTTCGGCGACATCCTGAACTCACTAAAGTCTCTCTCTTTATCAGGAGAGCCCTGGCCGGATTATGGTCAGCAAGGTTGGGATGCGGACGACGAAGAAATTCGACGCCCACCCACCACCCACTTCGTAGCCACGGTTGATAGTTTAAACGACGTGCTCGACTTCGACTCCGAAGACATCGACGGTATGGACGACGATGTAGGAGATGAACATGAACCATCACCTATAGGGCACTGGACAACCACCTCATCTCACGATGTATACATGGTGGACACACCTAAAGGAAGCGACGACGAGGAACAAAGGGACGCCACGAAGGATCATTCCCTCGAAAAGCAGTCAAAACGGCGACGTAAGCGCCGCTCCAAGTCCCGCCTCGACCAAGACAGCAGCCATACAGACCCAGCCATAGAGCAGGGCGAACCGGCGGACGACGAACATGCTATCGAGCAACCGTCCGAACAGGACAACCTGGATAAACAACCCGTCCCCGACGAAGATAACAGTCCGGACGATCTCACGCCGGACAAGTTATCGGAGCAGTAAGAACCTCCACAAAGGCTCGTCGCCCATCGCTGCGGTAGCCTGAAAAAGCAGAAGCAGAAGCTCAAAACAGCGGAAGATGCACTCAGAAATAGATGGAGCAAAGTACTCAACACCGTAGACAAATACGGCGACAGTCGCCAAACAAAGAGCTACCCGAAGCGAAAACTACTGCTTGAATTTGATGAGGAGGCCGTAGAGCCCCCGCAATCAAAGAACATGGAGGCCACCTGGTCGGATAGACGACCCCATGGCAAACATAGAGCGGCAAATGGAGCCGCACACAAGCCGGCACGCGATCCGTACAAGGATTCGCATCAAAAAGATGGCCCAGCCAGATCTATCTACGAGCCAAGAAAGCAAGCTCCAGTACGCAGCGCAATGCAACAAGTATCCAAACATCACGGCACACCCAAACATAGGGGTGCCGCACACCTCCTGTGTTTCACCGATGAGGTGCTGGACCATGAATTTCCAGCGGGATTCAAGCCCGTAAATATAGAGGCATACGACGGAACAACAGACCCTGGAGTCTGGATTGAGGATTACATCCTCCACATACACATGGCTAGAGGAGACGATCTCCACGCCATAAAATACTTACCTCTCAAGCTCAAAGGGCTAGCCCGGCATTGGCTTAAAAGCCTTCCCGAAGACACCATTGGAAGTTGGGAAGAGCTCGAGGATGCTTTTCGGGCAAATTTTCAAGGGACCTATGTCCGACCTCCGGATGCTGATGATTTAAGTCACATAACTCAACAACCCGGAGAGTCAGCCCGGAAATTTTGGAACAAATTCCTTACTAAAAAGAACCAAATAGTCGACTGTCCGGACGCTGAAGCCTTAGCAGCTTTCAAACACAACGTCCGAGACGAATGGCTCGCCAGACACCTTGGCCAGGAAAAGCCAAGAACAATGGCCGCATTAATAAGCCTCATGACCCGCTTTTGTGCGGGAGAGGATAGCTGGCTGGCAAGATGCAGTACTAGCAACCCAAGTACATCCGAAGTCAGGGATGGAAACGGGAAACCGCGACGTAGCAAGGACCAACGCCGGACCAAGGGAAGCAGCCCGAAGAGCACGACAGTCAACGCCGGATTCAAAAGCTCTCGGCAGAATCATAAAAAACTGCCCCTCAAGGATAACAGGGACGAGCTATCTAACTTAAACAAAATCTTGGACAAGATATGCCAAATCCACAATACTCCCGGGAAGCCTGCAAACCATACCCACAGAGATTGTTGGGTCTTCAAGCAATCCGCAAACTCAATGTCGAACACAAGGGGCTCGACACACCAAGCGAGGACGATGACGAACCCCACAAGCGAGCACCGGAAAACAAAAGAATTTCCCACAAGAAGTCAAAACAGTAAACTCACTTCACGTGATGAAGGGAAAATAGAGCGCGCCCATAGAGATACGCTACCATACGGCCTATCCTGAGGAGTCCCGCCACCGTTGTTAAAACCAATCACCTTCGACCATCAGGATTACTCTAGAAGTATCCGGAATGCAGGTTGGACTGCCTTGATATTAGATCCGATAATTGGCAGACTCCAATTTACACAAGTCCTAATGGACGGCGGCAGTGATCTAAACCTACTATATCAGGACACAATCCGCAAAATGGGGATAGACCCAACCACAATTCGCCATAGCAACACTTCCTTTCAAGGGGTAACGCCAGGCCCAGATGCCCATTGTACGGGCTCTCTCCTGCTAGAAGTTATGTTCGGCTCACCCGACAACTTTCGCCACGAAAAGCTAACCTTCGACATTTCCCCATTTACAAGTAGCTATCAAGCACTATTGGGACGTGAAGCTTTCGCCCGCTTTAACGCAATACCGCATTATGCATCTCTTACACTCAAAATGCCCGGTCCACGAGGCATCATCTCATTAAATGGAAATATCGAGTGTTCCTCGAGCACGGAAGATTGTGCGGCTGCCTTGATAGCCACACAATAAACCGGCTTCACTAATCGAAAGCACCTAAATAGGTCGTTCAGACCCCGGACACGGCTAGACGAGTCCGACGTAAACATACAAGGGCTTACTAGCCGCATACCCCCATACAAGGGGCTCCGCGCATGTACAACAAGAGACAATAAAGCTCAATTTTATTCATTTTTCAAATTGCACTTTGTTTATTTAATATAACGTACATTTTAGCACGATCCTTTTTCAATTAAGTTCCTCTCTTTTACAGATGAGCACTGTGTCACACCTGTCCAGGATACGGCACAATGGAGACACAGGCGCAGACGTGCAGCAGGGACCCGTTGCAAGGATTCTTTTCAGATTAAGACCCTGCGTAAACCTTTTTTACTGTCTCTTGTTGATACACATCCCCCGGTTTCTTGCTATAACCAAGGAGGAGGCTGGAGTCTTGGCATGGGCCACGTCAGAATTCTGCGCGTACCTGGACACCAGGGGCTTATTACCAAGGGCGTTGTTCGGCCCGTTTCATAAAGACCGAATACCTTAGGGAGTGTTCGGCGTCTCGAGTTAGGCCTTATATGCATCAGCTCCAAATCATGTCTTTGGTCAAATGTTGAGTTTGCCCGGCTCCTGTGTTTTGCTGCCTTACGTTCCGCTCTATCGGCTAAGGCGGCACCGGAGAACTATCGCGATTGTGCCCGGTTCGCCAAAGCGAGCACCTCGAGAGAAAGCCGAAAACCGACTTGCCATGATATAGCGCGAGACTGGTCAACCACTTTCGATGACCCGCCGGAATCTTTAGGATTCCTCCACATTAACGAAGGGTTGCTTTCCGGTCAGCACATACGCCCGCCAATTCGGGTGAGCGCGGTGCCCCTAGGGGCTATATAGTAGCCCCACTGTCAAACTCCTATGGCTAAGTGAAAGTGATAAAGCATTATAGTCCGGTTTCCTAGTTTGCTACGCTATCACCTCCTTTATAGGACCAAGACGTTGGATTAAGTGTGAAAATGCGCCTTCTGTGAACACCCCCGCATTATATGCGTGGGGGCTGAAGCCGAAGACTGCCATCTTTCAGGTTATATACACATATACATTAACGGCCGACAGAGGTATTTTAATTCTTGAAAGCACAAGTATAAAAAGCTTTTATATTCCATCGAAACATTGTTTTACAATAATGCATGTTATTGAACATAATATCCTTCGAGCACTGCGTCTCTATTAAAGCAGCGCCTGCAGAACTTTCTGAAAATAGTGCTCGGCAGGTACTCGGCTTCCGTCCGAATCTTGGGATGCAACATCGGTGGCCTTCATCTCCGCCCAGTGTGTCTTGACACGGGCAAGAGCCATCCGCGCACCCTCTATGCATGCCGACCTCTTCATTGCATTGATATGCAGCACCGCACCAAGGAACTGCTGCACCAAGCCAAAATAACTCTTCGGCTCGGGCCTTTCCGGCCACAGATGACTCACGACATCCTTCATGGCGAGTCCGGATAACCTATTCAGCTCCACCCATTCGGCCAAACGATCTGTTAATGGAAGTGGGCGCTTTGGATTATGGAACTGCGACCAAAAAAGCTTTTCCACTTCGTGATCCTTTTGATCTCGGAAGTGTGCGGCCGCGTCCGCGGCACTTGCGCCAAGTCCAGATAAGCATCCGCCGCACTCCACAGCCGGTCCAACTGAGCATATTTAGGATCCCCGAACTTCCTCTGCAGCAGAAAGGGCTTTCCAGCCGTGATATCTCCGGCCTGACGTAGCTCCTCCATATCTCTCATCACAGAGTGAGCATCCTTGGCCTCGGTAGTGGCCTTCTTCAGGTCCTCTTGTTCCTCTCGATCTTCTTTTTCAAGAAGCTTGCAGCGGTCGGCAGCATTCTTCAACTTTACGGCCATCTCGGCCATTTCCTTCTTGCTTCGGCAGTGAGCAGCCCGTTCGGCTTTTAGCTCTTCGGCCGCCTTTAAGGCAGCCGCATCACTTTTTATGGCCTGCTCCTTGGCTCGGGCGAGTTCCGCCCGAAGGTTCTCCATGGCAGCGACACCATCTGCATCAAGCATACATGTTGTAAGGCACGAGCATCAAGCCCCCTTACCAGGTGTCCGCGGAGAAACTGCATAACTTGTGACTCGTCAAGCCGCTTGTTGACAAGCGCGATGTCGGCATCTGCCACGTCAAGTTGCCGCTTTAGTTCGGCAAATTCATCAGTATGGCTAGCCATCGGACACTTCGCCACCTACATAGGAAGGGCGACATATTATACCTGGGATTATGATCCTCGGTGCGCCGTCATTTTTGACAACGCACCGAGTCTCAGGGGCTCCTATCTACACAGGGTGCATTTTATATATGCGGAACTGTCGAAAGGTACATCATTTTGCGTACCTCAAAACCTGTCAGTAAACTCCTGACGGCTTCGTGCAATCTGCTCTCAGCGGATGAAATCCTTTCAATCACCGTGCCCATTAACGCACGGTGATCTTCTGAGATAGACGCTCGCCCGAGCAGATCCTTCAGCTCCTCCGATCGTGCACCAGACGGTGCCGGACTCGTCCGATGGCCTTTTTCGAAGGCCGGACACGGAGGGCTTTGGGGGGCCACATGACTGCTTTCCGGCCCTGCCGGATTCGGAGAAACCCTCCGCGATGACACCTCAGGATCACCCTCCTCGCGCGGCGGTACAGTAGGGGGAGGCGTTCCGCTCTCCATCATCTCCGGACGAAGATCCCCCGAAGATGAGCTCTGCTGGGAAGGGCTGAGATCCGAACTACAAGGTAAAATTTCGGTTATCTTTCTCAAAGATAAAACAGGGATGTCTCTTATTTTGAAACTCCCCTCTCTACTTACGGCTCGGTGGAGGGCTGATCCCCTTGGGGGCACAGTGCGGCCGAGGCTCGGCGCAGGACCCTCTGACGAAGATTTTCCCCCCCCGCTTTGAGACCATGGTCTCCGGGTCTTCAGATGCGGTCCTCTTCTTCCCCTGGATGGAGGGGTTCTTGATCCCTCCTTTCCTGACGGCCTCCTTCACGGAGGCGTTAGCTTCCTTGTTCCCCCCTTCGCCTTCTTCCAAAGGCACAACCTCCAACATCCTGGTTAACACGGGATCCGGCGTGGTCTCAGGGAGGGGGGCCGGACACCTGATCAGTTTTGCTTTCGCTATCCACTCCTGTTTAAGGGACAACTCTTTTAAGGGCAATTTTATAATAAATATACGGATAGCGTGTACGGGTACAGGACTACTTACTTGAGTATCCCGGCGATGGCAGCTCAGACCTGCGTCCTCGGTCAAGTCCGGACACATCGCTTGTGGTCCGAAGAACAGTTTGTACATCTCCACGGGCGTCGCGCCCATAAAATGTTGGTGAGCTCGCGGTCCCTCCGGATTAAACTCCCACAGGCGGAGGGGGCGACGTTTGCAGGGCAGGGTGCAGTGAATCAACATGACCTGCGCTACTATGACCAGATTGATCCCTCTCTCTAGGAGGTCTCGAATGCGGCCATGCAGCAAAGGCACGTCCTTGGACGTCCCCCAGTCAAGCCCTTTATTGACCCATGACGCTAGCTGTGGTGGGGGACCCGAGCGAAAGGCAGGTGGTGCCACCCATTTGGTGCCTCGGGGAGCTGTGATGTAAAACCACTCTCGTTGCCATAAGCTGAACTCCTCTTGAAAAAAGCCCTCGGGCCATGGAACGTCAGCATTCTTGCTTATAACAGCACCTCCGCACTCTGCGTGCTGCCCCTCAATCATCTTCGGCTCTACTTTGAAGGTCTTAAGCCACAATCCGAAGTGAGGGGTAATACGGAGGAAGGCTTCGCACACGACAATGAACGATGAGATATGGAGGATGGACTCCGGAGCCAAGTCGTGAAATTCCAGCCCGTAGTAAAACATGAGCCCCCTCACGAAGGGGTCCGTCGGGAAGCCAAGGCCCCGAAGGAAGTGAGACACAAACACCACGCTCTCACCAGGCTTGGGAGTGGGAATAACCTGCCCTTGAGCAGGCAGCCTATGCGAGATTTCGCCGGTTAGATACCTGGCATCTCTCAGCTTTAGCACGTCTTCTTCCATGACGGAGGAAGGCATCCACCGGCCTTGAAGGTCGGAGCCGGACATCATCAAAGGTTCGAAGCGCCTGGATCTGGAGCTTTGGGTGTTGGAACTCGAGGCGAGAGGCGGATTCGATTGAGATTGAAAGAAAGGAGTAGAGCCTTGGTCTCTTTATAAAGAGGTTGAATACCAAGAGCCCTCCCCGTGACCGTTTGGGACTCCCCTTTGATTGAGGAAAACTACCAACGGACACGATTGGGTTACTCACGCCCGTATTGATGAGAATCCCGGAATAAGGGGACACGATCTCTGCTTTGACAAGACGTGCCAAGGAAACCGCCTCGCTAAACGCGCTGAGGTGGGACAATAAAAACGATTCGAATAAAGACTTGGCCGTGGTGTGATGCCACGCCGCGGAATACATCAGCAGATTGAATTTGTGTAAATGTTATTCTCTCTACGATGGTATGTGGAACTTATTTTGCAGAGCCGGACACTATCCTTGTGTTCAAAATCTTCTATGAAGTATTCGGAGGAGGAACCCGCCTTGCAATGCCGAAAACAATCTGCTACCGGACTCGTCTTCATTGAAGCCCGGTTCAGGGCTCTTGAGGAGTCCTGGATTAGGGGGTGTCCGGATGGCCGGACTATGAGCTTTGGCCGGACTCCTGGACTATGAAGATACAAGATTGAAGACTTCGTCCCCTGTCCGGATGGGACTTTCCTTGGCATGGAAGGCAAGCTTGGCGATATGGATATGTAGATCTCCTACCATTGTAACCGACTCTGTGTAACCCTAACCCTCTCCGGTGTCTATATAAACCGGAGGGTTTTAGTCCGTGGGGACGAACAACAATCATACCATAGGCTAGCTTCTAGGGTTTAGCCTCTCGATCTCGTGGTACATCTACTCTTGTACTACCCATATCATCAATATTAATCAAGCAGGAGTAGGGTTTTACCTCCATCGAGAGGGCCCGAACCTGGGTAAAAACATCGTGTCCCTTGTCTCCTGTTACCATCCGCCTAGACGCACAGTTCGGGACCCCCTACCCGAGATCCGCCGGTTCTGACACCGACAGTGTGTGTGAGAGAGAGAGGGAGAGTGGAGGAGGACGGAGTGCATGTGTGACAAAGACACAAGTAGTGTGTGTGCGATAAGTATCAGCTTAAAATGAGGCGATAGTGTGTGTGTGCACGATCGGGAGGGCGTGTCTCAAGAAGGGAAGAAAAAGCTACATAGATACAAGGAGCGGGAGAGAGACACGTATGCGATGGTGGAAGCACGAATGTGCGGGTGTATAAACCTATCTAGAGGCTAGCCAGTCGATAGATGTTTGTGAGAGAAATACAGTCGAGGTGCGAAAGTGAGAGTTTTGTGTGTGTGAGAGAGAGGCGGTAGTCGGGAAGGGAGTGGAAGCAGGAGTTGTATGTGTGTGTCTGTGAGAGAGAGAGAGAGAGAGAGGCAGTAGTCGGGGTTGTCGATCGGTAAACAAATGAATAATGTCGATGCAGGATGGAGGCGAAAGGAGACCGCAACAAATGTTGTGTCTGAGAGAGAGAGAGAGAGAGAGAGTAATTTTAGTGGTATGAGTCATATGTAGAGACATATAGGGTGTGTGAGAGAATCCCATAGAGAGAAAGACAAAGTGAAAGACGAGTGGAGACTGTGTGTGTGGCGGTGAAAAAGAAAGCTTAGGTACCGAGTGATACCATAGAACAGTAGAGACGTGAGAGATAATGAAAACCGTGTAATGTATAATGATAGGGAGAGTGTGACACTTCTCAAGGGAGACGTCGAGAGACCATGTCTGCGAGGATAGGAGAAACATGAAGTGAGCGTGCGGGTGAGCTGGAGAAAAGAGAGTGATAGCTACGAAGGAGCATGCATGCGAGAGAGATGGGCGTGAAAGGAGTGAACAAAAAGGATTCAAATATTTGAATTCGAGATGATGATACATGTAATCCATACTCGAACCAAAATTGATCTATCAAACATGCATACTCATATGAATTCACGCACATCTATGTTATTTAATATGTAGATATTACTGATCCATACATTTTAGTAGAACATAATTTGGTTAATTTTTTCAATTCAACCTTAAGATTTCGAGATCGTTGTATTTGTAAATCATATTATACATATAAAGGAGCAGAATTCTTTGTTGTGCTTTTGAAAGTATATATAAAAACATTGATGTATATAGAATGTAATTCCAATTGAAAATGGATCCCGCCCGAAAAAAATAGTAGAATTCAAACGGGATTCGAATTGAGTTGGCGTGGTAAACATGCACTGTGCAAAATTTGAACGAAGCAGGGAAAGTCGTAGTAACCCCGCCCGAAACCCAAATCTGCGAGATGGAAATCACTACTGCCTCTCCCTGCCACGCAAAGCCTATCTGCTGGATTTCTATAGGTTTCGATAGGGGTAGTTTTGTAATTTCACCCAAACATGACGTAACCGCCTCTCACCCGGATTCATACACGGTGGGCGCCAAAACACAGTGTGCCCTCGGACGAAATCGACTCCCTCCCCGATTCATATTCATACACGATTGGGCGCCAAAACAAACTCCCGTTGGCAAATATTCGTGTATGCGAGATTACCGTCCTATCCCCAACCGACTAATGTTGCTTTGTGATGTAGTAGAAATTTGAAACGAGGGCTAAGTTTGTAAATTTCCTCGCATTTGAGACAAGCGCCACTGAATACATGGTTCCCCTTCCTCTCTACCTCCCTTTTCCCCATTCGCTCCGTGGGCGCCAAAACACCCTCTCCACCCCACCCTCCTCTCCGTCCGCCGTCCGCCACCCCATCCACCGCCTTCCTCCTCCACCATGCCGGAGCCGATACCCCACGCCACCGTCCATTACAAGAGATCGACCTCTCTCATCCACGCCTTGACTGGGATCCTTGCATCCCGTCCTCTCGCTTCATCCTCGCTTGTCGTCCACCTTGCCGGGCGCCCGCTCCTACGACCGTCTCGTCCACCGCCTGCCATGCCGTCTACCCTCCTAGAATCGCTTCCACGCTGCCGACAGCCATCGCTACCGCAAAGATCAAATTCTCGCCAGATCAGACATGGCGCCGCACTGCAGGCGGTACTCTTTCATATCTGCTCACCTTATTTATCGTAGCAAGAAAATAGATCGCCACCGCTTTACTCGATTTCTTGTCTTGGTTGCGGTTGCCTTTGTCTGGTTTGCACCTTTAGATCTGCCATGGCACGCTCAACACTATACTCCCAATGCTTATGGTTTTCTCCTTTTATATTCCACACTAGTTAAATCACAGTAGACTAAATTTCAAAATTGGGCCAGTCGATTTTTCAGAGCTCGCCGGAGTTTGCCGGTGCGATCCAAGGGGCTCGGGTGGTTGTGGGGCCTCGCCGAACAAAGAAAACTCGACGCGGGTGGGGGGTGGGGGTGGTGGAGGAACACATGCGGTGGGGGCCGGAGGTCCGTCCGGCGGCGTCTGCAAGGTGTTCTCAGAGTGGGAAGAATTAAGAGGCGAGGAAGAAGAAGGGTTAGGAGACGTAGGATCTTCATCCAACCGCCTAAAATGGTCGAGAGACAGCTGGGAATTGCATTCTTAATGTGCTCTGGTTCATCTTGTGTGGGCACTGCGCAACCAACATTTTATTATCCAAAATCTGCTTGCTCTTCTTTACCATGTTCCTCTTCCGTTCTTCTTTAATATGTACTCTCTCCATTCCTAAATACAAGTCTTTGTATAGATTCCACCATGGACTACATATGGAGGAAAATGAGTGAATCTACACTCTAAAATGTATCTGGATACATCTGTATGTGATCCATGGTGGAAATCTCTACCAAGACTTATATTTTGGAACGGAGGGAGTCTGCTAGTAGTACAGTATGTTCCTTGTACTGAAGATGAGCAGGGACATTTGCAAGGTAGAGGTCTATACGATTAGATTGTGATGGACACTTTGAGCCTCTTTGATTCGTAGGATCTTGTAAACATAGGAATAGGATTTGTAGTGGCCTGCCCACTTGAATCCTATAAGAATAGCAAGGAAATGCGCAGAGCTGTGTCGCCTTTGAGATTTACACTGATATTAACAATACCGCACCTTCACTTGAAGAGAGCTGGTATCCGAAGCCTTTCTAGCCATACCGGCAATACTAGCACATATATTCCAGCAAGTTCCACTTTGCTAATTTTAATCTAATGCTTAAGGTTTTCCCGTGATATCTACACTATGATCTGTGTAGCTGCTTTGTGTCGCACTAGCAGCAGTCCACTCTTGAAGCTAAACACTGCAATGACTTACAAAATTGGCACCAAGGCATTGGGTTCCATTCTGGATGCAATGAAACTCATACGCTCCCCATCTGTTGACTCTTGTTCAGAATATGATCCTAATGACTATTCTAACCTCGAGGAGTCAAAGGCGGATGGCCTGTCCTGTTCACCCATCAAGGTGCCTGTTCTAATTTGGCAATGTTTTATTGATTGCGGGTATCTTGCATATGTTGTCTTGCATTTCTTCTACTTTGTTGTACCGCCATCTGCTTAGTTTACTTATCATATATGTCGAGATGCCATGCCCATCCATTATCAATACATATTCCATCTGTCATCATACCATGTTTTTCCACTCAAATGCTGTTCGTGTGCATCAGACATCAAAAAGGAAGAGGGTGATTGCCGAACTCGAAGGAGCACCAAGAAAGTCCTTGAAAAAGCGAGGTGGTGCCGGAGAAATCAGACAAAGACCCCACTTATATTGGTTGTACAACCAAGTGACACAAAACGTAGGACCGACTCCAGCAGACTGTACCCATACTTGACTGGCCACACCACTAGCCCCACCACACAGGACCTGCACTCCAGCAAAAGGTATACCGTTTCATTTGCCATAGCACCAACTGTACCATAGAAAAATCCCACTCCAGCAAAAAGTACAGCAAGTCCACCGGCCGAAGACCTATCCCAACTGCAGAGACGGCCAATTCCTGCAGATCGGAACCCCATTCCACTTATTCCCAGTTTAAAAGACAATGCTTTCAATGTTGTTAGGGACTACGTGCATATATTCCCATCATGGGAAGATTATTGTGAAGACAAACACCATTTTCACATCTTCCTGTCCAACTTACGTGTAAGTGCTATTATTCATGGTTATTATTTTCCTGTTTTACGCTGATTGAACACATCAATGATTTACATTACATTGTTGTAACTAGGCGAGGGTCAATCTGGATAGTCATGACGAGCAAAGCTTGCTTGTGCTTTTCAAGGAAGCATTGCAGCAATATCGGTGTTACCTGAGGAAATCACACTTTGGTGGCAAGTCTATAAACGAATTTCCGGTGAAGTCTCCTGTGCTAAATTTAGAAGACATTGAATGGAAAAACCTTGTTATGCACATGTCATGCCCAAGATGCGACCCTATCCTAAAGGAACTCGAAGGTCCCACCAAGGATAGAAGCGCATCTTGAAGACGCTTTTGCAAGGTGGATATCATTACATCAACAGTACATAATAGTGGGGATACACCCAAGACATACAATGTCACATGAATACAACAATACATCATATACAAGATCAACATCCGCCTACGGACGAGACGCGGCATGAGGAAGAGCGCGGGAGGAACAGGGCGCTGCAGGGGCGCATGGGAGGTTGCCGGGGAGAAGGAGCAAGGCAGCGCTGCTGGTGCGGTTATCAGCGGGCGGCTGGCTCGATCCGCTCGAGCCCGAGCTCCTACGGGCTCATGACGCAGTGGCTCAAGAAGGCAGGAGGAGGCGCGAGGGGTTCGGCTGCTGGGGATTCGGGCAAGGAGGTGGCTGGGGATCGAAGAGAGGCCACGGGATTGGTCCGGTGAAGAAAACGAGGGAGGTGGGTGGCGCTGCGGATGGATGGATTTGATGGGTGGAGGCGGCAGATCCAAGGAGGGAGGAGGCTGTAGGTGGCGGCGGCTAGGGGGGGGGGGACAAATATCCTAGGATTTAGGGTTTGGTCTAAAAATGGACTAGGGGTCTATATATAAGAAAAAGGGAGATGAGTTTGGATCATCCGATCAAAATTGAATGATCGAGATAAAATAGGCTTCAAAAGTCCAAATGAGTAAACGGAGATATTTTATAGATGTTTGGGGATGAACCAAATGCAACTGTGATGACTGAGCAGGTTGGGTTCGGGGCAAGGTTCGGACGCACGCGAGGGGGCTGCGAGCTGGCAAGGGAGGTCAACGAGGACAAGGGCCTGACAAAATGACAACGGAGGCAAAGAGAGAAAGGGCAACTGCGAACGGCTACGAGGTTTTATGAAAACACGCGGATGCAATGCGAATGATGCGATGATGAAATGCATGACATGAACAAAATGCAAAACAAAAGACAAAAACCCAACCACGGAGGAAATGTCATATCGCATCTCCGGAAAAGGCAAGGGTTGGAGCTACGAATATGGAAAGTTGTATCCGGGGCGTTACAACACTCCACCACTACGAGAGGATCTCGTCCTGAGATCTAGGATGGCATCAGAGAGAAAACGGAAGAGGAAGAGAGGAGGTAAAACTAAGTTGCTTCTTCGACCAATGAGTGAAACCAAAGAACCTTGAGAGGTTGAAAAGTTGAAAGAAAGAACGTGATAGAGTTGAACACAATTGAGAGCACTGCGGTAGAAAATAGAAACAAGGAACACCATGTGAACTTTGGAGGTTGCAAAGCTATGAATGACGAGTACAATGGACAAGAAGGAATTGAAACCACTCTGGTTGAAACGAGATAAACAAGGAACAAGGACGATCAAATCCGGACAGCACTCCGATTGAAAAGAGATGCAAGACTTGATAAGATGCAAAGAACTTGAAGAGATGACACAACACTCCGGTTAAATGGATAAACATGAAAAGAGCACGGTCCTCACAATTCGAGATGATGAGTGAAGAGAGCAACATCACCATGCCTCCGGAAGAAAGAATAGGAGATAGATCATTGGAATAAAAGAATGGAGAAGAAAATGCCAACTTCTGCCACAAATGATCTTGGAGAACACCCTTCCAAGAAGGTTATAACGGAGTTGTTGGAAAACCAACAACGAAAGCACAAGCTTGTTGTGGGCTTATGGAGAACATCTCAAAACTTGAGGTGAAATTCTGCCACTAACGAAAAACAATTGTTTGTTTGAGATCAAAGAAGAGATGAAAAAAAACTTCTTTCGCCGAGAGGATAGAGAGATAACTTGGATCATTGATAAGCACCACAATAGCAACATTCCTTAGGGAAGGCTTTAGGTGAAACATGACACAAGATGACTCCAACGAAGAGATTGGCGGATTCAAAATATCTCATTCTTGACAACATGTGAATCATGAAACACGAACTCAAATTGTCAAGAATGACATAAAACCACCTCAAATGATAAGGTAGAACGAATTGCACTTCGGAATGCAAGAAGAAGAATACTTGAAATCCTCAAAACAAGACATGTGTTGAACACCATGTTTATTTTTAGAGTATCGCTCGGCTGATCTTAACTTCAAGAGAAATCTTGAAGAACAATTGAAGAATGAAAAGAATCCTTGACGAACCATCATGTAGAGCCTCCATGAAGAACTCCGGTAATGAAAGGATGATAAAAACGAAAGAGAAGTTGAGAACACAAGTTGAAGCCTTGCGATGATTTAGATGGAGCTTCGTGACGAGATAATGAGAAAAACTTGGAACTCCAGAAGAGGAATTAATCACTTGGATGAAACAAGAATAAGAATTATGTTATGTGTATCCTTCACCAATATAAATTGATGACAAGCAACGGATTTGGCATACTACTTATTCTTCTTGAAAAGATTGAAGAGAGAAATAGCGAAACTTGGGAAGGTCTTCCATGATTCACCGGTAGGATTTGGAAGAGCGAATGAATTGGTATGATAACAACAGAAGTGAAATCTTGAACGAACTACCGTAAAAATTGGAAAAGAGAGTAGCAAGGGAACAATTCACTGGAAAGAATTGGAAAACGAATGAAGATACTTGAGGGGATTTAGATACAAGAGAATGAAGAGATCATGAACTGATTAGAGGATATTTGAACGATTCACCGGTAAGATTTGGAGAACGGTAGCTACATCACCGAGAATGAAGAATTATGACATGATGGCCTTCGGAGGAAAGAAATGGAAACAACTCATGAAATGCTCCGGATGGGTGAAAAGAATTCTCACAATCGAAAACAATTATGAGAGGATGGCATCAAGCTTGAACTACGCATCTTTGTAAGAACGGGTAAGGATTTAAGAGGAACTCTTCTTTGGTCTTCACATGCTGAGAATGATGAGGAGAAACACCAACAAATTGTTGAGAAAAACCGGAAGGATTAAAAGAGGAAAGGTTGAGCCATAGATGAAAAGAATTTGAAAGCGACCTAGGAGAAGGCATGTGACTGATGTAAATTCATTCTTACGTCAAACTTTGAAAAGAACTAGAGAATACCTCCGGGAAAATAGAAGAGTCAGGTAAGATCCTGGGAAAAGACCTGTGGGTTAGGGCCCACTGAAAAGAAACATCGTTGAAGGATTGCTTGAAATAAAGATTGCACCGGTAGAATTAAATGACTTGAATGAGATAATAATCTCCAAATAGCTTGAACAGATCTTGGAAGAAAAGACGAGCCTTCTGAGATATCTTCAGCACTCCGGGACAAATGAATAGCGAGAAGTGAGTGATTGAGAGGTGCACCGGCATGGGAAACATTCAAAGGAGGAAAAGGATATGATCAACACCGAAAGCTTGAGTTAAATCCACCGGAAAGAATACGAGAATGAAGAATGATGAACTTGGAGCTGTTGAGCATCTTCATGGGAAATCACCGGATAAGAACATTGAAAGAAAAGAATGAAGAGACTCCCCATGAATAAATGGATACTTGATTAAAAAATCTGAGTCCTTGAAGAAAAGGGGTGGGAGGGCGGGAAAACAAAGACAACTTGGGATGGATGAAACAAACACCGGTGAGAAAACTTAGAATTTATCTTGCGGATGTTGAAATGATCGGATCCACTTAAAGAGAAGCACGCCGGTTGGAAAAGAATTAACATGACGACCTCGATGATCAAGAAGGATTAGTATTCACATAGCAATATGAGAACACCGTTAAGGGAAGGTATGGATCAACACTTGACATCGAAGCAACTCGAATACCACAAATAAAACAAAACAAAGGATTCGGCTTGCAGAATAAGCCGGAACAAATACATATGATAGAGATTTACCCAATCCCATATCATGCATCTGTCAAAAAGATATTCTAGGAGCTACTTGAATTCCCACCTATAAACCCCCGAAACTTTCTGGTTATGCAATCTGGTGTTGGGGATACAGGGGAACAAAATATATCACCCAAACTAACAATACCTAGATCCAGCTGTATCCATCCTTCAACACATAACCAAGAAAACTCCGGAAATCGTGTACCTCAACCTTAGAAAAGCATCTGTTATACAAGCTATGGCAATACTCCCGAACTCCCCAGTACTGGGTGGCGTCGAGGTTATCTCACCAACAACTGCATAAAAGAGATTTTCGATGTCGGCAAAACTCAGTTATTCCAGAACTGCAACGATAAAATTGTGACGACAACACCTCGGAGCTCAACTCCCCGGGACACTGCCACAACCCCTAAATGTCAGGAGGCACCAAGAACAATGTTCTCGTCACAAGACTATCGGAACGATCCCAAGATACCCGCGTGATCCTAAAACATTTTGTGAACGTTGAGGAGAGGAAAGACAAAACATCTACGTCAGGAGGCCTCACCAGAGCGACGAAGGGACTGAGGAGTAAAAAGAATCCTACTCTCCGATATATATAATCCTAAGACTCAAAATAGTTTTCTTCTAGACTCAACAACGGACAACAATCTAGGGGGCTCCTATGGTCGGTCGAGGCTTTGATACCAACTTGTCACGCCCAAGATGCGACCCTATCCTAAAGGAACTCGAAGGTCCCACCAAGGATAGAAGCGCATCTTGAAGACGCTTTTGCAAGGTGGATATCATTAATCAACATTACATAATAGTGGGGATACATCCAAGACATACAATGTCACATGAATACAACAATACATCATATACAAGATCAACCGGCTACGGATGAAACATAAACAGAAACTCAGACGACATCCACCACCTAGCCCAGTGCCGACCGAACCTATCCCCTGATCGAAGAAGCGTAAGAAGAACTCCAAAACAAGTAAACATCGCTCTCGCGTCATGAGCATCGCATAACCTGTACTGCAACTGTTGTTGTAGTAATCAGGAGCCACGAGGACTCAGCAATCCCATTACCACGGGTACCAAGACTAGCAAAGCTTAATGGGAAAGGAAGGGATAAAGTGGTGAGGTTGCAGCAGCGACTAAGCATGACATGGTGGCTAACATACGCAAATAAGAGCGAGAAGAGAAGCAAAAGGAACGGTCGTCAACTAGTAATGATCAAGAAGTGATCCTCAACTCCTACTTACGTCAAACATAACCCAAAACCGTGTTCACTTCTCGATCAACCCCGAAAAGAGACACTCACGGTTACGCACACGGTTGGTGTATTTTAGAAGAGTTTACTTCAAGTTTACTACAACCGGATATTAACAAATTTCCATCTGCCACATAACCGTGGGCACGCCTCTCGAAAGTTTATACCCTGCAGGGGTGTCCCAACTTAGCCCATGATAAGCTCTCGCGATCAACGAAGGATATTCCTTCTCCCGGGAAGACCCGATCACTCTCGGAATCCCGGTTTACAAGACATTTCGACAATGGTAAAACAAGACCAGCAAGACCTCCCGGCGTGCCGACACCCTGATAGTAGCCGCGCGTATCTCGTCTCAGGCCACGACCGGATGAGCAGTCCATACAACTAAAACCAGGCCTCGAGTTTCCCCGAGGAGGCGCTGCAAAGGGCTCTAGTTCAGACCAACACTTAGACAAGCATTGGCCCTGGGGGGCTAAAATAAAGATGACCCTTGGGTTAATTACTCCCAAGGGAAAGGTATAGGTGGTAGGCAAATGGTAAAACCAATGTTGGGCCTTCTTTGGAGGAGTTTTATTCAAAGCGAACTGTCAAGGGGTCCCATAAATCACCCAACCGCGTTAGGGACGCAAAATCCAGGAACATAATACCGATATGACGGAAACTAGGGCGGCAAGAGTGGAACAAAACACCGTGCATAAGGCCGAGCCTTCCACCCTTTACCAAGTATATAGATGCATTAATTAAATAAGAGATATTGTGATATCCCAACATAATCCTGTCCACCATGGAGCAATCTTTAACTTCACCTGCAACTAACAACGCTATAAGAGGGGCTGAGCAAAGCGGTAACATAGCCAAGCAACGGTTTGCTAGGAAGGGTGAAAAAGGTTAGAGGCTGACATGGCAAATTGGGAGGCTTGATCAACAAGAGACAGGTAGCGCGGCAAAGTGATAGAACGAAGAAACTAGCATAACAATGATAGTAGTGAGATCCAGGGTAGCGGTCATCTTGCCTGAAATCCCGCTAGGAAGAAGAATGAGACCATGAAGAAGACAACCGGGAGTAGTCGAACGAATCCTCACACCTCCAGAACGAAACCGAAGCTAACGATAGAATCAAACCGGAAAGAAGCAAACAACATGGTAAACACACAAGCATAATCATGGCATGATGCACAATCAAGTATGATGCATGTCGGGTTTAATGAGGCATGGCATGGCAAAGTGCAACAAACAATACTACAAGTTAAGTGGAGCTCAATATGCAAAACACCACATCTCTCTCGGTTTTGTACCCAACAATATTAAATGTTATTAAACATGGCAAGGGGGTGAGGCCTAAGTAAACTAACTATTTAGGCAAATTTAAATGAGGCCGGAACAACAAACAACAATTCTGGAAAATCCCCATGTGTATATTTTAGATTTGGTACTGTTCTTCCTATTACATAATTTTAGAGTTGTTAAACAGGAAAATTAAGTGCACCATGGTAACCTATGCATTTTTCCACCCCATTTACATATAAAGTTTATTTAAAACCGAGCTACGGTTATTTAGTTATGAAATAAAGCATTTTAGCATGGTATTTGAGCAAATTTAAACAAACAACATTTTAAACATTTTAAACATGGATGAAAGTGGCATATTATGAAACTAGATGAAATTCTAAGCACTTTTCATATATAAATCATTTTAATCCGATGCACGGTTGTGGAGTTATTAAATGCATGAACATGAGGTTGCAATCAGCAACATGCAGTTTTTGGATAATGTCTAAATTCGCAGCAAGGAAAAACACATCACGGGCGAAACTAGCTGGGCTGAACAGAGAGGAGGCGCTGGATTTGGTGCTCACCATGGGCCTAGCCCAGGCTTGGTGGAGGAGACAGGCCCGAAGCGAGCAGGCGGCTTGGCGAGTAGCGATCTTGGCCGGGCCTTGGCGCTGAGATGCGCCCAGCGCTGCAGCAATGAGGGGCGTGGTCAACGCAGGCAGGGGATCGGTCGGGACTTGGCGCTGGCCGCATCCTCGAAGCAGAGGAAGCAGGTCGACGGCGGCAGACTTGGAGCGTTCTCCGGCGAGGGCGCCGCAACTTGAGGCGGGGAAGACCCAGACCGGGACGGAGCCGGCGGATCTGAGGCAAAGGTCACCGGATTCGGCGAGGAATGTGACCGGTGGCGGCGGCACGAAGCATCCATGGCGGGGCCTTGGGTTCCCTGGGAGAGAAACTAGACGAGGGAGGTGGTCAGGGAGAGCTTCCACGAAGAAGAGAAAGGGGAAGGGAGCAGGGGCGGCGAGGACAACCTTTTGATGGCGCCTGGTCTCGGGTCGCCGGCAGCGGCCGGTCCGACGAGGCGCACGGGAGGAGAAACAGGTGCTCGGGCGGCTCGTTAGCGCGACAAGACGCGGCATGAGGAAGAGCGCGGGAGGAACAGGGCGCTGCAGGGGCGCACGGGAGGCTGCCGGGGAGAAGGAGCAAGGCAGCGCTGCTGCTGTGGTTATCGGCGGGCGGCTGGCTCGATCCGCTCGAGCCCGAGCCTCAAGGGCTCAGACGCCGGTGGCTCCGAAGAAGGCAGGGTGGAGGCGCGCGAGGGGTTCGGCTGCTGGGGATTCGGGCAAGGAGGTGGCTGGGGATCGAAGAGAGGCCGCGGGATTGGTCCGGTGAAGAAAACGAGGGAGATGGGTGGCGGCGGCAGATCCGAGGAGGGAGGAGGCTGTAGGTGGCGGCGGCTAGGGGGGGACAAATGTCCTAGGATTTAGTGTTTGGTCTAAAAATGGACTAGGGGTCTAGATATAAGAAAATGGGAGATGAGTTTGGATCATCCGATCAAAATCGGATGATCGAGATAAAATAGGCTTCAAAAGTCCAAATGAGTAAATGGAGATATTTTATAGATGTTTGGGGATGAACCAAATGCAACGGTGATGACTGAGCAGGTTGCGTCCGGGGCAAGGTTCGGACGCACGCGAGGGGGTCATGAAATGGGCAAGAGAGGTCAACGAGGACAAGGGCCTGACAAAATGACAACGGAGGCAAAGAGAGAAAGGGCAACTGCGAACGGCTACGAGGTTTTATGAAAACACGCGGATGCAATGCGAATGATGCGATGATGAAATGCATGACATGAACAAAATGCAAAACAAAAGACAAAAACCCAACCACGGAGGAAATATCATATCGCATCTCCGGAAAAGGCAAGGGTTGGAGCTACGAATATGGAAAGTTGTATCCGGGGCGTTACAGCACATGTCTTGTTCCCAGGATGAGGTACTGTCTATGAAATCACATGAAAATTTGAACTTCTACTTTTCCGCATGTGCCTTACGGATCTTTTTTGCAGGAAATCTGCTCGAAGAATAATTCCGGTTTGAAAAGAATGACAGGATATCGCAAATATGCTGCCCGCTGCTTTGCTCTTGTTAGTACCTGTTGTCCTGTATCACTGTACTTGCCTACATACCTGGTTAATTATGTGACAGCAGTATGCATGATAGCTTGCTTATCAATTGTTCGCTCCAAATTATCTGATCTGTATGAATGGTTACATTAGTGTAGAATATATCCAATGCCAATGTTTTTTAGCTCTGCATTGTTCTTGTAAGTACATGCTGTCATTTATCGATGTACTTATAATGACATGTAGTTGTTCATGTACCATCACTCTGCAGCTTATTTTCCTTTGCCCTCCATTTTCTACACATCGATCTATATTTACTCTTACCATAAGGTTGGTCTTGAAGAAGTTTAGCTGTGCATTGCTCTTGGCTGTACCTTTTGCCTGTATCGCTGCACTTACATTTATAGCTACTTGGTTATGTAGCATCACTCTTCATCTTATCTTAAATATTCTCCATTTTTTCGTATATTATCACATCTATATTTACTCTTAACAAAATGTAGAATAAAGGCAATGGTTTTGAAGAAGATTCTATGGTAAACTTCTTGAATTGCCCCCCATCAAGATGGACAAGGCCTTTATAGAGCCCGTCTTCACCAATAATGTAAGTTTTTCCATCTCAAGCCTTCAAACTTTGTTGTATATATTTGGTTAGGCATGACTGCAACAACTGTTTATTTTTGGTGTTTGCATCAAATTGCTTATTTAAAGTTTATTATGTAGTTCATAAACAAAAGTTTTTCCTTCCCCAATTTAAGTTTTCAGTTGTACAACCAAGTTCCTTCTTCATACCATGTAAATTAAACTATACAGAGCAAGTGATCTTCTTTTGCACTGCATGTATGCTTCTGTTCTTCATCCGTAATCCAATGGTGTGGTGAACCTACCCACTACAAAGACAATGTCATATTCTGCAATGTCTTAACTATGAACAATGTCATATCATTCTACTATTATTTAAACCGTCTCTTTATTTGCCAATTTGAAATGGTATAAATTGACAAAGACACTAACCATTGATACTTATGAGTTCTTGATCTGTAATCCAGTGTTGTCGTGAAGCTGCTAACTCCTTCACAATGTCATTTCCTGCCATGTCTTGACCTGAACAATACCATATTGTGTTAACGCAATTTTAAACTGTGTCACTTTATTCGTTAGTAAGAAATGTGATGAATTGTCAGCACTGATACTTTTACGTGCAAAACTTGTCATCCGTCTCGCTTGTTTATCTTTCGAGTGAGGAAGATATAAGTGTTGAACAAGCGCGATCTCATCATCTTGCTCACCGCTTGTGCAGCTCCCAATAGGCTAACCTTTCTTGAACTCTATTGAATCATTGTCGGTTTTGTATATTATTTTGTCGACGTGTTTATTTGCACTGGTGGCGATCTTTGATGCCCAGTGTATGTAATCTGCTGTCTGCTTGTGCTTTATTATCATAGTGGCGAACTTTGATGCCCGGTGTATGTAATATGCCGTAATTTCTTTATTGTATAGTCTAGGTTTTTTCTTATTCACGATGCTGCGGTTATTTTATCAGATATATATCCTGTCTTCGCAAGAAACCGGCCAAACCGTAAAATTACGGTACATAATCGGGCCGTCATGCAATCACGATGTAGGTTGGGCTGAAAGCGTGCGAACAGCTCACGGTAAGGCGGCCGAAATGAACCCCGACCCATGATTGTGCGAATCAAATCACGGGCTTTTAACATGCCAAAATTGTCTCGGTTCTTGTTTGGCCCATCAGATATCGGTCATGAAAGGTGTCGGATGCAATTGGGCCATAGTTAGCCCAACTATATGACGGGCTTTTAACAATTAAATTAATATAGGGTCGAAATGTTAAACGGCCCTTAACTGCCAAAACTAATATCAGTCGAATTACTAAGTGGGCCTTTAGCAAGTGGGCCCAAAAGCATAGTGTCCAGCTTACGGGTCAATTTGATATGGGCAATAATTGAGCCCAAAGCCTCTTAAAGGGCCGGACCTGATCTGGGCCGTAAGTTGGCCCAGAACATAGTAGGCTTATAACGGGCCGGATCTCATATGGGCCACTTTTAGGCCCAGAACGTGGCAGGCCATTAATGGACCGGATCAGATATGGGCCGGCATTTGGCCCAAAACATGGCAACCAGTTAATGGGCCAGCCTACTAGGGTCCTCAAAATCATGTGGGCCTATAGCTGGGCCGGCCCATTAATGTCGGCGAAATCTCGTGGGCCTTTAGCTGGGCCGGCCCATTATGATCCGCAAGAATCTTGTGGGCCTTTACCTGGGCCGAACCATTATAGCACATTAAAATCTTGTAGGCCTTTAGCTAGGCCGGCCCATTATGGCCTGCAAAATCTTGTGGGCTTTACCTGGGCCGGCCCATTATGGCCCGCAAAATCTCGTGGGCCTTCAGCTGTGCCGGCCCAGTATGGTCCGCAAAATCTTGTGGGCCTTTAGCTAGGCCGGCCCATTATGGTCTGCAAAACTTGAGGGCCTTTAATTGGGCCGGCCCAATTAAACTTGTTGGGCCGTGCCACGTGTCGACGTATCATAGGCGCCTTCTGTCCAATGAGTGAATGACATCTGTCCCCAAATGGTGAGCCGACACGTGTTTCCTCCACCAATGATGATTTTACACGGAAAATCCCCATTGGTTGGGGCTGTTAACGGGTTATCGGATCCAAAACCCGACCCGATAGCTTAACGATGTTCCGTTACGGTGGATGCCACGTGTCGGTCACCCTTGACGAAAAGCACTTCGTGACGCCGCGATTTATCGTCATGGAAGTGGACACTTCCGTGATGATAATTTTCGTAATGTCATGGAACACTTCTACGACAACATAAGTATGACTATCTTGATTCTGTCATAAATTTGTCATGGATGTACATGCATGACAAAAAACGCGACCTACTGTGACAAACACGTATCATCACGGAAGTTAATTTTTTTGTAGTGGACCTCTGCCCGGGCCTTGCCCATGGCCTCGCCCCCTCCCCCTTCCCCTGGCGGCCGGCTCCACCACGGCGGGCTCAGGAGGACGAGGGGCGCGCTGTCGAGCGGCGACCCTCGCCGCCACCATCGAAGGACCAGGATTCCCTTTCTCCATGGCAAGTGAAAGGAAGAAGCAGAAGCGAGAGGAGATGGATGACAGAAGAGTGCGGGACGCCATCTCCCCTTCCCTCTCCTTATAATGGAGCGGGGTCGGGGCTCGGCCGCCCCGCTCGGCCAATCCAGCCACCAGAGGCGCAGGGAATCGGGACCGACCCGATGCCCCAAGCAGCGACGGCCCGGTTTCCCGCCTCAACCGCTTGCCACCCCAAGTGCATGGAGGACGCGTGGCGAACGTGCAGAATCGAGGGGACGGGTGAGGCGACTTCTCCCCACCACGTGATTATGGGGGGTGGACGCCTTGAAGACCGTGACCCAGCCCCGCGCGGTAAATGAGCCACGCCTCCACGCCTCCCTCTTTTTATGGGGAAGGCGCGAGTCGCCTCTTTACTACGATATGATGCATGCATGCGGGAACCGCCCCACGCATGCCGCCCACGTCACGCACACCCCTCCACGCCGTGCCACGCGCGCTGATCGTGGGAAGCGCATCGCGTGAAAAGTTTTACTGTGGTAAAAACCGCCCCGCCTGCCCGCGCACTGTTTTGGGCCTTGCCCAACAACGTGTCGCGCTTATGTTTGCCCTAGGTCCGGGGGCTCCTGTCGGAGTACAAAAATAGGGGCGCACTTTTGTACCCCTTTACATGTGCACGGGCAGTCAGGAGCCGCGCCCGCGGTCGCACCAAGCAGAACAGGGGAGGTGAGCCAAGGTAAGACCGAAGCCCAAGACAATCAGAGCAACGCCAAGGCCAAGACCACAAAGAGCAGAGGGACGAAGCAGGTTCCCCCGGCAAGACCCTTGCCGGGGCAGCTCGCCCCACACCAATAGAGCAAGCCACCCTTGAGCCCACGGTCCCCAACGCCATCATCCATGTGGGGCCAGGGCTCGGGAAGGCACCTCTATGGTGGCATGCAGATCTTTGTGAAGACATATTCAAGATCATATGAGCATTAGAAGACGACGATCCTCGGCAAGATCCTTGTCGAGGAAGGCCACCAGACCCCCGGCAAGGCCCTTGCCGGAGATGACAGCACGCCACGGCAAGACCCTTGCCGGGCCACCCGACAAGGCCCTCACCATGGACGCCAGTAGGGCCACCGCCAGGCCCACGCCAACCAAGCTTTCACCGCCGTTCAACATGCAGCTGCCAGCCCAACCAGCTGGGCGGGCACCTGCGTGGCAACATGCAGCCCCCAGGCCAACTCATCGAGCGTCTGCGCGGCGGCATGCAGATTTTCGTGAAGGCTCCACCACCGTGCCACCTCAGCTGCCTGCCTGCCTACAAGGTGTGATAACCCACAAGTGTAGGGGATCGCAACAACTTTCGAGGGTAAAGTATTCAATCCAAATTTATTGATTCGACACAAGGGGAGCCAAAGAATATTCTCAAGTATTAGCAACTGAGTTGTCAATTCAGCCACACCTGGATAACTTAATATCTGCAGCAAAGTATTTAGTAGCAAAGTAGTATGATAGTAGTGGTAACGGCAACAAAAGAGTAATGAAAGAAAAAGTAATATTTTTGGTGTTTTTAATGATTGTAACAGTAACAACGGGAAAGTAAATAAGCGTAAACCAGTACATGGAAAGCTCGTAGGCATTGGATCGGTGATGGATAATTATGCCGGATGCGGTTCATCATGTAACAATCATAACATAGGGTGACATGTAACTAGCTCCAATTCATCAATGTAATGTAGGCATGTATTACGAATATAGTCATACGTGCTTATGGAAAAGAATTTGCATGACATCTTTTGTCCTACCCTCCCGTGGCAGCGAGGTCCTAATGGAAACTAAGGGATATTAAGGCCTCCTTTTAATAGAGAACCGGAACAAAGCATTAGCACATAGTGAATACATGAACTCCTCAAACTATTGTCATCACCGAGAAGTATCCCGATTATTGTCACTTCGGGTTGTCGGATCATAACACATAATAGGTGACTATAGACTTGCAAGATAGGATCAAGAACACACATATATTCATGAAAACATAATAGGTTCAGATCTGAAATCATGGCACTCGGGCCCTAGTGACAAGCATTAAGCATAGCAAAGTCATAGCAACATAAATCTCGTAACATAGTGGATACTAGGGATCAAACCCTAACAAAACTAACTTGATTACATGATAGATCTCATCCAACCCATCACCGCCCAAAGAAGCCTATGATGGAATTACTCACGCACGGCGGTGAGCATCATAAAATTGGTGATGGAGGATGGTTGATGATGACGACGGCGACGAATCCTCTCCCGAGCCCCGAACGGACTCTGCATCAGCCTCCCGAGAGGTTTTAGGGCTTGGCGGCGGCTCCATATCGTAAAACACGATGATTTTTCTCTCTTATTTTTTTCTCTCAAAGCAAATATATAGAGTTGGAGTTGGCGTCGGAGGAGCTCAGGGGCCCATGAGGTAGGGGGCGCGCCTAGGGGGCACGCCCCCCACCCTCATGGACAGGGTGTGGGCCCCCTGGTCTTCATCTTTGGCAAGGATTTATTATTATTTTTGCTAAGATGTTCCGTGGAGTTTCAGGTCATTCTGAGAACTTTTGTTTTCTGCACATAAAACAACATCATGGCAATTCTGCTGAAAACAACGTCAGTCCGGGTTAGTTCCATTCAAATCATACAAGTTAGAGTCCAAAACAAGGGCAAAAGTGTTTGGAAAAGTATAGACGTATCAACTCCCCCAAGCTTAAACCTTTGCTTGTCCTCAAGCAATTCAGTAGATAAATTGAAAGAGAAAAAGAAAAACTTTTACAAACTCTGTTTGCTCTTGTTATTGTAAATATGTCAAGCCAGCATTCAAGTTTTCAGCAAAAATTATATCTAACCACATTTGCAATAATTCTCAGGTCTCATGTTTACTCATATCAATGGCATAATCAACTAGCGAGTCATAATAATAAATCTCGGATGACAACACTTTCTCAAAACAATAATGATATGATATAACAAGATGGTATCTCGCTAGCCCTTCCCGAGACCGCAAAACATAAATGCAGTGCACCTTTAAAGATCAAGGACTGACTAGACATTGTAATTCATGGTAAAAGAGATCCAATCATAGTCATACCCAATATAAATTAATAGTAATGAATGCAAATGACAGCTGCGCTCCAAATTAGTGCTTTTTAATAAGAGGGTGATGACTCAACATAAAAGTAAATAGATAGGCCCTTCGCAGAGGGAAGCAAGGATTTGTAGAGGTGCCTGAGCTCGGTTTTGAAATAGAGATAAATAATATTTTGAGCGGGATACTTTCATTGTCAACATAACAACTAAGAGATGGTTATATCTTCCATTCTACACACATTATAGGCGGTTCCCAAACAGAATGGTAAAGTTTATACTCCCCCTCCACCAACAAGCATAAATCCATGGCTTGCTCGAAACAACGAGTGCCTCCAACAAACATCGTGTCCTGTGGGGAGTTTTGTTTGCAATTATTTTGATTTAGTTTGCATAAAGCATGGGGCTGGGCATCCCGGTGACCAGCCATTTTCTCGTGAGTGAGGAGCGGAGTCCACTCCTCTTGAGAATAACCCGCCTAACATGGAAGATAAGGGCATCCCTAGTTGATACATGAGCTATTCGAGCATACAAAACAGAATGATTATTTGAAGGTTTAGAGTTTGGCACATACAAATTTACTTGGAACGGCAGGAAGATACCACATATAGGAAGGTATATTGGACTCATATGGAATAACTTTGGGGTTTAAGGGATTGGATGCACAAGCAGTATTCCTTCTTAGTACAAGTGGAGGCTAGCAAAAGACTGGGAAGCGACCAACTAGAGAGCGACAACAGTCATGAACATGCACTAAAATTAATAAACATTGGATGCAAGCATGAGTAGGATATAATCCACCATGAACATAAATATCATGAAGTCTATGTTGATTTGTTTCAACTACATGTGTGAACATGTGCCAAGTCAAGTCACTTAAATCATTCAAAGGAGGATACCACCCCATCATACCACATCACAACCATTTTAATAGCATGTTGGCACGCAAGGTAAACCATTATAACTCATAGCTAATCAAGCATGGCATAAGCAACTATGATCTCTAATTGTCATTGCAAACATGTTTATTCATAATAAGCTGAATCAAGAACGATGAACTCATCATATTTACAAAAACAAGAGAGGTCGAGTTCATACCAGCTTTTTCCATCCCAGTCAGTCCATCATATATCATCATAATTGCCTTTCACTTGCACGACCGAACGATGTGAATTATAATAAGAGTGCACGTGCATTGGACTACGCTGGAATCTGCGAGCATTCAATAAGCAGGAGAAGACAAGGCAATATGGGCTCTTGGTTAAATCAACAATAATGCATATAAGAGCCACTTCAACAATTTAATCATGGTCTTCTCCTATCGACCCCCAAAGAAAAGAAAAGAAATAAAACTATTTACACGGGAACGCTCCCAACAAGCAAAAGAAGAACATGAAATATTTTTGGGTTTTCTTTTTAATTATTACTACTACAGCAGGAAAATTAAACTAACTAGAAGCTACACTAATTTTTTTTGTTTTCTTGAAGTTTAACAAACACACAAGAAGAAAGCAAGAAAAAGAAAACAAACTAGCATGGATATTACAGTGAAAGAGTATGAGCACCGACATCTAGCAATGAGTGTGTGTGAACATAAATGTAATGTCGGCGGGAAGTACGTGCTCCCCAAGCTTAGTCTTTTGGCCTAAGTTGGTTCATTGCCAGAGATGGCCTGGCGGATACCCATAGGTGTAGCTGGGGTCGTACTGCGATGAAGAGGACTCTGACTGCCACTGGCTGGCAGCCACCTCCGGATCCCAAGAATAAACAGACTGGCGTGGATGCTCAGATTGTGGTTCCGGCTCCGGCTGGTGCAGGATTCCGATAGGCTTGAACGGCCGCCCACGGAACGAGATAAAGACCTTCGCAAGTTAAACAAAGAAGGAGCAGGCAAAGTAATAGTCTGAGGGTGATGTTTATCAAAGTACAATTTATATTTAATCTCCCCTACCTGGCCCTTAACAATAAAGTCATTCGCTAGCATTCTCTTATAATCTAAATAAGCACTAGGCAACAATTTTTCTTCTTTCTCATAAAGCCTAATGGGTATGTTAAAATGTGCAGCTAGGCGTGAAGCATAAATACCTCCAAAGATGGGGCCTTTAGTACGGTTCGAACTTAATAGTTTAGCAATAATTCTGCCCATACTAACAGAGCTATCGAGGTATAAACCATGGAAGAAAATGATAATATCAGGAACACTAAGGTTTCCATAGTTACCGCGACCAATCAAGCAACGACTAGCAAATAAGGCAAAGTAGCGTAAAACAGGAAAATGTATGCTAGTGATTCTTGCATCGGAAACCTTCCTGGTTTCCCCCATAGTGATGGTGTTAATAAATTCTTCCACATCCTTACGATGTGGTTCTTCTAAGGTACCCTCAGAGGGTATTTTGCAAACCTTGCAAAATTCAGCTAATGGCATCTTCTTAACAACGTCATATAAATGAAACTCTACTGAAGGAGGTGATTCCTTAGGAAAATAGTAGAAGTTTTGCACAAAAGTATTAGTGAGTAAGAGATACTGATGACGTTGGTCGCGGACGAAGTCAGTGAGGCCAGCCTTCTCAACCAATGAATAAAAATACTCATAAATTCCGGCTTGTCTCAAGAAGTCATCGGAAGGCCATTCACACGGCAGGCAAATTATATTTGGGCCTCTGTGCTTCTTCATTTTGTTTTTCCTTCGAAGCTTACCTCGACGAGCCCCTCAAAGGTCTCTTCATTATTTTCTGAAATAATCTGAAATTTTAGTAACTTCAAACAAAAGTGAACCAACTTCAATAAAATTGATAGCAACTACTCCTACAAGTGCCTAGAGGATATATCATGCATTAGAACTACTTGGAACCATATAAATTTGACATGCTAGCTAAAGAACATGGTCACCTATGTAGCACAAATTTGCAAAGAATAAAGCACTAGAACAAAAACTAATTGGACCAATGGAGGAGTCACATACCAAGGAACAATCTCCCCAAGCAGTTTGGTGAGAGGTGCTTTTAGCAAGGAGATCGAAAATCACAGCAACGTGGGCTGGAACTCGTGCTTGAACCAGATATTCGTGTTTGTGGGAGGAAGAAGAAGAGGATGGGTGCAGGAATAAGTGGAGGAGGGCCACCGGGGGCCCACGAGGCAGGGGGCGCGCCTTGGGGGGTAGGGCACGCCATCCACCCTCGTGGCCAGGTGGCAGCTCCCCCCGCGGTGTTTTCAGTTCCATAAATCCTCAAGTATTTCCGAAAAAATCATATTAAATTGGCATGACATTTGGAGGAATTTTATTTTCGGGGTATTTTTATATTGCACAGATAAATCAGGAAACAGCCATAAAAATACTATTTTTTACTTTATTTCAACTAAATAATAGAAAAGTATAAAGAGGGTACAGAAGGTTGTGCCTTCTAGTTTCATCCGTCTCATGATCATCAAAAGGAATCCACTAACAAGGTTGATCAGGTCTTGTTAACAAACTCATTCCGAATAACATGGAACCGGAGAAATTTGAATAACACTATAGTTACCTCAACGGGGATATGCACATCCCCTATAATAAGAATATCATATTTCTTCTTGACAGTAGGAAGAGGAAATTCAAAACCTCCAAATATAATCGATGGAATTTTTCCAATAGAGTTGATGATATAAACTTGAGGTTGTTTCCTCGGAAAGTGTATCGCATGCTCATTACCATTAACATGAAAAGTGGCATTGCCTTTGTTGCAATCAATAACAGATCCTGCAGTATTCAAAAGGGTCTTCCAAGAATAATACACATACTATCGTTCTCGGGAATATCAAGAATAACAAAGTCCGTTAAAATAGTAACATTTGCAACCACAACAGGCACATCCTCACAAATACCGACATGTATAGCAGTTGATTTATCAGCCATTTGCAAAGATATTTCAGTAGGTGTCAACTTATTCAAATAAAGTCTACGATATAAAGAGAGAGGCATAACATTAACACCGGCTCCAAGATCACATAAAACAGTTTTAACATAATTTATTTTAATGGAGGATGGTATAGTGGGTACTCCTGGATCTCCCAGTTTCTTTGGTATTCCACCCTGAAAAGTATAATTAGCTGCCATGGTGGAAATTTCAGCTTCCGGTATCTTTCTCTTATTGGTAATGATATCCTTCATATACTTAGCATAAGGATTTGTTTTGAGCACATCAGTTAATCGCATACGCATAAAAGATAGGTCTAATCATTTCAAAGCAAAGCGCTCAAAATCCTCATCATCTTTTTTCTTGGATGGTTTGGGAGGAAAAGGCATGGGTTTCGGAACCCATGGTTCTCTTTCTTTACCATGTTTCCTAGCAACAAAGTCTCTCTTATCATAACGTTGATTCTTTGATTGTGGGTTATCAAGATCAACAAAGCAGGTTCAACTTCTACATCATTATCATTACTAGATTGAGCATCATCATGAACATCATCATTAACATTTTCGCTAGGTTCATGTTCATTACCGCATTGTGTTTCAAAGATCGGAAATAGATATATCATTTGGATTCTCGTGTGGTTCATGCAATAGGTTCACTAGAAGTTTGCAATGTCCTATCATTTTTCTTTTTCTTCCTTCTAGAAGAACTAGGCACATCCGTATTATTTCTCTAAGAATCTTGCTCAATTCTCTTAGGGTGGCCTTCAGGATACAAAGGTTGCTGAGTCATTTTACCAGTTCTAGTAGCCACTCTAACAGCATAATCATTTTTCTTACTATTCATTTCATTGAGCAAATCATTCTGAGCCTTAAGTACTTGTTCTACTTGAGTGGTAACCATAGAAGCATGTTTCCTAACAAGTTTAAGTTAACATCCAACATCAGCCATATAATCACCCAAGTGTTTAATCATATAGGTATTTTGTTGTAATTGTCTACCAAAATAAGCATTGAAGTCGTCTTGCTTAAACATAAAGTTATCAAACTCATCCAAGCACTGACTAGCAATTTTAGTAGGAGGGACTTCAGTTTTATCATATCTATAGAGAGAATTTACCTTTACTACCGTGTCGGGTTATCGGGATCAGAGGTTCTTCAATAGGCAATGGATCAAGATCATATGTTTCTCCAACAAAGTGTAAATTAAGACCATGTATTTCTTCAATAGGAGGTAAATTCTTAACATCTTCAGCTTTAATACCTTTTTCTTTCATAGATTTCTTTGCCTCTTGCATATCTTCGGATCGAGAAATAGAACACCCCTCTTCTTCGGACTTGGTTTAGGAATAGGCTCGAATTGGCTCAGAGCTGGCTCAGGAAGTGTCCAATTATTTTCATTTGTCAACATATTATTCAATAGAATTTCAGCTTCATCCGTGTTCTTTCCCAAAAACAGAACCAACACAACTATCTAGGTAATCTCTGGAAGCATCGGTTAGTCCAATATAAAAGATATCAAGTATTTCATTTTTCTTAAGAGGATGATCAGGCAAAGCATTAAGCAACTTGAGAAGCCTCCCCCAAGCTTGTGGGAGACTCTCTTCTTCAATTTGCACGAAGTTGTATATTTCCCTCAAAGCAGCTTGTTTCTTATGAGCAGGGAACTATTTAGCAGAGAAGTAATAAATCATATCCTGGGGACTACGCACACAACCAGGATCTAGAGAATTAAACCATATCTTAGCATCACCCTTTAATGAGAACGGAAATATTTTAAGGATATAAAAGTAGCGAGATCTCTCATCATTAGTGAACAGGGTGGCTCTATCATTTAATTTAGTAAGATGTGCCACAACAGTTTCAGATTCATAGCCATGAAAAGGATCAGATTCAACCAGGGTGATTATATCAAGATCAATAGAGAATTCATAATCCTTATCGGGAACACAAATAGGTGAAGTAGAAAAAGCAGGGTCAGGTTTCATTCTATCTCTAAGAGATTCTTTGCTCCATTTAACTAATAGCCTCTTAAGTTCGTTTCTATCTTTGCAGGCAAAAATAGCTGCAGAAGATTCCATATCAAAAACATAACCCTCAGGAATATCAGGCAACTCTTCATCATCAATTTCATCAACATTATAAGTTTCAATAATTTCTTTCTCTCTAGCCCTAGCAATTTGTTCATCAAGAAATTCACGGAGGGGCATAGTAGTATCAAGCATAGAAGTAGTTTCATCATAAGTATCATGCATAGCAGAAGTGGCATCATCAATAACATGCAACATATCGTAATCGAATAGCGTAAGCAGGTTTAGGTGTCGCAAGCTTACTCATAACAGAAGGTGAATCAAGTGCAGAGCTAGATGCAAGTTCCTTACCTCCCCTCGTAGTTGAGGGATAATTTTTTGTCTTAGCGTCTTTCAAATTCTTCATAGTGTCCAGCAGATATAAATCCCAAGTGACTCAAAGAATAGCGCTATGCTCCCCGGCAACGGTGTCAAAAATTAGTCTTGATAACCCACAAGTGTAGGGGATCGCAACAGCTTTCGAGGGTAAAGTATTCAACCCTTGATTCGACACAAGGGGAGCCAAAGAATATTCTCAAGTATTAGCAACTGAGTTGTCAATTCAGCCACACCTGGATAACTTAATATCTGCAGCAAAGTATTTAGTAGAAAAGTAGTATGATAGTAGTGGTAATGGTAACAAAAGAGTAATGAAAGCAAAAGTAATATTTTTGGTGTTCTGTAATGATTGTAACAGTAACAACGGGAAAGTAAATAAGCGTAAACCAGTATATGGAAAGCTCATAGGCATTGGATCGGTGATGGATAATTATGCTGGATGCGGTTCATCATGTAAAAATCATAACATAGGGTGACACAAAACTAGATCCAATTCATCAATGTAATGTAGGCATGTATTCCGAATATAGTCATACATGCTTATGGAAAAGAACTTGCATGACATCTTTTGTCCTACCCTCCCGTGGCAGCGGGGTCCTAATGGAAACTAAGGGACATTAAGGCCTCCTTTTAATAGAGAACCGTAACAAAGCATTAGCACATAGTGAATACATGAACTCCTCAAACTATGGTCATCACCGAGAAGTATCCTGATTATTGTCACTTGGGGTTGTTGGATCATAACACATAATAGGTGACTATAGACTTGCAAGATAGGATCAAGAACACACATATATTCATGAAAACATAATAGGTTCAGATCTGAAATCATGGCACTCGGGCCCTAGTGACAAGCATTAAGCATAGCAAAGTCATAGCAACATCAATCTCATAACATAGTGGATACTAGGGATCAAACCCTAACAAAACTAACTCGATTACATGATAGATCTCATCCAACCCATCACCGTCCAGCAAGACTACGATGGAATTACTCACGCACGGCGGTGAGCATCATGAAATTGGTGATGGAGGATGGTTGATGATGACGACAGCGACGAATCCCCCTCTCTGGAGCCCCGAATGGACTCCAGATCAGTCCTCCCGAGAGGTCTTAGGGCTTGGCAGCGGCTGCGTATTGTAAAACGCGATGATTTCTTCTCTCTTATTTTTTTCTCTCCGAAAGCAAATATATAGAGTTGGAGTTGGCGTCGGAGGAGCTCCAGGGACCCACGAGGTAGGGGGCGCGCCCTAGGGGGGGCCACCCTCGTGGACAGGGTATGGGCCCCATGGTCTTCATCTTTGGCAAGGATTTTTTATTATTTTTTCTAAGATGTTCCGTGGAGTTTCAGGTCATTCCGAGAAGTTTTGTTTTTTGTACATAAAACAACATCATGGCAATTCTGCTGAAAACAGCCAAATCAAGGTTAGTTTCATTCAAATCATACAAGTTAGAGTCCAAAACAAGGGCAAAAGTGTTTGGAAAAGTAGATATGACGGAGACGTATCATGGCGCCGCACGCATCGCTGGCCAGGGCATGTGTCAAAGCGAGGAGGGGCTGCGACGGACGGGACGGGCCTCGCCCCCTTCCCCAATAAAGCAAGGGGACACCTAAGCTACACATTTAATGCGTCTTGTCCTGTAATACGAGCGATAAGCTCAGAGCCTTCAGACGCCTTTCCACCTCCTGTGCCACTGTGGCAGCCCCTTCCGACTATAAAAGGAGGCCCATGGCATACTGGAGAGGGATTCGGCTCTTTCGAATGACGCACTGACCATAGCTAGTTCAAGAGCTCAAGAACTCTCTGAAATACACCCACCAAAGCAGGACTAGGGTTTTACGCATTCTCGCGGCCCGAACCTGGGTAGACGATCCTTGTGCTGTCTACTAGCCCTGCTTTCCTCGCAACTCTGCGCCCCGACAACCGTAGTAGGGATTCTTGTGATCCCATAGGTGTCGTTCCGCACCGACAATAATGCATGTAACCTACTCATACCAACATTTTAGTGCATTCCAAATGATTATACTACAGCTGCATTCAAACTGAATTTGAATTCGTTTCTCTATTTCAATAAGAATCTACAATCATGATTGTTGCCAACTTCAACCATCATTCGTGTATTACCTTAACAACACACCAGATGATTACTATAGAGATAGATATGAAATATGTGTACTATATGAACTCGAATTCAATTTTTTGAATACACTTGATGTTGATTCGAATAGTACATTTGATGTACTAACTATATATTCATAATCTAAACCATGTTCCATACGTACACCATGTTTATCACACAAGGTATAGTGCCCCGCCCCCTACATTATGACAAGTATTTAGCCCTGAGCTGCAAAAGCCACACATTAGCCCAAAGTATAATCAATGTTCTATATATATTATATGTAGTACTAGAAAGATGCCCATGATTTCCATGGAACATCAACATGATCAAGGGGATGACTTATTTGCAAATATGGAGAGGGGTGTGGGTATCTTTTTTCAAAATTGCCATAGTTTCCTTCCTATCCGTCAGATATAAATCGGACGGCCTATATTACAGGATGGCAGGCACACCATCATCAACAACTCTATTTTTTATAAGAGTAGAGATAAAATATATTATATGTAGTATAACATGTTCATAACCACACCATGTGTATTGCCGTTATATATATTCACGCATGCGTCGGTTTAAAACACTATGATAAATTCTTCAAATATCCGAATTCGCTCCTTTATAATAAATTATGATCTCTATTCGTCTTTTGCACCCACACAATCCTCTTATATTTGTAGCTAGCGCTAACTTTCTCTCGTGCATGCACACGCCCGCATCCCTCTCACCCTCCCTTAGCATTCTCTAGCTCCATCACGCAAATTCATCTTTTCACTTTAGGTCGTTCACCCACTGTGTGTGTAGGCCCCCCAGCTCCTTCATTACAGCACACATCGATCGATATGCCTCTCTAGCCAGGTGTGCCTACCACAAACACAAGCTTCCCCTCTTCTCTTCTCACTGTCCATGCCTCACTCCCACCACTCTTTTCATTGATCTCATACTCGCACACTCCTTCCCCCTTGATATAGTATGCCTTTCGCACCACCTCCTAGATGCATCCCTCTCTCTCTCTCTATCCTTCTCCCCGAGCCTTATTTGCTTCTAACACATACATGCATATATACCGATCGATCTCCCTACATATACCTAGGTCGAGTTTAACTATTTTCCCCCCACCCATCGATGGACGTACCTCACAAGTTATGTCTCTCCTTTCTCTGGCAAAGGATGATTGATCTTCCTATGTAGTTAGTCTTCTTACCACAGCCATATCATCCCCCCTCATCATTCGTGCATGCCTCCTCACCGGTCTCTCACACGCACGTGCACAGACAGGCAGCCATCCCCTCTCTTATTGATATTGCAGGTGTGCCCTCCGTTTGTCTAGCAAGCCTCTCCCACCATTTTTTAGAAGTGACTCCACTACCACCCCCTCCAACACTCTAGCTCTGTCTCTCTCCCAACCTTATTCCTCTCCTACACATAGGCATGGACACCGATCGATCTCCCTTAATACATAAGGTAGGCCTCTCTCCTCCACACATATACCAGCCATTGTACCTCTATAATTAATTAGGCCTCCCCCCACCACACACCGATAGTCGAGCGTTGTAGGTAGGTATCCATGCCACAGAGACAAACTGCACCTGCCCCTCTCACGTTCCAGTAGGCCAGCCACTCTATATTTTTGACGTGGGATAACACAAATTCGATGGCACTCTTTATCGATCGCGCACTGATACGTCTCCGTCATATCTACTTTTCCAAACACTTTTGCCCTTGTTTTAGACTCTAATTTGCATGATTTGAATGGAACTAACCCGGGCTGACGCTGTTTTCAGCAGAATTGCCATGGTGTTATTTATGTGTAGAAACAAAAGTTCTCGGAATGACCTGAAACTCCATGGAATGTCTTTTCAGAAATAATAAAAAATCCCTGTCCACGAGGGTGGGGGGCGCGCCCCCCTAGGGCGCTCCCCCATACCTCGTGGGCCCCCTGGAGCTCCTCCGACGCCAACTCCAAGTCTATATATTTCCTTTCGGGGAGAAAAAAATAAAGGAGAATAAATCATCGCGTTTTACGATACGGAGCCGCCGCCAAGCCCTAAAACCTCTCGGGAGGGCTGATCTGAGTCCGCTCGGCTCCGGAGAGGGGGATTCGTCGCCGTCGTCATCATCAACCATCCTCCATCACCAATTTCATGATGCTCACCGCCGTGCGTGAGTAATTCCATCGTAGGCTTGCTGGACGGTGATGGGTTGGATGAAATCTATCATGTAATCGAGTTAGTTTTGTTAGGGTTTGATCCCTAGTATCCACTATGATATGAGAAAGATGTTGCTATGACTTTGCTATGCTTAATGCTTGTCACTAGGGCCCGAGTGCCATGATTTCAGATCTGAACCTATTATGTTTTCATGAATATATGTGTTTTATTGATCCTATCTTGCAAGTCTATAGTCACCTACTATGTGTTATGATCCGGCAACCTCGAGGTGACAATAATCAGGACCACTCCCGGTGATGACCATAGTTTGAGGAGTTCATGTATTCACTATGTGCTAATGCTTTGTTCTGGTTCTCTATTAAAAGGAGGCCTTAGTATCCCTTAGTTTCCATTAGGACCCCGCTGCCACGTGAGGGTAGGACAAAAGATGTCATGCAAGTTCTTTTCCATAAGCACGTATGACTATATTCGGAATACATGCCTACATTACATTGATGAATTGGAGGTAGTTCTGTGTCACCCTATGTTATGATTGTTACATGATGAACCGCATCCGACACAATTATCCATCACCGATCCAATACCTACGAGCTTTTCCTACATTGGTTCTCTCTTATTTACTTTCCCGTTGCTATTGTTACAATCACTACAAAACACCAAAAATATTACTTTTGCTGCTGTTACCTTTTGTTACCGTTACCACTACCTTCATATTACTTTGCTACTAAACACTTTGCTGCAGATACTAAGTTATCCAGGTGTGGCTGAATTGACAACTCAGTTGCTAATACTTGAGAATATTCTTTGGCTCCCCTTGGGTCGAATCAATAAATTTGGGTTGAATACTCTACCCTCGAAAACTGTTGCAATCCCCTATACTTGTGGGTTATCAAGACTATTTTCTGGCGCCGTTGCCGGGGAGCATAGCTCTATTCCTTGAGTCACTTGGGATTTATATCTGCTGGTCACTATGAAGAACTTGAAATACGCTAATACTACGATTTATCCCTCAACTACGAGGGGAGGTAAGGAACTGCCATATAGCTCTGCACTTGATTCACCTTCTGTTTTGAGTAAGCTTGCGACACCTAAACCTACTTCCGCTATTCGTTCTGATATGTCGCATGTTATTGATGATGCCACTTCTGTTATGCATGATACTTATGATGAAACTACTTCTATGCTTGATACTACTGTGCCCCTTAGTGAATTTCTTGATGAACAAATTCCTAGGGCTAGAGAGAAAGAAATTATTGAAACTGATTATATTGATGAAAGTGATGATGAAGATATGCCTGTTATTCCTGAGGGTTATATTTTTGATAAAGAAGCTTCTGCAACTATTTTAGCTTGCAAAGATAGATCTGAGCTCAAGAGGCTATTAGTTAAATGGAATAAGCAACCGCTTAATGATAGAATGAGGCCTGACCCTGCTTTTGCTACTTCACCTATTTGTGTTGCCGATAAGGATTATGAATTCTTTGTTGATCCTGATATAATTACTTTGGTTGAATCTGATCCTTTTCATGGCTATGAATCTGAAACTGTTGTGGCACATCTTACTAAACTAAATGATATAGCCACCCTGTTCACTAATGATGAGAGATCTCGCTACTTTTATATCCTTAAAATATTTTCGTTCTCACTAAAGGGTGATGCTAAGATATGGTTTAATTCTCTTGATCCTGATTGTGTGCATAGTCCCCATGATATGATTTATTACTTCTCTGCTAAATATTTCCCTGCTCATAAGAAACAAGCTGCTTTGAGGGAAATATACAACTTCGTGCAAATTGAAGAAGAGAGTCTCCCACAAGCTTCGGGGAGGCTTCTCAAGTTGCTTAATGCTTTGCCTGATCATCCTCTTAAGAAAAATGAAATACTTGATATCTTTTATAATGGACTAACCGATGCTTCCAAAGATTACCTAGATAGTTGTGTTGGTTCTGTTTTCAGGGAAAGAGCACCGGATGAAGCTGAAATTCTATTGAATAATATGTTGGCAAATGAAAATAATCAGACACTTCCTGAGCCAGCTCGTGAGCCAGCTCCCGAGCCAATTCTTGAGCCTATTCCTAAACCAACTCCGAAGAAGAGAGGTGTTCTATTTCTCAGTCCTGAAGATATGCAAGAGGCAAAGAAATCTATGAAAGAAAAAGGTATTAAAGCTGAAGATGTTAAGAATTTACCTCCTATTGAAGAAATACATGGTCTTAATTTACCGCCTGCTGAAGAAATATATGATCTCAATCCATTACCTATTGAAGAACCTCATGGTCTTGATAACCCGACACAGGTAGTAAAGGTAAATTCTCTCTATAGATTTGATGAAGGTGATATTCCTCACTATAAGTCTGCTAGACAATGCTTAGATGAGTTTGATAATTTTATTGTCAAAAAATAAAATTTTAATGCTTATTTTGGTAGACAATTGAAATACAATTCCGATATGATTAAACACTTGGGTGATTATATGGCTAATGTTAGAGGTGAACTTAAACTTGTTAGCAAACACGCCTCTATGGTTACCACTCAAGTAGAACAAGTACTTAAAGCTCAAAATGATGTGCTCAATGAAATGAATAGTAAGAAAAATGATTATGCTGTTAGAGTGGCTACTAGAACTGGTAGAATGACTCAGGAACCTTTGTATCCTGAAGGCCACCCTAAGAGAATTGAGCAAGATTCTCAGAGAAGTAATATTGATGCACCTTGTTCTTCTAGAAGGTAGAAAAAGAAAAATGATAGGACTTTGCAAACTTCTAGTGAACCTATTGCTGAAACACCTAAGAATCCAAATGATATCTCTATTTCTGATGCTGAAACACAATCTGGTAATGAACATGAACCTAGTGAAAATGTTAATGATGATGTTCAGGATGATGCTCAACCTAGTAATGACAATGATGTAGAAATTGAACCTGCAGTTGATGTTGATAACCCGCAATCAAAGAATCAACGTTATGATAAGAGAGACTTTGTTGCTAGGAAACATGGTAAAGAAAGAGAACCATGGGTTCAGAAACCCATGCCCTTTCCTTCCAAACCATCCAAGAAAAAGGATGATGAGGATTTTGAGCGCTTTCTTTGAAATGATTAGACCTATCTTTTATGTATGCGATTAACGGATATGCTCAAAATGAATCCTTATGCTAAGTATATGAAAGATATTGTTACAAATAAGAGAAAGATACCGGAAGATGAAATTTCCACCATGCTCGCTAATTATACTTTTAAGGGTGGAATACCAAAGAAACTTGGAGATCCAGGAGTACCTACTATACCATGATCCATTAAAGAAACTATGTTAAAACTGCTTTATGTGATCTTGGAGCTGGTGTTAGTGTTATGCCTCTCTCATTATACCGTAGACTTGATTTGAATAAGTTGACACCTACTGAAATATCTTTGCAAATGGCTGATAAATCAACTGCTATACCTGCTGGTATTTGTGAAGATGTGCCTGTTGTGGTTGCAAACGTTACTATTTTAACGGACTTTGTTATTCTTGATATTCCCGAGGACGATAGTATGTTTATTATTCTTGGAAGACCTTTTTTGAATACTGCAGGGGCTGTTATTGATTGCAACAAGGGCAATGTCACTTTTCTGTCTGTTTTCTGATTTATCTGTGCAATATAAAAATACCCCGAAAATAAAAGTTCTCCAAATGCCCTGAAAATGAAATATGATTTTTTCTAGAATGTTTGAGGATTATGGAACTGAGAACACAGCAGGGGGGTCAACCACCTGGCCACGAGGGCGGAGGGCGCGCCCCTGCCTCGTGGGCCCACGGTGGCCCTCCTCCAGTTATTTCTGCACCCATACACTCCTTCTTCCTCCCACAAACACAAATATCCAGCTCAAGCACGAGTTCTAGCTCATTTTGCCGCGATTTTTGATCTCCTTGCTCAAAGCACCTCTCACAAAACTGCTTGGGAAGATTGTTCCTTGGTATGTGACTCCTCTATTGGTCCAATTAGTTTTTGTTCTAGTGCTCTATTCATTGCAAATTTCTGCTGCCTAGGTGACCATGTCCTTGAGCTTGCATGTCAAATTTATATGGTTCCAAGTAGTTCTAATGCTTGATATAGGCTCTATGCACTTGTAGGAGTAGTTCTATCAATTTTATTGAGTATGGTTCACTTTTGTTTGAAGTTACTAAAAATTTCAGAAATTTTTCAGAGGAAGAAATATGTTTAGAAAAATGTTCCAAGGTGGTTCTTCAAGGAAGCAAGGACCCAGGCTTGCAATGCGTGATGCTGATGAGGAGCCACCAAGAGACGCTCCAGTGCAGCCTTGTGAGTGGCCTTCAGAAAATTTTATGGATCGAGCGGGAATCAAGGAAGAATTCAACGCATATTTGCGTAACGCGGATCTTGTGAGCTTTGTGGCAGACAAATGCCCCAAGTACCATCATCTCACTAGTTCATTTGTGAGGAAGTTTGAATTTTCATCTTCACGTAATTCTCCAACTATCCTGTTTGACCTTTATGAGAAATCTTATACCATGGACTTAGAGGATTTTACTTCTGCTTGCAAACTTCCACAATGGGGCAGTATTAGTGATCCCCGTAAATCCGAATTTAGAGACTTTCTTGCTGGTATAACCGTGGGTGAATCTAGAGATATAGTACAAGCTACCATAGGGAGCATTCACTTTCCTGCTATATATTATTTTGCTCTCTTCATAGGTAGGCGCATAAATGGTAAAGATGAAGCATGTCATATGTGTGTGCCTGATCTCAGTATTCTTAGGAGTGCTGTGTTAGGAGACCAATCTTATAATTTGGGAGCTGTAAGTGCATCTAGTGCCCCTTAGTGATTTTGGTGTATTGAAGACTTATAGGTTAAGGGACTAATGTGTTTACGAGTGTACACAGGTCTATAAGTCTATGAGGAGTTTGATATTTACAGAGAAAGTCGACCCCTAAAAATGAAGTTCTTCGACTGAAGACTTTGGTATTCTGAAGACTTTCTGAAGACTTTGAAAGTGAATAAATTGGTGTGACCATGAAGACTTGGTATTCACTTGAGGAACATGAAGCGTGAATACTTTTGCTTTCGTAGTTTCATTTTCTCTTTCTTGAGTCATAGGAAACACCGTACTGTTAAAGGGGGTCGAGGAAATACTAAGGAAAAATTTCCATGTGATGCTCAACTCAAAATCCTACACCTACCAATCCCTTCGAAAGTGAAGCCATTGAAATCTCATACAGTTCAGTCAATTTCTTCAAAGGATGTAGACGAAGTTCTTCCGGTCACGAGGAATTTGTTCTGACCGAGGAGTTAGGAATTCGCCAAAGGTCGGATTGCCTACACAAGTGAGGATCATGATAGCCTTGAGGAATTTGAGAGTCAAATTTCCGATCAAGGTCTGTCTTGGCCACTACCTGTTCCAAAATATCTTATCCACCTAATGGTCATATCATTGAAGGGAATTTATGTCTTATCATGTCGGGCTGCTCCCTAAGCTATAAGTAGCCCCCCCCTACAACCACTAGCTGGTTGGCTGCTCCGAGAGAAACTGACACTAGTCATTTGAGAGCATCCCATCCTTCGAGGACTTTGAGCGAAAATCATCGAGTGAGGAAAACCCAAAACCAAACACCTACAAACCCAAAGTGATTGAGCATCACTGAAGAGATTGATCCTGCATGGATCCGACGCTTGTTACCTTTGAAGATCGTGGCTTCTTCCAGACGGTTAGGCGTCATGGTCTAGAGCATCCAAGAGGAATTGTGGATCGCCGAGTGACCGAGTCTGTGAAGGTTTGGAAGTCGCCTGAAGACTTACCATGAGTGATTGGATGAGGTTTGTGTGACCTTAGTTCAAGGAGAATACGGTGAGGACTTGGTAACTCGAGCTGCGTGCTCGGGCCGATCGGGTGTTCGGACTGTGTGTCCTCGAGTTTAAATACTCGGCCGCTCCAACCAGACGCATAACCGAGACATCAGTTGGAACTGGTCTACCAAATCATTGTCTTCACCAACCTTATCGGTTCTATTTCCTCAACTCTTTCATATCCTCATTACTGTGTTGAGTGATTGTTCATATCTGTGTTTGAAGACTTTGATCAAGACTTTCTCAATTTCCTCAGTTCAATTTCTTCACCGCTTTGTCTTCATCTTGTGTTATCCTGTGATTATGCTTTCTGTACTCTGTGATTGTCTTCATTTCATCATGATGACCATGTCTGTATTCTGTTATGCTTACTTCTGAGTACTTATTCCGCTGCAAGTAGTTCTTCGCTAAGGAATTTCCTCACCGGCAAATTCCTCAGTGAAGAATTCATAAAAATCGCCTATTCACCCACCCCTCTAGTCGATATAACGCACTTTCAACTGGTATCAGAGCAAGGTACTCCTTGTTACGTGTGATTTTGGTTTAACCGCCTCGAGTTTTATTTATGTCAACCGCAGGTATGATCAAGGTCTCTGCAGGCTGTCCTACCTTCGATGGGACAGACTACCCCTACTGGAAGAATAAGATACGAATGCATCTTGAGGCAATTGATAACGATATCTGGTATGTTGTGGAAAATGGTGTTCCCACTGTCTCACCCTCATTGAACGCTACCGATGTGAAGAGATTCAAGCAACTCGATTCTCAAGCAAAGAATGTCATATGTGGCCATCTGAGCAAAGGACAATATGGAAGAGTGAGTGCTTCGGAAACTGCTAAGCTTATCTGGGATAGGCTGTCCAAAGTAAATGAAGACCTCAAGCCCAGCTACTCAAAACTTTCTAAGATTGCTATAAAACAACAAAGGGCTTTTGAAAAGGTTCAAAACATGCTAGACAAACGTGATGATATGTTGGGTGAAGAAATGGATCGCACTAAAGCTGTCGGCGTTCTGGGAACGGGGGTCCCCAGACTTGCCTGCCTGCGGCGTGGCTCAAAGGGGGGCCTATCACGGCCCATCTTCATCAACACAAGCTCAAGACCCTCGCGGGGCGGACAACGGGGAGCTTCCTCAGGCACGACCTCATCAGGCTGGCTCGCGAGGTGGCGGAGAGATCAAGGCGGGGTACCTCACGAGGTGCCCATGACGCAAGCCATGACGACCAAGGGCGCCAGGCGGGCGCCTGCCCGCGCAGTGTCCTCCTTTCCTCTTTGGTGCAAAGGGAGCAAGCACATGCGAGAGCATCAAGCAAAGGCATCCATTTCGGTGCAACAAGACCAAGACCAGTCCAACGGCAGGTAGGAAGTCATTGTGGAGCCCAAGCCAAGGCCACCACGAGCCTTTGACAAAGCGAGGACCAACTTTAGTCAGGATAAGTGTACTAGATGTTCCCCTTCAAAATGGCCAATTGTTGGCGCCCCTCCCGCCCAATATTTGGGATGGGCCTCTGCCTATATAAGTAGAGCTAGCCACCATAGTAGAGGGGGGATCTGAGATCTGGAATCAGCAGAGAGAGAGAGAGAGAGAGAGAGAGAGAGAGAGAGAGAGAGAGAGAGAGAGAGGGACTGAACTCTTCCTAGCAGTTCATCCCCCCGGCCAAGAACAGACCCTCAAGAGACTGTTCTTCCTTGTATTGTTGATCACCATCAGCCCAAGAGGCGATCCACCACACCACAAACTAGAGTAGGGTATTACACCACAATGGTGGCCTGAACTAGTATAAACCATGTGTCTCTTGTGTTGTTCCTTTTGGAGTTTAGATCCTAGCGAGGCGGCGGGGTGCAGGTAGGTAGAGGGCGAGATTCCGCGCACCCCAGGTGTTCGAACCTCAAGGGTCCGCGGAACCCGAAATCCGACATTTGGCGCCCGCTGTAGGTGCGCCGATCCACCTCCTGCCGCCACTTCGTCCCGTCGCATCGTCCTCGTCATGTCCGCGACCAGCGGGCAACCCCGTCCTGGGCGGCTTGGCCCGCCCACGCAGAGAGCCGCTTCGCCTCGGGCGACCCCATGCCCAGGCAGCTCGCGGTCCGCAGCGACGCGGACAGGCTTCGGCAACTCACGCCTGGCAGCGCGCGGTCGGCAGCGAGGGCCTCCAACCACGCCATGTCAGCGACGCCAGACACCCACCGGGAGCAAAGCGAACTCGAGGGCCGCGCTCACGGTGGCCTCGAGCTACTACAGTGTAGGCTCTTTGAAGGCGGCATGACGCATCGCTAGAGCGGGTGGAAGAGCTCCTGGGCTTTACCGCCTCGGGGGCTCATCCCTTCTGCACCCAGCTCCCACCTCAGGTCCAGGGCGGCCCGCGTGGAGGCTCCACACGCGGCCGCGGGACCCAAGGCTACTCCAACGCCGGTGAAGCTATCAGCACCGGGCTAGCGGCAGCGCTGCCTCCGCTCCCGGCCAGCGAAGAAGGACTCGCCGCGACCAACGGCCCCAGTGGGCCACCGCGCTACCACCCCCAGGTGGGCGTTTCAAGCAGAACCACATGGCACGCGGAGCACTATGGCGCGGCCTTCGGGATTACGGCCCCAGAAGAATACGTGCCCCACATGATGGACCAAGGGCACCAGCACGAAGGCGAACAAGGCTCGCTCCTCGCCCAGCCGGGGGACGAGGCGATGTAAGCTGAGCTCTTCCAAGAGCCCCGTGAAGGCCCCACCGCCACACCGGAAGCGACGATTACCAGTACCACTAATTCCTCGAGAGCAGGCATACGTTAATCATGAATCGCAGGAGGTGCAGGTCGCCACAGCAAGCGGCTGCCCCGCTCCCGCAGTCTCCTACCCCTCGGGAGGAGGGCGTCGGGGGCTGCAGGAGAGGAGCCGAGATTCAGCATCACCACTGCGGCGTTTGGAGCAAGGCGTTCTCAAGAGGTAGGCCCTCTGCTGGGGAGGTGCCTCAGGGCCTGCCCCTGGTGGAGGACCCGTGGTCGTCGGGGGAACCGCTGGCGACCGCTCTACCCCATCGGCGGCATCCTGGTTTCCGGTCGTCGTCGATGGCACTAGAGTGCGGCGCAAGGCGTGGCCCTCGTCTGGCGATATGAAGCAAGGCCGGTACCTGTGAAGAAGGCCCAGTGCCTATGAAGCTCGCCGCCCCGTGACACTCTCACGCAATAATGAGTGGGGCTGTACATGCCCTGGAGTCTCAGGGGTGCCGGCCTCAGGCCCTGGGGCTCCCTCCCACGCCTAGTGGCAGCACTTAGCTCCGCGCTGGTGAGAAGACGTCCAAGACTAGACTAGGTGCCAGATGCGGCCTTTTTTGGTTTGCTTTCATTGCTTTTCCCTTTGGTTGTCACTTTCCCCCGCTGGATTTAAGTTGGATTCGAATTCGAGATTTGCGCGTGTTTGGGGAAGGGGGTGTTTAGTCTCGTTCAAGCAATGTCTAGCGTTCCAGTTACCGCTTTGCCTCAGCTGCCTCCCCTCGTGAGCCCCTCGCGAGCTGGGTTGGGCCTAGCTTGCGTGCAGCCCAGACTGCCGCCGCCGCATCCTCTCAGGAGGCTTTTACTGCAGATCCTATGGGTTCGATCGGGAGACGCTCAAAACGCCACAGCCCTCCACAGGCTATCTCGGGGCCCGCGTGGGACAAAGGAAACATGAACGGTGCGCAGTCAGTCAGATAAATCCCCCAATGCATCCTCAGGGGCACCTCCTGAATTGTCGCTGGCGTCGCTGGCCTCGTCGTTGCTCTCTGCGTTGTCACCAGCGGCGTCAGGGCCGTTCACCACGCCGCCTTCATCAGCAGCCCCGATCACGCCATCATTGTCTGAAGCAAATGCCCTAACCAGGGCGTCCATGTTGTCCTCCACCCATTGCGCCAGGTCGTCCCGGACGGCCTGGGGTACTGGGGCGATGGCTGCGTCGAAGTCGAAGTGGGGGTCCATATTCCGGAGATGGCTGAAGACGCGAGAAAAGGCGCGCCCAAGCAGGGCGCGGCTCCTCTCCTCCACCAACCTGTCGGCCCTGACCGACCGCGCCTCCAGCCGAGTCACCACATCGGTGAAGAACTGAATGTTGCCGGCGTAGTTAATTGCGTGCGGCTCGCCAACAGCCGCCTCGCAGATGTTACCCAAGGCTGTGTTGGCTCTCTCCCGGAGTGTGGTGAGCATGGGGCCGTGCTCATGCTCCAGGACTCACCGCTAGCGCATCTCGTCCGCATTCTGTCGCGCAACGGCCTCAGCCTCGTCTACACGTTGGCGAAGAAGAAGTACCTCGGCACGGGAGGTAGTTAACTCCTCCTGCGCCACCTCAAGGGCGGCCCGAAAAGCATCGGCCCGCCGCGTCGCTTCCTCCTGCTTGGCCCTCAAGGCAGCGGTCCTACCTTCGGCCTCAGCCCGGATCAACCCCAGCCTTTCCTCGAATTCGTGCTCGAGGTTCAAGCGTGCCGTCGCCACCCGACGCCTGACCTCCTCCAGGACACGGGCCTCCCGCGCGGCGACATCATCCTCCGCCCTCGTCACCAAGCGCTCCCTTGTTTCCGAGGCCAGACTCGTGCATCGTTCGGCGGCTTCCAGCATCAGCGCCTCCTCCCGCTTCTGAAGCTCTGCTGGGTCGCCTGAGGCCACCCTCATCGACGCAAGGGCCGTCTCGCGCAGCTCCACCTGCTCCTCCAGCGAGCAGCAATGGGCCAGGAGCTCCCGCGCCCGCTCCTCCGCCGCCTCTTGCCGCCGGTCAGCTTCCCGAGCCTCTTCAACGGCCCGAGAACGGACCTCCCGAGAGGCCGCCAGCGACGCCTTGGCCTCCTCATCGTCAAGATTGCGCTGGTGGCGCGCAAGGGCGACAGCCGCCTTCAGCTCGTGCCTCTCCGCGGCCAGGTGCAGGCCCTCGGCCTCGAGGCGCGCGTCTTCATCGGCGAGCTCTTCACCAAGCAGGCTCACCGCATCAGCCACCCTTCGAAGAAACCCTTGGCGAAGCGCGGCGCTCCCACGCGCTCAAGTACGTCTTCCACACCATCATCCGCCCAGCGGCGCCGAGGGCCACGAATCGGCACTCCCCCTCCGGGCGGGGGCTGGCGCCCTCGCCACGGCCGGGCACGCCTCGCCAGAAGCCCGGCCAGGAGCCAGCCCATCCCCCAAAGAAGAGCGCAGGGAATGCCTCAGCCAATCACGATCGATGACCAGAAGAGAAGCCCACGGCAGGCCGGCTATGCCACGAGAGGGCTCGTGAAGGAGGGTCGCGAGGCGCGCGGGGACGCGATGCGCCTCAGGATGGCTCGTCTCTCCGGCCGGCCTCACCACAAGGGCCCTGCTGCTCGGAATGCTCGAAGACGGCGGAGAAGGCGGAGCCCAGGGGGATGGCTCCTCAGCCATCTCCGTGAGCTCGGCGGGAAGGGCTCTGCAGAGCAAGGATCAGTAAAAGCAACAGGAGAATCGGGGGGCCGAAAGGGGAAAGCTTACTCATCGGTGGCGAAGTACTTCCTGCTTCAAAGAAGCGACAAGGGTAATCGTCGCCAAGGCTTCCCTTCTATTCCGGAGAGCCTCAAGTACACGCGAAGCGACCCAAGAGTTGAGCGCAGGGTCAACTGCGACGAGGAAGGAGCGTCGAGACGACCCGGCGTCGAGGCGTCGATCCCTGGCGCACGCCACGGCCGCCTCACCAAGAAGGGTAGCTGGGCCCCAGGGCCTCGGCCAAGGCACCACGGGCAGCTGCTCGCCACCCCCAACCATGGCAGCCTGGGCCTCAGGAGTTGCTCCCTCAAGAGCGCCGCCTGGGACCGTCACCCCTGCGGAGGCCCCCTCGGCCTCCAGCGGCTTGTGCCTCCCTGCTCTGCCACTCGAGGAAGAGCCGCCACGGCCGATCGGAAGGGCGATCCACCACCACCGGGTTCTCGCGAGACCCCATGAGGCCTCAAGGGGCGCAGCCCCCATTCGTCAAGCCGGGCATCTGCTTCACAAAGTCACCCCCGCTGAGCAAAAGTACAGAAAGCACCCCTTGCCGGACGCTGCCGGGGTTGGGATCCCAGTCAAGACCAAGAGCACCTTCCTCGGTGCTTGAGCGTCAAGTCCTCCTCCTAGAGCCTCATGCGGTCTTCACGCCCGCTGAAGGCCCACATCCGGCGGGAATGGCGCTGGAGAGGGGCAATGCGGCACACCAGGAACTCCTTCACCACCTTGGGCGCTGCCACCTCGAGTGCCCTCAGGAACGCGAAGCGACGCCAGACGAAGGCGAGTCGGGGGCTCGTGAGCGTCTCCTGGCCCCAGCCTGAATTGGGGACAGCGGGTGATGTTGGCTCCGATAGCAGGGGGCTGGGCACTCCCATGTCCACGTACAGCCACCGCTCACGGAACCCAGGCGCGAGCGGAGGAAGGGTGAAGTCAATCCCTGAAGTCGCAGTTTCAGATGCAGCAATGAAGCTCACACACCCCGAACATTGGGTGGGGTCAACAAGGCGCAGAGAGAAGAAGTGGCGCAGCAAGGCAACTGAGGGAAGGATGCCCATCATCGCCTCGCAAACAAAGGCAAAGACCGCAAGAAGAGTGATGGATTCCGGACCCAAGTGCATCATATGGATCTGATAGTGGGAGAGCACAACATTGAAGAAATCGAAGAAGGGGGAACCAGCCCCGCCCACAGGGCGTCGACAAAATACTGGACCTCAGTGATTATCCTGTCGATGGCGAAGTGGGACACGGGCCAGGCCGTCATCCGCCCGCATTCGTTGAAGATGGTGGCCAAGGCCAAGCTGACCTTGCCCAGGCCCTCTCGATTGAGTATAATTGACCGATCGACGGCAGGGGCCGCCGACGGGCGAAGCGAGGCGGAGGCATGGGTTTCTTCCCTCTTCCCTTCTTCGCTTGAGCCATGGCAATGTAAGGGGGAGGAAGGTTCGAGATTGGATTGGGATCAGAAGCTGGAGTTCGAGAGGAGGAAGAGTGGGGGACGGTCGAGCAGCGAAAAAGGGAGCTGCTGTGTGCGGCTACGAGTCCGCCTAGCACGGCACAAAATAAGGAGCCGTGGGGGAACAGTACCGCCCACGTCCAATCAACCGCCACGCGGCGCCCAAGGCCGCAGGCTGTTAGGGCCCGCGGCACTTTGCACTTGCCCCTTCGCCTCTCTGCTCAGCCAAGCCCAGGCGCGCCTTGGGCCCGGGGGCTACTGTCAGCGTTCTGGGAACGGGGGTCCCCAGACTTGCCTGCCTGCGGTGTGGCTCAAAGGGGGTCCCATCACGGCCCATCTTCATCAACACAAGCTCAAGACCCTCACGAGGGGCCAAGCCTCACGGGGCGGATGACAGGGAGCTTCCTCAAGCACGGCCTCATCAGGCTGGCTCGCGAGGTGGCGGAGAGATCAAGGCGGGGTACCTCACGAGGTGCCCATGACGCAAGCCATGACGACCAAGGGCGCCAAAGGGCGCCACCCAAGCAGTGTCCTCCTTTCCTCTTTGGTGCAAAGGGAGCAAGCGCAGGCGAGAGCATCAAGCAAAGGCGTCCATTTCGGTGCAACAAGACCAAGACCAGTCCAACGGCAGGAAGGAAGTCATTGTGGAGCCCAAGCCGGCATCACCACCAGAGCCTTTGACAGGCGAGGACCAACTTTAGTCAGGATAAGTGTACTAGATGTTCCCCTTCAAAATGGCCAATTGTTGGTGCCCCTCCCGCTCAATATTTGGGAAGAGGCCCAGGGCCTCTGCCTATATAAGTAGAGCTAGCCACCATAGTAGAGGGGGGATCTAAGATCTGGAATTAGCAGAGAGAGAGAGAGAGAGAGAGAGAGAGAGAGGGACTGAACTCCTCCTAGCAGTTCATCCCCCCAGCCAAGAGCAGACCCTCGCGAGGCTGTTCTTCCTTGTATTGTTCATCACCATCAACCCAAGAGGCAATCCACCACACCACAAACTATAGTAGGGTATTACACCACAATGGTGGCCCGAACTAGTATAAACCATGTGTATCTTGTGCTGTTCCTTTTGTAGTTTAGATCCTAGCGAGGCGGCGGGGTGCAGGTAGGTAGGGGCGAGATTCCGCGCGCACCCCAGTGTTCGAACCTCAAGGGTATGCCGGAACCCGAAATCCGACAAAAGCCCTGACTGAAAATCTTCAAAGACTTCATTCTAGGTTTGACAGCCTTCAAGGTCATCATAACACTCTCTTGTCTGATCATGAGAAGCTTTCTTATGAATTTCTTCAAAGAAAGCAAGATCTTGAGAAGCTAAGAGTGAGTTATGAAGATCTTCAGAAGGAGCGCGATTCATTACTTGCTCAACAAATCAGCGCTGCTCAGGAAGAATTTGTTCCTCCGTGCTTAAAGTGAATTGAACGTGAATCTGCTAATTCTTCACCTGAATGTTCAAATGCTTCAATTGTTACAAATTCTTCTCCTGCCTCTGCTATCACTAATTCCTCATTTGAGGACATTGCTAGTCTCACTGACGATGCAGTGGTGAAGGAATTGTACATGATGTGCATGTACAAAAGCCTCAAAGGGCATCTCGACTCTTTGTGATGTGCTTAAAAAGCATATCCTCAACAGAACCCTAGGAAAGAGGGTATTGCCTTTGAGAGGAAGCTCAATCTTGATGGAACATATTGGAAGCCCGAGAAGTACCCCAAAACCTCATGGGTTCTTTGCAAAGGGACCTCCAGTTGATCCATCTAACTTATCTGGCTTTACATGTGAATCTCCTCATTCTTCTGATAAGTCATTTGACTCCAACTATAAACTGTTCAAAAATCAGAATGGTGAAGTATTTGCTAGATATGTTGGCACTAACTGCAGGAACAGTTCTCCTATGAAGAAAATCTGGGTTCCCAAAAGGTTCCTTGAAAGTCTTCTGGTGAATTTCCTCATGACACCACCTGTGAAGAATTGGAACCCCAGATCAAACTCTTCATATGGACCAAATTCTTCATATGGATCCAAGTCCTCATACGGACCAAATTCCTCACGTGGATCAAATTCCTCAAAAGGATCAAAGTCCTCATATGATTATCATCATGCTAACAACTCTGTTTCATAGGTAGAGCTAAAGGCTTTGAATATGTGCATTATTCTTCAAACCATTATGTTCATAAGTCCTCGAAGAATTTCTCTGCTTATTCATATGCTTACCCTAACCCCTCTTGTGTGAAACGAAATGGATTGGCTTCTATGCCACCATTCTCATATGGAGCTCAGAGAGTGATGAACTCTTGCCACCCCTTCAGATGTGGGTGGTGAAGAAAAATGACTAATCTCTTCTGCAGAGGTCGAGGTCTCCACGTGCTTTAACGTCTCAAGAATTTCTTTGGGGGCCCGACAAAATTGCACGAAAAGGACCTTGAGGCTAATCATGAAGAAATGAACTTCCATTTCACATGTCCTCCTACTACTATATCTGTTTTACTGCTTGATGAAATTCATATGATGAATTTGATATCATATTCTTCGCTGATGAAGTATATGAGTTCGTAAGTTGCACTAATTTATCTGCAGGATGATCTTCCCAAAGCTTCTGAGTGGGTCCTCAATAGTGGATGTACAAATCACATGACTGGTGACAAGAATCTATTGATGGATGCTCCTTATCACCATCACATCCAAGCATATCATCTTTGCCGACAAAGGCAAAAGTCAGTGTATTGGGTCTAGGTAAGGTTGCGATCTCTAAGGACATACACATGGACAAAGTCATGCTTGTTGAGTCCTTAGGATACAACCTCATGTCGATCTCAATGCTTTGTGATCTTGATATGGTTGTTGTCTTTGGCAAGTATCGTTGTGTTGTGATTATGGAAGCTGACAATTCCAAAGTCTTGAAGGCTTTAGGAGAGGAGACTTGTATATTGTTGATTTCTCTCAGGACCGCAACCAGCCGTGTGCCTACTTGCAAAAGCTTCGTAAGGCTGGCTATGGCATCGACGACTTGGTCACGCAGGCATGAGGAATTTGCACACGCTTGCGAAGAAGAAGCATGTCATTGGCATTGAGGATGTCAAATTCCTCAAGGACCACTTGTGTGGAGCCTGTGAAGCTGAAAAAATGACCAAGGCCAAGCATCCAGCAAAGACTATCATGACCACTACTCGACCATTCGAATTGCTTCACATGGACCTCTTTGGTCCTAATCATTACTCGGCAGTCACTAATGATGCATCTCTATATGGCTTTGTTATTGTTGATGATTACTCTCGTTACACATGGGTACACATTGTTACTTACAAACATGAAGTGCAGGAAGTCTTCAAACGATTTTCCTCGAGGGCTTCAACCAACTTTGGTGTGAAGATCAAGCACATCAGGAGTGACAATGGAACTGAGTTCAAGAATTCTGGTCTTGATGACTATCTCGATGTGTCGGATTTCGGGTTCCGGCAGACCCTTGAGGTTCGAACACTGGGGTGCACGCGGAGATCCAACCCTCCACCGTCTCGCACCTCGCCGAATCGCTGGGACCTAAACTACTGAACGAAACAGCACAAGAGACACGGGATTTATCTTGGTTCGGGCCACCATTGTGGTGTAATACCCTACTCCAAAGTGTGTGGTGTGGTAGATTGCCTCTTGGCACAGTGAGGAACAATACAAGGAAGAACAGCCTCGCGAGGGTCTGTTCTTGGCGGGTGCGATGAACTGATAGGTGGTGTTCAGTCGCTCTAGCTACTGGTTCCTTGATGAGGATTCGGATCTGGATCCCCCCTCTTGGTCCCTTCTTTCTCTCTAGATGCCTCTAGCTCTGAGCGTGGCTACTCCTATTTATAGGCGAAGGCCCTGGGCCTCTTCCCAAATATTGAGCGGGAAGGGCGCCAACAATTGGCCATTTTGAAGGGGAACATCGGGTACACTTATCCTGACTAATGTTGGTCCTCGCCGCCAAAGGCTCGTGATGATGGCCTGCTTGGGCTCCACGATGACTCCCTTCCAAATTAGGCTGGTCTTGGTCTTGTTGCAATCAAATGGATGCCTTTGCTTGATGCTCGCTGCGCTTGCTCCCTTTGCACCAAAGAGGAAAGGAGGAGGCCGCTGGTGGCTGGCGCCCTTGGTCGTCATGGCTTGCGTCATGGGCACCTCGCGAGGTACCACCTTGAACTCTCCGCCTCCTCATGAGCCACTCGACGAGGCCGTGCTCGAGGAAGCTCCTTGTCGTCCGCCCATGAGGCTTGGCCCCTCGCGAGGGTCTTGAGCTTGCGTTGATGAAGATGGGCTGTCCTGGGCCTCCTTTGAGCCACGCCCGCAGGCCGCAGCGAGCAAGTCTGGGACCCCTGTTCCTGTAACGCCGACAAGAGCCCCCTGCCCACGGCACGCTCGAACTTGGCCGAGCAGAGAGGCGAAAGGGCAAGTGCAAAGCGTCACGGGCCCTAACAGCCTGCGGCCTTGGGCATCGCGTGGCGGTTGATTGGACGCGTGCGCCTCTGCAACCGCGTGGGTTGATAACAGAGCGGCATCTTCCTTGCCTCCTTTACTTTCTCCAGTTGTTGCTCAGATCCCCTTTCTTGCGCCTCTCCTCTCCGCTTCCAAGATCTTCAGATCCACTCCGCCTGCGTGCCCTAGCCAGTCATGGCGCCTCGCCAAGTCCCGGCCGGAGCTTGGTATTCTCCTGCCTTGGACCCGCCAAATGTGTCAGGGGCGAGCCTCGCCCTGGTGCGCCGGATGGCGGAGGCGCAGGGCGTCAACAGAGCGGAAGCGTTCAAGGCCGGCTCCGCCGCCCCTGAGGGTCGGGGGAGTACCTTCTACCCGTTCTTTGTGAGCGCCATCATTGCTGGTCTGGTGCCTCCCTTTTCTGAGTTCTTCTTCTCCGTCCTCCGTCACTACAACATTCAAGCTCTGCACCTCCATCCCAACTCCGTCCTTCTTCTGGCAATCTTCGCCTACTATTCTGAGGCCCATGTTGGGGTGAAGCCCTCGGTGGCCTTGCTGCGCCATTATTTCTCCCTCCGAACCTCCCGTGGTTCCGCCTCACGTCTTGCGAAGCTTCAGATACGGGCGGAGCCATCGCCATTTCAAACCACAGGAAGCGGATTGAGGGCTTGAGAGCAAGTGGGTCTTGGTGGATGCTTTGGGCGCATCCACCAACGGCTGATCTGCCCATGGAGCACCCCCGAGAGCTCAAACGACAGTCCCGAGTGGAGCTTGAGATCCCAACGTGAAGCTGGTCTTTGGAGAAGATGGACGCAGATCTGGCCGCCAACGCGGTGGCGGCGGCTGACCGTCGGCTTCTTGAGGGAGTTCTGGAGCATCAATCGCTCCGCTCCGCCAATACTGGCTTCTGATGTGGAGGCCTCACCCGAGCCCCGTGGCCCTGGCCAGCGAGGGTCTGGCGACGATCCTCCAGTCCTTGGTTGGGGGCGATGCGGCGAGACTGGAGGGCGCCCCCGCGCCCCTGTTCCTTCCCGAGGATTGGGAGCAGGTTGTGGGGCCCATGCCTGTCTTCAATGGGGACGGGCCCATGCCCGTGGAGGCTCCGGAGGACCTGGTGGACGTGTCCTCTTCCGACTCCAGCGAAGAGGTGGAGGAAAGAGAGCCGGGAGAGGGGGTTGATTCGGGGGCGGAGTCAAGGGCTCCTCCCCTGCGGCGCAGGTCCCGCATTCTCCGCCTCCCCCAGAGTGACGACGACGAGGATGAGGATGAGCTGGGGGGCAGAAGCCTGCCCCTGATCCCGAAGAAGGACCGGACTGGGGGCGATCCGCAGACGCGCCTCCTGCTCCTGGTCCCCTTGAAGCTGATCCCTGCAGCTGGCTCTCGGGCTTCAAGTATGGCCGGAGGCTGCTCGAGTCCACCAGCGACGACCTGTAAGTGCCTGCTTCCCGTCTTGATTATTGCTCCGTCGGTGATATCTGATGTCCATGTCCTTCGGCCAGGCTAGCGCCCGCGGCGAAGAAGCTGAAGGGGGCTCCTGAGGCCCCATCCGTGGCGGTGCCTCTGCCCGAAAAAGAAGATGATCCTGACGCCCAGGCCTCTCCTGCCCGGGCGTCCTCGCGAGGCCTGGCTGAGCCCGCTGGGGCGAGCTCAGCCCCCTTGACCCAGGCGACTCCCGAGGTGCCCTTGCTTGGCGCTACCTCCACTGTTGCCATGGCGCCGCTGGTTCCGTCTCAGGGCGCAGTGGTCACACAGCCGTCTTCTCCTCCTACTCCACCGACCGCTGCTCCTCCGAATGCTGTTCTGGATCGTGCCGTTGCCGGACTAGACCGCCTGCGGCAGGATCTTCTGGGCGCCGACTCCCGTCTGATGGCTGGGCGTTTGGAGCTGGCTTCTACCTGGATTTGCTCCGATGCTTCGATTCGGGCGGCGCTGGTCCAGGCCTCGACGGCTTGCGACGAGGAGAAGCAGGCTGTCCGTGAGGCGAAGATTGCCTGCGATGCTGCCCTGGGGGAGGCAGCCAACATCCAAGGTCGCTGTGAGACGCTGGAGAGCAAGCTGAAGGGTCTGCAGAACCAGCTTGCCGAGGAGGCCCGCCTCCGCCAGGAGCAGGAGGAAAGCATGAAGGCTCACGAGGCGGCCGTCAAGGACCGGGAGGCCAGGCTGAAGAAGCGCCGCGACCGCCTAGGCGCGCTGGAGCAGGAACTAGAGGCGAGGAAAGTCGAGCTGGACGACAAGGCCCGGGTTCTTGCCGAAGATCGCGTGGCCTTCACAGATATGGAGGTGAAGGCTCGCACCTTGCTGAGGGAGCTATATGATAGCGGCCTGGAGAGCCCAGGCCGTGGCGCAGGACGGCCCCGCCAAGCTGCTTCCCTTCTGGTTCGCGCTCTTGAAGATGTCTCCCTTGGTCTTGGCCCCACGGCCGAGGCCGAGGCGCAGCGTGTCTTGTCTTCTGCACAGACGCTGGTCCTCACCCACGTTTACCTTTCGTGATCCCAGCGTCGACCTGGACAGCTCTTTGGAGCCGACAAGCGGCAAGCATCATGTTGCCGCTGCCGAGGCTGTGAAGGGTCGCGGAGGCTCTGTTGGGAAGTTCCCTTGACACCAAGCCGAAGCGGCGCGCTGCCCTGCTGCTCCACGAGGCGAACCCACTCCAGCTGCTCCACCGTCGACAAGTGACTCCGTTGTGGCTCCTGTCACCTTTTAATTCCTGCACATGTATCATGCCTCGGGAGGCGTTTAAACTTGCATTGGGTATTGCGATAACAGTGTGGACTGTAATATTTGCTTTTGAATTCCTTGAAATTTGCGCTTCCTACTTGCTTATGTTCTACGCCGGTAGAGCACTGGCCCTGCTGCATACCTCGGCTGCTAGCCCCGACCGGAAACCAGGACGGGACCAAGGAGTGAGGGGCTACATGACAAGTTAGGCTCCTGAGTCGCGATGCTCAGGAGTCCCCCTTGGCGCACGAACAGTAAGTAGGGAGGTGAGACGCGGGTGGATCTACCGTTCTACGTCTGCAGAGCCCGGCCCCGCGCATACCTCAACCGTCGTTAGCCTTTCGGAACTAAGGGGTGAGGGGCTACGTGACGATTAGGCTCTGAGTCGCGATGCTCAGGAGTCCCCCTTGACGCTCAAACGGCATTCGTACTTTGGCTCCGCTCGGGGAGTGACGTGCGATGAACCAGGCCCGAGGGGCCTGGCTGGGTGGCGTGCGTCTGGGCGTGACCCAGGCGTAGCCCCCGTGCCCAGCCCCCTCGCGTGGCGCTCCCGAGGGGAGGCGTTGCAATGAGGCCGAACACTGAGCTCTGGGCTCCCTGAGGTTGATGCGACCCGGAGGCCACCTCAGTTGTTTATCACCAGCGTGGAGCATAGCGCTTCCGCATGCGTACGGGCATAGCCGCTCCTCGGCAGTGTCGTCAGCCAGGGCGGAGCATGGTGTTTCCACTGGTACGTGGGAGGGGGCTCCCCTCGGGGAGGAGCCCCCGGGGCGTATACAGCCCCACCCTGACACATGGCTGGCACGGTAGGGCTGGACGAGGTGTATCTGGGCACCCGTGAGCCAGGGCGGGACTCACAGGGCCCTACCTCAAGGCGGGTTGCGCCTGGCTCTGGGCCTTATCTTCGAGTGTGTTCCTGCAAATTTGGCCAGATGTCGGTGTTTCTCGTCTTCGGATCCGGCTCTCGGGCTAGTCTCGGCCGTCGGCGGCAAGCCAGTCGCGATGCCATGGACAAGACCAGAGGGTGAGGGCGGAGAGCCGGTAGGAGCCACGAGTCGCGATGCTCGTGCACCCCCTTTAACGCATAAGCTGGGTTAGATGACGAAACTCGTCCTCGGGTCCCGGCTCTCGGGCTGGTCTCAAATTGTCGGCTGGCAAACCAGGTCGCGATGCCATGGACAAGACCAGGGTGAGGGTCGGAGAGCGGTAGGAGCCCTCGATCGCGATGCTCGTGCACCCCCCTTTAACGTGCAAGCCGGGTCGATGCAGCAACTCTCGTCCTCGGGTCCCGGCTCTCGGGCTGGTCTCGGCCGTTCTTGGCAAGCCAGTCGCGATGCCATGGACAAGACCAGAGGGTGAGGGCGGAGAGCGGTAGGAGCCCTGAGTCGCGATGCTCGGGCACCCCCTTTAATGCGCATAAGCTGGGTTAGATAATGAAACTCGTCCTCGGGTCCCGGCTCTCGGGCTGGTCTCAGCCGTCGCTGGCAAGCCAGGTCGCGATGCCATGGACAAGACCAGAGGGTGAGGGCCGGAGAGCAGGTAGGAGCCCTGAGTCGCGATGCTCAGGCACCCCCCCTTTAACGTGCAAGATTCCGTCACCCAGGAAAAGGCACCAAATAACAAGCATGGTGGAGCGAGAACATAATCCTAAGGAAAACGTAGGAAGGATACATGCCGCTGGGACAGGCCCGAGCGGCTTGGGGATGATGCAGCCCGAGGGGCACCCCGCAACAGGATAGGCTAATCTCTAGTACCTAAAAGAAACGTAAGGTTCCCTCTCCCCTCTTACGTTCCCCTCGCTTCGTCCAACCTCTCGTACGACCTCCTCTCCCTCAATCGATTTTCTTTTCTCCCCACCGGTTTTCTTCTGCTGGTTTTATCCTTGGTTTTCTATTCCTTCCTTAACAGGTAATCAATTCATGTATGGTAACCGGTTGCAATTAATTCATGCATGGTAATCTCTACTACTCCCTCTATTTCCTCCCCCGCCTGGTTTTCTATTTAAATCGGTTTTTAATTTTTCCGGCTAAACCAGGATCAATCTTTGGTAACTCATTCAATTCACATCAATCATGCGCATATTCTTATATTCCTTATCTTGGTTTATTTCCTGCCTTTTCTGCGTAGTGATTTTTTTTCTCTCCATAAATATCTCTCCCTTCCTTTCCAGATCTCATCTCATTCATCCGATGATTGTGTGCCCGCCGCGCTAGGGTACTCAAGACACTACCTGCGCCTTTGCTACGATCCCGCTCGAGGAGAATAGGCCGGAGAACCATGACCAGGGAACATCGTGGTGTTGTTGAGTACTCACCTCGAGTCTACGCCAGCAGTGCGGGACACCCGATGCCCACCAAACCCGCATCGCCTTTGCGCACCTACGTTGATTGCCGCCGCTGAGCCGACGTCAATCGCCTCGAGCATCATTGCCAAACCAGGCCTCCCACGGCGTCTTCCACGGTTCATGATTGGACGGTGGACTCAGCCTTTTCCGACCTACTCCATCGCGGCGTAGAACCGTCACCAAACGTTTTTCATCACCGAGCCATCGATAGACGAGAAGCAAGAAGATGTCCTTGGAGGTCGTGCAACTTTTCGGAAGGACGGAGTTGGCCAGACCCCATCCTCTCGGGAAAAACGACTAGCTGAGCCTCAACTCGGAGACGGCGGCGAAGCGGCGCGACAAAGGTCCTCAATGTTTTATAAAATGCTTTCTTGCTTATAATTTTCGTAAGCTTCGTATCCGCTTGATTGCCATATCTAATGTACCTTTTCCTTGGTATAGTTATGAGGATCTGGATGATGGTGAGCTAGCCCGCATGATGCGATCATGTACGTTACGAGCAATGGCCTCGATGGCGAGTTAGCTTTTTCCTTAATTGCTTCAATGTTCCTCTTCCTCTTTGTCGGTCATCCCATGAATATATTTACTTAGGAAAATCAGGCGCTCAATACACACTGACTATTATTTGTATTGAAGAAAACGTAAATCATTTACAAGCTAAAGGAACTCATCATTCTAAGAGTCCGGTTGTACTCTTAGTTAGAGGTTGGAAAAAAATTGTAAATATCCTTGTAAGACTAGCAAGATTTAAATTCCCATGCTTTTTCCAGTATATATCATCTAAGTTGGTTAATTCTTTTCACAACATTCTTATGTCTATTGTTTTCGTCACAAGAATTTATTATTTAGTCTAGCGAGGTGTTTTGTATTTGCATGGTTGTACCCAGCATTAGGGTTAGTTTGTTGATAAATGAAAAAAGGGCTTTTTGGCTACTAAGATCTGAAGAACACGATGAGGCCATGCCTCTGCATCATCACCAATAATATTCATTGTGGCCATGTATGTATGTGATTTAGGAAGAATAATATTTGGGAAAATATTTGTGGAGTACAATTGGAGAGAAGGATTGACGACATGATTTCATTCATGTCGAGCCAAAAGTAGAATGCGAGCAGAACATGCATTTTCATATGCGATAACTCGAGGATAGATAAATAGATTATTCGTTTGAGCTATACCTATCTATATTCCCGTAGCAACGCACGGGCAATTACCTAGTGACATGAAATGAAAGGGATACATGCCGCAGGGACGGACCCACGCGGCCTGGGAATAATGCGTCCCTGAAGGTGCTCCCAGCCTGAAACGGAACTTAAAGATGTCACCTGGTGATGTTGGGGACGAAGGGGTGTTGGTGTAGCAGACTCGGTGGGCTGCGGGAGCCGACCTCACGAGCCCCCAGGCCCAGGGGCCTCAGGAGGATCCGGCGCGTGGCGGCTCCTGGCCATCTCCATCTCCGCCCGAGGCTGCGGCGTGCATGACCTCTTGAGCCTCCGGGATGGCCCTCATGAGGCAGCTGATGCGCTGCTGCTGCAGCGTTTGGCGAGCCATAAGGCATGCGCACATAGCTGTGGGGCGGACCCTCAACGCGTCCCACTCGCGTGGGCAGGCGCTCTTGAGACGCGGCTCGGTTGAGCCTGGTATGTCGATGCAGACAAGCATCCTACCATCCTTGCACTGGATGGGGGCCACACAATGGCGCGGCGGCTGCCCCTCATGACCCTTGACTCCTGTAGCTCCTGAATGGCCTTGCTGACGAACTCCTGAGGGTTCGGCCCTCCTTTGCTTGCTTTTGCTTGCGGGAAATGTGCTGTGAAGCACGCCTCCACGTGGTGCCCAAGCGCCTCCCTCGAGACCTTGGCGAGGTCGGCGGCCCTCCAGGGGAGAGCCCCCGAGCCCTGCCTGAGGAGGGCACCGAGCGCGCTTTCCTATGCGATGGAGGGAGGCTCCCCTTGGCCCGGTGCGGGCCCTGAGGGGCCTGCCTCTTGAGGAGCCGGGCCGGTCGATGTCTTCTTCTTCTTGGGTGTGGCCTCGGGAGGCCTCCGGCTGCTGCGGTCTTGGTCTTCTAGCGATGCGGCCTGAAAGGCTCGCTCGAGGGAGCACACTGCGTCTCTCTCTTCACAGGGCACCGTGATGACCCCACCGCTTCCTGGCATCTTGAGGACGTTGTAGCCATGGTGGGTTACGGCCATGAATTTGGCCAACGCTAGGTACCCGAGGATGGCGTTGTACGGCAGGCGAATGTGGGCGACGTCGAAGTCGATGAGCTCGGTGCGGTAGTTGTCGCGAGCCCCGAAGGTGACAGGAAGGCGGACCTGCCCGATCGGGACCGTGGAGCCATCGGTGACTCCGGAGAAGGGCTTGGTTGGCTGAAGCTGACTGTAGGGCACTTGAAGATTGTTAAATGTTTCCACGGACAGGACGTTGAGCCCTGCTCCGCCGTCGATGAGGGTCTTGGTGACTAGCACATTGCTGATGATTGGGGAACAAAGCATCGGGAGAACTCCGGCTGTGGCTGCGCACTTGATCTGATCCGCTGAGCTGAACGTGATGGCGCACGCTGACCACCTGAGAGGGCGCGTGGCTTCGAGCTTGGGGAGGACTGCATTCACTTTGCAGGCGAACTACTTGAAGATGCGCTGAGAGGCTGGGGCTTGAGCTCCGCCCAGGATGCAGGCAATTGCACGCGGTTCCTGGAAGCCCCCAGCCCCCTTGTCCTGATGACGGTCTTCGATTCTCCTTGGCAGCGGCGGCAGCGGAGGGAGGCCTGCGTTCCCCTGCGGGTGATCCTCACGAGGTTGATCCCTCCAGCCTCCATCGCGAGGCGGGTCTTGCCAGCGGTCCTCGCGAGATTGGTCGTGCCACCCTTGGTGCGGGCCGCGGTCTTCCCAGCGTCCTGCATTCCTTCCTCCTCCTCGGCCGTAGCCCCGGTTGCTGCGCTCGGGGCGCCTGCCGATCCTTCCTTCACGGACGGCCCGGAGCTCTTGGCATTCATTGGTGTTGTGGGTGTGGAGGTCGTGGTACACGCAGTACCGGCTGCCCTTCGAGGAATCGGGCTGATCTCTGCCTCGCTTGGTGTCTGGCTCGGCCGCGAGTACGGCAGCCCCCTTGCGCTTCACATCCTTGGCCTTGGACTTCTTTTCTTCGGGATCCGACGGGCAGCTCGAGGAGAGAGAGGCGCCTCCTCAGCCCCTGGCGCGCTTGGTCGCCAAGTTGAACAGCTCCAAGGAGGTGCACAGATCTTCATGCATCGCCAGCTCCTCCTTCATCTTGGCGTCGTGCACGCCGTCGGAGAAGGCGGAGATGATGGCCTCCTCCGTTACCACAGGGATCTTGAGGCGCGCGTTGTTGAAGCGCTGGATGTACTTTTGCAGGGTTTCCCCTGGCTGCTGCTTGATTCGGCGCATGTCGCTTACGGCGGGTGGCCGGTCGCGAGTACCTTGGAAGTTGGCGATGAAGCGGGTGCGCATCTCGGCCCAGGAAGAGATCGTGCCTGGGGCCAGATTCAGGAGCCAAAAGGGCTCCGTCCTTGGCGCCATGGGAAACCAGTTTGCCATGACCTTTTCATCCCCGTTGGCAGCCTCGATGCCCAGCTCGTGAAAGCTGGAGGAACTCCGTAGGGTCAAGCTGCAGGCCGTCGTGGCGAGGAGGCAGGTCTGGCTTGAACTTGGCGAGCACGCGACGGCTGCTGCGCCTTCGAAGCGGCGCGGCAGCCCGCCGTGGCTGGGGGCCTCGGGCGACAGGGAGCTTGGTCTTGTGGGCCTCCCTCACAGCTGCGGCTGGGTGCAGCGCAGGGTCTTGACGTGCTGGAGCGGGGAGCGCTCGGGCAGCTTCTTGTGGGCGAGGAACTTCTTGATAGCTCTGCTCCTGCCGCGCCGGCGCCTGGCGGAGCGGGTTCCGCCCAGGGGCCGCGCGCCTTGGGGCCAGGGCGCCTTCTTGAGGAGGAGGCGGCTAGCGCCCAGGAGCTTCATCGCCACTTGGGCGTGCAGTGCTGTGAGACAGACGGTCTTGCGGGCGCCTCCTGCAGCGCGGACGAGCTCGGCGACTCGGTCGAGCCATTTTTCGTAGACGTCGTCGATGGGGTGGTAGCGCAGGAGCTCGTTTGCCGCGGTGAGTGCAACTCGGGCCTCCATGGCCGCGCGGGGCACGCGTGACGAAGAACCAGCGGGGGTGAGCGAAGGCGTGGCGGTGTGGCCGTCCCGCCTCATGGACGGGTGCTGGGATGACGCTTGCTGCTCGTTCCCCGTCGGGCCGGTGGCGGCGTTGATAGCAGGTGACTAGGAACGACGAGGGCGCCCGCCGACGGGAGCTGTCTGGGCGACATGGGAGGCGAGGGCGGCTCGGCGCTCGGCGCGGGCCCGACGGCGTCAGACATGGTTGCGGTGGTCGAGGAAGAACGAGGCGACGAAAGGCAGATTCCGGCGCACCCCTACCTGGCGCGCCAAATGTCGGATTTCGGGTTCCGGCAGACCCTTGAGGTTCGAACAATGGGGTGCGCGCGGAGATCCAACCCTCCACCGTCTCGCACCTCGCCGAATCGCTGGGACCTAAACTACTAAACGGAACAGCACAAGAGACACGAGATTTATACTGGTTCGGGCCACCATTGTGGTGTAGTACCCTATTCCAGTGTGTGGTGTGGTAGATTGCCTCTTGGGCTGGTGAGGAACAATACAAGGAAGAACAGCCTCGCGAGGGTCTGTTCTTGGCGGGTGCGATGAACTGATAGGTGGTGTTCAGTCGCTCTAGCTACTGGTTCCTTGATGAGGATTTGGATCTGGATCCCCCCTCTCGGTCCCTTCTTTCTCTCTAGATGCCTCTAGCTCTGAGCGTGGCTACTCCTATTTATAGGCGAAGGCCCTGGGCCTCTTCCCAAATATTGAGCGGGAAGGGCGCCAACAATTGGCCATTTTGAAGGGGAACAACGGGTACACTTATCTTGACTAAAGTTGGTCCTCGCCTGCCAAAGGCTCTGGTGATGACGCCTGCTTGGGCTCCACGATGACTCCCTTCCAGCCATTGGGCTGGTCTTGGTCTTGTTGCACCGAAATGGATGCCTTTGCTTGATGCTCTCGCCTGCGCTTGCTCCCTTTGCACCAAAGAGGAAAGGAGGACGCTGCGCGGGCTGGCGCCCGGTTGGCGCCCTTGGTCGTCATGGCTTGCGTCATGGGCACCTCGCGAGGTACCCTGCCTTGAACTCTCCGCCTCCTCATGAGCCAGCCTGATGAGGCCGTGCCTGAGGAAGCTCCTTGCCGTCCGCCCCGCGAGGCTTGGCCCCTCGCGAGGGTCTTGAGCTTGCATTGATGAAGATGGGATGTCCTGGGCCTCCTTTGTGCCACGCCGCAGGCCGCAGGCAGGCAAGTCTGGGGTCCCCCGTTCCCAGAACGCTGACACGATGAACTTGGTATTACTCATGAGTTATCTGCTCCCTATACTGCTCAGCAAAATGGCGTCGTGGAGCGCAAGAATAGAACTCTTGTTGAGATGGATCGCACTATGCTTGATGAATACAAAACACCTCGTCGTTTTTGGATTGATGCAATTGATACCGCGTGCCTCATCATCAACAGGGTATATCTTCACAAATTCTTCAAGAAGACTGCCTATGAACTCCTCACTGAACAAGAAACCGAATGTGAGTTATTTCAAAGTCTTCGGTGCTAAATGTTGGATTAGAGATCCTCATCACAATTCAAAATTTGCACCGAAAGCACATGAAGGTTTTATGCTTGGTTACGGAAAGGACTCGCACACCTACAGAGTCTTCAACAACGTTCTTCACAAGGTTGTTGAAACTGTAGATGTGCGGTTCGATGAAACTAATGGCTCGCAAAGAGAGCACCTACCTTCTGTGATAGATGAACTAGCACCTGAGGAATCTATCAAGTTCAAGGCGATTGAGGATGTCATTCCCTCTTGAAGAATCTCTTTGAAGAATTCATTCCGAACGTGAAGAACGTCGAGCTAATGCACTGAAGATAATCTTTGAAGAAAATGGTGCTGAAGAAAATGCTGATCAAATTCCTCAACGATAACCAGCTCATCCTCGCGTTGCAAAAGAAGTGCAAGTTGAAAAGATCATCGATGACATTGAAGCACCAGGTCCTCTCACACGCTCAAAAGCTTCACATTTATCTAACTTTTGTGGGCACTATGCGTTTGTCTCTATCACGTAACCCACTAAGGTAGATGAAGCATTTACGGAGCCAGAGTGGATTCAGGCCATGCAAGAAGAATTACATCAGTTCGAGCTCAACAATGTCTGGGAACTGGTCAAACGTCCAGATCCTCGCAAGCATAATATCATTGGCACAAAGTGGATCTACTGCAACAAACAAGATTAAAATGGCCTTGTGGTGAGGAATAAGGCTCGACTTGTAGCTCAAGGCTACACACAGGTTGAAGGAATTGATTTCGATGAAACTTTTGCACCTGTTGCTAGACTTGAGGCTATTCACATATTACTTGCTTATGCTAACCATCATGATGTCACTTTATATCAAATGGATGTGAAAAGTGCTTTCCTCAATGGTAAGCTTGAGGAAGAAGTATATGTTGCTCAACCCCCAGGTTTTGAAGATCCAAAGAATCGACAAAGTCTTCAGACTCAACAAGGCCCTCTATGGCCTCAAGCAGCCCCTCAGCGTGGTATGATACTTTGAAGGAATTCCTCATGAAGAATGGCTTCACACCCGGTTCACTCGACCCTACTCTCTTTACTATATCTTATGATGGTGAACTTATTGTGTGCAAAATATTCGTTGATGATATTATGTTTGGCTGTACTGACCAACGTTATAGTGATGAATTTGTCTATATGATGAGTGAAGAATATCAAATGTCTATGATGGGAGAGTTTAAATTCTTCTTAGGTCTTCAAATTAAATCAGCAATGGCATATTCATATCTCAGGAGAAATACCTCAAGGATGTTCTGAGGAAACTCGGCATGCAAGATTGCAAAGGCGTCAAAACTCCTATGCCCACAAATGGCCATCTATGCACTGATGAAAATGGTATTGACTTTGATCACAAGGTATACCGCTCCATGATTAGTTCTTTATTGTACTTATGTGCATCTAGGCTAGATATAATGCTTAGTGTTTGCATGTGTGCCCGATTTCAAGCTACAAGAAGGAATCACACCATAAGGCTGTGAAGCATATTCTTCAATATCTAGCTCACACACCAACACTAGGATTATGGTACCCCAAGGGCTCGCTTTTGATCTCATTGGATATTCTGACTCGACTATCTTTGGTGATCGTGTGGACCGCAAGTCAACATCTGGTACTGTCATTTCCTCGGACGATCTTTGGTCCGTTGGTCCTCGAAGAAATGTAACTGCGTACCATCGCTTCATCTTGGAAGCTGAGTACATTGCTGCTGGTTCTTGTTGTGCTCAATTGTTGTGGATGAAGCAAACTCTCAAGGACTACGGCATCAACGTGAAGAATGTGCCTCTCATGTGACAATGAGAGTGCCATCAAGATTGCTCACAACCCGATTCAGCACTTTCGAAGACAAAGCACATTCAGATTCGTCATCATTTTCTTCGTGATCATGTGTTGAAGGGCGACATCTCCATCGAGCATGTGAAGACGGAAGAACAGCTAGCCGATATCTTCACAAAGCCCTTGGATGAGAAGAGATTTAGCAAGTTGCGGTGTGAGCTAAATATCTTAGAATCTTGAATGTTCTTTGAAAAGGACACTCATCCTAACACTTATGCAAAATTGATGACTTAGATGTGCAACACATGAAGAAACGTTTTTCTTCAATCAATGAAGAACAACACTCTAAGTGTGAAGAAATTAATGAAGAATTTGATTCTCAAAACCCTACGACAATTGTACGCGGTGTCTGAAATCATCATTCTTATACGGTGGGTCACGCCACCACCAAAGTTGAAAATCTTCAATTTGAGTTTTTCCTCAGTTTTGAAATTCTTCAGTTTTTCAAATTCTTCAACTTTGCAAAATCTTCACCGTTTCCGTCGTTTTTCTTCATTGGCTATATATATATATATGGGTTTATGTCCTCTACAACATTCACTTATGGCTATTTCTTCAAGTTACATTTTTCTGCTAAGAGAATGTGATCAGACCCTTCCCCCTCTATGCTAAACTCAACCCAATCTATTCACAAATTCTTCATGTGCGTTCTATTTGAAACTCGTTCAAAATCTTCACTTTGTGTCCTTGTCAAATTTGAAGAAATTGCGAACGGAACTTTAAAACTAATCTTATCCAAATTTTCGCTTTGCCGCTCAAACCGCTCTGCTTCCTCGATAGACTTATCTATTCACCCACGATCTAACACGATCTCCACTTTTCAGAACGTGGGTGACACATGTCAAGCGAATGAGAAGGGTCAGGGGCACGTTCGTCCTAAATCTTCGGGCGAACAGTTTTTAACTGCGACTATAAGTACCCCCTCTCCCCTTCCTGACTTTCTTTACTCCGCTCGACCGCTCTCTCTCCCGCTCGAGCTTCTCAAACCCTAGCGCAGCCGCTACTCCATCGTCGCCGGTGAGGAAGAGCTTCACTGCCTCGACCTCGTCGCCCGTCAGATTTCGCTATGGCATGGAAATCTTCACTCCGCCGCCGCCGTAGCTGTCTTCCTCTACCGAGTTAGGGCGTGGAAGATCTAAACTGACGAGCTTCAAATCTACACTTCTCAGTTCGTCGTGTTCTTCATCCAGGGTAATTAAAAGTTACTTTTACTGCCCTCTTTGATTCAAATTTTCTCTACAAAATCTTCAAAGGTGTTTTATTCTTCAAATCCTCACACACCAAAACACCTCACTAGTCATCTGTTCTTGATTTGTTTCTCTAAGCATAATTTTTCTTCAAGATTCTTCAATTGTGTGAATCCTCGGTCTATACAACTCTGGAATCTAAGACAAAGACGCTTAGTGAAATTCTTCAAGACTCATCTGGTCAAATTCCTCAAACTTGTTCTTTTTTAAAAACCTTCTGAGAACGAATATGACCTCTCCAAAATTCCTCGCAACTATACTCTGTTCACAGGTACTCATGTCCATTCTTTGAATCACTAGGTTCTCATCAACTTAACTCATTTGCAGCGTTCCTCGAAGAAAAGTTGCATACTTCTTGAGAGAATTCGATTGTTCAAATTCCTCAATCAAGAATATGGCAGATGGTAAGAAGCCACGAAAAGGAGGAAAGAGGCCTGAGGTCATGACTGCTTTTGAAATACACGAGGACATCTATCTTGACTATTGCACACCGATGAGGCCAAGTTCGAAAGGAGAACAAAAATTAGCGCAAGGTGCGCATACAGAGGATTGAAAGGAGATGGGCAAGAGAATGGAGGAGTATGTATGTCACCGCAAAGTATATGAAGAAATTCGCACTTAATCCTCCATGCCCAAGAGCTCCATTGGCACAGCCAAGAAGCTGACCCCACCAAAGCATCAAGCGTGGTGAGGATTTCCTGAAGAATGGGCCAAGCGCCAAGCCAAGTTGGCAAGACAAGCCAAAGAAGCAGTGAGGAAATTCAATGAAGACTCTGCTGCTGCTGCTGCCACTAAGGCCTCTGTCAAGCCTAGGAAATCAATGGAAAAGAAGCCCGCGCACAAGCCAAGTGCTTCACCAACTATGCCCTCACGGCCAAGCCCCTCAGCAATGACCTCACGACCAAGTCCCTCAGCAATGCCCTCACGGCCAAAATCTTCAAAGCCCTCACGGCCAGTTCCTCATGCTGCTCCTGCTCCTCCAAAGTCCTCAGCTGCTCCGGCAAAGTCCTCAGCACCTGTGCATCTGGCCACGTACCAAAGGACTGCAGGCATCTCTATTACCTCTGGTGTCTCAGCGAGTTCCTCTGCGCACCAAATTCTTCATCTGGCCCCACTCTGCTGAAGACAAAGGCAACGGCTGGACGAGGTCCTCGGCCAAGTCCAAAGAAGAAACAGATTGCCTTCCAAGTGCCATCTGACAATGAAGCTGATGATGATGAACTTGCAGAAATCATCAGAGACAAACAAGAAAGGGCCGCTAGAGCCAAAGGCACACCTGTGCCACTGCTTTTGGATCCTAAGATGATCCTCGATTACATTGATCTCTGACACAAGGATCCAGACACCCCTATGCCTGATTTTCATTTGACTCCTGGCCAAAGTCACATGCTGACCCATTTCATCTCTGAAGAGAAATGGAAATTGAGAAGGCCAGACAGATCAAGAAGGCTCAGTTCAGGAAAGAGAAGTTCTCGAGGAAAACGTTGTCAAAATGACAACCGATGAACTCATCAAAATTCAGTCTGAAATCAAAGCCCTCGGCGACAACTTCGGCGCCTACTATGCTGATTGGCAAGGAGCCAAAGTCAGGTTTGTTAAACCGACCGAGAAGTTCACCAATGTTGCGGATCCAACGCAACAAGAAGTTCCTCGAGCTGCAGCTTACGCTCAGCCTCTTGAAGAACATGCCACCGGCTGATGACTTTCAGACTGCTGAAGAAAATGCTAGTTCCAGGGCTGATGACGCCATTCCAGCCGCTGAAGAAACTGCCAGGGTACCCAATAGTGGTGCGCCTGAAGAAAATGAAGAAGTCAGGGCAACTGCATCAGTTGTGACTGAGGCAAATCAACCAGATTCCTCAGCTCCTCCTGCGCCTACACCAACTCCTATCCTTCCATCTGCATCAGATGTTAAGAAGACCAAGGCTGTAGAGCGAGCTGCAGTGAAGAAAAGGAAAGCATCACCGCTTGATTCTTCACTCGAAGAAAATGAAGCCTATGACCAGCTCGTTTGAGAATCCCATTGATGCTATTCCGATCTCAACCATGCCATCAAAGGACCTTGTTCCTTTTGGTGAAGAATATGTGATCCCTAGCGGATCTGATGAGGAAAATCATTCTGCTGCTTCGTCAGAGCAGATTGATGAAGAAATTGAAGTGGATGCGATCCCTTCAACACGTGTTGTTTCCTCGCCAATGCCTCAGTTCACAGCTGAAGAGGCTGGCGTTGAAGAAATTGAAGATGAAGACGTGGATTTTGGATGCACTACGCCAGTGATGAATGATGACTTTTGGGAAAGTCAGCACCCCTATTCTCCACTCTTCACCCCAATACAACAAATACCTCAGTCCCCTGCACCAACTGTTCAAATGGGCTCTGAAGAAACTCACCCCACCTCGCATATGCATGAAGAAATTCCAGCCACTAGTGCTGAAGAAACTGCTGCTGCTGATCCTTTGAACACGCAGACTGCCACTGAAGAGGAACCAGAAATTCCTTAGCCTGAAGAACCTGAGATTGCGATTCTTGAGGTTGTGATACAACTCACTGACACTCCTCTGCCCAAACCAAAGGATCCATTCTCAAGCAAGCAAAAGTTCAAGGCTGAAGATTTCTTCGGCGAGCATGTGTTCTTCACTGACTACAACCCATATGACTCTGCTCGCATAAGGAAGAGGCGTTTCTGGACTGCTAGTCAAGCCAATTTCTATTCCTTAGTGCTATTAAACAAAGACAAAGTCTTCGATCATGCACACATTCCTCACGTGGACATGGAATCTCTGCCGGGCTTCGAGCCAGTCCTCAGTGTTCTTCACGATGCTGGATTGCTAAATTTCTGCACTGACATATGTGATTGGAATGAAGAACTCATTCTTCAATTCTATGCGACGCTGCACATCATAGGAAATTCTGAAGATGTGAACTCATGGGTGCTGGACTGGATGTCAGAAAATACTCACTACAAGGCACCAGCAACTGAATTGCTTCATGCCCTCCCACTCAGTCCTCCCCTTGAAGGTGCTCGTTGCGTCTACAATGAACCTGAGCTTACAAATCATTACATGCAAGTGCTGATGAAGCCTTTGAAGCCAGGGCAGGCCCCTTGAACCAAATTCCTCGTCAAGGAATTATCAGATGTGCCTCGGACTGTCTATCGCATTCTGACGAAGACAATGAGTCCTATCAAAGGCCACGACTCAAATGATGAAGAAGTCGTTGGCATCATGAAGAATATGCTTTTCAATATCATTCATGGCGTTGCCGTCAACTTCCATGATTTCTTCATGAGGACTCTGGCGAATATTGCTATGTCACCATTTGAGCTAAAGCCTTATGCACCATGGATTATGAGGTTCATCAGGACAAGGTCTTCACTCAATTACAAGGCTGATACTCTGAACCACTGCAGCTACTTGCCTCCGATTGAAGTCCTCAAACGGACATTTTCCTCAGCTAATGACAAAGGCAAGGCAATTGTTGTGATAGATGAAGGCATTCGTCCATTGGATGGTCAATTTCGCAAGGCTGCATCCTACTCCACCAATGATGACTCTGCCACACATGACTCTGCCGCCAACAACTCGCCAAGCAAAATCCTCAAGCCACAAAGACCGTGGTGATGACCGATCGTGAGTTACTCCTCGGTCTTTATCGGAAAGTTGATCGCAATCATAAATGGGTCAAGCGTCGCTTTGGTTCAATTATTCACAACATGACCTCAACACACAATGCAGTGAAGAAAAACCAATACTACCTCCATGAAACCTTCAACCGTACCTGGGCTGTTCTGTCTCATGTCTACATCAAAGAAGATCTGAAGAAAATGGGTCTGAAGGAAGAATTTGACTGGTCTGCACCTCCACCGAAGAAATACAAGAAGGTCAAGGTTCCTTCCTTGGTGGCCAGCTCCTATTCTTCATCGCGCGACACTGATGAAAATGAAGACTTGGACGACACTGCGGCAGGCCCTACTACGACAACCGACCCCGACAACGCTGGCGCTCCTCCCTCTACTTGATATTCTTCAAGGGCGTTAGTCCTCAGTTTCGATCCTTTTGGTCATTTGATGACAAAGGGGGGGAAAGTTGAGTTAGTATTCAAGCGGGTCTATTATATGGGCGTTATGGGCATTTTTTTCGCTAAGTTACAACAATCGCTCTTCTGAAACTTTTATTGGATCGAGTTTTAATCTTAAACACGATGGTGCTCTGATACTTTTGATGTGTTCCTCTGCATGCTTATTCCTCATTATATGTTAATACACGCATGCTGAATTACATCAGTCACCATATTTCATCATGCATTTCAAATTCTTCATATTATATGTCAAATGCGTGTATGAATTACAAGATATAGGGGAGATCTCCATGATTCAACTCTTTAAATGTGCATTGCCTCAAAAGCAAATTCCTCACTATGCACATCTTCGTGGGGAGTTCTTCTATATCTTGCAATCAAATTCCTCAATATCAGTATTTACACTTCATATGTTTATCCCCGTTGAAAACTTAACCTATATTGTCATCAATCACCAAAAAGGGGGAGATTGTAAGTGCATCTAGTGCCCCTTAGTGATTTTGGTGTATTGAAGACTTATAAGTTAAGGGACTAATGTGTTTATGAGTGTACACATGTCTATAAGTCTATGAGGAGTTTGATATTTACAGAGAAAGTCGACCCCTAAAAATGAAGTTCTTCGACTGAAGACTTTGGTATTCTGAAGACTTTGAAAGTGAAGATATTGGTGTGACCTTGAAGACTTGGTATTCACTTGAGGAACATGAAGCGTGAAGACTTTTGTTTTCATAGTTTCGTTTTCTCTTTCTTGAGTCATAGGAAACACCGTCTTTGTTAAAGGGGGTCGAGGAAATACTAAGGAAAAATTTCCATGTGATGCTCAACTCAAAATCCTACACCTACCAATCCCTTCGAAAGTGAAGCCATTGGAAATCTCATACAGATTCAGTCAATTTCTTCAAAGGATGTAGACAAAGTTCTTCCAGTCACCGAGGAATTTGTTCGACCGAGGAGTTAGGAATTCGCCAATGCAGATTGCCTACACAAGTGAGGATCATGATAGCCCCGAGGAATTTGAGAGTCAACTTTCCGACCGTTCTTTGTCAGGCCGCCACTGTTCCAAAATATCTTATCCACCTAACGGTCATATCATTGAAGGGCATTTATGTCTTATCATGTCGGGCTGCTCCCTAGGCTATAAATAGCCACCCCCTACAACCACTAGCTGGTTGGATGCTCCGAGAGAAACTGACACTAGTCATTTGGGAGAATCCCATCCTCCGAGGACTTTGAGCGAAAATCATTGAGTGAGGAAAACCCAAAACCAAACACCTACAAACCCAAAGTGATTGAGCATCACTGAAGAGATTGATCCTGCGTGGATCCGACGCTTGTTACCTTTGAAGACTGTGCTTCTTCCAGACGGTTAGGCGTCATGGTCTAGAGCATCCAAGAGGAATTGTGGATCGCCGAGTGACCGAGTCTGTGAAGGTTTGGAAGTCGCCTGAAGACTTACCACGAGTGATTGGACGAGGTCTGTGTGACCTTAGTTCAAGGAGAATACGGTGAGGAATTGGTGTCCTGAGCTGCGTGCTCAGCGACTGGGTGTCCGGGACTGTGTGTCCTCGAGTTTAAATACTCAGCCGCTCCAACCAGACGTACAACTGAGACAGCAGTTGGAACTGGTCTACCAAATCATTGTCTTCACCAACCTTACTGGTTCTATTTCCTCAACTCTTTCATATCCTCATTACTGTGTTGAGTGATTGTTCATATCTGTGTTTGAAGACTTTGACTGAAGACTTTCTCAATTTCCTCAGTTCAATTTCTTGATCTGTTTGTCTTCATCTTGTGTTATCCTGTGATTACACTTTCTCGTACTGTGATTGTCTTCATTTCATCATGATGACCATGCTCGTGATTCTCGTTATGCTTACTTGAGTACTTATTCCGCTGCAAGTAGTTCTTCGCTAAGGAATTTCCTCACTGGCAAATTCCTCAGTGAAGAATTCATAAAAATCGCCTATTCACCCCCCCCTCTAGTCGATATAACGCACTTTCAGGATCCATTGTTGCATGTAGGTTGCATCATAATAGATTTAATGAAGATTTCTTTGGAGGAATTTATGCAACCCGCTTAGCTGATTTTCTTGATGTGGACGTTCGTGAGGATGATATGGAGTTGCCTCCTACTTATTTAGACTATAATGCTATGGTCCACCGCCAGTTTATCGAGAGGAATGAATCACCTCTCCAGTATCGACTAATCTTTGATAGACGGCGTCTTTGTCCGTATTACTCTCCTGCTCTCGCCTTCTTTGATTATCGTGCAAAAGGAAGATATATTTTTACCGGAGAGGAGGCAGATGAGTACGAGAGAAGGGCGGAGGCAGCTCGGCGTCACGCTTGTAGCTCAGGAGGCGATAGCCGCTGCATCGCAAAGATCTGACCCCAGCTACACCTACGGATATCCGCCAGGCCATCCTTGGCAATGAACCAACTCAGGCCAAAAGCCTAAGCTTGGGGGAGTACGTATTTCCCACCGACATTACATTTATGTTCACACACTCATTGCTAGATGTCAGTGCTCATACTCTTTCACTGTAATATCCATGCTAGATTATTTTCTTTTTCTTGCTTTCTTCTTGTGTGTTTGTTAAACCTTAAGAAAAAACCAAAAAAATTAGTAGTAAGTTTTAGTTAGTTTACTTTCCTTGCTGTAGTAGTAATAATTAAAAAGAAAACCCAAAAAAAAAACACTTCTCGTTCTTCTTTTGCTGGTTGGGAGCTTTCCTGTGTAAATAGTTTTATTTCTTTTCTTTGGGGGTCGATAGGAGAAGACTATGATTAAATTGTTGAAGTGGCTCTTATATGCATTACTGTTGATTTAACCAAGAGCCCATATTGCCTTGTCTTCTCCTGTTTATTGAATGCTCGTAGATCCCAGCTTAGTCCAATGCACGTGCACTCTTATTATTATTCACATCGTTCGGACGTGCAAGTGAAAGGCAATTATGATGATATATGATCGACTGACTGAGATGAGAAAAGCTGGTATGAACTCGACCTCTCTTGTTTTTGTAAATATGATGAGTTCATCGTTCCTGATTCAGCCTATTATGAATAAACATGTTTGCAATGACAGTTAGAGATCATAGTTGCTCGTGCCATGCTTGATTAGCTATGAGTTATAATGGTTTACCTTGCGTGCCAACATGCTAAATGGCTGTGATGTGGTATGATGGGGTGGTATTCTCCTTTGAATGATTTAAGTGACTTGACTTGGCACATGTTCACGCATGTAGTTGAAATAAATCAACATAGCCTTCACGATATTTATTTTCATGGTGGATTATATCCTACTCATACTTGCATCCAATGTTTATTAATTTTAATGCATGTTCATGACTGTTGTCGCTCTCTAGTTGGTAGCTTCCTAGTCTTTTGCTAGCCTTCACTTGTACTAAGAGGGAATACTGCTTGTGCATCCAATCCCTTAAACCCCAAAGTTATTCCAGATGAGTCCACTATACCTTCCTATATGCGGTATTTACCTGCCGTTCCAAGTAAATTTGTATGTGCCAAACTCTTAACGTTCAAATAAACATTCTGTTTTGTATGCTCAAATAGCTCATGTATCAACTAGGGCTGCCCTTATCTTCCATGTTAGGCGGGTTATTCTCATGAGGAGTGGACTCTGCTCCTCATTCACGAGAAATTGGCTGGTCTCCGGGATGCCCAGTCCCATGCTTTATGCAAACTAAATCAAAATAATTGCAAACAAAACTCCCCCTGGGACTGCTGCTAGTTGGAGACACTTGTTGTTTCGAGCAAGTCATGGATTGATGCTTGTTGGTGGAGGGGGAGTATAAACTTTACCCTTCTATTTGGGAACCGCCTATAACGTGTGTAGCATGGAAGATATCGCCATCTCTTAGTTGTTATGTTGACAATGAAAGTATGCCGCTCAAAATATTATTTATCTCTATTTCAAAACCGAGCTCTGGCACCTCTAAAAATCCCTGCTTCCCTCTGCGAAGGGCCTATCTATTTACTTTTATGTTGAGTCATCACCCTCTTATTAAAGAGCACTAGCTGGAGAGCGCATCTGTCATTTGCATTCATTACTATTAATTTATATTGGGTATGACTATGATTGGATCTCTTTTACCATGAATTACAATGTCTAGTCAGTCCTTGATCTTTAAAGGTGCTCTGCATTTACATTTTCTTGGTCTCAGAAAGGGCTAGCGAGATACCATCCTGTTATATCATATTATGATTGTTTTGAGAAAGTGTTGTCATCCAAGATTTATTATTATGACTCGCTAGTTGATTATGCTATTAATATGAGTAAACATGAGACCTAAGAGTTATTGCAAATGTGGTTAGTTATAATCTTTGCTAAAAACTTTAATGTTGGCTTTACATATTTACAACAACAAGAGCAAACAGCGTTTGTAAAAGTTTTTCTTTATCACTTTCAGTTTATCAACTGAATTGCTTGAGGACAAGCAAAGGTTTAAGCCTGGGGGAGTTGATATGTCTTCGTCGTACCTACTTTTCGAAACACTTTTGCCCTTGTTTTGGACTCTAATTTGCATGATTTGAATGGAACTAACCCGGACCGACGCTATTTTTAGCAGAATTGCCATGGTGTTATTTATGTGCAGAAACAAAAGTTCTCGGAATGACCTGAAACTCCATAGAACGTCTTTTCAGAAATAATAAAAAATCCTTGCCAAAGATGAAGACCAGGGGCCACACCACATCCCACGAGGGTGGGGGCGCGCCTGCACTCGTGGGCCCCCTGGAGCTCCTCCGACGCCAACTATATATATTTGCTTTCGGGGAGAAAAAAATCAAGGAGAAGAAATCATCGCGTTTTACGATACGGAGCCGTCGCCAAGCCCTAAAACCTCTCGGGAGGGTTGATCTGGAGTCCGTTCGGGGCTCCGGAGAGGGGGATTCGTCGCTGTCGTCATCATCAACCATCCTCCATCACCAATTTCATGATGCTCACCGCCGTGCGTGAGTAATTCTATCTTAGGCTTGCTGGACGGTGATGGGTTGGATGAGATCTATCATGTAATCGAGTTAGTTTTGTTAGGGTTTGATCCCTAGTCTATGTTCTGAGATTGATGTTGCTATGACTTTGCTATGCTTAATGCTTGTCACTAGGGCCCGAGTGCCATGATTTCAGATCTGAACCTATTATGTTTTCATGAATATATGTGTGTTCTTGATCCTATCTTGCAAGTCTATAGTCACCTACTATGTGTTATGATCCGGCAACCTCGAAGTGACAATAATCGGGACCACTCCCGGTGATGACCATAGTTTGAGGACTTCATGTATTCACTATGTGCTAATGCTTTGTTCCGGTTCTCTATTAAAAGGAGGCCTTAATATCCCTTAGTTTCCATTAGGACCCCGCTGCCACATGAGGGTAGGACAAAAGATGTCATGCAAGTTCTTTTCCATAAGCACGTATGACTATATTCGGAATACATGCCTACAATACATTGATGAATTGGAGCTAGTTCTGTGTCACCCTATGTTATGATTGTTACATGATGAACCGCATTTGGCACAATTATCCATCACCGATCCAATGCCTACGAGATTTTCCTATATTGGTTCTCACTTATTTACTTTCCCGTTGCTATTGTTACAATCACTACAAAACACCAAAAATATTACTTTTGCTACCATTACCTTTTGTTACCGTTACCACTACTATCATATTACTTTGCTACTAAACACTTTGCTGCAGATACTAAGTTATCCAGGTGTGGCTGAATTGACAACTCAGTTGCTAATACTTGAGAATATTCTTTGGCTCCCCTTGTGTCGAATCAATAAATTTGGGTTGAATACTCTAGCCTCGAAAACTGTTGCGATCCCCTATAGTTGTGGGTTATCACGCGCGCACACACAAACACACATCATTCCTCTCTTCGATTCTATGGATACCTCAAGCCGATGATACCTCCACTCTCTTCTCGTGGATCGCCCCCTCTTTATATATGATATATCCAGGACTCTCTTTCACACACATGGCATATGTTACATTTTTTGATTGATCCCCCCCCCCAAAACACTCACGAACCCACACACTATATCTCTCTACGTTTGTATCTCTCTCACACAACCCCACGTAGGTGGTGTACGTACACGAAGAGAATAGGTGCACGTACTCACGCTTCATGCCCAGCCACACCCGCGAGGGTACACAGTGGAGCTCATTTCTGTATGAAATGGCAGCCAACGTGCTAATTTGAACGCGTGTAGCGGTTGTTTACCTACGGAGGTCGTGTACCACGCGTGCATGAAATAACGTTTGACTTGATGCGTTGGCGCGTTATTTTTAAATAAAGTATCGCTCAATGGCACGTACACAGAATATAAAACGATTTTTATGGAGAAAAAGGTAGTCCGCTCCACTATATACAATGGAGCCTGCCTGCCTGGGTTTGTCTCTCTTCAGAGTATCTCACACAAGGCGGTGGTGGCCTCTCTCTCTGTCACCGTTGGTCACTGATCCAGCCGCATCCCATCCGCCGGCGGAATGGGAGGATGTGCAACATTTCTCCATTCGACGGCGCCGAGGCAGCACATCCCGATCTACGGTACCCGCCGTTCTCTTTGACCAAGCTCCGACGCGGTAGGGCCTACGCCACCTGCTCGCTGCCGCAGTATGGGCAGACCCCGCCCGCCACAGCTCACCTAGTTACATCCCGACGACCCCTAGGTATCCCCTCCGGCCTTGCTCCACTGCCCGTCTTCCCACGTCGCTGCATGTGGAAAATCTTGCATGTGAATCTTCCATAGTTCTTTGTCCGACATTCTTTCCATATTGCAATCTTGTCCTCACACCGTTTTAGACAAAACACAACCGTGTTGTTATATTCCCTTAGGACAAGGAATATGCTTCTTTTTTGTCGTCGTATGTGTCATCAACTGTTATTGGCCAGTAATTGTTTCCTTTCTACCTCTTTTTTGCAAACAGGGCTATCCATTTCACCTTGTTGCTATTGCAACCTTTTGGTGAACTGCACAAATCACTTTTTTCTTAAGAGTGTTTTATGCAGTTGTACTAAAATGTCATGCGGGCAACGTCTCTACATTTCAGTGCGACTGCACAAAGGGAGATTGGTTTTGCTCTATCCTCCTCATCCAACTCTGAGCATAATCCTCTCCAACTATTTGCTTAATCTTCTCCAACTAGTTAGTCTTAAGAGAGACTGCAAAGGTGACCGGCTTCTATTTGTGTGTTTATTGTTTCATCAGCAGTCCTCTATTATCATAATCACACTTAATATCTTTGGAACATGGACGCTCAGCTCTATTTTAGTGGAACTGCTGATCGAAATCTTGCATGCTCCAGACAACAACTTTTTTTCCCAACATGCCTTGTTGATTTAGACAGAGCTGGGGGGACGTTGCTGCCAATGAAAGCATGGATCAATTTTAATTTAACACCTTCTCACAACTTTGTCTTTAGTTCTGATGTAAATATTAGCTCTGATCTGCTAATCATTGAGATGCATTAGCAAGGAAGTTAGTTTTTTTATTGTTTCCGAAAGAGCATCGATGGCAAGACACACGAAAGAAAAGCTGAAAGCTCAGAGCACCGTACAATTTCATGTCGCTGGAAAATTATTTGTATAGTACGTAAATTATGTAAATAAATGCTGGAAGCTTGATAGCATTGCCAGAAGCCTCTCCAGCATCCGGGTCCATGTGCCATGCACAAAATTATACTCCTCCGTTCCTAAATATTTTTCTTTTTACAAATTTCAAACGGGCATATTTTAGAGTGTAGATTCACTCATTTTGCTTCGTATGTAGTCACTCGTTGAAATCTCTAGAAACAGAAATACTCCATAGTATATTTAAGAACCGAGGGAGTAGTGCACAACCGCATGGGAGACTCAGCCCGATCGTTGCGCCGCATTAATATTGAGTAATGAGCAGTCAAGTCATAAGCCCCACCTTCCCACTGTAAGTTGCTCGGAAGAAGCAACCATCAATACGCTCTTCTTTGAATCCGCTCATACTACTCCATCCGTCACTGTTTATAGAGCGCGCTTCAAAAAAATCTCTGGGACCAAGGCGACTAGCGATCGGCCTGAAAAATAGCATTGGTAGTTATAGCACGACGTCTATTACTAGAGGAAATAATGCGTACACAATTGCATGCAGTGCTTCCACAACGGATACACACATGCATGCACTTACTCCACTCCGTAGTACATCGAGAGAAAATTGTGGACTTCATTGCGGTTACCATGCCCTAATTAATTGAGCATTAAACCAAACGCGTCTAAAGTCTCTCTGGTGGTGGAAATGCATTGAGAGAAATGCATCAGAATGAAGAGCGCCCTGTAAACTGTGAGGAAGGGAGGACTAGTATGAAGGTGCAAAACCAAGTACGCGTATGGCCAGTCGGTCAACGCACCTCCTCTTGCCATATCACTGACATGTGGGAGCAGTGTGAGCAAACCGATCTCAATTGACGGTAAAATGGCCAACCCGCAGTTCCTTGAGAGAGACAAGGAGCAAGAACACACAGACGGGCTCGCACGGAGGCCAAGATATATTCGAGCATGGTTGATCGATATCATCATTACATGTTTGATGTTTTTAATACTATACTATTGGGCTGCCGTTTTCCGCCCTTTTCCCGAATAAATGTGTACTTTATCAGAGATTAAAATAAAATCAGAGTACAGATGCTCCACCATGCGGTTCTAGTAGTATTACTACTCGTACTACTAAACCTTGCGTCTGGCTCTTCGCCTCTTCGCCTCTTCATGAAGTCGAACAATGATGGTACTCCGCATGTTGGGTACTACAGTGTATGCCTCTGGTAATCTAACACCGAATGAACTAATGCATGTCCACCGCCTGGGCAAGGGTAGGTTGCATTTGTCAAAAGGCGTAAGCAAGCTTCACCTTGTCCTGCAAGCTTGTCCTCGTTCTGTGAGTTGACGGGACACACCAAAAAGTATTGCTAGTCCATACTACCTCCTTTCCGCTTAATATGGCTTAATCTTTTTTGCGGGTAAATGAGAGAGCTTTATTCATATATAAGCATTCTTAGGACGATCAGCCAAGAGACTAGTCACTAGGAAGCGAGGTACCCCGCAAAAAAAGAAGAAGGAAGTGAGGTGTTTCATCAAGCCAGCTCTCGGCCACATTCAAAGTGCAGCAAGCACGGTTCGCACAAAGATGTGCCGCAAGGTTTGCTGACCTGTTTACATGCTGAATAACAAAAAAAGGAAATATTACCAAGTGCTCCTATTTGTAACAGGATGTGGGCAAGAATTAAGCGAGAATTGTGGCGAGTGTTCCATGCAATCAACTTCCATTATCACATGCACTACAAAAAAAGACACATCCGTGACATTTTGGGCCGAACGAATTTTTTTCTGTCATACATATGACACTTCTATGACGACAATTGTGACAAAACCCGGTATCATCATAGATGTGGTGGGCTCCTACTTCTATGACAAAAATCATGATGTAAAATGGGCTTTTCGTCTGGGCGGGCGGAGACGCAGCTGCATGACATTCTTTGGGCCGTCCATGGCGGAAAAAACCGTGGTAGAAGCGAGGGGAATTTTGGGAGTTGCGGTTACGGATGGGAGGTCGGGGCGGCGATGCGCTGCTTTCTCTTGTACACGCGTGCGGCGTTGGCTCTAATCGAACCCGAAGCGAGGCGTTGGGCTCTAATCGAACCCAAGCGATTGCAGCGAAGGCTACGTTCTTGAACCCGGCGATCGATCGATGATCGTTAATCGAACCCGATGGAACGATTCGCCGCTATCGCTGCTAATCGAATCCGATCGATTGGATGAACGATGGCGTTGCCGGGGTGGATGAGCGGTGGCGGTGGCGTTGCCTCTGGATGAACAGGACCCGTGGTGTGGAGGGCTGGATGAGCGATGAGACGGTGGAGGGGTGGCCGTGGAGGGGTGGTTGAACAGGACCCCGTGGTGTGGAGGGCTGGATGAACAGTAGAGGTGGAGGGCTGAATGAATAGTAGACGGTGGAGGGGTGGTTGAACAGTAGCCGGTGGAGTAGCGCGCGGTGGAGGCTAGAGGAGGTCGATGGTAGCCCGTGGAGGCTGGAGGAGGTCGATGGTGGAGATGAACAGTATCCCGTGGAGTCCCGTTTTGCGGTACGCCACACCCCTCCCGATGAACAAGACCCCCGTTTCGACCGTAGGAGGTCCGTTTCCTCCGTTTTGCGGTATGCCACAGACCCCCGTTTCGACCGTAGGAGGTCCGTTTCGTCCGTTTTGCGGTACGCCATAGCCCTCCCGATCAAGAGGACCCCCGTTTCGACCGTAGGAGGTCCGTTTCCTCCATTTTGCGGTACGCCACACCCCTCCCGATCAACAGGACCCCCGTTTCGACCGTAGGAGGTCCGTTTCCTCCGTTTTGCGGTACGCCACACCCCTCCCAATTAACAGGACCCCGTTCCGAACGTAGGAGGCCCGTTTCCTCCGTTCTGCGGTACGCCAGGCCAGGTTTCCTTTGCCTGTTCCGTCCAAGCCCTCCCGATGAACACGACCACGCATTCCGTTCCGACCCAGCCGGTTGGCTCCCCATGAACACGACGACGACGTTGTTTCTCCGTTCCGGCCCAGCCATGTACGTATGCGTGAGTAGGCGTTCGAGACCCTGCCCGTATGTATGTATGTGGCCGTATTTTCTTTCTTGCACCCTCGGCCCGTATATGCGTGTACATGCTACATGCAGCGCCTCTACATCGACACGTGCGGCGCCTCTACTACGACGTGTGCGCCTCTACATTGACCAAGATATGCACATCGTTCACGACTGAATGACAACGCCACGTGCGCTTCAACCAGGTGGGTCCCGACCGCCGGGCACTTCCTTGCTGCGAAGATGTAGCTGGTGGGTCCCGGCGGTCGAAGCGAATCGTTTTTTTTTGTGCCCGGACGCACTTCCTTGCGTGCGAAGATGTAGCTGGTGGGTCCCAGCAGTCAGGGGGGCGAGTCATTTTTTTTTCCGGACGCACTTCCTTGCGTGCGAAGATGTAGCTAGTGGGTCCCAGCAGTCAGGGGGGCGAATCATTTTTTTTGCCCGGACGCACTTCCTTGCGCAAGGAAGGTGCGGTGGTGGGTCCCAACAGTCGAGGGGAAACGTTTTTCACGAAATACGGTGGCCCGTCCGGTGGGTCCCCACCGTCTGTGGAGGAATAATTATTTTCCGCGTAATAAGGAGGCACTTCCTTCTTTGCGGCCGTGGACCCATTGTCGACCTCTCCACATACATCCACGTCCGATGAAAGTCGTTCCTTGACCATATGTTGACCACGCCAGCCGAGAGCAACAGGCGATGGACGACAGCGAGGCCTAGGAAGGGGACGACGGGGAGCCGGGGAAGACACGACAGTGGAAGCCCGCGTGGAGAGGAGTACGAGGGTTCACTGGTTCGGCTACGTTGTGAGGCTGCTGCCGCCACAGTGGCCCGCCAGTGGGAATAGTAGGGGCGGTGAGGCCTCAGGCTGACATCCGGCCACGGAAGCAGGAGCATGCGGCACGACCGGCGCTGCTTTGGGTGGCTAGAGCAAGAAGACCAGAGGTTGAAGAAGCACTACGGCCGTTGGATGGACATCGTACGGTCACTGGAGCTAGAATCGTTTATATTGACTAAGTTGACAAAGCCCTCCGTCCCCGTCAACTTAGTAGGCCCACAAGTCAGCCTCCCACCAAGGTGGGTCCCAGCTAGCAGGGGGTATTCATTTTTTTGTGCGTAATAAGGAGGCACTTTCGATGGGTCCGAGCTGACAGCAGGGGAAACTTTTTTTCGCGAAATACGGTGGCCCACCAGGTGGGTCCCAGCAGTCAGGGGCAAATGTTTTTTCACGAAATACTGATGGCCCGTCCGGTGGGTCCCTGCTGTCAGGTGGAGGAATAATTATTTTCCGCGTAATAAGGAGGCACTTCCTTGCGGCTGCCGTGGACCCAGCTGTCAGCCTCTTCACGTACGGTATTCTTCTGATGGAATTTGGTCGTTGACCACATTGACCACGCCGCGCCGAGAGCACCATGGCGGTGGACGACGGCGAGGCCTAGGAAGGGGAAGACACGGAGCTGGGGAAGACGCGGCAGTGGATGTCCATGCGGAGAGGTGTACGAGGGTTCACTGGTTCGGCTGCGCTGCCGTCGCCGCAGAATAACAGGGGGTGTGGGTGAGTGGAGTGGAGGGATGGCCTGGCCAGCGGTGGGAGTAGTATGGTGGCGGTGAGGCCTCCGCGGCAGCACAGTCGGCCACGAGAGGCAGGAGCAGGCGGCACGACCGGCGCTGCTTTGGGCGGCTGGAGCAAGAAGGCCAGAGGTTGAAGAAGCACTACGGCCGTTGGATGGACATCATACGGTCAGTCGAGCTAGAATCATGCATATTGACTAAGTTGACAAAGCCCTTCGTCCCCGTCAACTTAGTAGGCCCCGTCAACTTAGTGGACATCGTATGGGGAGTATTCTTTTTTTGGGGCGTAATAAGGAGGCACTTCCTTGCGTGCCTCAAGCAGGCGTATTCTTCTACACTTCCTAAGAAGATATAGCTGGTGGGTCCGAGCTGTCAGCGGCGGTAACGTTTTTTTTGCGAAATACAGAGGCCCTTTCAGTGGGTCCCAGATGTCAGGTGGAGGAATCATTATTTTGCGCGTAATAAGGAGGCATTTCCTTGCGTGCGGCCGTGGACCTAGCTGTCAGCCTCTCCACGCACAGTCCACTTCAGATGCATGTCGGTTGTTGACCACGTTGACCACGCCACGCCGAGAGCACCAGGGCGGTGGACGACGGCGAGGCCTAGGAAGGGAACGACACGGAGGTATGGAAGACTCGGCAGTTGTTTCCCACGCGGAGGGGAGTACGACTGTACGAAAGTGTTTATCGTCTGCCCGCCGCTGGGAGAATAACAGCAGTGTGGGACTGTGGGTGAGTAGTGGGATGGCTAGGCCCATGATGGGAGTACGGTGGGCGGGGAGGCTCTGCACGGCAGACAGCCGGCCATGGGAGGAGGGAGCAGGCAGTCCTGCCGGCGCTTGTTTGAGCGGCTGCAGTAGGAAGAGCAGAGATTGAAGAAGCACGACGACTGTTGATTGGACATCCAACAGTATAGAGGCCATCTGTGGAAAGCCTCAAATCTATGGAAAACAGCATACAGCCCATCTGCCATTATTTCAAATAGTTTACAGCCCATTTGCTAATTCTTACGGGTTTTTTGGAGACCATATTCTTTTTGTTAGCATTACAGCCCATATTGTGGCCACAGTTAAAAAATTATACGAAATTTTGCATATGTCGGTGCGGTCTGAACTGTTTTTAATCCCGAAATTTTGAGTCACATTCAGACTGATTTTAAAAATAAATGTATATCAATATAAAATCCAATAAATTGTCCACGCATAAAAAACAATGCAATTTAAAATCTCGAAATGACAAAAAGATATTTGAAACTAATTGTCGGTTTGATGTGTTTTAAAAATGTACAGCCAATTTCTCATTACTGATAGACCATTTTCTCGGCTAGCCGAATGAAGCTCTCCTCGTCTTGGAAGTTTTACAGCCCAACAGGCCTGATAAAGCGACTTACTTGACAAATCACAAAAAAAACTGAGCTAGCCATTTTCAGAAAGAAGAAAAACTACTGGGCTGGTCAGTGGTAACATAAAAGAAAAGGCTGTCTAGACAGGCGAGAGTGTCCCGCACAGCCCAGTTGACACCTCGCCTGGCCTCAAAAACAAATTAGATAAATGCCACTCCAATTATGGCGATTCATAAAAATGCCACTGCAATTTCCAAACTTTGAAAAATGCCACTGCAATTTTTGCAATCTTTGAAAAACGCCACTGCAGTTTGCAAACTTTGAAAAACACCACTCCAGACTTCGAAAAATGCCACTAGAAATGGCATTTTTCAAAGTTTGGAAATTGCAATGACATTTCTCGGAGGCATTTATCAAATTAACCCAAAACAAAAATAAATGGGCGAGCTGCTGGGTCCTTGGTGTCAGCCGCTCGTTGTGCAATTCTCTTGTTTATTGACTACGTTGACAATGGCATGGGACCCAGATGTCAGAAATCCACTAGGAGGAGCCATTTTTTATTGGCTTGAAATAAGGAGGCACTTGCTTGCGTACTGCCATGACCTTGGTGGGTCCCTGCTGTCATCCTCTCCGCGTACAATCATCTCCTGATTGTGTACGCATCAACTTGCTAGGCCCACAAGTTAGCCTCTAAACCCGTGGAGGACAAATACAACCCATTTAAAAAATAACAGCCCATTCCATACGTTCAAACGGAAAGTTCAACATTCAGAGCAAAGTAACAGGTCTAATCCACATATAGAGTACTGAACTTCCACGTTGGCAACCATCATAGCCAAGTTAACTATCTACTCCCACTAGACAAGTACTAACTTACTCTTAGCTAACTAGACGATGCCGGCCGCCATCTGTGGTACATGCTAAACGCCGGCACCGGCATCCTGCGCCTCGCCTCGGACTTGCCAGAAGTGCGATAGGGCGCGTTGCTCGCACGCGTTGGCCCTTTCCATGCCGGCGTGGTCCACCGAAGCTTCGGCTTCCAAGCGGGAACCCCACTTGACGAGCTGGGAGTACAAATCGGCGTCATAACACGTGCGTGCCCGGCAGCCTCGTGGCTATTTGCGGGCACCGGCCTCCACGTAGTCGGCCCGATTCGGGCGCTCTGCTCGCGACTCAGAGCGTCGGTGCGCTGCTGCTCCATGTCCCGCTGGCGGAACAAATCGGTGATACGCTGCTCCTCCGCCAGGCGGTCGCGCTCGAACAACTCCTGCTCCTCCGCCATGCGGTCGCGCTCCAACAACTCCTCGATCTGCGCATTGCCATCTAAAGACAGATAGAATGCCTCCTCCCTCCGCTCGCCTTCCGGTGAAAAACCGAACACTAGTTCCGCGGTGACCGCCTCCGCGTCGCCATCATGAACGGGAGGGGCATGGCGGACGTGGCGAGCGACGTCGGGCTGGTGGGGGCTTATGAGGATCTGGCGAGTTGGGTCACGGTGGCACTGGAGAAGGCTGGGAAATAGTACTTATAGGGGGAAGGTAGCGCGACGGTCATCGGAATTCAATGCATAATGGCTTAGCGCGCCAGCTTGCCGTGGAAAACTAGGGAAACTGAAATTATGACTGTTCCATCCCGTCCTGTCTGGGTCGCACGCTGGCATGGCGGTCAAACGAGTGCACTCGAATCATCTCCCTCCTTGTCAATAATGATTTCACGGATTTAAAAAGCCCGCAACAATTAAAGTGTATCTTTTTTCGCATCTATTAGCTACCTTAATTACGGCCGGCTACATGCAGGCACTCGTAATCGCTCGCAGCAAGACGTGAAGCAGCATGCAACGAGTCGCAGCCGAGGGCATGCATGCAGCCACTTAAATCGCTGGAATTAATTAGGCTTAAGCTTCTGCATGCCATTAATTATTGACATGCCTTGGTCTTGCTGCTTTGCTCACGGGACTAATAAACCCGGAAGGAGGGAGCACCTTGGTTGGTGAGAGGTTTGAATTAAGCCCTGCAAACCAGAAAGGAGGTACTAGTACGTGCGTGATCCGCTATTTATTCGTGTAGGATCGAGTAGGTCATTTCTTGAATTGAGCCCTGCAAACTGGAAATGAGGTAGTACGTGTGTGATCCGCTATTTATCCGTGTAGGATCGATAGTGTAGCTTGTTAGTTTCTTCAGAGGTAGGCATTTTTATCCGTGTAGGATCGATAGTGTAGCTTGTCAGTTTCTTCAGAGGTAGGCATTTTTATTCAAAAAACTGCCACTTCGCATCTTGCATCGCAAATAAAACTGCCAGGAGCGCATTTGTAGGCTAGCTAGTGATTGATCAGTAACTTGTAAACACTGAGCGAACAGAAATAAGTAACTATTAATGCATCTCAATGATTCACAGATCATATACAAATATGTAGCTCGAAAAGCAAAGATCAGCCACTTCGGATCTTGCGCCACAAGACTCGCAACTAAAACTAACTAGTACGATTCCCATACATAAGATCAACATGTTAATGCATCTCAATGATTCACAGATCATATACAAATATGTAGCTCCAAAAGCAAAGATCTAGAAAAAACATCTGTTCTTCCTACTAACATGGATGCTTCTCTTGGCCAACATTCAAGATGCATCGAAAGACAAATTTGTTTGTGAAGTCTACAATTCCTCTTTCAAACGTAAGTGGTTTCACCAACAGCTGGAACCATGAGAATGAACCACACATGATGGAGGAACATTGTCGATGTACTAGAGTAGGGGTACCCTAGTATCCCGTGCTAGATGCCTGAGACGATTCTTGACACCCAGCGGCAGGGTTTGCCTCATCACCGCCAAGATCCTCCGTGGCTCCTTTGGAGCCATTCAAGAACAAAGTATTTGATTAAGAAGACAAGGCCCCGACAAGAGGAGCTTGTCGGGAAGGCCACTCCAGGCATGCAGAAGACAAGGCCCCGACAAGAGGAGCTTGCCGGGAAGGCCCGGAGCGCGACAAGCCTCCGGACGCGACAAGGATTCGGCCGCGGCAAGGCGCTTGCCGCTGACATGCAACCTCTCTCCATCTCCGCTCCAGCTCATCCAGCAACGTGTCGCCATGGGACCGTTCCATGCGCTGCGTCGAGAGGTCAGTGCAGCCAGCGGAGAGCAGCGATAAGCGGCGCCGACAAGCTTGCCATCGTATGGCGAAGCGGAGGCGCACTCGACGGTCTCTGCAGAATCGTTTGGGCGACCGACGGCCATTTATTGCTTTTGTCCCTTGCCGCCGTGTTAGGTATTTTGCATCGTACACTGTTCGAGTAGGTGTACCAACTCCTGTTTTTACATTTGTACCCTCATCTATGTTGCCACCTGTCGGAGACCCCTTGAGCATATAAAAGGAGGCCCATGCGCAACTTAGAAAGGGTTCGGTTCGTTCGACTCACTCGAGACCAGATACACTCACGCTAGGTTTTGTAGCTCTCGTCGCTCCCTAGCAAGAACACAATACATCAAACAAGCAGCAGTAGGAGTTTTATCTCTCCGGAGAGCTCCGAAGCTGGGTAAACTGCTCGTGTGCCTCGCCTCGATCCGCTCTTCGTGCGATCTCCGCCCCCCTCCGAACCACAAGGGGCTTGGTCCGCCGGCCCCATAGGTGTTCGTGGGTACGATCAGCCTCCCCGACATCTTTGGCGCGCCAGGGAGGGGGCGTCGAGGCCGTGTGAATCTGATCCGGCGTTCACACGAGCAGCGTCATCAACATCTTCCTCAACATGCCACCGAAGAAGAAGGCTTCGGCGGCAGCAGAGCCGTCCGCGTCGTACCCACCTTCACCGCAGCAAACGGGTGGTGGGGCAGACGCTGGCGGAGGAACGGGCGCCGACGAAGGTGTTCGTGACGTTGCCAAGTCCAAGGACAAGGCCCCGCAAACCTCGGCGTCCGCGCATCCCCCGCGCCCATCTCAGGAGACGCGGGACCAACAACGTCTTGGCGTCACAACGCCATACGCTCGCTGGATCGAGACCCTCAAGACCAGCATGCGCGCCAACATGCTTGCACGAGTGAGATACTGATCGCCCGGACGGGTGCTGCTCCTTCTAACGTCGTTAGAAGTCCGAGCATATCCGCTCCTCGCACCGCTCGCCAATGCCACCCACTACTCCAGCAGAAGCTGGCGAGAGCTCAATCGCTCCTCAACTACCTCCAACGGCCGACAAGGTCGACGAGTGGAGGGCCACTATCCGAGCCTCATCGGCTTTGCCAAGGGCGACGCTCCACGGCAACCAACGCCATCGTTGCCGCGGCGAGACGACAAGGCACGAGCCGGTGGCGACGAGACTGTCGGAGGTGCAACCACCGTGCACTCTCCGCCACGAAGGCCAAGATCGCCGACTCACCGGATCCACCTCGACAGCGACTCCACTGCGTCGTCGGATCCGCGAGCTCGCCGCGATCAGCGCCAAGTTCTTCATGAGCGACAACAAGAGGGCGCTTTCGAACTTCGCATCGGCGCCCGAAGAGAAGCGCGACGTCGATCCGACAAGCGCCGCTGGGCCTTCTGTTGACATGCGCGCCGGAGGAGCCAGCGACTTGCCGTCTGACGCGGTAGGTTGCCCTGCGTTCACTCGTGAGCTGCGGCAAGTCCAGCGGCCCAGCCGGAAAAACTTCAAACCAGACGCGTGCGGAGAAGTATGATGGCAGGGCGCATCCGTCGGAGTTCCTCGGCATCTACACCATCGCGGTGCAGGCTGCGGGGGACGGGACGACAAGATCCTCGCCAACTACTTCCCGCTCGTGCTCAAGCCCAACGTCAGATCTTGGCTCATGCAGTTGCCGGACAGCTCCATATCCTCTTGGGCAGATCTGTGCCATCAGTTTGTTGGCGCCTTCACAGGTGGACACAAGCCTCATGGCCAAGAGAGTGACCTTCATCTGCTCGCCCAGAAGGAAGGAGAGTCCCTGCGCAAGTTCATTCAGAGATTCAGCCGTGTGCACTACAACATCCCAGACGTCCACCCTGCCGCGGTGATCAGCGCATTTCATCAGAACGTGCGGAACCGCAGGATGAGGAGGAGATGGCGGCGATGCAAAGTCAAGGGCGTCGGTGAGCTGTACGCCTTGGCCGACAAGTGTGCACGCTGAGGAAGGGAGGAGACTCCCAGAGAGAATGCGGAAGCGAGATCTCGACAAGGAGGACACCGCCCGGAAAGAAAGGCCGTGGCGAGGCAACAGGAAGAAGAAAGGCGAGAAGTGCTAGCAGTTGAGCAGTCCGCAACGGAGGTGGCGACAAGAACGCCAAGCTGGTGGCTCCGGCAAGGAGGTTGCCATCGACGCCAACCACCGGTCGGTGGCCGCCGACAAGCAGGACGGCTCCGGCAAGCAGTACTGCAAGATCCACCGCACCAAGGGCCATGACCTCCAGAGCTGCAAGAAGGTCGAGCAGCTTGTCGAACAACAGAGAGCTGAGTACGAGCGGCGCGACAAGGAGAAGGCCCAGGAAGGTGCCGGGGAGCAAGCAAGAAACGTCCCGACCGGGAGGACGCTGCAAGGCCAAGCAAGCAGCGGCAAGGAGACATACCTCCCAGCGGCGCGACAAGGATGAAGATGATGAAGACGACGAAGATATGGAAGACGACGACGCCCGATGAGCGGGAGTTTCGAAAGCCACAGAGGTCCTCTGTGTTGACGGAGGTGCTTCTGCATACCTCCCACCGCCAACTCAAGCAATGGATGCGGAGGTCAATGCAGCGGAACCATCCGTAGAGTCACGCAAGCCTCTCAAGTGGTCCAACCGCCTATCATTTTTGATATTGAGGACCACCCCGATCGCATAATCGAGGTCGGGTGCTTGCCGATGTTGGTCTCACCAACCATCCGCAACCTCAAGGTCACCAAAATGCTAGTTGACGGCGGGCCAGCTTGAATCTGATCTCCTCCGCGGTGCTCCGAAGCTTCAAATCCTGACAATGAGCTCGAAGAGACCGGTACCTTCCAAGGAATCAACCCGGAAGGAGCAAGCGAAGGGAAGATTACGTTGCGGTAACATTTGGCAGCGAGCTGAACTTTAGGACTGAGAGGGTCACATTCGACGTTGCCGATTTCCCATTGCCTTACAATGGGATACTTGGCCGCCCAAAGACTTGCCAAGTTCATGGCAGCCTCTCACTCGCCTACAACTTACTCAAGATGCCAGGGCCGATAAGCGTCATCTCTGTCCATGGCGACAAGAAGGATGCCCTTATCTGCGCCGACAAGATCTACCGGGATGCAGCAGCCGCGACAGATTGCCAAACACTTGCCGCTGAAGCTCCCGGGGGGAAGAAGACAAAGTCCAAGTCCGACAAGGGCTTTGATGCTCACTCCGACAAACGCACCTCTTCGGAGTGCTGCGCTACCGCCGAGGACGCACCATCGAGCTCCACCGGCAAGTGCAAGAAGATGGTGGCTCCGCCAAAGACCAAGAAGGTGCCCGCCAAGGAGGACGGCACTAGTGGTACCTTTACCATCAGTGCCTCTCTAGATCCTAAATAGGAAGGCGCGCTCATCGCTTTCCTGCGGGCGAATGTCGACGTGTTTGCATGGCAACCGTCTGACATCCCCAGTGTTCCTGTGAAAGTGATTGAGCACCGCTGCCGTTTGTCCTCACACGAGGCCCGTCAAGCAAAAAGTCGGGAAGCAAGCGGTGGGCGCCAAGAATTCATAGTCAAGAGATCAAGAAATTGGAAGCAGCAGGCCTTGTCGGAGGAGTGCTCCATCCTACGTGGTTGGCCAATCACAGTAGTCGCATAAAGCAAATGGAAAATGGAGACTTTGTATTGACTTCATGGATGTTAATAAAGCTTGTCCCAAAGATCCATTTCCCTTGCCGCGCATTGACCAGATTGTCGACTCCACGGCTGGATGTGATTTGCTTTTGTTTCTTGATGCATACTCAGGATACCATCAGATCTTCATGGCTGAATAAGATGAGGAGAAGACCACATTCATTACACCATGTGGCACATACTGTTTCATACGGATGCCTTTCGGTTTGAAGAATGCTGGTTCGACATTTGCAAAGGTAGTCCATGACGCTTTTGAGCCGCAAATGCACAGAAATGTAGAGGCCTACATGGATGACATAGTGGTCAAAAGCAAAGACAAAGCAACTCTAGTTCAAGATTTGGACGAAACCTTTGCAAATCTGCACAAGATCAACCTCAAGCTCAACCCCGAGAAGTGCGTGTTTGGAGTCCCTTCCGGCAAGCTTCTCGGGTTCTTCGTGTCTCAACGAGGGATTGAAGCTAATCCCGACAAGATCAAGGCCATTGAGCAGGTTGAAGCACCAAAGCGCCAAGGATGTACGAAGACTTGCGGTTGCGTGGCTGCTCTCAAGCAGGTTTATTTCTAGGTCTCTTGGCGCGCCCTGCCATTTTTTCAAGATTTTGAAAAAGGCAGGTCCAATGAAATGGACTCGAAGCGGAGGCTGCGCTGCGCAGACTTGAAGAGATACCTGTCCTCCACTCCAACACTTGTCGCACCTAGGCCACAAGAGAAGTTGCTATATATAGCAGCAACCAATCAAGTGGTTAGTGCTGCGTTAGTAGCGGAGAGGGAGGTGGATGACGAGCCAAAGAACCACGGCAAGCACATCAAGCGACAAGCAGGGGGCTTCACCGACAAGCTCTGGTCCCGACAAGGATGAATCCGCGCAGACACATGAACAGATGCAGAAAAGGATGGTGCAGCGCCCAGTCTACTTTGTCAGTTCCCTCCTGCAGGGGGCTAGGTCAAGGTACTCTGGTGTGCAGAAATTGCTTTTCGGCCTCCTAATGGCCTCGAGAAAGCTGCGCCATTACTTCCAAGCACATGAGATAACAGTTGTCACTCGCTTTCCGCTGAAGAAGATACTGCAGAACCCAGAAGCGACAGGCAGGATTGTCGAGTGGGCACTGGAACTGTCAAGCTTTGGTCTCAAGTTTGAAAGCACATCAACTATCCAAAGCAGAGCGTTGGCAGAATTCATAGCAGAATGGACGCCAACGCCAAATGAAGAGATTCCGGAAATGAGCATTCCCGTCAAGGAAGCAAGCAAAGAGTGGCTGATGTACTTTGATGGTGCCTTCTCGCTGCAAGGCGCCGGTGCAGCGTCTTGCTTATCGCACCCACCGGAGAGCACCTCAAGTACATAGTCCAGATGCACTTTCCCAAGGAGCAAGCAACAAACAATACTGCAGAGTATGAAGGTTTGCTTGCCGGTCTCAGGATCGCAGTGGACCTTGGGATCAAAAAGCTTATTGTCAGGGGTGACTCGCAACTTGTCGTCCGCCAAGTGAACAAAGACTACCAAAGTCCGTTGATGGAAGCCTACGTTGACGAAGTGAGGAAGCTAGAAGAGCACTTTGACGGCCTGCATATGAAACATGTTCCAAGAGCTCAGAATGATATTGTTGACGGCCTGTCAAAGTGCGCTGCACTTAAGTTGCACAATGGAACCAGGGATTTTCGTGCTCAAGCTGACTCAACCAACCGTAACACCATCAACTGGACAAAGCAAGAAGAGGAAGTTGACCTCGGTGACTACTTTCCGGCAGAGCTTCCCGAAGCCGCTGCTATGAAGGTCCCCAAGATCAACACCAACAGTGCTGAGGGGCAGTCTGCTCCGACAAGCCTTAGGGTTTGTTTCGTTGAAGCAGACGCTCCCGACAAGTCTTGCTCCGGCAAGCTTGTCGGGGAACATCAAGCTCCGGCAGGGCCGCAGGTCCTTGCCGTGGAAGCTGATGTTCCCGCAGCAGCAGATGTGCCTTTAGTCCTTGTTGTCGAGCCACAAGCTCCAAAGATGGGCGCAGCAGATTGTCCATTTCCTCGAGACAGGAGAACTTCCCAAGAGCAAGAAGAAGCGGAAAGAGTAGCCCGGCAATCGAGTATGTACCAGTTTGTCGACAAGATACTGCATGTAAGAAGACTCAACGGTGTGAAATTGAAGTGTATTCCTGTGGAAGATGGATGAAGCTGTTGGCGAAGATACACGGAGGCATATGTGGTCACCACATTGGCGCAAGAGCACTTGCCGCAATGCTTTCCTAAGAAGGTTTCTTCCGCCGACAGCCTCCGGGATGCAAGCGCACAAGTAACCAAGTGTGAAGCGTGCGGTTCCATTCCAAACAGATACACCAGCCAGCTCAAGCTCTCCAGACGATCCCTTTATCCCGCCATTTTCGATTCCGGGGCTCGACATCCTCGCCCCTTCCCCGAAGCCGTCGGGGCTTTGAGTACTTGTACGCCGCCATCGACAAGTTCACAAAGTGGCCGGAAGTGGAAGCGATGAGGAAGGTGACAAGACAGCGATCAAGTTCTTGGTCGATTGTTTGCCGTTTGGAATCCCTAACAGGATCATCACCGACAATGGCACACAATTCTGAAGTCGCACCTTCATGCAGCACGTCCAAGATCTTGGCGCCAAGGTCTGCTTTCCTTCCGTGGCTCACCCGAGAAGCAACGGTCAAGCAGAGAGGGCAAATGCTGAAGTGTTGCGCGGGCTCAAGACCAGGACTTTCGACAGGCTGCACAAGTGCGGAAGAAACTGGATCGAGGAGCTGCCGGTGGTTCTTTGGTCGATCAGGACGACGCCAAATCGAGCCACCGGCCAGACACCCTTTGCTCTAGTCTATGGAGCGGTAGTTCTCCCCACGGAACTTCGTGATACGGATCGCCTCGAGTGCTCGCTTATGATGAGCTTGAGCAAGAGCAGCTGCGACAAGATGACGCGCTGCTCCTTGAGGAGGATCGTCTTCAAAGCCGCCAGGCGAGCTGCTCGCTATAAGCAAGCTTTATGCCGCTACCATAGCCGCAGAGTTAGTGCCGAAGTCTCGAGGAAGGCGACCTTGTTCTTGGCGCGTTCAGTCCGCCAAGAATTCAAACAAGTTGACGCCTTGAAGTGGGAAGGCCCTTATCGGGTGAAAGCGAGTCACTAGGCCTGGCTGTCCGCTTTGAGACTGAAGATGGCATTCGGTGAGCAACTCACGGAACATTGAGCATCTTCGTAAGTTTTACCCATAGGGCGGTTGTCGGAACCCGTTCGGCAACCACCTTTTGTACAAGTCTTGCCGCTGTTGCATGTAATCCTTTGTGCAAAGCGGCAAGAGACCCGTGCATCAGTAAAGCTCATGTGTTGCACACAACTTGTCAAATTCATGCTTTCATCATTTTAGTTGCATGTTTTGGGCTAACACTTTGTGCAGCAACCACACCCGGTGAGCAAAATCGAGCCGCTAGGCTCCATAACTTTATTTCCTCTTCTTTCTCTTTTCTCAAAGAAAGGAAGGCTCCCTCGCGCACAAGTTAACCAGGGGGAGGAGGAGATAATACTATGGACCGTGCACCACTCGAGGAAGTTTCACCTCATCGGGAAGCAAGAGATGTAAAAGCTAAGTTGCCAAAGTTCGAGCAATCAATTTTTAAATTTTAAGTTATCTTCCTCGAGCGATAGTACTTTGTATGGAGAACACATGCTTGGCGGAACCAACTCGCCGGCTAGTCGCGCCCACTTTGTTTCGAGTCCGCTCAACAACTTAAGTGAGCTGCGGCTAGTCGCGACAAGGTTGCTTGTCGGAGGCGGCACTGCCAGCAGGCTGCTGACGTTCCGCACTCGGCGCTCATGGCAAAAGTGCCCGCACCGACAAGTCCCCCAAATGCGTAAGGAAGAAACGTACAAAGGAAGGAATCAAGTAGAGGAAATAACGTTGCATTGATCGCCTAAGATAGAGTATATTACAAAATAACTTGTCGCTAATCTAACAAAGTGTTCTAAAACATGATCAGCAGCGACAAGGGCAAGATAAAGTTGGCGGCCTAGTCTACGCGATGCGCCATCGATCCGCTTGATCTTGTTCACCTTGTCCACAATGGGTGCGACAAGGGCTTTGAGCTCCTCCACGTTGGCATCTGACGGCAAGGATCTGAGGACGCCATTAAGGTTGAGGCCCAGATTGCGGAAGGCCACCTTTATCAACACTTTCTCGAGGGCTCCTGCACAGATCTGGCGTGATTCCTCGGCCAGCTGCTTCGGGACCTCTTCTCGGATTCGCTGGAGACACTTAACCACGCCTTTGAAGAATAAGCTGAGCTTGGCGCTGGGTTGGAGATGCTCGTCGGAGGAGTATGCAAGGTCCGCCATCCCCAGCTCCATCAGCTCGTTGTGGATGTCGGCAGCGGTGTCCACAAGACCTTCATTCCAGTGCTCCACGCTCTCCCTCAAGGTGCTCTGGATGGAGGCAGCATTCGCTAGCAGCTCCTCTTTGGCCTTGATCGCCTCCAACAAGCCCACCTCCCGATCTCTGGCGCCGTCCAACGTCTGCGTCAGAGTGGTCAGCTTCAGCTCAAGATCCGCCTTGGAATCCTTGGCGGCGTCGAGCTCCTTGCCTCTATCAGCGAGACGACTCTGCAGCTCGCCAAGGGTGTAAGCGTCCTTCTCACGCTCACGCTTGAGCGCGGCAAGCTCTTCGCCGCTCTTCTTGAGGCTGGCCTCCAGCTGTGCCACCTTCGCCTTCAGCTCTTCCTTGGCGGCCTCGGCGGCTGCGGCAGCATCGCCCGCTTCTGGCGCCCGCCAAGTGACTCCTCGCGGCAAGGTCTTCTTCGTGGCTGTCCAGGTTGACCTTCCGCTGCGCCCAGCTTCGCTTTCTTCGCGGAGAGCTTCTCGGCAGCCAGCCGCTGCTCCTCCTCGGCCGCGGCCTTCTCAAGGATAAAGGCCGTGCGCTCCTGCAAGTTGCCCCAGCGCCTACCTTTCGTCGCGGAGAGCTTCTTGGTTGGCGCTCCGGAGCTCCTCTGCGCGCTTCTCCATGTCCGCTCCTGCCCTCGCGACAAGCGCTTCCCGGGTCTCCAACTTGGCCTGCCGGGCGCGGTAGAGCGACAGCAGCTTCTTCAGCAGCTGCTCCTCCTCAGACTTCGCCACGCTGCTGCTTGGTGCGTCCACCAGCGTCGGCCCTAAGCGGAGGCGAGTAGCTTCGCCGTCGAAGGTCTCTCCCTCGACCGGCGCCACAGAGCTCGGTTCGCAGGGAGCTTGATGAAGACGCCTTCGCCGGCCTTGGTAGGCGCCCGGGCTGGGGCTCCTCGGGCTGGCGCCCCTTGCTGGCGAAGTCGGCTGTCGGTGTGGCGCTTGGCGCTCCTGCGGCCTCGGGGCCGTCGGTCGATCGCCCGCCCCCTCGCCAGCTTCTGCGTCGGTAGCCTCGGTGGCCTTCTCGCCAACAGGCTCGTCGGCGACGGCCTCTTCTTCCACAACAACGACCTCTTCTTCCTCGACGGCGGCCTCGTCGGTGTTGCCGTGCGCTTCCTCCTCGCCGGCGGCCTCGACCTCCATCGGCTCTGCGTCAGACGAAGAAAGAGCAGTCAAGTAGATGTTCAAAAAGAGAAACAAAAGAAAGCAGGCCCAAGGGAGATTTCGTATAAGGAAATTACCTGCAACGGGATCCGCAGCCATGACCTCGACCACTGGAGGGTCACTGGCGCTGTCCCTTGCCGGGGTAGCCTCCCTTGCCGGAGTGGCCTCCCTTGTCGGAGGGCGCTCCTTTGCCGGAGATTCCTCCCTTGGCGGCGTAGTGGCAGCAGACAGGATCTCGGGGGCGGCTTCCGAGCCCTCCTGATGAGGCTGCTCTGCTCCTACACAAGCAAACAATCAGGTATCAACGAAGAAGGAGCACCCCTGCATACCTAACAGTAAGAAGAAAACTGCACACTTACTCTGGGGCTGTCTTTGGGGGCTGCTCTGAGGAAGGGTTGCCGGGTCCGGCAAGGGAGTCTCGGACGCGTCCCCTGTCGCCACGGGAGAATCGTCCTCGACGACTACCGTCGGGATCTTGGCCCTCTTCGACGCTCTCTGGGCCAGCGTCCTGAAAAGGAAAGGGTCCAGAATGAAGCAAATCAGATTCAAAATGAAGCAATAAAATTGAAGAAATACAAGCACAATCTCAAGAGCTTACTCTTCGCCTTCCTCCTCGGAGCTGAGCGCGGAGAAGTCAAACTCGGCTCGCCTCCGGTGCGGCGAGGCGGGGAGTGGGCTCTCTTGGCCGCTGGCGGAGGCGTCGGCGGTGGCACGAGAAGATCCGCCCAGCTTGTCGCAGCGGTGTAAGGCGCTCCATGAAACCTCGCTTGCACGGTGGAAGCGCGTCATGGCGCTCTTGCTGTGGGCGATCTGTCGCCCGACTCGTCTCGGCTTTCGGAGACGCCTCTTCGGCGGGCAGGGGCTCCAGCTGGCGGCAAGTCGCTGGGTGGTGGAGAAGAAGCGCCCTCGGCGGGTCCACTCGACCCGGCCTCGGGCTCGACAAGCTCGTCCTCGCCGATGACCTCCCCTCGCTCGGCAAGGCTTGCCGCCTTCGCAGCGTCCGCCTCCTCCACGGTGAACCGAAGGCTCCGGCGGCAGCGCTGCTGCCGCCTCCTCCACCCTGGTGGCAATCCGCGCCATCTCCTCGTCGGTGGTGTCGCGGGTGAGCCTCTTCTGCTCGTCGGAGCGGATCGGCACTTCTTCCAAATCATCGAAGAACTGCTGCACGACCTCGTCGGGGGGCTCCTGCCAGGTTGGGACGATCCCGTGGGAGTCGCACAGCGGCATCATGGCGCGGATGCGGTCGAGCGCCGAGTTATTGCACAATGGGACGACCCCCCGCGGCAACCTAAACCACTCAGGGTGGTCGGGGTCGTTCTTGAACAGCTCGAGCAGCATTGAATCCAACTCCAAGACGGTGAAGTTCCAGTTCAAGCCCGGGCGCAGCCTCATGATATCTGCCGCGTTTTGGAACTCCCAGGCAGGCCTCCTCCTTTCCTGCAAGGGAAGCGTCTGGCGAAGGAAGTCTGCGCCAACTGCGCCTACGGTTAACCCGGCAAGCCTGAGGCACAGAATCCGGGTCACGGCTATCTTCAACTTCGCATCCTCCGGCGCCAAGTTACTCCAATCTCTGTCGCACACTATTGGGGTTTGGCGCACGGCGGTGAAGGGCTACGGGTTCTCCTCTACGACCCAGCACCAATTGGCTCTCCACTCCTCCCACTTGTTGCGGAACTCTCCTTCCAGGTAGGCCTCTTTCTTGCCGATCCTAGAGACCCAGGCTATCCCTCCGGCAAGTGGCTCTCCTCTCTCGACGCGGGGCACGAAGAAGTGGCGGAAGAGTGCCACATTCGGGAGGACTCCGACAAAGTTTTCGCACAAATGCGCGAAAACTGCCATGGTCAAGACGGCGTTGGGAGTGAAATCAAGGAGGCGGAGGCCAAACGTGTTCATGATGTCGCAGAAGAACTCGGAAAAGGGCGGGCAAAGCCCGCAATAGAAGAAAAGGGCGAAAAAGGGGTACCGTGTTGGGGCAAAATCTGGGGCGGTGGCGGGGAGTACCCTCGTGGGCGGATGCGCACGCGTCTCCGTCGACCAGAAGAGGTAGAAGACGTCCCGCAGCTCCCTTGCGCCCGAGCTGCGGGAAGATGGCCCGCTCCTTGCGCGCGCCATGAGCCGCTGCGCCTCGGCCGACTTGACGCGCCCTTCTCCTTGTCGGCTTTGAGCCATGGTGAGGGCGGAGGAGGCCGACGGCGGTGGCGTGCTTGTGGCGAAAAGGCGGGCGCTCTCTTCGCACCGGAGAAGAAGGGGGGAGCGGCGGTGATTTTCTTGACAAGACAACAATGGCAGAGTGGACGGCCTGCCCCTGTTTCCTCCGCTTATAAAGAGGGGGAGGGGGCGGACGTTCCGCTTATACTAATAAAGAAACCCCCACGACCGCGCCCACGATCTCTCGCACGACGCCACGTCCGGTGCGTGCCGTTAGTGGGGATCGTGGTGGGTCCAGGGCGAGTTGCGACGTGGTCGAGGCCGCGTGTGTAATGCACAGTTTTGGGCCTGGCCCGACAAGCGCTTCGGCACAGCGTCGGCCCAGGCCGGGGCTCTGGCCGGTGTACTAGAGTAGGGGTACCCTAGTATCCCGTACTCGTGCCGCGAGCGATTGCAACACCAGCGGCGGGGTTTGCCTCGTCACCGCCAAGATCCTCCGTGGCTCCTTTGGAGCCATTCAAGAACAAAGTATTTGATTAAGAAGACAAGGCCCGACAAGAGGAGATTGTCGGGAAGGCCACTCAAGGCATGCACGAAGACAAGGCCCGGCAAGAGGAGCTTCTTTGGGAAGGCCCGGAGCGCGACAAGCCTCCGGACGCGACAAGGATTCGGCCGCGGCAAGGCGCTTGCCGCGGCATGCAACCTCTCTCCATCTCCGCTCCAGCTCATCCAGCGACGTGTCGCCATGGGACCGTTCCATGCGCGCGTGTCGAGAGGCTGTGCAGCCAGCGGAGAGCAGCGATAAGTGGCACTGACAAGCTTGCCATCGTGGCGAGCGGAGGCGCACTGACGGTCTCTGTTGCCTTTGTTTGGGCGACAACGACGGGCATTTATTGCTTTTGTCCCTTGCCGTCAAAGTTAGGTATTTTACCTTGCATTAATCGCTCGAGTAGGTGTACCAACTCATGTTTTTACATTTGTACCCTCATCTATGTTGCCACCTGTCGGAGACCCCTTGAGCATATAAAAGGAGGCCCATGCGCAACTTAGAAAGGGTTCAGTTCGTTTGACTCACTCGAGACCAGATATACTCACGCTAGGTTTTGTAGCTCTCATCGCTCCCTAGCAAGAACACAATACATCAAACAAGCAGCAGTAGGAGTTTTATCTCTCCAGAGAGCTCCGAAGCTGGGTAAACTGCTCGTGTGCCTCGCCTCGATCCGCTCTTCGTGCGATCTCCGCCCCCTCCGAACCACAAGGGGCCTGGTCCGCCGGCCCCATAGGTGTTCGTGGGCACGATCAGCCTCCCCGACAAACATCCACTGCAACATGATTTGGTCTTCTCTCGATCACACCGCGAGACTATTTTCGGAATACAAACTTTAACTTAGGGAAAATGATGCCAATTGTATAATCAGACCAAAGCAATGAAGCACCTAGTGTTGGCCAAGAATAGTACAAGATTACTTTTCTGCAGTCCATGAAGTGACTATCCAATCTTTGTGTCTATTTTCAAATGGCACTGCATGCAGTGACTATACTATTCTTTTGTGCAGTTCAACCAAAATTGCGGACACTTTGTTTGTTTGCCAAATAGCAACGGGCAGACATCTCTGTCTGCACAAATATCAAGCAGCTAGTAAACATATACCATACCATGTTCGTAGTGATGGAAGAGGTGAAATCGATACAACCGAAATTGAGCATCCAATCATTGAATCATGTCCTGCACCTCCAATGTAGGTCCACCCTGCCAATAAATTCACATGCATACCACTAGTATTACTATCTAATGACAGTACAAAAAGAGTAGCAAGATAGTAGCAAACCATGTACCTTCCCAATGAACAGCTCATAGTGCCACCAATTGGATATAAAGGTTTGGAAAAAAACATGCTCCTAATGTTGAACCAGTTGGACTTTTTGTGCAGTTCCACTAAAATCGAGCATCCCTGTTTGCATAGATATTAAAAGTGTGATTACTATAAAAGTGGCACTAGTTGAAGCATAGACTCACAAATATAAGCATTCCAATTTCTTAATGGGAAAAGGTAGCAAGACTGTTTCTAGCCACCTGTTTGAAGGAATAAATAAAGCAACATCAGCTGATGTAAGGAAGGCATACATAGTTTTTTCTGAAAAACTGAGCCGTTCCTGACCTTTCCTCTTCTTTTAAGCAAATTTTGTGCAGTTCTACTAAAATAAAATGCCATCACCGCCTTGACAATTCAGTGACACTGTACAAAAGGAAATGACTTAACATTACATCATGATGTCGGGTATGTAGTAGACGGGCATTAGAGACAAACATCTGAGACCTCCTCCGATAACATAATGAACATTAATTTTAACAAAGGTGTGACTAGCTTTACCGAGATAATTTGAGTGAACTCTACACCCTCTGTTCCTTAATATAAGACGTTTTCGCGGTTCTATTTAAAGTACCCAAACGTCTAGTATTTAGAAAAACAGGTAGTAGTTTTCTTGAGCACATATCTGGGAAAGCTTGCCACACTTTATTTATGTCCATACGCTAATGCAACACCATTCGAATACTACAAATATACACTAATCCAGTGGCTAGTGCAACAGTAGAGTAGTTAGTTTATTACAGGCTATGCGACAGCATTAGAATGCTTTAGCTGAAAAATCTTTAATACATCCACAATCACAGCTAACCCTGAAATAATCCAGTGACATTAAATGGCATTGCTTAAATTTATCGGTGGCATTAGACTGAGAGCGGCATTAGTTAAATGTGGCATCACTTTAGCAGTAGCATTGCTTGACTTGACTGCTGGCGTTATACTAACAACAAAAAAATTGGCAATAAGAGCATGGGAGGCCCATTCGGACAGTGGGCGCACCAGTACGATATACCTCCACGGACGCAGAGTGGTGAGGGAGGTATGGTTGCCCAGAGCAACAAATATCCAGGCAGCATATGTGGATTACGTCCCATTTTTTTTCTCTTTAGCCACCTTTTTTCCTATGTGAGGACAACAAACCCGATCGACCTGGTCATTCTCTATTGCGTTGCCATGCCTTTCTACCCTTCTTCAACCAAGAGACACGAGACTCGTTCCTTAGCTACTGATTTTCCCTTTTCAACCTAGATGCGGGTTTGATGCCTACTCTCTTGAACAAGACAGTCTCCTTCCTTTCCTTATTCAACCCGGACATGGATTAGTCTGCATGAAGTAGGGTTTCCTTTAATAGTGCAAATTATGGATTTCGCTCTGCGTGGCGGCAGAAGGTAGGATAGCAAATTGGGAAGATGGTGGAGTGGAAAAAGATCCACATGCAACGACGTGCCAGATGGGGCAATAGAACAAGGGTATGGTTCGAAAAGAGGTAGCATACCTGAGGGTCGGCGGGAAGTGGCTTCGCTCGTGGTCGTCGTCCTCCGCACACACTACGGCAGCGAGCTTGGGGACGGAGGCCATCCAGCGCGGGCGCTAGGTCTGAGAGGACGGCCTTGTCGTCAGTGCGTGACCTCGCTCGCCGACGACGAGTGCATCAACGTTGCACGTCCTTTTCTTCCACGGCGGATCTGTGACCACCGGCGTGGAGGGAGAGAGGGGCCTTCTTTTTTAGATCTGGAGAGAGGGTGGTAGTGTGAGAAGCAAGTGGGCAGCCCTTGGCAAGAAAGCGCTGAAGCTCCAGCATATATCTTTTTTATACTACTAGTAATGGAGGTGGAGTAGTGGTAGAGTAGTTTATAATTTCTCTGCGTACAGTACCAGTTAGTCGTGCTTCAAAACTGAACGGCACACCATTAAAAAAGTAAAGGTCGATGACTAATGCGGCACCTCGGGTCAACAAGGCCAGATCGCATTTTGCACGAGAAATTACACACCATGTTTCGTTGACATGTGGTCCCGTTCCAACATATCAGTGAGATGACAGCGAGTACTAGGAGTATTTCCGAACCGACGTGTAGGCCGGGGCGCCCCTTCGTGAACCGTCGCAAACTGGCAACCGTCCACCGACTCTTCGCCTTTCCCTCTCGATTTGGAACTGCTGTCGCACTCTCTTCCTCTCCCTCCTCCATTTTCCTTCAGCCCTTCACCCTTTCTTCTGCCATTGTTCGATCGTCTTCTCCATGGAGGGAACAGGACAGAAACGACCCCATTATTCTTGCCCGATCTCGAAAGATGACGTGGTGGAGGAACTCATTGATCGGTGCGACGTCATCACCTCGGCTAGCATGGCAGGTTCTTTCAAGCCCATTCTTGACTCAACTAATAACATCATTACAAGGAACCCAAGAGTCAAGGAACGGTTTGATCTCCCCTATCTTCTTCGCCGTGACCACGATGGTAGGCGCCATCACGACGGAGGCCTCGCCTGTGCAAGTTGATGCCGCTTGATAATGATACGATGATGTTAAGATGCCATCGCTTGAGGGGAAGGCTTGGGCAGGAGCAAATGGAGATTGGGTTGTTTACATTGGGTCCAATCATGAGTGGGAACTTGTGAATGTGTACACTCGTGACCGGGTTCCACTTCCAAAAATCTCAGCAGACTGCCCAGAGGTTGAGCACAACGGTATTGTACGCACGTTCAAATACAATCATGGTGACTGTCTTCTATGGAAGATAGCAATTTCTCGAGTTCCCAACCGCTCGTGGAATTACAACAACTATGAAGTTGTTGCTATCTTCGACAAGCTTGTTGCCGTCCTTGTTGGTTTGACTCGATGGATATTGCTCAAAAATCAGTTTCTGTACACGGATGAGTACTGTGATGCAATTGAATACGAGGGCCTTGTGTTTGCTGCCACCACTGTGGGTAGCCTTTGTTTGTGCATGGAATCGTTATTTCGGTACGTTTGTCTTCCACCGTAATTATAATTGTTCCATCCACATGCATGTGGGTTAGCAAGTTTCCCATTACTAATTAACCTTCTTCTTGTGTTTCCAAGGTCCTGCGAACATTCCACCACCTATACTTGAAGATTTTTATAACCAAGGGGGACATGACGATGGTGATGATCATGAGCATGAGGACGAGCAGCGCCCATATACTATTTGGCGCCTGGCAACTAATTCCGATGGATCACCTCTTCTCGTGTGTATACAAGCCACTGATGATGTTACTGCTAAGGAAGCAGGTGTAGTCTCCCATGGTCGCACTCTCCGGACCTATTCCAACACCCGTTGCATGGTATTGGGGATGGATACTAGTGTGCTAGCGCCAACTCCTTCTCCCTGGTACAGAATTGATAGTATTGGAGAAAACTCGCTCTTCCTTGGACAAAACTATCCAATGATGGTGAAAGGCGATCCAACTTCTGTTGACACAACGTTACTACCATTTATGAGAAGCAACTATGTCTATACCTCGGACATTTGGGTGGTTCCCTACCCCGCATCGATATAGTAGGCCGCTTGCACTGGATGATCGATCTGCGTTGGTCTCCGGATCGACAATGGATGGCCCGTCCCCAGAATCACTTGTGGTTCAAAGCAAGCGTTTCCAACGCCGAGGAATGGTTGAGTTGAAGTTCATTTCATTGCTTGTTATTTGTTGTGTGGTGAAAACTTTAGTATTTATAATGTATCCTCGTTGTCGATGTGGGTTGATGACCTGTTGTATGTAATAAAATGATATGCATGTGATAAACTTACTAAATTTATGAATGACTTTCGAGTTGCTTCTGTGAGTGAGTGGTGCGACGAGGCAAAAAAGTATTTTATGAATACATAATTGTACGTGCATTGCAACAGGTTATCGGATGAGGCCAATCAACAATAGTAGTACACTATTTGTACTAGCTTCACATGCTTCACAAGGCGGCGTGTGTGTTTTTATCAGAGTCAGATTGTACTACGTAACCAGCACCTCGAATCCTCGATACTAGTAGTACTAGTAGTAAGTAGTAGGAGTAGTAGGGTGGCATGGGCCGTAACAAGCATTCACGTCCAGAGTACGGCACCGCCACCAAAGATGACTTCCATCGACACCATATTTCTTGGAGTCCGTATAGAGCAATCTCTTCAACCTCATCGTTTCTCTAACTCAGCCATCGCGCGGCGGGCGAGGTGGGGGTTTGCCAATAGTCGGTTTCCTTAACTGCGGTCCCACTTGTAAGGCCAACGGCAACGCACGACCCCAAATGGACCTCCGTTTTGCACGAACTCCAATGATAATTTTGACTAGAAAAGCAAGACCAAAGAAAACAAGAACCACAAGAATAGATTTTACTACTCCTGTAAGTTGGATTAGTGCCTTCTTGATGCATTCATTGTTGATCTGCGGAGGCTTGATCGTGCGTGCTTCTTTCTTCTTCGAATGTAAAGAAGTAGACGTTGCTTCCTCGCATCTAGTCTCATGTCTAGCCTCTATTCTAGTACTCCCTCCGGTCTGGTTTTCTTTGCGTCTAAGCAGCAACACGCATACCAAGTAGGAGTATCAACAAGTGCACTAATCTCATATATAGCCTCTGTGCTAGCTAAAAGTGATAGCACATCTACTAAATTGCGCTCTATCAATATATGGATGTACTCTTCTTCCCAATACAAAACTTGCATCCATTCTACTCCCTCTGTTGCACAATACATGCCTTCTATTTGTCAAAATATATATGTATCTAGACATGTTTTAGTATATAGGTACATCCATTTTTGGACAAATGGAAGTCAAGTATTTTGGAACGGAGGGAGTACACAATAAATTTTTTAAGTTAGCACAACTAGTCTAATCCGAGAGCACAACCGAAGATTTGGTCGGGTTCTTCCTCCATTTGCCGACACGTGAGACATCCAGCATCCAGGTCGTGTCATGAAAGAAAATAGAGTGGTAGTTGAAGCCACAAGATCTGCATCTTGGGTTAAACTATAAATAGAATCTTACTACTCTTGAGTAACTCCAAAAGCGGCCACCGAAGATCTTTGTTGGATTTGTTTTTCATCACCAGCACGTCGAGGTGAAAGATGTGCAGGTTCAGTGGGTCCGCTTGCGTTTTCACTCACATGTGGGACCGCATGCGAGCAAACAGATGATGGCCTCCGCGCATCCGCTGGCTGGCTGAGAAGAGAGATAGAGGAGGGCTGAGCACGGACTGCAGGAATTTTGTTCTACGTACCTCGATATAGGCTCGATATAGTGGGGTGGCATGGGCCATAACTAGCATTCACGTCTAGCAGTACGGCACACGCCACCAACATGAGTCCCATCCGACACCAACTTTCTTGGAGTCCGTGCTATAGCCATCTCTTCTCCCTCCTTTTTTCTCAGCCATCACGCGGTGGGCGGGGTGGGGGTTTGTCGATAGTCAATTTGCTCAACTGCGGTCCCACTTGTAAGTGAAAATGCAACACCGCACGCATTCCCGCTTGAGCGGTGTGCTGGACCAACCGTGTGGGGGTGCGACGCGAGCACGGCAGGCTTTTCCTTTTGAACTCATAACTTGTAAAATTTGGTTCTGCTCCATGGCGTGATCAATAGATAGAAAATAACGATTTTGCCTAGAGTAATGAGAAGTTTCGTTCTGGCGCCGTTCATGCATGGAGTACGTATGAAAATTATGAAGTTGACGTGAAAGGTAAGATAATTACTATAGTATCATATACTACTACATGGATTTGACGGAAAGATAAAAATACATACGGATCCATCAACGACATCCTCACGCCCTAGTGCGCCGGGTCACCAACCGACGTGTGAGGAGCAGCGGCGTTGGCGTCGAGCTCAACGCGTGCTTCCTAACAAAGGTTGCCCAAGGTTGCCCCGCGTCCAAGAAGGCCAGCATCCTATCGTCCTCCTCTTGCATGTAGTAGTCCTTGTGGACGATTTGCGCGTAGACGTGGGTGATTATGTCGATGGTGTCTTGCTGCGCCAGGCACTGCGCAGCGAGCGCGACCTCGAGGTGGACATTCTCCGGCGTGACGGCGGGCAGTCGCAGGGCCACCAGTGCGTCGAAGAGGTTGTCACCATAGTGGCCGTTGAGGGTGGCGGGCATCGCAGAGCCTGGGCGCGTCGGCTGGAGGCTTACGTCAAAGTCGTCTGCGAGCTTCTTGACGACGGTGAACTTGTCGAGGAAACCGACGAGGACCTCGTCGAACAAGGAGACGAAGTTGTCGTCCAAGCAGCCCCTCGCCCTGGCGGCCTCAAGCAATACTACCTGGAGACGATCCTCGTTGCCGGGCCGCAGGCCGGCGTCGTGGACCATCTGGCACAGCCGGCTGATGCTCGCGCTCATCGCCTCCATGGGTCAACTGATCCTGCGATTCGAGTGATCACTCTTTCCCTTGGTTAGCGTGCGTAGGTGCGTAGGATTTCGTACTACTCCTCGGCCCTTTCATCGCACCTGCCTTTGGCTGTATGATAGGTGGGCCAGCCACCCCCTGGGCCCACGTGTCATTCACCCAAAGGCAGTTGCCGTAAGTCAATGAAGCTGCGTCCCCCTCCGTGTCGGTGTAGTATAGTCATCTCACCGGACCTCTAGTTGGGGCCAAACGAGAGAAGTTTGATGTTTATCGTTTATTGGTCCCTTTGCATTTTGCGCCAAGTTTTGACCTTTGATTTAACTAATAAAATGTTAATGCATGTAAACAAAAATGTTGTGTAAGTCACATTACGAAAACCAAATAATCCCAAAACACTTAGGCACGGTGCATTAACTCCCTCCTTGTTTCTTATTTCGTGACATATCAACCAATGAGAGATGTGGGCCGTGCATGCTTTCAATGACTTGAGACTACCAAACATGACATGCAAGTGTTTAGTTCATTGCATGTAATCCTATTAGTAGTTAGCAAAAAAACATTAAGTTCCCTCACGATAGGAATAAAACACCATGTATTTATTTATAGAGGAGTAGTACATTTTTGTGACATGCATTACTAGATATTGCTAGTCAAATACTAAAATCCAGATGGACGTGGTAGTACTCCTAAATCCAGACGGTGGTGCTACTAGTACTAGTAGTAGTACTACCTCCGTCCGGGTTTATTGGTCCTCATTGTATTTCGTGTCAAATTTTCACCATAGATTAAACTAACAAAATGTTTACGCATGTTACCAAACATTATATTTTTGGAAACTATGTTCAAATACGAATCCAATGAGATAATTTTTTTTGACATGCATTAACATTTTATTTGTTAAATCCTTAGTCAAAATTTGACACAAACTACAAAGGGGACCTGTAAACCAGGATGGAGGTAGTACTACCAATGTAGTAGTAGGAGTACTAGCATTGTACTACCCGTTGGTCAAATTATTACGTGCTGCTCCTCACAGTGATGTGACAAGACCCTGCGCCGGAGATGACACCTGAGTATAGGCGCCGTGTTCGGCATACCATAGTCAGCCTCACCGTCTGCAGTCACTATCACCATGGCTGTAGAGCTAGCCTGCTTACTACTAGCCCTGTTCGACATAATTTTCCGTGCGTAGATGCCCGTGCATTGCACGGAACACCAAGATTGGGGGTGGACGGCTCCGGTAGCGGCCATCGCGCCAGATTTTTGCACGGCCTTCTAGATGTGGTGGGGAGGAGAAAAGGCTGATTGTGAGAGACAAGGACTTGTTTGTAAATAGGGAACAAGTACGGCTATTGGTGAAAGATGGGAGGCACAACATCACCACCAACTCAGGACCTGTTTGATTCGCAGGATTTTGAAAACGCGGGAATAGGACACGACAATATTACAAGTTTCAAACTGATATTACAAATGTTAGGAGTAATGTTGCACCAAGGAAGAGGGAATTACTAGGAAGTTTACGTAATTACTTTGGTTACTTTAGGTGGATGCAGCATTATCATACAAACTAAAATCCACCACCCTGACAAGTTACTAATGGGCAAATAAGTTTTCGAGTCTCTGGCCACTTGATGTTTCAAAAACAAATTCAGCTTCATGGAGACTTTGTCATTTAGGTTTAGACGCTTGCGGTGATCAAGACGCCATTCATTGTTGCGCTTAGAGAACGCCAAACCTCATTACCATGAGCACACTTGCCTCCGTAACAAAGAACTCCGCCAATTTAATCTCAGATGTGCTGCCTCGGTAATCGATCAAATCAATTTTTGTAAGATGGAGATCAAGGCATTCGATGAGATTGTTATAGTGCAGCACATTTTTCACTTTCGGGTCTTTTTTTATCTGCAAAAGAAGAGAACGTATTAGAGCAGCTGGCTGCATAAGATTGCCGTGTCATCAAGAGGTACCAATGTCATTCGCTCATATGATAGGGTTGGCTTGGCTGGCTAGTGATATTTTTTGACTCTCTCTCTCTCTCTCTCTCTCTCTCTCTCTCTCTTTCTTTCTGTTTCCTCTCATTTAATTAGGAGCACGTGAAGAGCTTGGGCATTTGTTGCCTTCCACTATGTGGCCGATGCCATGTGTCGCAAAAGTATGCCACATAATATGCATCGATGTCAAATCAAAAGATTTTGGCACCGCTCTCGCGATGTGAGAGAGTTTGGCACCACTGTGCACACAGACCCACATGTATAAACAAATCAATCAAACCAACTACACCAGCCTCTCACTCTCCCAAACAAGTGTTTTTATTGCATCAGTCCTCTCTCTCTCCCATGCAGTGTTTTTTCATTGCGTGAGTTAATTTGGCACCGGAGCAAAGTAGGTGATCCAGATTGGGGCACCAGGTGAGCAATGGATGGGCATCGATGCCAAATGCATCACAAGTGAATTTGGCACATGTTTTGGCCTACACAACCCACTTTTGTACTCCCTCCGTCCCAAAATTCTTGTCTTAAATTTGTATAAATACGGATGTATCTAGTTACATTTTAGTGTTAGATACATCCGTATCTAAACAAATGTAAGACAAGAATTTTGGGACGGAGGGAATACTACCTCGTATTTAGTATAAAATTTTGACCATAAATTTACCTAAGAAAATGCCAATGCATGTCACTAAAAATTACACCATTTGAAATTATGTTCAAATACGAATCCAATGATATAGTTCTTAGTGACATGCATTAACATTTTGTCAGTTAAATCTATGGTCAAATTTTGATACTACAAAATTGGAAGAGTAAACCAGGACGGAGGTAGTACTTGCTTTTAGGGTAACCAAGAGTAGTCTAAGTTAATTTCCACTATGACTAGCCTAGGCTACTATAGTAGTACAGCATAAAAACGATGCAGGTGATCACGTGAGAAAAAATACAAAAAACATTTCTTTCGGTGCAGTGCGTAGATGCAGTTTTGAACACTACACTTCTCATCGTAATTTGGGAAAATTACGAAAAAATTGAGCTACGTTGTGATTACCGTTTACTTATAGGAAAGAAGTTTCACCTCGATGAGTAGCTTCTCCGTGCACGGAAAGCATGTAAGGAATCCAACAACTTGATCCAGATTGGGGCCGATAGATTTTAGTGCTAAGATCTTCACTGTGCGCATGGACTGGGTCAAGCTTGTGGGAATCATTTTCTGGAAGACGGTCGTAAATACATCAAGAAGAAATTTAAAAATGTGAATTTCAAGAAGACTGAGAAGAAGATGAGTGATGTACCTGAACTATTACGGATCCAATAAAGAGTTCGGAGAATTTGGCAGACGAGTACACCAACGCTGTCAATTTCGGCGCTTCAATGACCCTGATTTTTGTTGGACCTTCTAGATCCGATACAAGCAATCTCTCAAGGAAAGGCGCATTCTTAATGACCATAACGTGGAACAGCTGGAATGATCACTTCCCAATTGATGTCTTGTTGCGGGCCAGCAAGACACATAAATCCATCGGAGATTCATCGAGGCGATGTGGAGGCTAATGAACCCGTGGATCTGCTCAAGACGAAGGTACTCGAGCGCAGTACAGCTGCGGAGCAGGTGCTCCATAGCCTTCTTGGAGATGACAACGTCGAAGAGGTCGAGCTGCTTGAGTTGAGGGAGAAGAAGGGCGGGCGCGGCATTAATCTGGGGAAGATAGCAGGAGCTGAAGCTGGCCTTGGCGGCGTTGGCGTGAGGCGGAGCGTGACGGCGGCAGAGCGACATCGTCCAGCTTCAAAGCTGAGCTCCTCGATCTGATCTAGGGCGGGGGATAAGAACCACTCGTCGAACTTGGGTTGGACCTTGCAATTGGTACTGAACATGCGGATGTCAAGGCGTCTGGCTGGCTCAGGGTGCGATGAAAGGATCTTGGAGACTGCGGCCATGCGTTTGCAATCCCCGTCGCAGAGGCAGCTGTCGACGGTGAGGTTGAGGGGGACGCAGCGCCAGAGGGGTGCCACCGTCGGGAGAGCAGGGCGGTCCGCACGGCAGATTTGGTGGGAAGGAGGCTGATGATGACGAGCAGCATGTCATCGGGGAGGCCGCTGATGAAGTCCAGGCTCGCCGGATGCGGTTTTGGCTCGAGCCGCCTCCGCTTGTTGGCTGCCTCACCGTCCATCTCAACCGGCGGCGACGCCGGTGTACACGTGTGCTGGTGTGTGTTGTGTGTTGGGTGTGCGTGAGTGCGTCCTTCTGTGCATGCCGCCGCGCAGTGGTGAATTGTGCGCGAGTGCGACCTTCGCGCGCAAGAAGTTTGTCCTCAATGCACCCTCAATTTACTAGCGTGTGGGGTGGCTACTCCGAGTGGTTTCAACTTTGTTTACTTCACCGCGTGTCAGATGGGCCTCTAGTTTACTTATTTTCACCCACTGCCACATGGGCCAGCACACCAAGATACAGAACACGAGCTGACAACGCAGCATGTGGATTGGTTGACCGGTCAACTAAACAATATACGGAGCTATACGCTGACCCAGTGAGCGTATAATCCGTCGGTATAGAGAGTTCGAGTGAGAGGAGAGGCCCGTGAGAGATAGTAGAGAGAGAGAAAGAGCTACTCCCTCCGTTTGATAATGTAGTTACAACATTTTTTTAAGTCAAACTTTTGAAACTTTGACCAAGTTTATAAAGAAATTGCTTCTACAATACCAAAGATAAATGATAGTATGAAGTAAGTACATGTTGTGATGAATCTAATGATCGTTCCAAATGTAAATGTTTTTCTCCACATATACCTGGTCAAACTTTTCTGAGGTTTGACTTTTCAAAACATCCATATGCTTATGGACGTGACAGAGTCCCTAACGAGAGAGAGAGAGAGAGAGAGAGTGAAAAAAGTGTGTGTGCGTGTGTGGAAGAGACATGGATAACACACGATAAAAGTAGAGAAAAAGCGTGCGTGTCTTATGCAAACATATCACACATGCATCTTCGACAACGGAGGCAAGGTGAGGAGATAGTGTGTGGTTGTTTGGAACCGAGAGAGGAAGACCCCTAGCACGTGGCCAAGAGGGGTCTGGCAAACAAGGGAGAGAGGCCGAGAGAGACGTACGGAGAAAATGCAGACATGGGGAGGAGAGAGTGTATGTTTGTCATAGAGAGATCCCCTGGAGATCGTGATGGGACTACATGGGTGGGAGATCGAGTGACAAGGTGTGTGCGCAATAGAAGATGCCCCGAGAGATATCGAGATAGACGTATGGATGGAAGGAGACAATACGTGTGTTCCTGATGGCTAGTAAGAGATAATCATACTTAGGAGGGGGGAGTGCTTGCGCCTATGGCCCTGTTTGGATACTCTAACTCGGTTAGAGGTTAGAGTTAGATTCATACCCTGAACTAACCCTGAACTAACTCTAAGTAAAGAGGTGTTTGGATGGCAGGGTTAGATGGAGCACGGATACGGCGAGGCACCTTCACGGGCTGTGCGAGAGGGAGGGAGGGAGAGGACGAGAAGCTTCGAGGAAGTGGGGAGGGATCTGCTGTGGGGAGAGCGAGAGAAAAAAGTGTTTATTAGTGGTCCCGAGAAGAACTAACCCAAATAAGCACCTCTTGGGTGGGTTAGTTTTTTTGAATGGGTTAGATGCATCTAACCTAAACTAACCCTCCTGTTTGAATCTTTTGGGTTAGTTGACTCCAAACCAACCCAAACTAACTCTAACCCATGGATCCAAACAGAGCCTATGATGGAGTGAGGGATTATGGTACTTAGGGGGTGCGTGTCACATGGAGAGAGAACAAGGGCGAGAGTGTTGGATGGGTCTATATGTATAGCGAGCGAGACATGTGTATGTGTGAACCAGGGAGATATAAGGCCGATTTGGCTTGCGTCGTGAGCATCTCTTGCGTGGCACAGGGTTGTGGCTGGATTTCATGCACGCTTGTTTGGTTGCTACCTCAGAAAAAGAAAGCCCGCTGGGCTGGGTTCCTGCACTTTAATTAGCCCGCTGAACTCCGGACATCGCAAATAGCCTCGCCCAAGCGACCGATTTCAACGCTCGGGTCGTGCCACGAGGCTAACAGCAACATGGATGGATATTAGCATTAAATAATTGATGCATGGATTGATTGATGGGACGTTGATGCTTTGCTGGCGCAGCATGAACCAAACGCTTCAAGACCACACAAGCCCCAGTGCAGAAATATTTTACATCTCACGTCCACACCAAAGTGCATCAGCCATCAAGGCATGAGGGTCAGGTCACGAACCAAACTGACCATTAAAGTTTGAGAGAGATTGAGGAGCCCCGATAAGGCTGAGTGGTGCATCAGATAGCTGAGAGGGGGAAAGAGATATTTCATCCGCTCGATAATGCAAAGGTATGTAAATTTTTTAGAAGTCAAACTTTGGAGACTTTGATCAGGTTTACGCAAATGTTATTTATATCTACAATACCAAAGATACATCATACAAAACTACATCTCATGGTGAATCTAATGGTATATGTTTGCCGTACTAGATGTAATTGTTTTTCTCCACGTACATGGTCAAACTTTGTGATGTTTGACTTTTCAATAAATCTATATGCTATGGACGGAGGAGAGTCCCTCAGTCGAGACAGATCAAGTGCGTGTGAAGGAGAATGAGTAAGTGTGCAAAAAGAGTATGTGTGTGAAATAGAAAGTGACAACAAACGATAAATTAGAGAGAGAGTGTGTTTTTTCGTTTCTTATGCGAACATATCATGCATGCATCTCCGATATGGAAAAGCGAGGCGAGGAGATACACGAAGATAGCTAGTGTGTTATTGTTTGCAACGGAGAAAGACACCCCTGTAGCACATGTCCAATAGAGGTCTGGCCAAAAAAGGTCGAGAGGGACACATGGATGGCATGGACGCATGTGGAGGGAGAGAGGGTGTGTTTGTGATAGAGAGATACCCTCGAGATCGTGAGGGGACTATATGGGTGGGATATCGAGGAGTGCGTGCGATAGAAAGATGCCCCGAGAGAAATCGAGATAGACCATGCACATGTTTGTGATGGAGACTAAGATTAGCTAGTCATATACATATAGGGGACTGCGTGTGCCTACAATTGAGTGAGAGACCATCATACTTGGCTAGCTGGGCATGAGATTGTGTGTGTGTGTGTGCGTGTGAGATGGAGAGAGAACGAGGGAGAGAGATAGAGTTTTAGATGGGCCCTATCGAGGTGCGAGTGAGATATGCATGTGTATGTGTGACCCAGGTGGATGGAGAGTTTGAGAGAGGGGGGAAAGAGCTCCGAGACGACATAGTGGTGCGTGAGAGAGTTACGGGCAAAGAGCCAAGGAATTTGTATGTGTACGATGGGTGCACCCAAGATATCTAGCTTGGACTAGCTAGAGTATCATACATAGTGTGCGAGAGAGACCTATAGATGGTGTATATATGAATGCGAACTAGAAAGACCCCCCCCCCCACACACACACAGAGAGAGAGAGAGAGAGAGAGAGAGAGACGGAGAGAAAGGGAGAGGGACCAACAAGGTTTTTGTGTCGGATGCGTGCGACATTGTCGGCGAGAGAGTGAGAGAGAGAGAGAACAGGAGTCCGAGAGAGGGGGAGGTTGCGTTTTATGCATCAAAGACTGATATAAACCATGTTTCGATATAAAATTGCATTCAAATATTTAAATTGGAGAACATGTTGTCTGCAATCCACACATGAACGAATATATGCGTATATCAAACAAGTTCTTTAATTTGACTTTCAACATGTTCATGGAGTACTATAATACTGTACAACATGCTACTCGATTGAGGTGTTCAATTTTGGATTTAGTTCACTATTTTGACCTACTGAACGAGCTAGTTCATTGAATCGAGATATTTCATTTTGGGTTTGATTAGCGTTTTTGAGTGGGTCAACTATTTGTCATATAGTAAATCGCTAGCAACGAGCATGTAAAAACACATTACTCCCAAGCATCATCTCTCCATCTAAAAAAGAAATGGCAAGCTAATATTTCAAAATTTGATTCGAATCGACTTGGTAAGGTAGACGTGGATGCTCGTTCTCCCAAAAATTGAAAGAACCGTTAAACATCCTCTCTGCTCGGTGGAATTCGCCTGAGCAAATAAATGGGAGACGCGAAATTACCATCCTATGTGGGACACGCATCAATTGGCCCGTTGTACATCGAGGGTAGGTTCGTAACTTCATCCAAGCGCGCCTTCTCCTCGGCCGAAATGACATGTGCCGAATAATTCATAAACCATGGTCGGCAAAACACGCTCTGCTTGCCCGAAATAGCTCGCGCCCACTATTTCAAAACACGCTGTCCTCGCCCGAAATCGCTCGTGCCCAATATAGTTCGAAACACGCCCTCCTCGCCCGAAATCGCTCCCGCCCACTATTTGGGGAGAAGCAAAGTTACTCTACTATCCCCGACCCTCAGTACACAGACCCAAGCCGAGAAGCCTATAGGCAAGGGTAGAACTGTAACTCCCCCTCACATTTCAGACAAATGCGTCCGTAAGACATGGTTCCACTCCCATCCCAATCCCCCCCCCCCCCCATTCATACCTCGTGGGCGCCAAATCACCTTCTCCCCAGAAGCTCCCTTCTCCCGAGCTGCGAAACCTCAGCCCCACCTCCATGGCGCCCCCATCGCACCAATTTCACAGCCGCCCTCCTCCCTAATGCTAGAGACGTTGTCCAATTGCCGTCATGCACTGGGTTGTGTGCCTCTTACTCCGTGCTGCTGGTGCTGCCTCGAGACGGCCGCGTGAACCGTACCGGAGCCGACTCACCCCCGCCGTTGTTCACGGCACCGGAGCGGCTCCAACTTCGGATCTGTCCAGAGTCCTGGCGCTGCTTCCGCGTAGCCGTCGACCATCGCATCATTGCTCTTTCCCTACCGCCGGTCGCCACCGCAACCGCGCCGGCCTCACCGACTCAGCAGCTAGACCTGCCTACTTCACCATGCCACCGGATAGGTCGCACCCTCATCTCAAATCACTTTATTTAGGCGTCAGTTGTCTGAATTTTTATTCTGGGCCAATCGATTCCCAATGGGAAGCAGCACCCCTCGAGGCGGCAGAGCTCCTAGGCTGCCGGTTGGCTGGTGTCTAACGTAAGTGCGGGGCCGCAAGTTCACCGCGAAGCAGCGCTTAGATGGCTATCTTTTAGAGTTGCGTGGGTTGAAGGTACCGCCGCCGGATCTGGATGACGGGAGTCTTTGTGGATTGGCACAGGCGGCGCAACCACGGCAGCGATCGCGGTGGGGGCGAGGCGGGGTTTTGGCCGGGCCACGGACGGAGGCGGAGGCTGCTGCCGTTGGTCGCCGGGCTCTTCGGGAAGATTCTGAACGATGTCACCGGAGGCACAAGACGGCCATCAAGCCATCCGGCGTGGATTGGACAGATGCAAAATAAAATAAAATCATGTGACCCCAATTTAGTCTTCAAATCCACAGACGTGTGACCACTCTCGTACCTTGTTGTTGATCTCTTAGTGTATTTCTTCAGATCAAAGAGATATGTCGTTCTTAACATTATGCGTTATCTGCATCTTCGCACACACCGCCTTCCGACTCACCGCAGCTGCTCCAACAAGGGAAGCATACACCGTAAGGGAGCTACAGTCCCCACTCAACAGCTTCCTCGTGATCGAATGCGCGTGCCCGACATGGACAGCCACAACAACTGCAGGGCCATCGACAAGTCAGCACATGATGCCCACTCCTATGGATGGCAGCCAGATAGGTTGTACCCTCATCTTACTTGTGTGCAACATTTATGGCTTTGTTATTCATCTAAGCACAGAAAATAGATCATCACATTTCACTGTATATTCATGTTGATCTCTTATGGGTCTTGTTCAGGAGTTCACGTTGTTCCATAGTTCAGCTAAGATACTTGTTCTTTAGGTAACGTTGTTCCATAGTTATCATCCATCAGCCAATGCTATCCCACAGGCTGGTGATTATAGTATTATACCACTTCAAGTATTACCTATGTTGTTCTTTAATACTTTTGTGTGCCATCTAGTTAATCTCGAGTACAAATGATACATATTTTGTAGCTTTCATCTGTGTTCTCCTTTTAGTTGAAGAGACCATTGCTGCTAGTTAACCCCAGTCCTACTATTTATGTCGTCTCCTACAGTGCATCTCATTTACATAAATCTAACTACTAGTTGTCTTCCATGCATGTCGAGATATAATTGCACACCGATATATCCACAAGAACCTCACGGAGCAATGTAAAGGCCAATAAACTTGATGTTAATGATACCCAATATGATGGAACATGTAAATGCAGTTCTTCGTAAGACTTGCGTAAAGATGATGAATCCTCTTCACCCCACAAGGTCCTTGCTCTAACTTGGCCTGTGATATGGGTACAACATGCATATAATGTCCTGGAGTGTATCTACTCTGTTGCAATGCCATGTGCTTAGCATGTTGATCATGCATGTAAATATGTCACGCCTTCCTGTTTTTTCAAGACCTATTCCATTCATGATAACATGTTTTCAAATTCAAGTCTTGTCACTCTAGTCTATCGCAATGCCATCTGCTTAATTTGGACATCATGCTTCCTAATATCTTATGCATTGTTATTCATCAGTATGTACTTCATCTGTCTGCCATACCATGTTTTTTTACATTGAAGTGATGTTCTAGTGCTCTGTTGCAATCCATCTTATTTTCCCGATCATACACGTGTATGTTGCCTTAGTTATTTCTGTACATATTCCGCTAGCATATAGTTTTACATTCAACTAGTGTTTTTTTGCTGTGTTGTCCTGTCGTATCCCTAGCTCTTACACCATACTCTCTCCGTCCGGATTACATGTTGCCGAAATGGATAAAAAAGGATGTATCTAGAACTGAAATACGCCTAGACCCATCCATTTTTTTTCCGGATGGAGGGAATACATGTCAATATGTCATGCCTTTCTATTCTTCAGTACCTATTCCATCTCTCTATTGTCACATGTTTTATAATTAAATCACCATTCTTGTATACAAGGCATGCAAGGGGAAGACGACTATGTTAGAATCTGAAGGGTTACAAAGAAGGCCTTTGCAAAAGATCCAAACGCCAGGAGATAATAAACCAACTCCAGTTTTTATAGATACTGCTCCAAAGACAGAAACCCAACTCCCTCACGATAATAAGCGATTCCGGTGGCCAAAGAACTAGTCTGCTCCAAATTCCGGCAAAAGAATGTCAACTCCATTCTAAGAAGCGTGTGCGTATCCTTGCATCATGAAATTTTATAGCATTCTGATCATATTTTCTACATGTTTCTTACCCATCTCTCTTTTAGAAAATAAGGTTAAACGATAGAAGACTTCCTCCATTGGGATCGTATTTGAGGAAAATATCTTATGGAATTCTCTGTGCTCCAATGTTGATGTAAGTACCTGTTGTATATCACTATATTTTTACATCAACATGTATTTTGTTAATCGGCATGAATCTAACCTTTATCTGATCTAAAATTAGTTGTAGCAAAATGTTAAAGGCGCCAATGTTGATTTTTGTAAGGAAAACTGCCTAGTAGTTTCGCATACTGAGATGCATGAATGTACTATCTCATATCACGCACATTACTGAATTGTAGTGCTTCTCTGGTTGCCCATTCATTCATTGTGTCAATGTTGCTTTCGTACTACCTTACCTGGCTGATGATAGCTGTGCCATATTGTGTTAATTTGGTGTAGGCTAGTTGCCCAAACGTTCGTTGTGTCAATGTTGCTTTCCTATTATCTGACTTGGCCAATGATAGCAATGCTAGTGTGTTAATTTTGTGCAGGTCTTTGGAGATAATAAGACAAACTCTGAAAACAGCAAGGCAACCCCATTGTTTCTTTCCAGTAAATCTAGGCCAGGTAATATGGCAATAACTCATGATTAATCTGTTTGGTTCCCGTCCTAATTTATGTTATGATGCAGTGGTCGAGGCACTCTCCACTATCAATAATACAAGCCTGCCAAAATCGCCATCTGAATCTGTTCAGTATCCTCTATCTTGAATGCAACGGAATAAATGTATGTTTGTGAACCAACTAATGGCTGAAGCAATGATGGAAATGGTGGATGAATCAGAGGTGCAGAGTCGTGCGACATAACAACTGATCAATGTTTTCAGAGACAGTGTAGCAAAGCGTAAAGAACTTGCCCTGCATGCTTATGGGCGTCATCTCTTTGAGGTTGCAGATTGTGACATTGTAGATGGTTAGGTTCTGCTCATTTATTTGCACTGGCATCAATCTTTAATTTCCCAGTGGATGTAATTTCCTGTAATATATGCTGGATGTGCAACGTTATTCCCTGTATGTCGTATCTTTGCTTGATCGGTTTTAGCCATGTGCATAATTGCTCATCGTAATGGGCTCAAATTATCTAATTTGGCCTAAAGACATGTACGAACTTTAGTGGGCCCATTAAGTTAATGGGCCGTTACTAGGCCGAAAGTTAATGGTCGGCCCTCTTACCTCCCGGGTCGTTAACAGCCGACATTGAAGCGGGCAATGTGGCACCAATTTATTTCACGGGCCGTTAACGGGGCGTTACTAAGTTTGGGCTACATATGGCCCAACTATCTTGTAGGCCTTTAGCAGGCGAAAGAGACAATGGGCTTGTATGCAGACCATGAAGACCATGGGCCGCTAAGAGGCCGAAAGTCAGGTCGTATTGTAAATGGCCCAACTGTGTTGTGGGCCTTTAGCCGGCCGAGAGAGAAACCGGGTTTGTATTGGACCATGAAGGGATGGGCCATTAAAAGGCCAAAACTAAGGTCTGACTGCAAATGGCCCAACTCATTTATGGTCCGTCAACAGGCCGAAAGGCACACAGGGCCGGGAATTGGCCCAACACTTAAATGGGTCGCTAAAAGGCCAAAACTCAGGTCCGACTACAAATGGCCCAACTGATTTATGGGCCGTCAACAGGATGAAAGTGACACCAGGCCAGAAATTGGCCCAACACTTAAATGGGCCGCTAAAAGGCCGAAACTCAGGTCCGACAACAAATGGCCCATCAGATTTATGGGTCGTCAATAGGGTGAAAGACACACCGGGCCGGAAATTAGCATAACATTTAAATGGGTCGCTAAAAGGCCGAAAGATGTACATCCTGAAAATTGGCGCATCCATTAAATGGGTCGTTAACAGGCCAAAATCTCATCGGGCCGATATTGAGCCCAAATATATAGCGGGCTGTTAACGGGCTCGAACTGACGATGGGCTGCAATGGTGTCAAATCTTTAACGGGTCGTTGATGGGTCAAATTGGCACATCTCGTATGGGCCGTGGGCTTAAATGGACCTGACACAAGTAGGCCTTATATGGGCTGGCCTGCTACTTTTTACTGGGCCGGCCTTTTCACAGGAATGGGTCTCTGTTGGGCCGTGCCACGTGTCGACGTATCATAGGCGCCTTCCATCCAATGAGTGGATGACATCTGTCCCAACAATGAGCCGACACGTGTTTCCTCCAGCCAATGATGATTTTACACGTGGAAAATCCCCATTGGTCGGGGCTGTTAATGGGTTACCGTATTCAAAACCCGACCTGATAGCTTAACGGTGTTCCGTTACGGTGGATGCCACGTGTTGGTCACCCTTGACGAAAGCACTTCTGTGATGCGCGATTTATCGTCATGGAAGTGGACACTTCTGTGATGATAATTTTGGTAATGTCATGGAACACTTCTCTGACGGACACAGGTATGACTATCTTGATTCTGTCATAAATTTGTCATGGATGTACATGCATGACAAAAAACGCGACCTACTGTGACAAACACGTATCATCACGGAAGTGTATTTTTTTGTAGTGATGCGAGAACCCTCGAAGAGAACCAAATGTGTTGAAGATTGCTTTATCACATTTTTAAAATATAATAAGAGTGCAGACGCTCCTCCATCCGGTTCCTAGTAGTATAGTATGTACCTCTATAGTAGTAGTACTAGTACTAGTAAACTTTGCGCTTGGTTGTTCGCCTCTTCGGGAAGTCGAACAATAATAGTACTAGTATAGTGTATGCTTCTGGCAATCTGACACCGAATTAATCATTGCCGTCCACCGGCTGAGCGAAGGAGAGCTTGCATTAGTCAAAAGTTTCTCCTTGTCCTGCGAGCCACCGCGCGCAAGCTTCTCCCGTCCTGCAAGCTTCTCCTCGTTCGGCAAGTTGACGGGACACAACAAAGTAATGCTAGTCTATACTGCCTCCTTTCCGGTTAATATGGCTTAATTTCATACAAGATAAATACACTGCCTGTCACTATATATTTATAAAAATACGACCAGTGGACTTCATAATACCCTCATTGTGCTCAATATATACATTTTTCGGTGTTTATACGATCACTAGCTCACCCTGGCTGAGTATGTGTGTGCATGCACGTGTAGGTTGTGCATTTGAGTGTGACCGTGTGTGTTCCATCGTGTGCTCGGACATGCATGAATTAGGGCGTCGCGCGTGTTTTTGCGTCCATGTGTACGTGTGACTGTTGCATGCATGCACGAGGTTGTAGTCCCTCATATTCACATGTTCATAAGTCAATGCTTTGTCAAAACATTGCATGCAAGGTTTAATCATTCGTTTTTCACGCATGTATTCCCGATATTAATACGTTGGTAAAGACAATTTCTTGAGGAAAACGAGTCCATGAATTGAGTACAAAGGGGACCAATAAGCCAGGACGGAGGGAGTACCAGTAGTGAACCGGAAGGAGGGAGTAGGTACTAGTAGTACAGTACTAGATTTACTCGTCATGGTTTTAGTTAAAATTTGAACTAAAACCACGACGAGTAAATCAGAACGGAGGGAGTACGTAACAACGTGCCATAACAAAATTCCTCTATGCGCATCCTGTCTACGTGTCATGCAAGAAAATAGAGATAAGAACAAGTGTGACTCAGGAACAGTCTTACATGTAGGGGGAGTACTTGTAGTGGCCACTAAGGAGCAGTCAAATCACACAGTAAGTTAGTCGGAAGAAGCAACCATCATTTCACTCTTCAATGACACGTACGCAATATAAAATGGTTGATATGGAGAGAAAAAGAAAACCACTATATATACACTAGCAGGAGCCTAAGATACAAGCCTGCTTGCTTGGGTCGCTCTCTTCACAAGCATAGAACGATGGTGGCCACACCGCTGGTGACATATCCGGCCTGATCCCGCCGCTAGGGGAAGGGAACAATGTTCTGCGTAGACGCGATCGACATCGGGGAGGGAGAAAACCCAAAGTTGGTGCGTCCCAATCGGGGGTCCCCGTGGTATGGGCTGATGCCGCGTCCCAACCGCCCTTCTAGCTATAGCCCGACGTCCCAGGTAGTAGTACATCTTCCTTTTGGAGCTGGCTTACTCCACTGCCGCAGCTCCCCACGTAGCTCCATCTCCATGTCGATCTTTCTCTACTTCTACCGGCTTCTATTTGTGATGAGTTTATGTCTCATGAACTAGTGCCGGTACTGTTATTCTAATCACACTTCTTCAATATTTTTGCCATCAGGGATGCTCAGCTCGATTTTGGTGGAACTGCACAAAAGCATCGTATGATCCGAGGGTGCCAGCTGTCTTTCCTTCGACAGGTTCTACCTAGCCAGGAAATTAAATCTTGTTTAGGGTTTAGGGTTTAAGTCGTAGTGACCCCATCAGTAGTTTTTCTTTTGTACACGCTCTCACAACTTTTGTCTTTAGTTGTGAAGTAAATATTGGCTATGATCTGTGAATCATTGAGATGCATCAGCATGCATGTTAGTTTCCTTTGTATTTGATGGAATGTTGTAACAGGGCAACCTTGGAGTAAGAATGAAAATGGAGTGGAAAATTTCCGTTTTTTCAGAGAAAAAATGGAAACGGAGAGAAACCAACGTTTTGTTTCGTTGGATCGTGCCATCGAGCAAAACCAACGTTTAAATCACGTCTGTCGCGTTCGTGTCTCACCCTCCTCCACGGCTCCACCCCACACCGTCGCTCGGCATGCCACTCACCGCAAACCAAGTATACGATAAATTTCCCGCCTGCTTGTCGATGGATCGCGCCATGGAGTACTAACACTACTGGAAGAGATTAACGAGTTGGGGGAGGACAACTAGCTGTAGCACGGACTCCCAAGAACTTTTTACATGCATGTTGTGGTCGGCTATTGCAACCTTTGAACGCGGAGCAGTCGCATGCACTAGGAAGCGGCGCGGGCGATGCTCTCTCGGCCGGTGCGCCGCTTCAATGCCGGTGCCAGTGAGAGGTTGCGTCTGCTCTGACCGGGCATGAATGCGGCACTAACCATTTCGGGCCGGAAGCACGCGTGGGTGATGAAGAGGGTTCGGGTTGGTCAGGAGTGGGCGTGGCAGCGCTCCGGACGCCCACAAACAAGAGATGTTGTACGTTAATATTGTTGCGTATATAATTAACAACGTAAATAATGTGCCAGTTGGACAAATATGATTGGAGATGGAGATGGAGATGGAATTTTACGTAAATACGGATATGCATGTCTATGTCTATGTGTGTGTGCACGACGACTCTCGCGACCTAGAAGCGGGGGCGTGTTTTTGATCGAGTTTTCTTTCTTGGTCAGTTTTCGTTTCTTTTTTTCGGGAACGCGCGTATTCTATTTAAAACCACTGCTACGGAGAGATTTTTTACTCCATTGTATATATAGCCTCTTATTTGATAGGGTTTCTCGTGTCTCGCTCTCTCACCCTCTCCATATCAAAACAAGATGACAATGTCCACTCTATCTCTCTCCTCACCGGTGGTCACAGATCCGGCCGAATCCCGTCCGCTGCGGGAGGTGAGCAGGTGCAGTGTTGACGTTGTCGCCTTCGGCGATGGAGGAATCCGATGCGCACCATCCTCTTGGAGCCGGCACTGGCGTGGACGAAGGTCCTCTGCGCCCTTGTTCGTTGCCGTCGTGTGGGTAGATCCCGCCCGCCCGCCTAAGCGACATCTCGCCCACCTGAGGTATAACTTCTTGTACTGGTCCAGCTCCCCAGGTTGCTGCATGCGGGTTTTCTTCTATGCGACTACTCCCCAGTTCCCCATGTATAGTAGCTAGGGTTAAATCGGCTGGTCCAACATCACCTACTATTATAGAGGAAATGCCTCTCGAAAAGTTGTCCTGATTTATGCCTCGGTGGAGGTATACATGTTTTTTCGACAAAAAGTACATGGTGGTTGTGTGGTCATTGTCCATATGTTCCTATTGCTGCTACTAATCTAATACTATCACTAGTTAAATGAAGAAATGCTTTTTTTCTTGGGTATCCTGGTTTATTTCCCATCAAGATAATCATGATGCTTCTATTTGTTGGTGTACTTTTCATTAATTCTTATTGACAATTGAGGTGTCGTTGTTAATCTTGTAGCACTCCCAAAACAAAGTAACAACACTATATCCCTTTTTTATATTTTTGCAAACAACGATGCGTATCTCCATACCCGGGCATGTCTTCCTCAATTTTAGTGAAACCACACAAAATTGGATGGCCATTGTTGTTCCGCCTCACTGTCCTCTGCCACGTGGTTCTTCCTTCCTCGAGCTTGATTAATGAGAAGAAACAGACCACGGTGAGGATTTGTCGAACTTCATAGGTGCCTCACCCAAACTTGATGCCAAATGGATGATGCATCACCACGATGACCTATCGATGCTCATGGTTGCGTCAGCTGCTGAAGCTGATCGATTTTCGATGAAAAACAAGATGTCTTCCATCAGTGCTCTTTGCTTGGTTGCGTTGGAGACGCAGTCTTCTTTCACGTTGGTGCAATTTTATCACACAATTGGCTATGAACCAAATGTTTCCTCGAAGAAGGATCGACGTTGGTTCTAAGAGCATAAGTTTTGTATTGATTTCTAAGCCTTCTCACAACTTTGTCTTCAGCTCCCCTGTAATTTTATTTGTCGAGCTATTAACTTTGATTAAAAAAATGGTGTGGACTAAAAACCCAGATGGACGTAGTAGCCCTCCATTTTTATTTACTCCGCATATTAGATTTGACTGAAGTCAAACTTTGTAAAGTTTGCCCAAGTTTAGGCCGAACACAACAAACCATAATTATTGAGAGAGGCCAAACTGTACATACTCTCAAACCTTTCCGATAATTGAAATTAAAATTCTTTATTTGTACACACTCTCACACATTTCTGATAATTTGGCGCATGTGTGGTTGTTCACTTAAGGGAAGGTAGTGTACCGCACGTGAAGGACAGGAAGTGCGACCAAGACGCGTGGATCGTTAGTTCACCGGAAGTAGTAGTTTTCTTCACTGGTACATTAAATAAAGAGTTCCGTTTCATACTTACACAATTTAAAACGATTGTTATGGAGAGAATAAGAAAACCACTCCACTATATATTAGTAGTATACACGAGTACTATATGGACGCAACTTCATTGACTTAGTGCACCTGCCTTTGGGTGTATGATAGGTGGGCCCAAAATGTGGCTGGCCCACCTGTCATACAGCCAAAGGCAGTTGCAGTTAAGGCACCGGAGCTCAATCCGTAATATAGTATATATGCAGTACTCTATATAAGCTGGAGCCTCAGCGCTTGTTCGCTAGGGTTTGCACTCTCCATACTCTCGCCGCACTACATATATATAAACACGCTGGAGGCTCAACGTTCCTTTGCTAGGGTTTGCTATATTCACAGTCTCTCACCCTCTTCACCAGATCTAAACAAGACTGTGTTGGCCTCTATCTCTCTCTCCCCCCTCACAGCTGGTGCAAGAGGCGTCCGGATCCCGTCGCACCGGGAAGGGGAGGAGGTGCAGCGTTCACTCTATCGCCTTCGGCGAGGGAGGCAATCCATTGGCGGCTACATTGTTCTCTTTCACCCAGCGCCTGTGCGGGAGGGCCACCGACCCCTTCTTCCTCATTACCATACGTAGTGTGGGCAGATCCGTCCTCTCACCGAATGCCTTGCCACATCCCGACGACCCTAAGGTATAAGTTTCTTTGAAACCGTCATTGGTCTAGCTGCATGTGGATCTTTTTCGATTCTGTAGTCGAATCTAGGTCTTGGTTCAAAGAGGAAAGAAGGGTGTGGTGGGGTGGAGCATGAATCTAGGACATGGTTCAATGAGGAAAGGAGGGAGGGAAAGTAGTATAGACTGGCTATCCAGTCGCTTTGTTGGTCGAAAAGGGAAAAAGGGGGTAACCCAGTACACACATCTGTAAGGAACCGATCTCTTTGTTGAAAAGGGAAAGAAACTGGGAGGGGGGTCGGGTAGTTTGTGCAGGACTAGATTTGCTGCCCTCACATAGGAAAAAGGTTCAAAGAGAACAAATATGGGACCAACGCAGATATGCTCCTTGGCTACATACTTTGCATCACCCATTTATATGTGTGGACGCACATGGTGCTGGCATGTCCCATGTCCCATGTCCCATACAACTATTTTGCTGTTGTTAATCTAAGAATGCTACTGGAAAGTTGAAGCAATGCCACTGTTAAAAGTAAATTACATTTTTAATGAATGTTTTTTAAGAGAATGTCTCTGTTAATATGAATCAATGCAACCGTTTTAGAAATGCTAATGTCCTACTTTGTTTTCCATCAACATAAGTTAGATGCTTCTTTTTGTCGCTGTTTGTTTCATTCTCCTTCATTGGCCAGTAATTGTTTCCTTTTTTGCCTCTGTTAAAACAGGGATATCTGTTCAACTTGTTGCTATAGCAAACTTAAATGTCACATCGGCGAATTTGCTTGACTTTAGTGCAACTGCACAAAAGGAGATTGGATTTCCTATTCGTGTTGGCAGATTCGTACGTGATCTTGTGTGCGTCATGACAGGTTGGTACTTGCCTTCATCCACATGATCGTGCAGTGTGTTTTGAGATGTTGTGCTACTTGTATTGCTACTGTTTAAATAAATGTTGAATTGAAGCTATTGTATTGCTCTCTTTTCCCATTAAGTAGTGAACAAAAATTGTACCAACCTAGACATGATTCTTGTTGCTTTGTTACAACAAACTCTGCATCACCCCCTTTATAAGTAGATGGAAGCACATGGTGTTGTTGCGCCCACTCTCCCCTGGAACTGTTTATGCTTATTGTTAATCTAATGCCTCTAGTAAAATTAAGCAATGCCACTCTCAGAATTAACTACTAAACTGTTTTAAGAGAATTTCTCTGTTAATATGAATCAATGCAACCGTTTTAGAAATGCTACTGTCCTATACTTTGTTTTCCATCAAGATAAGGTAGATGCTTCTTTTTGTGGCCGCATGTTTCACCCTTCTTTATTGGCTAGTAATTGATTCCTTTTTTGCTATTGCGTCATTTTGCTTGGCTACGCGAAACACTTTTGTTTTAAGAGTGTTTTGTGCAGTTCAACTTGAATGTCACACCAACGACTTTGCTTAATTTTGGTGGAACTGCACAAAAGGAGATCATGGATTTTCATATATGTGTTGGGATTTCTTTCAAGTCCTCCTCGCGAGTTGTTTCAAATCTTGGTCAGGAAAGGTCAGTACAGGCCTTCATGCACATGATTGTGCAGTGTGCTTGGAGATGTTGTGCTACTTGTATTGGTACTGTTTTAAATAAATGTTGAATTGAAGCTATTGTATTGTTGTCTTTTCCCATTAAGTAGTGAACAAAAATGGGACCAACCTAGACATGATTCTTGTTGCTTTGTTACAACAAACTCTGCATCACCCCCTTTATAAGTAGATGGAAGCACATGTTGTTGTTGCGCCCACTCTCCCCTGAAACTATTTATGTTTTTTGTTAATCTAATGCCGCTGGTAAAATTAAGCAATGCCACTCTCAGAATTAACTACTGAATCTTAGTTCAAAACTACAACACTTGTTAGAGATTGGTGGGATTACCATTTTTGTGGCTGCATGTTTCATCCTCCTTTATTGGCCAGTAATTGATTCCTTTTTGCCTCTGTTTAAACAGGGATATCTATTCAACTTGTTTCTATTGCGACATTTTGCTTCGCTACGCGAAACACTTATGTTTTAAGAGTGTTTTGTGCAGTTCAACTTGAGTGTCACACTGGCAACTTTGCTTAATTTTGGTGGAACTGCACAAAAGGAGATCGTGGATTTTGATATATGTGTTGGGATTTCTTTCAAATCCTCCTCACCAGTTGTTTCAAATCTTGGTCAAGAAAGGTCAATACCGACTTTCATCCACATGATGCTACAGTGTGCTTTGAGATGTTGTGCTACTTGTATTGGTACTGTTTTCAGTAAATGTTGAATTGAAGCTATTGAACTGTTGTCTTTTACCATTAAGTGCGCAAAAATTGTTCCAACCCAGACATGATGCTTGTTTCTTTGTTACAAAAAAACTCTGCATCACCCCCTTTATAAGTAGATGGAAGCACATGCTGTTGTTGCGCCCACTCCCCTGGAACTGTTTATGCTTTTTGTTAATCTAATGCCGCTAGTAAAATTAAGCAATGCCACTCTCAGAATTAACTACTGAATCTTAGTTCAAAACTACAAAACTTGTTAGGGATTGGCAGGATTACCATTTTTGTGGCCGCATGTTTCATCCTCCTTTATTGGCCAGTAATTGATTCCTTTTTTGCCTCTGTTAAAACAGGGATGTCTATTCAACTTGTTGCTATTGCGACATTTTGCTTCGCTTAATTTTGGTGGAACTGCACAAAATGAGACCAAATTTCCATATATGTGTTGAGATCTCTTTGAGATCTTCCTCACGAGTTGTTTCAAATCTTGGTCTTGAAAGGTCAGTACCGACTTTCCTCAGAATTAACTACTGAATCCTAGTTCAAAACTGCAACACTTGTTAGGGATCGGCGGGAGTACCATTTCTGTTAGGGATCGGCCGGAGTACATATTTAAGAAATGTATTGTTCAGATAATGTATCTACTATTATATATCAGTTACACTGTTTTACAAATGGTACTATCCCGCTTTGTAGTTCTTTCTACATGTTTTACCAAGGTATTGTTAAGATAATGTCTCTGTTAAAATGAATCAGTCGCACTATTTTAGGAATGGTACTTTTCTGCTTTGTCGTTCTTTATACATGTTGAAACAAGGCATTGTTAAGGTAATGTCGCAGTTAATATGAATGAATCACACTGATTGAGAATTGCTACTCTCCTGCTTTGTTTCCCATTAAGATAAGGTATATCAGTAGATGTTTTTTTCTGGGAATACAAATCTTCAACCGTTATTTCTCAGTAATTGTTTCCCTTATACCTATTGTTGCTTACAGGGATATCAAAATTAAATCTCGGTTTTATTCCGACTTTGATTTTAGTTGAACTGCACAAAAGGAGCCAATGTTTCTAAGGCAAACTGCTGCATTAGTGGGTCCAGTTGGTCTTACCACTTTGCAGAAAGAAGCAGTCAATGTTTGCGCTACATTACACAAGGAATGACCGAGAAGCTTTACAGAGTATTAGTAGACGCTGGCGACATGACTATTCTGCAGAGAGCATAGGCAACTCTACCACACGTGGAGTGCACTGGGCAAAAAGTGTCCAAACAAATACAAGAAGCCATGACAGGACTCCAAGTCTGTCAATGACATTCTAAGCAACAATGATGGGGCATCTGGGTATGGTAATCTATTTACCGTACTTTTAGTTTGTTAGTCCACCGATTGGTGGTTGACACTGGGGCCAAATTCATGTGTGTGCTGACGTGTCTTTGTTTTCTTGCAGCATATAAATACGAAATCCACAGGGATGCTCAGCTTGATTTTAGTGGAACTGCACAAAATGTTCACATGGTTTGTGTCCTCCATAATACTTCATGCACAATACACCAAATGGTTCTCTAATCATTCGTTGTCACCTTGAGCCACCGGACTATTAGTTGACAAACTGATGACAAACCCTGCATGTTCCACAATCATAGGCATTACATATTTTGAATGGGAAAAGCTTGTCAAAGTTTAATCATTGATGTTAGCAAGAAGACATTAGTTTAATATATTGGAATTGGAAAACCTTCTCAAATTTTTCTCATTGATGTTAGCTAGAAGACATGCATTTGATATTTTTGAGTGGGACGCCCTTTGCTGTGAGCAACGTCGATCGTTTTTTTCCTATTCCTGTCTTCAGTTCAGAAATATTTACTCTGCTGAGATGCATAGTCACATGAATGTTGACTTATGTAAGGTATTTTAAGAGTTTGTTCTGAATGTTGTCTATGTAATGTCAGGCCTTGTGAGTTTGATTGCAAAGTGGAGATTGGAATGCTGTAGCATGCAGCATCACGAGCTGTTCACCGTGCCTCCTGAGAATAATGCTTCATATTGTTTTTCCTATTGAGGTAATGCCTGTGATTTGCATGTTATGAAGATCATCCTCTTCTGTTGTTTCTGTGCTTAAGAAGTTCATTGTATTATGTTTCATTCATAGCCTAGACGACAACTCGGGTAGGTTAGAGGTGAAACCATATGATATTCCGACCAACTCATCATCTTAGGCTGTGATTGGATCGTCATTTGCCAACCAAAACCGCTTGTAAAACTGATGCTTGTAAATAAAAGCAGATGGTCTCGGGCAAAGCGCTTGGTTGGTCGATTTCGACTAGTAAAATATACACGGTCTCTCAAATTACACACGTAACCCGCCGGTTTTACTTACAGACCTCGGGACCTCGGTTTCATTACGTCTGTATTTTACGCTTTGTTTCCAATGACGAGTAAATTACACTTGTATCTTAATATAGGTGTGAAATAAACTAGAGCTCCCAAGTGCGGCCTTACCGTTTCATGCCATCTCAGTCTCTTGAAGGTGCTCATAGGTGTCCGATGATCCTGGCTTCCTGAATGAGCAGCGGGCGCTGTATCAGACCATCCGTAGGGCCCGCGAGGCCCTCTGCGTCGTCCTATGAGTTGTCGCGCTCGCGGTGGCGCCGAGTATTGTCAACATGGTCAATGAACATGAGGATTCAGGAGATGACTTTATTTTGACTGGATGATAGTAGGGACCCACTAGGGCCATAGCCCTACGTACGCAAGTGATCCTTATTATGTACAACTATATTTTTTTGCTTCCTACTGGTTTACTGACATCACGGTCCCACACCATTGTCAACCTATGTAGTCAATAAATGAGAGAATTGCACAAGGAGCGGCCGACAGCTAGGACCAAGCAGCTCGAGCAGTATTTGTGTTTTTGAGGTGTGAACACTGCAGAGTTTTCTTGAGCGATGTTTTCATTGTTGTTTAGAGGAGAGCAGGGTATTAACTGGGCGGGCCGTGTCCCGTCTAGCCCAGGCCAGATATCCAGCCCAGATATTAATTTTTGTCAAGCTAAAAATGGCTAGCCCAGCTATACTTTTTTTTTGAGGAATACCCAGGCAAGGTCAACTTGTTATTCTCCGCCCCGCTGGGCTGCAAATCTTTCCTAGGAGGGATGCATTAGGCTTAACAGGAAAATGGGCTTTAAGAAATATTAAATGGGATGTAATTATAAAAACTAGGCAGTAACTATAAAAAATGCACCAAACACGTAATTAGTTCATAAAATATTATTTTTGGAAATTGTTGCGCGCGCAATGTTTCGTTGGATTTTTACGTAATACAAATTTATAGTGAAATTGTATTTAATCTGACTAGAAATTTCGGGATAAAAATATTTCAGATCCCATCAAAATGTGGGAAATTTTGTTGAATTCTGTTTTGAACGGTTGGTTGAAATTATTAATGGTTTTCCTAGCTAGAAAATGGGTTGTACTTTTAACAAACTGGTAATGGGCTGTAGTAAATTCCATTAGAATACAAAAATGGGTTGTACATTCTTACATATTGCAAATGGGCTATAAGTTCTCTGCCACACACTTGTGGTCCTACTAAGTTGACGCGTCCCCTAAAAAAGTAAGTTGACGCATATGCAAGGCTTTGTCAACTTATAGTCAACACACGATTCTAGCAGCAGTGGCCGTTGGATGTCCATCCAACGGATGTCGTGCTTCTTCTTCAATCTCGGATATTCTAGCTTCAGCCGCCCAAGAAATGATTCCTCCCCTGACATCTGGGGTGCACTGTTTCAGAGTTTGACCTGTGGGCCTACTAAGTTGATGCGTACCAAGGGCTTTGTCAACTTAGTCAACATAAAGGATTCTAGCTGCAGTGACCGTATGATGTCCATCCAATAGCCGTCATGCTTATTCAACCTCTGGTCTTCTTGCTCCAGCCGCACAAAGCAGCGCCGATCATGCCGCCTGCTACTGCCTCCCGTGGCCGGCTGTGCTGCCGCAGAGGCCTCACCGCCCCCTACTACTCCCACCGCTTGCCAGGACATCCCTCCACTCACCCACACCCCCTGTTATTCTGCGGCGATGACAGCCTCACACCGCAGCCGAACCAGTGAACTCTCGTACTCCTCTCCGCGTGGGCATCCACTGACGCGTCTTCCCCGGCTCCGCGTCGTCCCCTTCCTAGGCCTTGCCGTCGTCCACCGCCCTGTTGCTCTCAGCGCGGCGTGGTCAACGTGGTCAACGAACGACTTCCATCGAAAGAGTATTGTACGTGGAGAGGCTGATAGGTGGGTCCACGGCCGCAACAAGGAAGTGCCTCATTATGACGCGGAAAATAATGATTCCTCCACCTGACAGCAGGGACCCATCGGACGGGCCACCGTATTTCACAAAAAAACGTTTCCCCCTGACTGCTGGGACCCACTAGCTACATCTTTGCACGCAAGGAAGTGCCTGACTGTCGGGGCCCACCGGGTCGAAGCGTACATAGCGTTGTCATTCTGGTCGCGAACGTGTACATACATACGATCGGTCCATCTCCAGGCTGCAGCGATGAACCATGGCCGTGTAAGGAAGGGCACGTGTCGTAGTAGAGGCGCGCATGTAGCATGTACACGTACGTACCGCGGTCAGGGTGCAAGAAAGTAAATACGGCCACGTACGTACATACGGGCGGGGTCTCGAACGCCTACTCGCACATACGTACGACCAGGTCTCGTGTACATGGCTGGGTAGGAACGGAGAAACTGCATCGTCGTCGTGTTCATGGGGAGGCAACGGAATGCGTCGTGTTCATCGGGAGGCAACGCAACGCGTGCTGTTCATCAGAAGCCAACCGGCTTGGACGGAATAGCCGATGGAAACGAGGACTAGCATACCGCAGAATGGAGGAAACGACCTTGTGTTCGACTGGCCACGATCAAAATGGGATCCTGTTCATCGGGAGGGGTCTGGCGTACCGTAAAACGGAGGAAATAGACTTCTCTTGGACCTCTACGATCGAAACGGGGTCCTGTTGATCGGGAGGGGTGTGGCATACCGGAAAACGGAGGAAACGGACTTGTGTTGGAGTGCTACGATCGAAACGGGGGTCCTGTTCATCGAGAGGGGTGTGGCGTACCGCAAAACGGGACTCCACGGGATACTGTTCATGTCCACCATCGACTGCCTCCACGGGCTACTGTTCATCCATCGTCGACTGCCTCCATGGGCTCCTGTTCATCCACCGTCGACCTCTTCAGCCTCCACGGGCTACTGTTCATCCACCGTCGACCTCCTCCAGCCTCCACCTGCGACTGTTCATCCACGGACTCCTGTTCATCCAGCCTCCACCGCGCACACCTCCACCGGCTACTGTTCAACCAGCCCTCTCCACGGGGTCCTATTCAACCACCCCTCCACGGGCTACTGTTCAACTAGACCTCCACCGGCTACTGTTCAACCAGCCCTCCATGGGGTCCTGTTCATCCACCGGCTCGATCGATCGGGGTCATGTTCATCACACAGCAACGGCCTCTACTACCACTTGGTCCTGTTCATCCAACCCCCCACCGGGAACTGTTCATCCACCCCCCCCCCCCAACAATGGTAATTGTTCATCAAGGGAAGGAGGCAGTAGTGTTCGATCGGCTTCAGTTAGCAGCAGTAGCGAAGAAATCACTCGGGTTCAGTTAACAACAAGGGATCGATCGGGGTTCAGTAACGTAGCTAGTGCAATCGCTCGGGTTCAGTTAGAGCCCAACACCTTGCTCGGGTTCAATTAGAGCGCAACGCCTTGCGAACATGTGCGTATGTACGAGAGAAACACGCATCGCTCGGCCACCGACCACCCACCGTAACGGGGAACTCCCCCGATATTTTCCCCGCCGTCGCTTCTACCACAGTTTTCTTTGTCATGGACGGCCCAAAGAATGTCATGCAGCTGCGTCTCCGGCTAGCCCAGGATGAAAAGCCCATATTCTATCATGATTTTTTGTCATAGAAGTAGGAGCCCACCACATCAATGATGATACCGGGTTTTTTCACAATTATCGTCATAGAAGTGTCATAAGCATGACAGAAAAAAATTGTTTAGCCCAAAATGTCACGGATGTGTCTTTTTTTGTAGTGTGGTGGGTTGCGAGAGTGACACAAGCTTAAACCCGAGTAAGTGGGTTGTTGTGTGTGGGATAAAGAGGACTTGATACTTAATGCTATGGTTGGGTTTCACGACCTTAATGATCTTTAGTAGTTGAGGATGCTTGCTATGAGTCCAATCATAAGTGCATATGATCCAAGTAGAGAAAGTATGTTAGCTCATGCCTCTCCCTCATGTAGAATTGCAAGAATGATTACCGGTACTTGTTATCGATTGCCTAGGGACAAATGACTTTCTTGTTGACAAAAGCTATCCAATTTTATTACCTTGAAATTTATACATAGTTTTATTCTCGCAAAGTACTCGTAGTTTAATTCTTGCAAAATAGTTTCATACTTGGTCTAGGTAAAGCAAACGTCCAGTGTGCATAGAGTTGTATCGGTGGTCGATAGAACTTGAGGGAATATTTGTTCTACCTTTAGCTCCTCGTTGGGTTCGACACTCTTATTTATGGAAGAAGGCTACAAACGATCCCCTGTACTTGTGGGTTATCAAGACATTTTTTTGGCGCCGTTGTCGGGGAGCAATAGCGTGGGGTGAATATTCTCATGTGTGCTTGTTTGCTTTATCACTAAGTAGTTTTTATTTTATGTTCTAAGTTGTTCTCTATCTTTAGTTATGGATATGGAACACGAAACACCAAAAAAATTAGTTGTACTTGCTACTCATGGAGATGGGGAACCTCCTCAAACCCTCAATGCTCGTTATGTGGAAAATATTAAACACTACTTTGATAATCCCAAGAAAACCCCATTCAACATGATAATGGGAGACACATTGGATCAACATGAATACTTTAGGGATTATCGCTTGACACAAAAAGGGAAACTGTTATGGGATCAAATTGATATGTTGCATTGGTATACTTGGAATTTATGTCAGAGATATGATTTTACTTGTTGCTCTAGGATGAATGATCCACACCTTCCCTTTTCATGCAAATTTAACGATAATGAAACCTTAGCTTCTTATGCTAACGGAAGATATGATTACTATGATGTGGAAAGAATAGAAGAATTTGTTGCTTTTAAGGGTGCTTATGAAATTGAATCTTTGTTTGAGAAGTATGAAGCTTTTGATGATGATGTTTATAGACCTGAAAGTTTTTCCATCCTTAAATATTGCTATGATAATTATAAATACAATTCCAATATTGATGAATTTATTGAGAAAGTCTCTGTTGTCCAAGAAGAGACTAATATTTTGCAGGAGTCTATGGAAGAAGGAATTGATGAAACTGTGAGCTCATTGGATGAAAAGATGATGAGGAGAGCGAAGAACAAGCGGAGGAAGAGCGGATTGATCACCCGTGCCCACCTTCTAATGAGAGTAACTCTTCAACTCATACATTGTTTAATTTCCCTTCGTTCTTACCGAAGGATGAATGCTACGATAATTGCTATGATCCTGTTGATTCTTTTGAAATATCCCTTTTTGATGAACTTGATGCTTGCTATGCCTGTGGCCATGATGCCAATTTGAATTATGCTTATGGAGATGAACTTTCTATAGTTCCTTATGTTAAGAATGAAATTGTTGCTATTGCACCCACACATGATAGTCCTATTAGCTTTTTGAATTCTCCAAACTACACTATATCAAAGAAATTTGCACTTATTATGGATTACATTGATGGGTTTACTTTTACTGTTGCACATGATGATTTTGATGAGTATAATATGCATGTTCTTGCTGCTCCTACTTGCAATTATTATGAGAGAGGAACTATATCTCCTCCTCTCTATGTTTCCAACATGAAAAAAATGCAAGAAACTGCTTATGCTATGTATTGGCCTTTACTTGATGTGCATGAATTGTTCTTGTATGGCATGCGGATGCATAGGAAGATAGTTAGACTTCGTCATTGCATGCTATTTGTTGCTTTTTACTCACTACTAAATGCCCAATCATTGTTAATTAAAATTGGCTTTGATATACCTTGGGATCTGGGTGGATCCATTACTTAAGCACCTTATGCCTAGCTTAATGGCTTTAAAGAAAGCGCTGCCAGGGAGACAACCTGGAAGTTTTAGAGAGTCATTTAATTCTGTTGAGTGCTTTTATAAAGTTTAAAAACAAAAAATATATAGAGGGGAACTTAAAACTTCACAAAAAGAAAAGCGAAAGTGAGAAAGACGAGCACCGTGGAAGCGGGAGAATGCCTTGAAGTTTTTTCATGCCCATGGAAACTTTGTGAATCTTGAATTGCAGAAAGTTTTAAACAAAAATAATTATCCCCTTATACAAATCCATTGTATTGTAAAATTATTGTGCCAAGATTTGCCTTTAGGATGAGTAGATTGCTTGTTGGTATGTGCGGTGTAAAAATAGAAACTTTGGCTGTAGTGCGTGATTTTACATTTTTTACTGGAACGTCGAAAGTTTATGAAACTTTTTGCACAGTCTTTCTATACAAATTGTTTGTTTTTTTTACTAATTTTTCATAATTTTTAGAATACCATAGGTATGGTGAATGTTCAGATTACTACAGATTGTCCTGTTTAACATAGATTCTGTTTTTGATGCATTTTTTCCTTGTTTTGATGAAACTATCGGTTTTTATCGGTGGCATAAGCCATAGAAAAGTTATACTCCCTCCGCCCAAAATTCTTGTCTTAGATTTGGCTAAATACGGATGTATCAAGTCACGTTTTAGTATTAGATACATCCGTATCTAGACAAATTTAAGACAAGAATTTTGGGACGGAGGGAGTATTACAGTAGCTACAATGCAAAAACAAAATATGAATTGGTTTTCAACAATACTTAGAGTAGTGATTTGCATTATTATACTAACGGATCTCACGAGGTTTTTGTTGAGTTTTGTGTGGATGAAGTGATCAAAGATCGAGGAGGTCTCGATATGAGGAGAAGGAGGAGAGGCAAGAGCTCAAGCTTGGGGATGCCTAAGGCACCCCAACTAAATATTCAAGGAGACTCAAGCGTCTAAGCCTGGGGATGCCCCGGAAGGCATCCCATCTTTCTTCAACAAGTATCAGTATGTTTTCGTCTTCGTTTCGTTCATGTGTGCAAATCTTGGAGCGTCTTTTGCATTTAGTTTTCACTTTTCTTTCATGCACCATGATAGTATGATATAGTCCATGGTTGATTTATAGAATGCTCATTGCACTTCACTTATATCTTTTGAGTATGGCTTTATAGGATGTTTCATGAGCTTCACTTATCATTTGAAGTTTGGATTTCCTGTTTCTCTTCACATAGAAAACTGTTAGTTGAAGAATGCTCCTTTGCTTCACTTGTATTTATTAGAGCATGATCTTTTGAAGAAAGAATTAAAACTCTCATGCTTCACTTATACCTATTTAGAGAGTCAACATGAATTGTCAATTGCATGGTTAGTCATAAAATCCTACATAAAACTTATGGACCATTGAATATAATATGTTTGATTCCTTGCAATAGTTTTGCGGTATATAGATGGAATATGTGGGAGGTAGTAGTAAACGCTTGTGGTTAGTAAGAATGTTGGTGTTAAGGTTTGTGATTCCCGAAGCATGCGCGTATAGTCTCTCGTTATGCTATGAAGTTGGAGCATGATTTATTATTGATTGCCTTCCTTATGAGTGGCGGTCGGGGATGAGCGATGGTATTTTCCTACCAATCTATCCCACCCCTCCACCGCCATGGAGGCCATGGACCAGAGGGGGAACTCTCTTCCCATCTAGGGGGAGGCCAATTAAGAAGAGGAAGGAGGGGGGCTCTCTCCCCCTCTCTCCCGGTGGCGCTGGAGTGCCGCCGAGGCAAGGATCATGACGGCGATCTACATCAACAACCTTGCTATCGTCAACACCAACTTTCTCCCCCTCTATGCAATGGTGTAACACCTGTTCTCCCCATTGTAATCTCTACTTAAACATGGTGCTAAACTCCATATATTATTTCCCAATGATCTATGGTTATCCTATGATGTTTGAGTAGATCCGTTTTGTCCTGTGGGTTAATTGTTATCTTGCTTGGTATGATTGTATATTTTATTTATGGTGCTGTCCTATGGTGCCCTCCGTCTCGCGCAAATATGAGGGGTCCCTGCTATAGGGTGTTGCAATATGTTCATGATTTGCTTATGGTGGGTTGCAAGAGTGACAGAAGTTTAAACCCGAGTAAGTGGGTTGTTGCGTATGGGATAAAGAGGACTTGATACTTAATTCTATGGTTGGCTTTCATGACCTTAATGATCTTTAGTAGTTGCAGATGCTTGCTAAGCGTCCAATCATAAGTGCATATGATCCAAGTAGATAAAGTATGTTAGCTCATGCCTCTCCCTCATGTAGAATTGCAGAATGATTACAGGTACTTGTTATCGATTGCCTAGGGACAAATGACTTTCTTGTTGACAAAAGCTATCCACTTTTATTACCTTGCAATTTATTCGTAGTTTTATTCTCGTAAAGTACTTGTAGTTTTATTCTTGCAAAATAGTTTCATACTTGTTCTAGGTAAAGCAAACGTCAAGTGAGCGTAGAGTTGTATCGATGGTTGATAGAACTTGAGGGAACATTTGTTCTACCTTTAGCTCCTCGTTGGGTTCGACACTCTTATTTATCAAAGAAAGCTACAAAAGATCACCTATACTTGTGGGTTATCACGACCTTTTTCTGGCACCGTTGCCGGGGAGCAATAGCGTGGGGTGAATATTCTCGTGTGTTCTTGTTTTCTTTATCACTAAGTAGTTTTTATTTTATGTTCGAAGTTGTTCTCTATCTTTAGTTATGGATATGGAACACCTAACACCAAAAAAATATTTGTACTTGCTACTCATGGAGATGGGGAACCTCCTAAAACCCTCGATGCTCGTTATGTGAAAAATATTAAACACTACTTTGATGATCCTGAGAAAACTCCATTCAACATGATAATGGGAGACACGTTGGATCAACATGAATACTTTAGGGATGATCGCTTGACACAAAAAGGGAAACTGTTATGGGATCAAATTGATATGTTGCATTTGTATGCTTGGAATTTATGTCAGAGATATGATTTTACTTGTTGCTCTTAGATGAATGCTCCACACCTTCCACTGGTACGCGTCGGTGCTATACACACGGTTTTTAACCCCTTTCCGCGACGGCATTTGGAACTGTCGCCAAGTGAGTTTGGGCGATAGGGGGTCCTTCCCACACGACCCAGAAACCATCGGGGGATATGGAGCCATGATCCAGAGGCCTTGCAAAATGCAATCGTGTGCGATGCATCACACACTAAATTCTTTCGTACGAGTGGGATCGGTGATTAAACGTTTCTAATGACGCAGTGAAACCAAACGGTGTGTCATAATGAACCGTTTGGGAAATAGTATGTAAGGCACACGGTCCAACATATGAACTGTGTGCGATATGTGCCCCATCGCACACGAGTTTTCTGCGGAACCCGTCTGCCATGCAAGACTCCATCGCACACGTTTCCCAGCAATTACCGTGTGCGATGATGTTCTATCACAAACAGTTCAGGAGCCCCTTCGCACACATACAAGTGTTGCAGACCGTTTGTGATTTGTTGTGTATCACCGACGGTTGCGGAAAGAGTGACGTGTGCTTTTCCTTTGGGATCCCACATGTTTCCTGAAAAAAATTACGACTGAGTTTGTATTTTACTTTGGGCACAGTTTACTCCGATCTCTCGTGTGCGATACCATAATATCACAAACGGTTCCGGAGACCCTACGCACACAGAGTAGCACTGCAAATCGTTTGCGATCTGCTGTGTATCATCGACGGTTCCGCTACTAGTTGACGTATGCTTTCCGATGTGGATCGCGCACACTCATTTAGCTGAACCGTGTGCGGAACAATTGCCAGGTTAAAACAAAAACATCCCATTTTGAATCGGCATGCAAAATGCAAATTCGCCACAATATTCAATTGAACAAATAGTGTCCACAGGAACAACATTCATCAGATTTCGCAACAATTGCAACAGAACATATGGTAGATAAATTCCAATGATTTGTCCACACATATATGCATTACATAATTAATCATAGTGTATGAAATACGAAGACCTCATCAGATGGAAAACAAAGGATCCATGCGTATATGTTTAGCGGCTAACTCTTATTCAATGTTTCAGGAGAACACATGCTGAAATCTTCATTATCACTAGTGGGATTGATGTACTGATTCAGGAAGAAGTCGCTGATAAATCTACAAACCGTCAACAATTCACCAGCTGGGAGCGGTTTAGGGGTCCTCGGTTCTAAGATGACCTACAGTATTTTAACATCAGAATGTGCCGTATGAGTGGAGTAGAAGATATTAATTAAGATAGAGTTACTGGTACTAATTTGCGAGGATCGTCACAACTATCAGTAGATTTGCAGATGGAGATCATGTGTCTGCAAACATAGTATCCACAAAGGTTGGCCCCTGCTTGTTGCTGAGGACACTGAATTTTTTTGTACAGAATTAGTCATGTATTTGTTCTGTTAGGAACAACCTAACCGGTGTTAGATGTATTATTTTTTCTTTGGACAAAAATAAAAAGAGGTTTATTTAGAAGCCTGAACATTTGACTAGCGTAAGAAAAGGTATTTGTAGACTATTGCATAAATTTTTCGAAAATAATGGATTTCGGTCTGTTACCGGAGAAACGATCTCATGCTGTAGAGGTAGTTCCCTCTTGAACAGGTTCCCTGGTTTAGTTTTCAACAATGCGAGCACACTACAAATGAAGATGACTTTTGACAACATCAATTATTGAACAAGATATGAATGCAAATTAATTTCAACATCATAGAATTCAATACCTATTCATGAATTGTTAAAGATGCGTCAGATCCTGAGCATTCGTTGACTCTCTGAGAGAATCCATGTAGTAACTGTGTTCTTGTTTGGAACAATGAATACCAATATCCACTGATCGCTACATATTAAGAAAGCCATGAACTTACAAATTATGTCGAAATCTGAAAGACAATCAGTGTATGAGTGGTTGTTTACTTGACTTACCGTTCATGATATGGCAAGAGAAATGATTCCGCATGGGACGTGTTTTCGAAGAGATGGACGACCGTGTTAATGGCCCAGTCCGGTAGGTCCTTACCATCTAATGTTGTGCCATTTGCTAATGCAGGATATATGAAATACACACTCTCCCTATTTCTTCTCTGCGCGTTCAATCCCCTGATAGGAATAAAATGTAGTTAGCTATTTATTATTTACAACCTTGTATGGAGAAGTTGATCAGAGTTTGTTAAGTACTTACAAAAATTAGGCATCTAACAAGAGTGGCATCGAGCTCGTTGAAGTTGAAGAAGAGATGTAAATCCTCGAAACTCACATTGATGGAACCAACATCGTGTCAGAAATGATCTCTGTTGTAGTGGACTAGCAAACGTCAAAGTATTCGCCAACAAGAAATGGTTGGCCATGGATGTAAGTGTGTGCTTCAAGTACGCCTGCTTTACTTTAAGCAAACAACAAATCTACTTCTTCATCATCCATGCCGTCAGAAATAATATTACTCCCCGATTGGAACAACCTGCTGTTAATTGAGTTCTGGGAGATGAGTGCTTTAAGTAAGAGGCAATCATTCTCTTTCCTCTTCGCTCTACCGCCACGCTTCCTCGCAGGTGCAGCCTTTTTGGTCGCTTCCTTCTTGGTACTTGAAGCATTTCTGGCAGAACGTCTGGTTGGCTGCAAGGTAGACTGCCGAGCAGACGGTGAAGCTTCGACGAACTGCTTAGCAGACGGTTTATCTATGCTGCATCACGAGCTGGCGGTGCCGGTCTTGTGACGGACCTTTGGGCTATAGGAGCAAAGGCATCCGACTACTGACCATGCGTTGAAACTATGTCGGGTTTCTGCGCAGGTGGTGCCAACTTGTCGGTTGATGTCTACTACACAACCTTTCTCCTTGTAGATGTTGTTGGGCCTCCAAGTGCAGAGTTTTGTAGGACAGTAGCAAATTTACCTCAATTGGATGACCTAAGGTTTATCAATCCGTGGGAGGCGTAGGACGAAGATGGTCTCTCTCAAACAACCCTGCAACCAAATAACAAAGAGTCTCTTGTGTCCCCAACACACCCAATACAATGGTAAATTGTATAGGTGCACTAGTTCGGTGAAGAGATGGTGATACAAGTGCAATATGGATGGTAGATATAGGTTTCTGTAATATAAAAATATAAAAACGGCAATGTAGCAAGTAACAAAAGTGAGAGAAACGAGTATTGCAATGCTTGGAAACAAGGCCTAGGGCTCATACTTTCACTAGTGCAAGTTCTCTCAACAATGATAACATAATTAGATCATATAACAATCCCTCAACGTGCAACAAAGAGTCACTCCAAAGTCACTAATAGCGGAGAACAAATGAAGAGATTATCGTAGGGTACAAAACCACCTCAAAGTTATTCTTTTCGTTCAATCTATTGGGCTATTCCTATAAGTGTCACAAACAGCCCTAGAGTTCGTACTAAAATAACACCTTAAGACACAAATCAACCAAAACCCTAATGTCACCTAGATACTCCAATGTCACCACAAGTATCTACGGGTTTGATTATATGATATGCATCACACAATCTCAGATTCATCTATTCAAACCAACACAGAGAACTTCAAAGAGTTCCCCAAAGTTTCTACCGGAGAGTCAAGACAAAAACGTGTGCCAACCCCTATGCATAAGTTCACAAGGTCACAAAACCCGCAAGCTCATCACTAGAACATACATCAAGTGGATCACATGAATATCCCATTGTCACCACAGATAAGCACATGCAAGACATACATCAAGTGTTCTCAAATCCTTAAAGACTCAATCCGATAAGATAACTTCAAAGGGAAAACTCAATCCATTACAAGAAGGTAGAGGGGGAGAAACATCATAAGATCCAACTATAATAGCAAAGCTCGCGGTACATCAAGATCATGCCAAATCAAGAACAGGAGAGAGAGAGAAAGAGAGAGAGATCAAACACATAGCTACTGGTACATACCCTCAGCCCCGAGGGTGAACTACTCCCTCCTCATCATGGAGACCACCGGGATGATGAAAATGGCCACCTTTGATGATTTGCCCCTCCGATAGGGTGCCGGAACAGGGTCCCTACTGGTTTTTGGTGGATACAGTGGCTTGCGGCGGCGGAACTCCCGATATAGGTTTATTTTCAGGGGTTTCCCTATTTATAAGAATTTTTGGCGTCAGTTTCAAGTCAGGGGGGGGGGGGGTCCATGAGGAGCACACAAGGTCGGAGGGCGTGCCTGGGGGGGGGGGGGTAGGGCGCGCCCTCCACCCTTGTGGAGGCCTCGTGGCTCTTCTGGCCCAACTCTTTTGCTTCGAGGGCTTCTTCTGGTCCAAATAAAATCACCGTAAATTTTCAGGTCAATTGGAATTCATTTGATATTCCTTTTCTGCAAAACTCAAAAACAAGGGAAAAACAGAAACTGGCACTAGGCTCTAGCTTAATAGGTTAGTCACAAAAATCATATAAAATAGCATATAAATGCATACAAAACATCCAAGATAGATAATATAATAGCATGGAACAATAAAAAATTATAGATACGTTGGAGACGTATCAAGCATCCCCAATCTTAATTCATGCTCGTCCTCGAGTAGGTAAATGATAAAAACATAATTTTTGATGTGGAATGCTACCTAACATATTTATCCATATAATTTTATTTATTGTGGCAAGAATATTCAGATCCATAAGATTCAAAACAAAAGTTTAATATTAACATAATAATAATAATAATTCAAGCATATAAATATGGCAATTATGTCTTCTAAAAATAACATGGCCAAAGAAAGTTATCCCTACAAAACATATAGTCTGGCTATGCTCCATCTTCATCACACAAAATATTCAAATTATGCACAAACCCGATGACAAGCCAAGCAATTGTTTAATACTTCTGTTGTTCTCAAACCTTTTCAACTTTCACGCAATACATGAGCGTGAGCCATGGACATAGCACTATAGGTGGAATAAAAGGTGGTTGTGGAGAAGACAAAAAGAAGGAGATAGTCTCACATCAACTAGGCGTATCAACGGGCTATGGAGATGCCCATCAATATATATCAATGTGAGTGAGTAGGGATTGCCATGCAATGGATGCACTAGAGCTATAAGTTTATGAAAGCTCACAAAGACACTAAGTGGGTGTGCATCCAACTCGCTTGCTCATGAAGACCTAGGGCACTTTTAGGAAGCTCATTATTGGAATATACAAGCCAAGTTATATAATGAAAAATTCTCACTAGTATATGAAAGTGAAAACATAGGAGACTCTCTATCATGAATATCATGGTGCTACTTTGAAGCACAAGTGTGGTAAAAAGATGGTAGCATTGCCCCTTCTCTCCTTTTCTCTCATTTTTTTTACTTTTTTTATTTGGGCCTTCTCTCATTTTTGGCCTCTTATTTATTTATTTATTTATTTATTTTTCGTCCGGAGTCTCATCCCGACTTGTGGGGGAATCATAGTCTCCTCATCCTTTCCTCACTGGGACAATGCTCTAATAATGATGACCATCACACTTTTATTTACTTACAACTCAAGAATTACAACTCGATACTTAGAACAAAATATGACTCTAAATGATTGCCTCCGGCAGTTTACCGGGATGTGCAATAAATCAAGGGTGACATGTATGAAAGAATTATGAATGGTGGCCTTGCCACAAATACAATGTCAACTACATGATCATGCAAAGCAATATGACTATGGTGAAGCGTGTCATAATAAACGAAACAGTGGAGGTTGCATGGCAATATATCTCAGAATGGCTATGGAAATGCCATAATAGGTAGGTATGGTGGCTGTTTTGAGGAAGGTATATGGTGGGCGTATGGTACCGATGAAAGTTGCACGACACTAGAGAGGCTAGCACTGGTGGAAGGGTGAGAGTGCGTATAATCCATGGACTCAACATTAGTCAAAATAACTCACATACTTTTTGCAAAAATCTATTAGTTATCAGAATGAAGTACTACGTGCATGCTCCTAGGGGGATAGATTGGTAGGAAAAGACCATCGCTTGTCCCTGGCCGCCACTCATAAGGAAGACAATCAATAAATAAATCATGCTCCAACTTCATCACATAACAGTTCACCATACGTGCATGCTACGGGAATCACAAACTTTAACACAAGTATTTCTACAATCCACAATTACTCACTAGCATGACTCTAATATCACCATCTTTATATCTCAAAACAATCATAAGGAATCAAACTTATCATAGTATTCAATGCACTTTATATGAAAGTTTTTATTATATCCTTGGATGCCCATCATATTAGGACTAAATTTATAACCAAAGCAAATTACCATGCTGTTTCAATACTCTCAAAATAATATAAGTGAAGCATGAGATTTCATCAATTTCTTCAAAATAAAACTACCGCCATGCTCTAAAAAGATATAAGTGAGCACTAGAGCAAATGACGAACTACTCCAAAAGATATAAGTGAAGATCAATGAGTAGTTGAATAATTATGCAACTACGTGAAGACTCCGTCTCATAAATAAAATTTTAGATCTTAAGTACTTTATTCAAACAACAAGAAAAACAAAATAAAATGGCATTGCAAGGATAGCACATATCATGTGAAGAAGCAAAAACTTAGGCTCAACCAATACTAACCGATAATTGTTGAAGAAGAAAGGTGGGATGCCAACCGGGGCATCCCCAAGTTTAGATGCTTGAGACTTTTTAAAATATTAATTAGGGATGCCTTGGGAATCCCCAAGCTTGAGATTTTGTGTCTCCTTAATTCCTTTTATATCGCGGTTTCCCTAAATAAAAAACTTCATCCACACAAAACTCAACAAGAACTCGTGAGATAAGTTTGTATAAATCAACGCATAAACCTTATCATTCTCTATTGTAGCAAATCACTAAAATTATTATTTGACATTGCATACTAAATGCCTCTGCATGTTTAATAGTCCTGTACTCAAATAGAATCATTAAACAAGCAAACATATGCAATCAATGCAAACATAACAGCAATCTGTCTAAACAGGATAGGCTGTAAAGAATGCAAGAGGAACCATACTTCCCTAACTCCAAAAATTCTGAAAAATTACCACTATGTAGATAATTTGTTGTTACTCATTGTGTAAAAATTTCAAGATTTTATCACATTCTGACTTTCTAGAAGAATTCAGACAATGATAGAAAACTTTTTTGTTTTCAAAACAACAGCATGTATACTTGCAAAATAAGCATGGTAAAGGCTACACTTGACTTTTTATTGAACTAAAAGATGCAAAACATTACTCTAAATAACAGCAAGCAAATCCTAATAAAAGCAATGACGATCCAAGCAAAACGCATATCATGTGGTGAATAAAAATATAGCTCCAAGTGAGGTTACTGATGAACGAAGACGAAAGAGGGAATGACATCCGGGGCATCCCCAAGCTTAGGCTCTTGCCACTCCTTATTCCATAGTCCATCGAAAATTTACCCAAAACTTGAAAACTTCACAACACAAAACTTAACGGAACTTCGTGAGATGGGTTAGTATGATAAAGACAAATCATTCACTTTGGTACTGTCAAGACAAGATTAAAAAAAATCTCACACAATGCCTACTGTACCATATCATTTCTACAATTTATATTGACCAATATATGCTATAGAAACTAGAAAACAAGCAAACTATGCATTGAAAATAGAATCTGTCAAAAACAAAACAGTCTGTAATGATCTAAACAACAAGCATACTTCTGTTACTCCAAAAATTCTGAAAACTTAGGGCAAAGTAGACAATTTGTATATCAATATACTGTAAAATATTCAGAATTTTTCGACGCTCCAGTGATTTTTAACAATTCTGTGACTCGGCGCAGAAGTTTCTATTTTTGCACAGAATTGAATCAACTATCATCCACACTATGCCAAAGGCTTTACTTGGTACTTTATTGAAACAAAAGCTATAAAACATGATTACTACAGTAGCTTAATCATGTGAACACACAAAAACAGTATGGGTAAATATTGGGTTGTCTCCCAACAAGCGCTTTTCTTTAATGCCTTTTTAGCTAGGCATGATGATTTCAAAGATGCTCACATAAAAGATAAGAACTGAAACATAAAGAGAGCATCCAGAAGCATATAAATAGCACATTTAAGTCTAACCAACTTCCTATGAATAGGGATTTTGTGAGAAAATAGTTCATGGGAACAAGAATCAACTAGCATAGGAAGGTAAAGCAAGCAAAACTTCAAGATTTCCAACACATAGAGAGGAAACTTGATGTTATTGCAACTCCTACAAGTATATATTCCTCCCTCATAATAATTTTCAGTAGCATCATGAATGAATTCAACAGTATAACCATCACATAAATCATTCTTTTCATGATCCACAAGCATATAAATTTTACTACTCACCACATAAGCAAATCTATTCTCATGAATAGTAGTGGGAGCAAACTCAACAAATAACTATCATGTGAGACATAATCCAATTGAAAATTAAAATCATGATGACAAGTTTCATGGTTATCATTATTCTTTATAGCATACATGTCATCACAATAATCATCATAGGTAGCAACTTTGTTCTCATAATCAATTGGAACCTCTTCTGAAATAGTGGATTCATCACTAAATAAAGCCATGACCTCTCCAAATCCACTTTCATAATTATCACAATAAGATTCAACACCCTCCAAAATAGTGGGATCATTACTTCCTAAAGTTGCCACTCTTCCAAACCCACCATCATCAATATAATCATCATAAATAGGAGGCTTGCTATCATCATAATAAATCTGCTCACCAAAACTTGGGGGACAAAAAATATCATCTTCATCAAACATAGCATCCCCAAGCTTGTGGCTTTGCATATCATTAGCATCATGGATATTCAAGGAATTCATACTAACAACATTGCAATCATGCTCATCATTCAAAGATTTCATGCCAAACATTTTATTGCATTCTTCTTTAACACTTTGGCATAGTTTTCCTTTCCATCATTTTCATGAAAGATATTAAAAAGATGAAGCATATGAGGCAACCTCAATTCCATTTTTATTTTATTTTATAGACTAAACTGGTGATAAAACAAGAAACTAAAAGATTCGATTGCAAGATCTAAAGATATAACTTCAAGCACTAACCTCCCCGGCAACGGCGCCAGAAAAGAGCTTGATGTCTACTACACAACCTTTCTCCTTGTAGACGTTGTTGGGCCTCCAAGTGCAGAGTTTTGTCAGACAGTAGCAAATTTCCCTCAAGAGGATGACCTAAGGTTTATAAATCCGTGGGAGGTGTAGGATGAAGATGGTCTCTCTCAAACAACCCTGTAACCACATAAAAAAGAGTCTCTTGTGTCCCCAACACACCCAATACAATGGTAAATTGTATAGGTGCACTAGTTCAGCGAAGAGATGGTGATACAAGTGGAATATGGATGGTAGATATAGGTTTTTGTAATCTGAAAATATAAAAACAGCAAGGTAGCAAGTAATAAAAGTGAGCGAAAACGGTATTGCAATGCTTGGAAACAAGGCCTAGGGCTCATACTTTCACTAGTGCAAGTTCTCTCAACAGTGATAACATAATTAGATCATGTAACAACCCCTCAACGTGCAACAAAGAGTCACTCCAAAGTCACTAATAGTGGAGAACAAACGAAGAGATTATTGTAGGGTAAGAAGCCACCACAAAGTTATTCTTTCTGACCGATATATTGGGCTATTCCTATAAGTGTCGCAAACAGCCCTAGAGTTCGTACTAAAATAACACCTTAAGACACAAATCAACCAAAACCCTAATGTCACCTAGATAATCAATGTCACCACAAGTATCCGGGGGTTTGATTATACGATATGCATCACACAATCTCAGATTCATCTATTCAAACCAATAGAAAGAACTTCAAAGAGTGCCCAAAGTTTCTATCGGAGAGTCAAGACGAAAACGTGTGCCAACCCCTATGCATAAGTTCACAAGGTCACAGAAACCGCAAGTTGATCACCAGAACATACATCAAGTGGATCACGTGAATATCCCATTGTCACCACACATAAGCACATGCAAGACATACATCAAGTGTTCTCAAATCGTTAAAGACTCAATCCGATAAGATAACTTCAAAGGGAAAACTCAATCCTTTACAAGAAGGTAGAGGGGGAGAAACATCATAAGATCCAACTATAATAGCAAAGCTTGCGGTACATCAAGATCGTGCCAGATCAAGAACACGAGAGAGAGAGAGAGAGAGAGAGAGAGAGAGATCAAACACATAGCTAGTGGTACATACCCTCAGCCTCGAGGGTGAAGTAATCCCTCCTCGTCATGGAGACCGCTAGGATGATGAAGATGGCCACCGGTGATGATTCCCCCCTCCGACAGGGTGCCGGAATTGGGTCCCGATTGGTTTTTGGTGTCTACAGAGGCTTGCGGCGGTGGAACTCCCGATCTAGGTTTATTTTCGGGGGTTTCCCTATTTATAAGAATTTTTGGCGTCGGTTTCAAGTCAGGGGGTCCACGAGGAGCCCACAAGGTCGGAGGGCACGCCCAGGGGGGTAGGGTGCACCCTCCACCCTTGTAGGCCTCATGGCTCTTCTGGCCCAACTCTTTTGCTTCGGGGGCTTCTTCTGGTCCAAAAAAACACCGTAAATTTTCAGGTCAATTGGACTCCGTTTGATATTCCTTTTCTGCAAAATTCAAAAACAAGGAAAAAAATGTAAAGCGGCACTTTGGGCTCTAGGTTAATAGGTTAGTCCCAAAAATCATATAAAATAGCATATAAATGCATATAAAACATCCAATATAGATAATATAATAGCATGAAACAATAAAACATTATAGATACGTTGGAGACGTGTCATCGGTGTGCTGAGGAGGCCGTGCCAACACGTTAGTTTGCTGAGCAGGAAGTGCTGACGCATTGGTATGCTGATCACGCGACTGCGGACCGATAGACTTATGAGCAGTCGGTTCTGGACCTACAATCTGCTTACTAGGCAGTTCCGAAGCATCAGACGGCTTAGCAGTCCGTTCCACCAGGTTGGTCTGCTGAGCATGTGCTGCAGCTGGGTCTCCCACCGCTGCTTCAGTGGTCGGCATCTGAACTGGTGGTGCGTCTTCAGTAGTTGTAGGCCTTGCCACTGGCTGCGCTAGGGCAGAAGATGACATGGCCTATACAGCACAAAGTCGGGCTGGCTGATCACAGGTTGATGCATCAGCCGTCGGATTACGCGTATTAGGTTCTTTGGGGGAAGCACGCGAGAGCTGTTGTGGCAAGGAGAGCGTCACCGGTTGAGGGACGACATTGGTTGCTCTTGGCAGGGCTTCAAGGATTTCATCGATGAACTCTATTTACTTTTGTGGCCACTGGATGTGATGTAATAGTGTTTCTCCCAAGGTCATTTGCTCATCAAAGTCTCCTAGGACATTCTTCAAGGCAAATTCATTGAATCCAGGCTTTAATTCAGCCACGTAGCACTTCACACAGCCCAGCTTCAATGGCACATTGTCCGACAAGAGGCCCTCTTCCAAGAAGGGTGGGCAAACCCAGGCTGTTGCACATTTTAATATACCTTCATAATGTGTAATCACGCCCTTCAGTCTGTCTTTCATTCCAGATAGATTAGATATAGCATCATCATGAGCAGCTGCAGTCTCAGTGTTGCTGGGGTCAGCTGATGCACAGCTACTCTTATGCGGTGTTGTCGCGCAATAAGCAGCATCCTCCATGCTCGCCTCCCCTCCCATCTGCTGGCTATCTGTCAGTGTTAGAATCTTTTGCATCATCATTGACTCCTAAATATCCTTCCAAACAGTCGGATACATGTCCTTCCTCAACCTTTCATACAATTCATTCTGCTTCATTTCACTCCTTGCTTTTTTCATGCTGAGCCTCTCTTCTTTGCTGAGTGTGAAAGCCCTCTTGCGCGGGACATTAACACCTATATCGGACAGAATGTCACATGGCCCTGAGTTCCTGTAGAACCTTCCAGTGATCTTGGAAGCCTGTAACATCACTTGATACAGTTCTTCACCATGTTAGTTTTCAAAGTCATAAGTTCTGTTATCACGCCTCCTTGCACGTGCCCGCAAGTAGTCTCTCGCACGTTCGCCCCTGATTTCACTAAAGGCCGGTTTCCCACACGCCGCTGATACGTCCATTTTGCATCATGTTTTCTTACTATTATTTATAATGTTTTTATCCATAATAATGCTTTTTGGAGTAATTCTAATGCCTTTTCTCTCATAATTTGCAAGGTACACACCAAGAGGGAGAATTCCGACAGGTGGAAATCTGGACCTGAAAAAGCTACGTCAGGCTACCTATTCTGCACAACTCCAAACAAGCTGAAACTTTACAGAGAATTTTATGGAACATATAACAATTATTGGAGCAAAAACCTACCAGAGGGGGCCCACCAGGTGGGCACAACCCACCTCGGCGTGCCAGGGAGCCCAGGCGCGCCCTGGTGGGTTGTGCCCTCCTCGGCCCACCTCCGGTGCCCATCTTCTGCTATATGAGTCATTTTTACCTAGAAAAATAAGGAGAAGGCTTTCGAGATAGAGCTCCGCCGTCTCGAGGCGAAACTTGGGCAGGAGCACTTTTGCCCTCCGGCGGAGCGATTCCGCCGGGCGAACTTCCCTCCCGGAGGGGGTAATCATCGTCATCATCATCACCAACAACTCTCCCGTCTTGGGGAGAGCAATCTCCATCAAAATCTTTAACAGCACCATCTCATCTCAAACCCTAGTTCATCTCTTGTATTCAATCTTGTTACCGGAACTATCGATTGGTGCTTGTGGGTGACTAGTAGTGTTGATTACATCTTGTAGTTGATTACTATATGGTTTATTTGGTGAAAGATTATATGTTCAGATCCATTATGCTATTTAATACTACTCTAATTATGAACATGTTTATCGTCTGTGAGTAGTTACTTTTGTTGTTGAGGTCAAGGGAGAAATCATGTTGCAAGTAATCATGTGAACTTGATATGTGTTTGATATTTTGATAGTGTGTATGTTGTGATTCCCTTAGTGGTGTCATGTGAACGTCGACTACATGACACTTCACCATATCTTGGGCCTAAGGTAATGCATTGTGTAGTAGCAATTAGATGGTGGGTTGCGAGAGTGACAGAAACTTAAACCCGAGTTTATGCGCTATTCTGTATGGGACCGATTGGAACCTAGAGTTTAATGCTATGGTTAGAATTTATTCTTAATACTTGTCTCGTAGTTGCGGATGCTTGCGGGACGGTTAATCATAAGTAGGAGGTTTGTTCAAGTAAGAACAACACCTAAGCACCGGTCCACCCACATATCAAATTATCAAAGTAGCGAACACAAATCAAACCAACATGATGAAAGTGACTAGATGAAATTCCCATGGACCCTCAAGAACACTTTGCTTATCATAAGAGACTGTTTTGGCCCTTCCTTTGCCTCAAAAGGATTGGGCTATCTTTACTGCATACTTGTTACTATTGTCGTTACTTGCTCGTTACAAATTATCTTGCTATCAAACTACCCGCTACTTACAATTTCAGCACTTACAGATATTACCTTACTGAAAACTACTTGTCATTTCCTTTTGCTCCTCGTTGGGTTCGACACTCTTACTTATCGAAAAGAGCTACAATTGATCCCCTATACTTGTGGGTCATCAAGGCTATTTTCTGGCGCCGTTGCCAAGGAGTGAAGCGCCTTTGTTAAGTGGAATTTGGTAAGGAAACATCTATATAGTGTGCTGAAATTTATTGTCACTTGTTACTATGGAAAAAAAAAATCCTTTGAGGGGTTTGTTCGGGGTATATTCACCTCGTCAGGATCCACAATTACCTACCCCTCAACCTACTGCACCTACTGAAAATATTGAATATGAAATTCCTTCGGGTATGATAGAACAACTGCTAGCTAATCCTTATGTAGGAGATGGAATAGAACATCCTGATATGCACTTGATATATGTAGAAAAAAATTGTGGATTGTTCAAGCTTGCAGGTTTACCCGGAGATGAGGTGATGAAAAAGGTTTTCCCTTTATCTTTGAAGGGAAAAGCATTGGCATGGTATAGGCTATGAGATGATATTGGATCATGGAATTGGAATCGTTTGAAATTGGAGTTCCACCAAAAAAATAATCATATGCATCTAATTCATCGCGATCGGAATTATATATATAATTTTTGGCCTCGTGAAGGAGAAAGAATCGCTCTAGCTTGGGGGAGTCTTAAGTCAATTTTATATTCATGCCCCAATCATGAGCTCTAAAGAGAAATTATTATTCAAAACTTTTATGCTCGGCTTTCTCGTAATGATCAAACCATGCTTGATACTTCTTGTGCTGGTTCTTTAATGAAGAAGACTATTTAATTCCGGTGGGATCTTTTGGAAAGAATTAAATGCAACTCTGAAGATTGTGAACTCGATGAAGGTAAAGAGTCAGGTATTAAACTTAAGTATGATTGTGTTAAATCTTTTATGGATACCGATGCTTTTCAAAAGTTTAGCACTAAATATGGACTTGACTCTGAGATAGTAGCCTCCTTTTGTGAATCATTTGCTACTCATGTTGAACTCCCTAAAGAGAAGTGGTTTAAATATCATCCACCTATTAAAGAAGAAATTGAAAAAAAAACAATACCGGTTAAAGAAGAAACTATACTTTATAATGTTGATCCAGTTGTCCCTTTTGCTTATATTGAGAAACCACCTTTACCTGTTAGGATAAAGGAACATGCTAAAGGTTCAACAGTGGTTAACAAAAGCTATGTTAGAACACCTAAACTTGATGAACAAATTAAAATAGAACCTAGCATTGCTATGGTTAAAGATCTCTTAGAAGAAGATATAGATGGGCATGTTATTTACTTCTGCGAAGAAGCTGCTAGAATTGCTAAACCTGATAAAAAAACATAAACATAGACCTGTTGTGGGCATGCCTGTCATCTCAGTTAAAATGGGAGATCATTGTTATCATGGTTTATGTGACAAGGGTGCTAGTGTGAGTGCTATCCCTTATACTTTATATCAAGAAATTATGGAAAACATAGCACCTGCTGAGATAAAAGACATAGATGTTACTATTAAACTTGCTAATAGAGACACCATACCACCAATTGGGATTGTTAGAGATGTTGAAGTCTTGTGTGGGAAAATAAAATACCCTACTTATTTTCTTGTTCTTGGTTCCCCACAAGATGACTTTTGTCCCATTATCTTTGGTAGACCTTTCTTGAACACAATTAATGCTAAGATAGATTGTAAGAAACAAACTATCGGTGTTAGCTTTGGTGATGAGTCTCATGAGTTTAATTTTTCCAAGTTTAGTAGAAATCATCATGAAAAAGAGTTGCCTAGTAAGGATGAATTAATTGGTCTTGCTTCTATTGATGTGCCACCTACTGATCCTTTAGAACAATATTTGCTAGACCATGAAAATGATTTACATATGCATGAAAGAAATGAAATAGATAAGATCTTCTTTGAACAATGTACTCTACTTAAACACAATTTTCCTATTGAAACACTTGGAGGTCCTCCTCCACCTAAAGGTGATCCTGTGTTTGAATTAAAACAAGTGCCAGACACTTTGAAATATGCTTATCTTGATGAAAAGAAAATATATCCTGTTATTATCAGTGCTAACCTTTCAGAACATGAAGAAGAAAGATTATTGAAGGTTCTAAGGAAGCACCGAGCTGCTATTGGATATACTCTTGATGATTTAAAGGACATTAGTCCCACTCTATGTCAGCACAAAATTAATATGGAACCTGATGCTAAACCCGTTGTTGATCACCAACGTCGGTTAAATCCGAAGATTAAAGTGGTGGTAAGAACAGAAATTCTAGAACTTCTGGAAGTAGGTATAATCTATCCTATAGCTGATAGTAGATGGGTAAGTCATGTTCATTGTTTCCCTAAGAAGGGAGGTATTACTGTTGTTCCTAATGATAAGAATGAACTTATTCCACAAAGAATTGTTACAGGCTATAGAATGGTAATTGATTTTAGAAAATTAAATAAAGAAACTAGAAAAGATCATTACCCTTTGCCTTTTATTGATCAAATGCTTGAAAGATTATCTAGGCACACACACTTTTGCTTCCTTGATGGATATTTTTGCTTTTCACAAATACCCGTTTCTCAACCTGATCAAGAAAAGACCACTTTTACTTGTGTTATGTGTATAGATGTAGGCCTTTTGGTTTATGCAATGCACCTGCTACCTTTCAAAGATGTATGACTGCTATATTCTCTGACTTTTGTGAAAAGATTATTGAGGTTTTCATGGATGACTTTTATGTTTATGGGAAGTCTTTTGATGATTGTTTGGGCAATCTTGGTCGCGTTTTGCAGAGATGTGAACAAACAAATATTGTCTTGAATTGGGAGAAGTGCCACTTTATGGTTAATGAAGGAATTGTCTTGGGTCATAAAATTTCTGAAAGAGGTATTGAAGTGGACCAAGCTAAGGTTGATGCCATTGAGAAAATGCCATGTCCCAAGGACATCAAAGGTATTCGTAGTTTCCTAGGTCATGCTGGTTTCTATAGGAGATTTATCAAAGATTTTTCTAAAATTTCTAGGCCTCTTACTAATCTTTTTCAAAAGGACATTCTTTTTGTTTTTGATGATGATTGTTTAGAAGCCTTTGAAACACTCAAGAAAGCCTTAATTTCTGCACCTATTATTCAACCACCTGATTGGAACTTACCTTTTGAAATTATGTGTGATGCTAGTGATTATGCTCTTGGTGTTGTTCTAGGATAAAGAGTTGATAAGAAATTGAATGTTATTCATTATGCTAGTAAAACTCTAGACAGTGCTCAATGAAACTATGCTACTACTGAAAAATATTCTTAGGAGTTGTGTTTGCCTGTGATAAATTTAGACCTTATATTGTTGATTCCAAAGTAACTGTTCACACAGACCATGTTCCTATTAAATATCTTATGGAAAAGAAAGATGCTAAACCTAGACTTATTCGTTGGATTCTCTTGTTGCAAGAATTTGATTTACATATCATTGATAGAAAAGGAGCTGAGAACCCAGTAGCAGATAACTTGTCTAGGCTTGAAAATGTGCTTGATGACCCACTTCCTATTGATGATAGTTTTCCTGATGAGCAGTTAGCTGCAATAAATGTTGCTTATAGTACTCCTTGGTATGCTGACTATGCTAATTACATTGTTGCTAAATATTTGCCACCTAGCTTTACATACCAACAAAAGAAAAAAATTCTTCTATGATTTAAGACATTACTTTTGGGATGACCCACATCTTTATACAGAAGGATTAGATGGTATTATTAGACGTTGTGTACCTGAGCATGAACAGGGACAAATCCTACGGAAATGTCACTCTGAGGCTTATGGAGGGCATCATGATGGAGACAGAACTGCTCATAAGGTATTGCAGTCTGGATTTTATTGGCCTACTCTCTTCTAGGATGCTCGTAAGTACGTCTCATCTTGCGATGAATGTCAAAGAATAGGTAATATCGGTAAGTGTCAAGAAATGCCTATGCATTATTCACTTGCTATTGAACCATTTGATGTTTGGGGATTTGATTACATGGGACCTTTTTCTTCCTCTAATGGATATACACATATTCTGGTTGCTGTTGATTATGTTACTAAATGGGTAGAAGTTATTCCAACCAGTAGTGCTGATCACAAAACCTCTATTAAAATGCTTAAGGAAGTTATTTTCCCAAGGTTTGGAGTCCCTAGATATTTAATGACTGATGGTGGTTCACACTTTATTCATGGTGCTTTTTGTAAAATTCTTGCCAAGTATGATGTTAACCATAGAATTGCATCACCCTATCATCCTCGGTCTAGTGGTCAAGCTGAACTTAGCAATAGAGAAATAGAATTAATTTTGCAAAAGACTGTGAATAGGTCCAGGAAGAATTGGTCTAAGAAATTAGATGATGCACTTTGGGCTTATAGAACAGCTTGTAAAAATCCTATGGGTATGTCTTGTTATAAAATGGTCTATGGAAAAGCTTGTCACTTGCCTCTTGAGTTAGAACATAAAGCATATTGGGCAGTTAAAGAACTCAATTATGATTTCAAACTTGCTGGTGAAAAGAGGTTATTTGATATTAGTTCATTAGATGAATGGAGAACCCAAGCTTATTGAAATGCAAAATTATTCAAAGAGAAAGTCAAAAGATGGCATGACAAAACAATCCAAAAGCGTGAGTTTAAAGTGGGAGAATATGTTCTTTTGTACAACTCTCATTTCAGGTTCTTTGCAGGGAAGCTCCTCTCAAAATGGGAAGGCCCATATGTCATTGAGGAGGTTTACCGGCCTGGAGCCATCAAAATAAATAATTCCGAAGGTACTAACCCAAAGGTTGTCAATGGGCAATGAATAAAGCATTATATCTCAGGTACGCCTATTAATGTTGAAAGTAATATTATCCAAACTTTGACACAGGAAGAACAGATAAAAGAGTCCTTCCGAATCACTCCAGAATCGTGAAAATAAGGAGGTGCATGATACCGTAAGTAAACGGACTCCGAAAAATCTGCAAAAATATTTTTTATCAGTTTTGGAATATTTTAGAATTTTGGAAATAAATAAACTTCCAAGAAGCGTCCCTTGGTGGGCACAAGACACCAGGGCACGCCGGGCTTTCCTGGTGCGCCCAGGTGGGTTGTGCCCACCTTGGACACCTTTCGTACTCCGTTTTTCTTCCATGTACTTGTCCCCCAAGATAAAAAATCTATATGTACTTCCCGAACCTGTTAATCACCGTATCGCGGAGAAATCCTCTGTTCTCTTTTCTTGCTGTTTTCTGACAGATTCGGCTAGGCCAACATCATGTCTTCCTCCCCTTTCAACAATGGAGAAGGAGACACAAGGTTGGTTCAGGATGGTCTAAGGTGGGATGAAGCTGAAGAGGTTGCCATGGAGGAAGAAGAGGAGAATCCTATTGGAGTTCACTCTCCGGGCTCCGAGAGGGGCGCATTAGCTTGCATCTCTACTTACCCTAATCCTCATCAAGCCATGGGATCATCGAACAATCAAGCAAGCCTGGAAGTGCAAGAAGACCTCCCACCAAGGGGGCCCTTACACAAGTTACATCATAAAAAAATTCATAATTTGATTCATAATTATGGGGTCGAGAACACTCCTCGTAGGCACATACCCTCCAATTGGGACATATCTCGGCCAAGAGAAAACATTGCAGGAACCAAACTGTGGGGCCCTGAGAATAAACACATAATGGCTGAGGTAAATAAAAATAGTGAATTAATTCATCAAGCTCTTCAAGAGATTCAAGGTTTGAATGACCTACTCATGGTTATATTGGAGAATACTTCTTCACCACCAAAGGAGAACTAAGTATCGGGTATGGGCACTCCCCTTGGCTTTCGCCAAGCTTGGGGGAGGTGCCCCGGTATCGTATCATCCCACTATCTTTTTGCTTTTACTTATCTTAGTTTGATTGCTTTAGATTAAATAAAGTTTAGTTCAATCCTTTCTTCTTTGAGAGTTTTCTTAGTGATCTGTCACTGTAATCGTGTGCAAGTTATATAATAAAGTTAGTTTGATTTTTTGCTTTCTTTACTTTTATGTTGCAAATAAAGAAAAGATATAAGAAAGAAATAAAAAGAGAAAAGAAATAAATTAAAGAAAGGAAATAAATCAATAGATCATATACTAGTCCTATGGTAGGTGATGGCACCACATAAGGAAAAGTATAAGTAGGAAATTTTTATTAGAGATTCACAAACATAGCATTAGTCAATGATGCAACTCATGAAAGAATTAATAAGGGAAGATACGATTCACATATAAATATACTATCCTAGAAATCTTCTGTGATTGTGAGCCCTCACCAAATATTATATGCCAAAATTGTTGACGTTGGACAAGGAAGACATCTTAATGGTTTATGTTTGTTTATATTCACATAGAAGTCATATTGTCATAGATCCTTTAACATGTGATGCTTGCCCCCTATCTTTGCTAGACAAAAATTCCGCACTAAGTAGAGATACTACTTGTGCATCCAAAAACCCTTAAACCCAAATCTTTTTCAAGTGTCCACCATACCTACCTAGAGATTGAGCAAGATCCCTCAAGTAAGTTGTCATCGGTGCAAAAAGGCAATAAAAATTGCTTCTAAATGTGTGAGATCATTTAGTGTAAGAGAAAATTGAGCGTTGTACAAACTTGGATGACAAAGAATAAAAGTGACAGACTGCATAATAAAGGTTGTCATCATAAGGGGCAATACAACGTGACGTTCTCTTGCATTAAGGGATTGAGCATACAAACAAATAAGCGCATGGCAACCTCTGCTTTCCTCTGTGAAGGGCCTATCTTTTACTTTTATGTATTTACTTTTATGCAAAGATTCAAAGTTTTCCTTATATTCCTTTTTATTTTTCTCCTTTGGCAAGCATCATGTGGTGAGGAAAGATCTAGGCACATTTATGTGCAGAAACAAAATTTCTCGGAATGACCTGAAACTTCACGGAACTTATTTTTGGAAAATATAAAAAATATTGGCGAAATAATCAATGTTAGGGGGCCCACACCCTAGGCACGAGGGTGGGGGGTGCGCCCTACCCCCTAGGCGCGCCCCTGCCTCATGGGCCCCCTGGAGCTCCACCGACCTCAACTCCAACTCCATATATTCCGGTTCGAGGAGAAAAAAATCAAAGAGAGAGAGATTCATCACGTTTTACGATACGGAGCCGCCGCCAAGCCCTAAAACCTCTCGGGAGGGCTTATCTGGAGTCCGTTCGGGGCTCCGGAGAGGGGAATCCGCCGCCATCGTCATCATCAACCATCCTCTATCACCAATTTCATGATGCTCACCGATGTGCGTGAGTAATTCCATTGTAGGCTTGCTGGGTTGGATGAGATTTTTCATGTAATCGAGTTAGTTTTGTTAGGGTTTGATCCCTAGTATCCACTATGTTCTGAGATTGATGTTGCTATGACTTTGCTATGCTTAATGCTTGTCACTAGGGCCCGAGTGCCATGATTTCATGAATATATGTGAGTTCTTGATCCTATCTTGCAAGTCTATAGTCACCTACTATGTGCTATGATCCGGCAACCCCGAAGTGACAATAATCGGGACCACTCCCAGTGATGACCGTAGTTTGAGGAGTTCATGTATTCACTATGTGTTAATGCTTTGGTCTGGTACTCTTTTAAAAGGAGGCCTTAATATCCCTTAGTTTCCATTAGGACCCCGCTGCCACGGGAGGGTAGGACAAAAGATGTCATGCAAGTTCTTTTCCATAAGCACGTATGACTATATTCGGAATACATGCCTACATTACATTGATGAATTGGAGCTAGTTTTGTGTAACCCTATGTTATGATTGTTACATGATGAACCGCATCCGGCATAATTCTCCATAACCGATCCAATGCCTACGAGCTTTTCACATATTGATCTTCGCTTATTTACTTTTCCGTTGCTACTATTATAATCACTACAAAACCCAAAAATATTACCTTTGCTACCGTTACCGTTATTTCCATACTACTTTGCTACTAAATACTTTGCTGCAGATACTAAGTTATCCAGGTGTGGTTGAATTAACAACTCAACTGCTAATACTTGAGAATATTCTTTGGCTCCCCTTGTGTCGAATCAATAAATTTGGGTTGAATACTCTACTCTCGAAAACTGTTGCGATCCCCTATACTTGTGGGTTATCAAGACTATTTTCTGGCGCCGTTGCCGGGGAGCATAGCTCTATTCTTTGAGTCACTTGGTATTTATATCCGCTGGTCACTATGAAGAACTTGAAAGACGAGAAAACACAAATTTATCCCTCAACTACGAGGGGAGGGAAGGAACTGCTATCTAGCTCTGCACTTGATTCACCTTCTGTTTTGAGTAAGCTTGCGACACCTAAACCTGCTTCTTCTATTAATTCTGATATGTCACATGTTATTGATGATGCCACCTCTGCTATGCATGATACTTATGATGAAACTACTTCTATGCTTGATACTACTGTGCCACTTGGTGAATTTCTTGATGAACAACTTGCTAGGGCTAGAGAGAATGCAATTATTGAAACTGATAATATTGATGATAGTGATGATGAAGACTCTCCCCCTAATAAATATGAATTTCCTGTTGTGCCTGAGGGCTATGTTATGGATGATGAATCTGCTAGAGACTTTCTTGCTTGCAATGATAGGAGTGATCTTAAGAAATTATTAGCTAAGCTTAAACAAAAAACTCTGAATGCTAGAATGAAATATGATCCTTCTTATGCTACTTCACCTATCTTTGTTACTAATAAGAATTATGAATTCTCTATTGATCCTGATATAATTACTTTGGTTGAATCTGATCCCTTCTATGGCTATGAATCTGAAACTGTTGTGGCACATCTTACTAAATTAAATGATATAGCCACCCTGTTCACTAATGATGAGAGAACTCGCTACTTTTATATCCTTAAAATATTTCCGTCCTCATTAAAGGGTGATGCTAAGATATGGTTTAATTCTCTTGATCCTGGTTGTGTGCATAGTCCCCAGGATATGATCTATTACTTATCTGCTAAATATTTCCCTGCTCATAAGAAATAAGCTGCTTTGAGGGAAATATATAATTTTGTGCAAATTGAAGAAGAGAGTCTCCCACAAGCTTGGGGGAGGCTTCCCCAATTACTTAATGCTTTGCCTGATCATCCTCTCAAGAAAAATGAAACACTTGATATCTTTTATGATGGACTAACCGACGCTTCCAGAGACCACCTGGATAGTTGTGCTGGTTCAGTTTTCAGGGAAAGAACACCGGATGAAGCTGAAATCCTATTGAATAATATGTTGACAAATGAAAATAATTGGACACTTCCTGAACCAACTCCTGATCCTATTCCTAAACCAACTCCGAAGAAGAGGGGTGTTCTATTTCTCGGTCCTGAAGATATGCAAGAGGCAAAGAAATCTATGAAAGAAAAGGGTATTAAAGCTGAAGATGTTAAGAATTTACCTCCTATTGAAGAAATACATGGTCTTAATTTACCGCCTGTTGAAGAAATATATGATCCTAATCCATTACCTATTGAAGAAACACATGGTCTTGATAACCCGACATAGGTAGTAAAGGTAAATTCTCTCTATAGATATGATAAAGCTGAAATCCCTCCTACTAAGTTTGCTAGCCAATGTTTGGATGAGTTTTTTAACTTTATGGTTAAGCAAGAAGACTTCAATGCTTATTTTGGTAGACAATTAAAAGAAAATGCTTATATGATTGAACAGTTGGGTGATTATATGTCTAGAGTTAAAGGTGAACTTAAACTCATTAGTAAACATGCTTCTATGGTTACCACTCAAGTAGAACAAGTACTTAAAGCTCAAAATGATTTGCTCAATGAATTGAATAGTAAGAATAATGACTATGCTGTTAGAGTGGCTACTAGAACTAGTAAGATGACTCAGGAACCTTTGTATCATGAAGGCCATCCTAAGAGAATTGAGCAGGATTCTCAAAGAAATAATGTTTATGCACCTAGTCCTTCTAAGAAGAAGAAAAAGAAAAATGATAGGACTTTGCGTGCTTCTAGTGAACCTGTTGCTGAAATACCTGAGAATCCGAATGATATTTCTATTTCTGATGCTGAAACACAATCTGGTAATTAACATGAACCTAGTGATAATATTAATGATGATGTTCATGTTGATCTCAACCTAGCAATGATAATGATATAGAAATTGAACCTGCTGTTGATCTTGATAAACCACAATCAAAGAATCAACATTATGATAAGAGAGATTTTGTTGCTAGGAAACACAATAAAAAAAGGGAGCCTTGGGTTCAGAAACCCATGCCTTTTCCTCCCAAACCATCCAAGAAAAAGGATGATGAGGATTTTGAGCTTTTTGCTGAAATGATTAGACCTATCTTCTTGCATATACGTTTGACTGCTATTCTCAAAATGAATCCTTATGCTAAGTATATGAAAGAAATTGTTACTAATAAAAGAAAGATACCGGAAGCTGAAATTTCCACCATGCTTGCTAATTACACTTTTAAGGGTGGAATACCTAAGAAACTAGGAGATCCAGGAGTACCAACTATACCATGCTCCATTAAAAGAAATTATGTTAGAACTGCTTTATGTGATCTTGGAGCCGGTGTTAGTGTTATGCCTCTCTCTTTATATAGTAGACTTGATTTGAATAAGTTGACACCTACTGAAATATCTTTGCAAATGGCTGATAAATCAACTGCTATACCTGTCAGTATTTGTGAGGATGTGCCTTTTGTGGTCGCAAACGTTACTATTTTAATGGACTTTGTTATTCTTGATATTCCCGAGGACGATAGTATGTCTATTATTCTTGGAAGACCCTTTTTGAATACTGCAGGGGCTGTTATTGATTGCAACAAAGGCAATGTCACTTTTCATGTTAACGGTAATGAGCATACGGTACACTTTCTGAGGAAACAACCTCAAGTCCACAGTATCAATTCTATTGGAAAAATTCCATTGATTATTTTTGGAGGTTCTGAGGAAACAACCTCAAGTCCACAGTATCAAGAGATATGATATTCTTATTATTGGGGATGTGCATATCCCCGTTGAGGTAACATAGTGTTATTCGAAATTTCTCTGATTCCATGTTATTTGGAATGAGTTTGTTAACAAGACTTGATCAACCTTGTTAGTGGATTCCTTTTGATGAGCATGAGATGGATGAAGTTAGAAAGCACAACCTTCTGTACCCTCTCTCTACTTTCCGTTATTTAGTTGAAATAAAGTAAAATACAATTTTTCTGTCTGTTTTCTGAATTATCCGTGCAATATAAAAATACCCTGAAAATAAAAGTTCTCCAAATGCCCTGCCAAGTTAATATGATTTTTTCTGAAATATTTGAGAATATTTGGCACTGAGAACACAGCAGGGGGAGCAAGCACCTGGGCACGAGGGTCCAGGGCGCGCCCACCCCCTGGGCGAGCCCCCTGCCTCGTGGGCCCATGGTGGCTCCCCTCCACTTATTCCTGCACCCACACACTTCCTCTTCCTCTCAAAAAAATCACCATCCAGCTCAAGCACGAGTTCTAGCTCATTTTGCTGCGATTTTTGATCTCCTTGCTCAAAGCACCTCTCACAAAACTGCTTTGGGGGATTGTTCCTTGGTATGTGACTCCTCCATTGGTCCAATTAGTTTTTGTTCTAGTGCTTTATTCATTGCAAATTTGTGCTGCCTAGGTGACCATGTTCTTGAGCTTGCATGTCAAATTTATATGGTTCCAAGTAGTTCTAATGCATGATATAGGCTCTAGGCACTTGTATGAGTAGTTGCTATCACTACAACAGGAACCCCCCTTCAGCAATGCATCGATGTGTTGCCTTTTATTCATATAGGCGTTGCTATGGTCTACACCAACGGATTTGTATGCATTGCCGTTGGTGGCGTTGGAAGGGCCTACAACAACGTATACACATGCGTTGGTAACTGGTGTGTATAAGTGTTGTATGACGGCAACGCATTAAACTAAAGCCTAACAACACATCATATGCGTTGGTGATTACCATGCACAAATGGATTTTCAATTGGCAAAAATAAATCATTGCAACTCCCGAATTAGTTGCTAGGTAGTCCCTCTGTTCCCAAGTATATGATGTTATGGTAGTTCAATTCGAACTACCAAAATGTCATATATTTGGGAATGGAGGGAGTAGAATATTAGGCAATTTTGCTAGTATATAGGAGACGGAATATAGTAAGAAAGACCTCATATATTAAATCAACAATGTTGTTTTACAAAGAACACCATCCAAAGAACACATCGTTGCTTTACACAATCATCTTGTACACATGTGTTTTACAAGAACATGTGCACTCTACACAGAAACATATCGAAGCTTCATTGAAGGAAACAAAAAACTAAGCTCATCACATGAGCATCTAGACTGACATGTTCAACCTTCATTAACTAAAACCAAAATGATCAGTTTCCCTTGGCATCCATAACTCCATATCTTGAAGATAGTTAATGCCAATTGCAGCTATAGTAAACTGCATATTCTGCATCTCTCTGCTAGCAATGGATGAAATACGAACAGTTAATATAGCACTTTGGGGAATAATAAGTTCTCGATGAATTTAAGCGCAGGTACCAGCCAAGAATTTCTTTCTTATTTCGAGGTTATCCCTTTGGAGTTATGTACAAATTTAGATTCAGACAATATAAGCAAAGAAAAAACATGCAAGTAACAAAAATTAATTGAGGCTACATTTCCTATAAATTTGGTATAGTGAATGCCCAGCCACATATTCAATTAATAATGTTGATTGCAATGGGTGAACAGATTGTGCTAAATGTGGAAGAGATGATAAAGCTAACCACAACTTATGCTTGTAAATACTGGGTCATGTTCACATTTATAGTCATCAGAAATTATAGGAAACAAAATACAAATTAGAAAAAGGCTCTATGTTTGGAGCTTACCTTTTTATTGGTTTGCACTTCCGAAGTCAGAGCATATGAATAGGCGCAGGCACAGAGCAGTTGTTAGAGTTAATTATCCTACAATCATATGCATCAATAATTAAGATTCTTGAGAAAGAGAAAAAAATACTATTGCACAACATGAAAAACACATACACAAATTACAACAGAAAATACCTCTAGTGATATTAGTTTTCTAATCGAGACATCACATCTGAAATAATCTAGAAAGAGTTGGCACCAAAACTAATCAATCTTTTCTAAGATGATATCAAATACATGGGGCAAACGTTCTCGGAGAGAGAGATCAATCTAAATGAACAATTAACATGACATATAAAGATGAATCCATATACACACGCCGCCCGCACAAACAAAAAGAGAGAAGTGATCGATGAACACCACACCTCCATGACGTCATTGACGTACTGCCATCATCGCTGGTCATATTTACCTCCCCAACTTGCAGCACTCATTTAAATGCGCAATCTGATTACATCATGTAGATTTATATCTTTAATATTATGTGTAAACCTGCAAGACTATAGTTCACTAAGTAAAAACTTAAAATTCACATACTGGTGAGAATAAAAGATGTGAAGTGGCATCTCATGAAACATTTTTTGTTGTTATGCTTTCGTCTGATCTAGAAAAGATTGTAGTTCATCATAATATATGTGAATAAATACAAACATATGAGAATTTAGAAGTACCTAAAGTTAAAGAAAATCGATCAAATTTACATACACACTTACGCATGCTAGCAAGTGTGAGATGTCTAGACTATGATTCATATACCTTTTTAATATGTAGTTTTGTATAATCATGCTTAATATTACTGAATAAGAAGTAGTTATGCACTTGGAATATTACTGCCTCCTTGACAACAGAAGCTTTAGTAACATGAGTGAATAAATAATGCACGATCACCCTTGTTTCCATGGAAAACTAGATTCTCTCCTGATAAGCCTCGAAGGATGCAAGCATTGATATAAACAAGACTGGTGGACAACTAATTGTTTTGTTCTCCAGTGTAATCCCGAAAACCAAACAAAGAAGAAAATGCACGCACAAGTTGGTGGATTGGGTTAAGCATCTAACTAACTAGGTTCCTTACTCCCAGCGATGACCTATAATAGAATATGAAAATCAATGTTTCCCTTAATCTCTCCCATCTGGATAGATAAATAAAGGTCATGCGTAGCTCGTATAAAAACTCTAAATGAATTATTGCCCTCTGGCGAAAGGAAAAGATTGTTACGAAAGCCGCTATTACACCACTTGAGGGCTGAACCAACCTCATGCTCCATCAGATAGCACTCTAGAATATGATATACATCTATAGAAATAAGTACATATGGATATGCAAACACGATTATGGTTTGAACAACTAAAGCAGAAGATCACCAGCAGAAACCTGCATAGCAAAATTAGAGCATCAGGTTTCCTTCAACAACAAAAAAAGAACACTAGCCATAAATTTAATAAAGTAATTGGTCCACCCATGGCACAAGTGGAAGGTTAGAGAAGCTAGGGAACCAAATGCCAAAGGAATTATAGAAGCCACAATGTTGTTAAATTCGGGGGGAACAGATTAGTGGAAATAACGGAATTGGCATGTTCTTCAGGGAGATAATCCAGGTGAGCGATGAGGTAGGCAGTAGGCGACCATGGCAGCCTCCCTGGGAGAGAGCAGCTGTAGGTATTGGTATATCCAGCCGTCATCTACGATGCCACGATGACAAACCCTTGGTAGCCATGCCACATAAAGCACCAGAGAGGATAAGAACATAGGGGAGAAGTGTCTCACTGAACTATTGGCGCTGGAGTCCAGGTAGATGTGGCGGAACAGCGCCGTCCATCCTATGGCGGCAACCGCCCGTCCGGAGATGCGAGGGGTAGCGAGCCGACCAACCAGAGGGGCAGGGGCTGCGCCCTCGACCCATGGCGACTAGGGTTGATGCAGGGGCACGGGCAGGGGCGTTGAGGACGTCGCGGAAGTGGATGATCCGCTGGGAGCACTGAGGGTGGCAGGGCCGGCAAGCTATGCCGCGGGAGAGCGCCGGAGCTCGCCCAAATTGTAGGAGGCAGCGGCGGCGGAAGATGCGGCGTTGTGGTTATGGAGCTCTGGTAGGAGAGAAATCGGGGGCGGGGGGAAGAGAAGGATAAGGAAATTTGTTTTTTCTTTTTTAACAATGTTTGGACGGAGGAGGTACAATATTGAAGGTGGGCACGTGGAAGTTAGCTGCTATTTTGAAGGGAACGAGGAGATCAGTGCTAAGTGGGGAAGTGGGAGGTTTAACTAAACAACGCATTCTTTGTTATCGTTGGTAGACATGCGTTGCTATATGGGGGTTCTTGTTGTAGTGTATCAATTTTGTTGAGCTTGGTTCACTTTTATTTGAAGTTACTAAAAAATTCAGAAATTTTCAGAAAATGATGAAGAGAATTTTGAGGGGCTCATCGAGCCAAAGCTCGAAGGAAAAACAAAGTGAAGAAGAAAAGAGGCCCAAATATAATCTGCCTCGTACCACGGAGGTTCGGCCGTGTGAATGGCCTTGTGATGATTTCTTGAGAGCAGCCAGGATTTATGATGATTTTTATGAATTGGTTGAGAATGCAGGCCTCACCGACTTCCTCCGCGACCAACACGAACAATATATCTTACTCACAAATACCTTTGTGCAAAATTTTCATTTCCATTCTAGGAGGTCACCACCTACAGTGGATTTTCATTTATATGATGAGTATAAGGAGATGACCCTTCATGAATTCTATAGAGTTTGCAAGATACCTTTTCCGGGTATCATAGAGGAACCACATAGTAACGATGTGGAAGGGTTTATTGATACAATTGCTGTAGGGGAAACGAGGAAGGTTTCCGACGCACGAATCACTAGCATACATTTTCCTATTCTACGTTACTTTGCTATATTTGCTAGTAGATGCATAATTGGTCGCGGAAACTGTGGAAACTTGAGTGTCCCTGATATTATTAGTTTGTTCCATGCCTTGTTTCGTGATGATACATTTAGTATGGGCGCCATTGTTGCAAGGCGGTTAAATCTCAACCGTACTAAGGGCCCCATCTTGGGAGGCATCTTTGCCTCGCGCCTCGCTGCGTACTATAACATACCTATTAGGCACTATGAGAAAGAAGAAAAATTGCTGCCTAATGCTTATTTAGATTATAAGAGTATGTTAGCACATGATTTTATTGTTAAGAATAGGAAAGGGCGCTTAAATATAAAATGTTATTTTATAAAAATCACCCTGAGACTATTACCTTGTCTGCTCCTTCCTTGTTTGATTTGTCTGCAGGAAAGTACCTCATTCCGCTGGCTGCCATCCACGCCTATCGGAACCCAACATCAGCCGCAGAGCTAGAGCCAGAACCACAGTTTGATCCTCCATGATAGTCTAATTACCAGTGGGATCCGGAGATGATTGCCAACCATTGGCAATCGGAGGCTTCTTCTTCTCAGTACGACCCCAACTATAACTTTGGATATCCGCCAGGCCATCTGTGGCAATAAACCAACTTAGGCCAAAAGCCTAAGCTTGGGGGAGTACGTATTTCTCGCCGACATTACATTTATGTTCACACACTCATTGCTAGTTGTCGGTGCTCATACTCTTTCATTGTACTATCCATGCTAGTTTATTTTTCCTTTTTATGCTTTCTTCTTGTGTGTTTGTTAAACCTTAAGAAAAACCAAAAAAATTAGTTGTAGTTTTTAGCTAGTTTACTTTCCTGCCGTAGTAGTAGTAATTAAGAAGAAAACCCAAAAAGATTTCATGTTCTTCTTTTGCTTGTTGGGACCTTTCTCGTGTAAATAGTTTTATTTATTTTCTTTTCTTTGGGGGTTGATAGGAGAAGACCATGATTAAATTGTTGAAGTGGCTCTTATATGCATTGATGTTGATTTAACCAAGAGCCCATATTGCCTTGTCATCTCCTGTTTATTGAATGCTTGCAGATTCTAGCTTAGTCCAATGCACGTGCACTATTATTATTATTCACATCGTTCGGTCGTGCAAGTGAAAGGCAATAATGACGATATATGATGAATTGATTGAGATGAGAAAAGCTGGTATGAACTCGACCTCTCTTGTTTTTGTAAATATGATTAGTTCATCGTTCATGATTCAGCTTATTATGAATAAACATGTCTGCAATGACAATTAGAGATTATAGTTGCTTATTCCATGCTTAATTAGCTAGGAGTTTATAATGGTTTACCTTGCATGCCAACATGCTATTAGAATGGTTGTGATGTGGTATGATAGGGTGGTATCCTCCTTTGAATGATTTAAGTGACTTGACTTGGCACATGTTCACGCATGTAGTTGAAACAAAATCAACATAGCCTTCATGATATTTATGTTCATGGTGGATTATATCCTATTCATGCTTGTACTCAATGTTTATTAATTTTAATGCATGTTCATGACTGTTGTCACTCTCTAGTTGGTCGATTCTCAGTCTTTTTCTAGCCTTCACTTGTACTAAGCGGGAATACTGCTTGTGCATCCAATCCCTTAAACCCCAAAGTTATTCCATATGAGTCCACCATACCTTCCTATATGCAGTATCTACCTGCTGTTCCAAGTAAATTTGTATGTGCCAAACTCCAAACCTTCAAATGAAATTCTGTTTTGTATGCTCGAATAGCTCATGTATCAACTAGGGTTGTCCATATGTTCCATGTTAGGCGGGTTATTCTCAAGAGGAGTGGACTCCGCTCCTCACTCACGAGAAAATGGCTGGTCACCGGGATGCCCAGTCCCATGCTTTATGTAAATCAAATCAAAATAATTGCAAACAAAACTCCCCCTGGGACTGTTGCTTGTTGGAGGCACTCGTTGTTTCGAGCAAGCCATGGATTGATGCTTGTTGGTGGAGGGGAGTATAAACTTTACCATTCTGTTTGGGAACCGACTATAATGTGTGTAGCATGGAAGATATCGCCATCTCTCGGTTGTTATGTTGACAATGAAAGTATGCCGCTCAAAATATTATTCATCTCTATTTCAAAATCGAGCTCTGGCACCTCTACAAATCCCTGCTTCCCTCTGCGAAAGGCCTATCTATTTACTTTTATGTTGAGTCATCACCCTCTTATTAAAAAGCACCAGCTGGAGAGCACCGCTGTCATTTGCATCCATTAGTATTAATTTATATTGGGTATGACCATGATTGGATCTCTTTTACCATGAATTACAATGTTTAGTCAGTCCTTGATCTTTAAAGGTGCTCTGCGTTTATGTTTTGCGGTCTCAGAAAGGCTAGCGAGATACCATCTTGTGTCGGGGAGGCTGATCGTACCCGCGAACACCTATGGGGCCGGCGGACCAGGCCCCTTGTGGTTCGGAGGGGGGCGGAGATCGCACGAAGAGCAGATCGAGGCGTGGCACACGAGCAGTTTACCCAGCTTCGGAGCTCTCCGGAGAGATAAAACTCCTATTGCTGCTTGTTTGATCTATTGTGTTCTTGCTAGGGAGCCATGCGAGCTACAAAACCTAGCGTGAGTGTATCTAGTCTCTGGTGAGTCGAATGAACCGAACTAGCTGAACCCCCCTACGTTGCGCATGGGCCTCCTTTTATATGCTCAAGGGGTCTCCGACAGGTGGCAACATAGATGAGGGTACAAATGTAAAAACAGGAGTTGGTACACCTACTCGAGCAGGTACAGTCTTGAAAATACCTAACTCTCGGACGGCAAGGGACAAAAGCAATAAATGCCCGTCATTGTCGCCCAAACAGTGCAAAAGAGACCGTCAGTGCGCCTCGCCACGATGGCGAAGCTTGTCGCCGCTTATCGCTGCTCCTCCCGGCTGCACACCTCTCACGCCGCCGATGGAACGGTCCCATGGCGACACGTCGCTGGATGAGCTGGAGCGAGAGGAGAGAGGTTGCATGCGGCAAGCGCCTTGCCGCGGCCGAATCCTTGCAGCGCCCGGAGGCTTGTCGCGCTCGAGCCTTCCCGGCAAGCTCCTCTTGCCGGGCCTTGTCTTCTGCATGCACAGGTGGCCTTCCCGACAAGCTCCTCTTGTCGGGGCCTTGTCTTCTTAATCAAATACTTTGTTCTTGAATGGCTCCAAAGGAGCCACGGAGGATCTTAGCGGTGACGAGGCAAACCCTGCGCTGGTGTCAAGAATCGTCTGTGCAAGAGTACGGGATACTAGGGTACCCCTACTCTAGTACACCGACATCTTGTTATATCATATTATGATTGTTTTGAGAAAGTGTTGTCATCCGAGATTTATAATTATTGCTCGCTAGTTGATTATGCCATTGACATGAGTAAACATGAGACCTAAATTTTATTGTGAATATGGTTAGTTCATAATCTTTGCTGAAAACTTGAATGTTGGATTTACATATTTAAAACAACAAGAGCAAACAGAGTTTGTAAAAGTTTTTTCTTTTTCACTTTCAGTTTATCAACTGAATTGCTTGAGGACAAGCAAAGGTTTAAGCTTAGGGGAGTTGATACGTCTCCGTCGTATCTACTTTTACAAACACTTTTGCCCTTGTTTTGGACTCTAACTTGCATGATTATAAAGGAACTAACACGGACTGACGCTGTTTTCAGCAGACTTTCCATGGTGTTATTTATGTGCAGAAACAAAAGTTCTCGGAATGACCGAAAACTTCACGGAACTTATTTTTGGAAAATATAAAAAATATTGGCGAAAGAATCAACATCAGGGGGCCCACACCCTAGGCACGAGGGTGGGGGCGCGCCCTAACCCCCTGGGCGCGCCCCTTGCCTCATGGGCCCCCTGGAGCTCCACCGACCTCAACTCCAACTCCATATATTCGTGTTCGGGGAGAAAAAATCAGAGAGAGAGAGATTCATTGCGTTTTACGATAGGAGCCGCCGCCAAGCCCTAATCTCTCCCGGGAGGGCTGATCTAGAGTCTGTTCGGGGCTCCAGAGAGGGGAATTCGTCGCCATCGTCATCATCAACCATCCTCCATCACCAATTTCATGATGCTCACCGCCGTGCGGGAGTAATTCCATCGTAGGCTTGCTGGACGGTGATGGGTTGGATGAGATTTATCATGTAATCGAGTTAGTTTTGTTAGGGTTTGAACCCTAGTATCCACTATGTTCTCGAGATTGATGTTGCTATGACTTTGCTATGCTTAATGCTTGTCACTAGGGCCCGAGTGCCATGATTTCAGATATGAACCTATTATGTTTTCATGAATATATGTGAGTTCTTGATCCTATCTTGCAAGTCTATAGTCACCTACTATATGTTATGATCCGGCAACCCCGAAGTGACAATAATCGGGACCATTCCCGGTGACGACCGTAGTTTGAGGAGTTCACGTATTCACTATGTGTTTATGCTTTGGTCCGGTACTCTATTAAAAGGAGGCCTTAATATCCCTTAGTTTCCGTTAGGACCCCACTGCCACGGGAGGGTAGGACAAAAGATGTCATGCAAGTTCTTTTCCATAAGCACGTATGACTATATTCGAATACATGCCTACATTACATTGATGAATTGGAGCTAGTTACATGTCACCCTATGTTATGATTGTTACATGATGAACCGCATCCGACATAATTCTCCATCACCGATCCAATGCCTACGAGCTTTTCAGATATTGTTCTTCGCTTATTTACTTTTCCGTTGCTACTGTTACAATCACTACAAAACCCAAAAATATTACCTTTGCTACCGTTACCATTATTTCCATACTACTTTGCTACTAAATACTTTGCTGCAGATACTAAGTTATCCAGCTGTGGTTTAATTGACAACTCAACTGCTAATACTTGAGAATATTCTTTGGCTCCCCTTGTGTCGAATCAATAAATTTGGGTTGAATACTCTACCCTCGAAAATTGTTGCGATCCCCTATACTTGTGGGTTATCAAGCACGTATCTTTCTATGTGTCCGGTTGAAATGTTTTGCTCATGGGTACGCAGTGAGTGTTAGCAATCATAGAAGACTATATGATGGTTGAGTATGTGGACTTGCCTAAAGGCTCCGACACGTGACCCTTCCTGAAAAGATGATGAATTGTAGTTGCAAAGTTGACTGAGAACATAGTTTGTTGGTTTCTAATAGAGTTTTTGCTTGATACTTCGATTGTGTGATGAACTATTACTTATTCATAGGAAGTATATGATGAAAGTTTTATGATAAAAGTCTTATGTTTAAATTTGTTGCGGTTATAATAATCAACATGATGCTTCTATGTCCGTATTTTATTTATATAAACACCTCTCTCTCTCAAAGCACGTGGACATGTTTTTTGATTTCGGTTTTTGCTTGAGGACAAGCGAGGTCTAAGCTTGGGGGAGTTGATACGTCCATTTTGCATCATGTTTTCTTACTTTTATTTATGTTTTTATCCATAATAATGCTTTTTGGAGTAATTCTAATGCCTTTTCTATCATAATTTGCAAGGTACACACCAAGAGGGAGAATTCCGGCAGCTGGAAATCTGGACCTGAAAAAGCTACGTCAGACTACCTATTGAATTTTTATGGAATATATATTGGAGCAAATAACAACCAGAGGGGGCCCACCAGGTGGGAACAACCCACCTGGGCGCGCCCTGGTGGTTTGTGCCCTCCTCGGCCCACCTCCGGTGCCCATCTTCTGGTATATAAGTCATTTTTACCTAGAAAAAATAAGGAGAAGGCTTTTGGGACGGAGCGCCGCTATCTCGAGGCGGAACTTGGGCAGGAGCACTTTTGCCCTCCGGTGGAGCGATTCCGCCGGGGGAAATTCCCTCCCGGAGGGGGAAATCATCGTCATCATCATCACCAACAACTCTCCCATCTTGGGGAGGGCAATCTCCATCAAAATCTTCAACAACACCATTTCATCTCAAACCCTAGTTCATCTCTTGTATTCAATCTTGTAACCGGAACTATAGATTGGTGCTTGTGGGTGACTAGTAGTGTTGATTACATCTTGTAGTTGATTACTATATGGTTTATTTGGTGGAAGATTATATGTTCAGATCAATTATGCTATTTAATACTCCTCTGATTATGAACATGTTTATCGTCTGTGAGTAGTTACTTTTGTTCTTGAGGTCACGGGAGAAATCATGTTGCAAGTAATCATGTGAACTTGATATGTGTTCGATATTTTGATAGTGTGTATGCTGTGATTCCCTTAGTGGTGTCATGTGTGAAGGGAATATGCCCTAGAGGCAATAATAAAGTTATTATTTATTTCCTTATATCATGATAAATGTTTATTATTCATGCTAGAATTGTATTAGCCGGAAACATAATACTTGTGTGAATACATAGACAAACAGAGTGTCACTAGTATGCCTCTACGTGACTAGCTCGTTGATCAAAGATGGTTATGTTTCCTAGCCATAGACATGAGTTGTCATTTGATTAACGGGATCACATCATTAGGAGAATGATGTGATTGACTTGACCCATTCCGTTAACTTAGCACATGATCGTTTAGTATTCTGCTATTGCTTTCTTCATGACTTATACATGTTCCTATGACTATGAGATTATGCAACTCCCATTTATCGGAAGAACACTTTGTGTGCTACCAAACGTCACAATGTAACTGGGTGATTTTAAAGGTGCTCTACAGGTGTGTCCAAAGGTACTTGTTGGGTTGGCGTATTTCGAGATTAGGATTTGTCACTCCGATTGTCGGAGAGGTATCTCTGGGCTCACTCGATAATGCACATCACTTAAGCCTTGCAAGCATTGCAACTAATGAGTTAGTTGCGGGATGATGTATTATGGAGCAGTAAATAGACTTGCCGGTAACGAGATTGAACTAGGTATTAGATACCGACGATCGAATCTCGGGCAAGTAACATACCGCTGACAAAGGGAACAACGTATGTTGTTATGCGGTTTGACCGATAAAGATCTTCGTAGAATATGTGGGAGCCAATATGAGCATCCAGGTTCTGCTATTGGTTATTGGCCGGAGACGTGTCTCGGTCATGTGTACATAGTTCTCGAACCCGTAGGGTCCGCACGCTTAAAGTTTTGATGACAGTTATATTATGAGTTTATATGTTTTGATGTACCGAAGGTAGTTTGCAGTCCCGGATGTGATCACAGACATGACGAGGAGTCTCGAAATGGTCGAGACATGAAGATTGACATATTGGACGACTATATTTGGACACCGGAATGGTTCCGGGGGTTATCGGATATATATCGGAGTACCAGGAGGTTACCGGAACCCCCCGGGGGTTTAATGGGCCTACATGGGCCTTAGTGGAGAAGAGGAGAGGAGGCTAGGGCAGGCCGCGCGCCTCCTCCCCCTCTAGTTCGAATTGGACAAGGAGGGAGGGCTCCCCCCTTTCCTTCCTCTCTCTCTCCTCTCCCCCCCTTCTCCTAATCCAACAAGGAAGGGAGGGAGTCCTACTCCCGGTGGGAGTAGGACTCCTCCTGGCACGCCCCTCTCCTGGCCGGCCGCCTCTCCCCCCTTGATCCTTTATATATGGGGGCAGGGGGGCACCCCAAAGACACAACAATTGATCATTGATCTTTTAGCCGTGTTCGGTGCCCTCCTCGACCATAGTCCACCTCGATAATATCGTAGCGGTGCTTAGGCAAAGCCCTGCGTCGGTAGAACATCATCATCGTCACCACGCCATCGTACTGACGAAACTCTCCCTCAACACTCGGCTGGATCGGAGTTCGAGGGACGTCATCGGGCTGAACGTGTGCTGAACTCGGAGGTGCCGTGTGTTCGGTACTAGATCGGTCGGATCATGAAGACGTACGACTACATCAACCACGTTGTGCTAACGCTTCCGCTTTTGGTCTACGAGGGTACGTGGACACACTCTCCCCTTTCGTTGCTATGCATCACCATGATCTTACATGTGCGTAGGAATATTTATGAAATTACTACGTTCCCCAACAGTGGCATCCGAGCCAGTTTTTATGCGTAGATGTCATATGCACGAGTAGAACACGAGTGAGTTGTGGGCGATACAAGTCATACTGCTTACCAGCATGTCATACTTTGGTTCGGCGGTATTGTTGGATGAAGCGGCCCGGACCGACATTACGCGTACGCTTATGCGAGACTAGTTTTACCGCCGTGCTATGCACACAGGTGACTAGCGGGTGTCAGTTTTTCCAACTTTAGTTGAACCGAGTGTGGCTACGCCCGGTCCTTGTGAAGGTTAAAACAGCACCAACTTGACAAACTATCGTTGTGGTTTTGATGCGTAGGTAAGAACGGTTCTTGCTCAGCCCGTAGCAGCCACGTAAAATTTGCAACAACAAAGTAGAAGACGTCTAACTTGTTTTTGCAGGGCATGTTGTGATGTGATATGGTCAAGGCATGATGCTAAATTTTATTGTATGAGATGATCATATTTTGTAACCGAAGTTATCGGCAATCGGGCAGGAGCCATATGGTTGTCGCTTTATTGTATGCAATGCAATCGCCTGTAATGCTTTACTTTATCACTAAGTGGTAGCGATAGTCGTAGAAGCATAAGATTGGCGAGACGACAACGATGCTAAGATGGAGAACAAGGTGTCGCGCCGGTGACGATGGTGATCATGAAGGTGCTTCGGAGATGGAGATCACAAGCACAAGATGATGATGGGCATATCATATCACTTATATTGATTGCATGTGATGTTTATGTTTTATGCATCTTATCTTGCTTTGATTGACGGTAGCATTATAAGATCATCTATCACTAAATTATCAAAGTATAAGTGTTCTCCCTGAGTATGCACTGTTGCGAAAGTTCTTCGTGCTGAGACACCACGTGATGATCGAGTGTGATAGGCTCTACGTTCAAATACAACGGGTGCAAAACAGTTGCACACGTGGAATACTCAGGTTAAACTTGACGAGCCTAGCATATAACAGATATGGCCTCGGAACATGGAGACTGAAAGATCGAGCGTGAATCATATAGTAGATATGATCAACATAGTGATGTTCACCATTGAAACTACTCCATCTCGCGTGATGATCGAACATGGTTTAGTTGATTTGGATCACGCGATCACTTAGAGTATTAGAGGGATATCTATCTAAGTGGGAGTTCTTAAGTAATATGATTAATTGAACCTAAATTTATCATGAACTTAGTACCTGATAGTATTTTGCTTGTCTATGTTGATTGTAGATAGATGACCCGTGATGTTGTTCCATTAAATTTTAATGCGTTCCTTGAGAAAGCAAAGTTGAAAGATGATGGTAGCAATTACATGGACTGGGTCCGTAACTTGAGGATTATCCTCATTGCTGCACAGAAGAATTACGTCCTGGAAGCATCGCTAGGTGCCAGACCTGCTGCAGGAGCAACACCAGATGTTATGAACGTCTGGCAGAGCAAAGTGGATGACTACTCGATAGTTCAGTGTGCCATGCTTTACGGCGTAGAACCGGGACTTCAACGATGTTTTAAACGTCATGGAGCATATGAGATTTTCCAGGAGTTGAAGTTAATATTTCAAGCAAATGCACGGATTGAGAGATATGAAGTCTCCAATAAGTTCTACAGTTTTAAGATGGAGGAGAATAGTTCTGTTAGTGAGCATATACTCAAAATGTCTGGGTATAACGATCACATGATTCAACTGGGAGTTAATCTTCCGGATGATAGCGTCATTGATAGAATTCTTCAACTACTGTCACCAAGCTACAAGAGCTTCGTGATGAACTATAACATGCAAGGGATGGATAAGACAATTCCCGAGCTCTTCGCAATACTAAAGGCTGCGGAGGTAGAAATCAAGAAGGAGCATCAAGTGTTGATGGTCAACAAGACCACCATTTTCAAGAAAAAGGGCAAAGGGAAGAATAAGGGGAACTTCAAGGAGAACAGCAAACAAGTTGTCGCTCGTGAGAAGAAACCCAAGTCTGGACCTAAGCTCACGAGGCTGAGTGCTTCTACCGCAAAACAGACCGTCTTTGAAGCGGAACTGCCCCAAGTATTTGGCGGATAAGAAGGATGGCAAGGTGAACAAAGGTATATGTGATATACATGTTATTGATGTGTACCTTACTAATGCTCGCAGTAGCACCTGGGTATTTGATACTGGATCTGTTGCTAATATTTGCAACTTGAAACAGGGACTACGAATTAAGCAAAGATTGGCTAAGGACAAGGTGACGATGCGCGTGGGAAATGGTTCCAAAGTCCATGTGATCGTTGTCGGCACGCTACCTCTACATCTACCTTCGGGATTAGTTTTAGACCTAAATAATTGTTATTTGGTGCCAGCGTTGAGCATGAACATTATATCTGGATCTTGTTTGATGCGAGACGGTTATTCATTTAAATAAGAGAATAATGGTTGTTCTATTTATATGAGTAATATCTTTTATGGTCATGCACCCTTGAAGAGTGGTCTATTTTTGTTGAATCTCGATAGTAGTGATACACATATTCATAATATTGAAGCCAAAAGATGCAGAGTTGATAATGATAGTGCAACTTATTTGTGGCACTGCCATTTAGGTCATATCGGCGTAAAGCGCATGAAGAAACTCCATACTGATGGACTTTTGGAACCACTTGATTATGAATCACTTGGTACTTGCGAACCGTGCCTCATGGGCAAGATGACTAAAATGCCGTTCTCCGGAACTATGGAGCGATCAACAGATTTGTTGGAAATCATACATACAGATTTATGTGGTCCGATGAATGTTGAGGCTCACGGCGGGTATCATTATTTTCTCACCTTCACAGATGATTTAAGCAGATATGGGTATATCTACTTAATGAAACATAAGTCTGAAACATTTGAAAAGTTCAAAGAATTTCATGGTGAAGTTGAAAATCATCGTAACAAGAAAATAAAGTTTCTACGATCTGATCATGGAGGAGAATATTTGAGTTACGAGTTTGGTCTTCATTTGAAACAATGCGGAATAGTTTTGCAACTCGCGCCACCCGGATCACCACAGCGAAATGGAGTGTCCAAACGTCGTAATCGTACTTTACTAAATATGGTGCGATCTATGATGTCTCTTACTGATTTACCGCTATCGTTTTGGGGATATGCTTTAGAGACGGCTGCATTCACGTTAAATAGGACACCATCGAAATCCGTTGAGACGACGCCTTATGAACTGTGGTTTGGCAAGAAACCAAAGTTGTCATTTCTTAAAGTTTGGGGCTGTGATGCTTACGTGAAAAAGCTTCAACCTGATAAGCTCAAACCCAAATCGAAAAAATGTGTCTTCATAGGATACCCAAAAGAGACTGTTGGGTTCACCTTCTATCACAGATCCGAAGGCAAGACTTTTGTTGCTAAATTTGGAATCTTTCTAGAGAAGGATTTTCTCTCGAAAGAAGTGAGTGGGAGGAAAGTAGAACTTGATGAGGTAACTGTACCTGCTCCCGTATTGGAAAGTAGTTCATCACAGAAACCGGTTTCTGTGACACCTACACCAATTAGTGAGGAAGTTAATGATGATGATCACGAAACTTCAGATCAACTTGTTATTGAACCTCGTAGATCAACCAGAGTAAGATCCGCACCAGAGTGGTATGGTACTCCTGTTTTGGAAGTCATGTTACTAGACCATGATGAACCTACAAACTATGAAGAAACGATGGTGAGCCCAGATTTCGCAAAATGGCTTGAGGCCATGAAATCTGAGATGGGATCCATGTATGAGAACAAAGTGTGGACTTTGGTTGAATTTTTCCCGATGATCGGCAAGCCATTGAGAATAAATGGATCTTTAAGAAGAAGACTGACGCTAACGGTAATGTTACTGTCTTTAAAGCTCGACTTGTTGCGAAAGGTTTTCGACAAGTTCAAGGGATTGACTACGATGAGACTTTCTCACCCGTAGCGATGCTTAAGTCTGTCCGAATCATGTTAGCAATTGCCGCATTTTATGATTATGAAATTTGGCAAATGGATGTAAAAACTGCATTCCTAAACGGATTTCTGGAAGAAGAGTTGTATATGATGCAACCGGAAGGTTTTGTCGATCCAAAAGGAGCTAACAAAGTATGCAAGCTCCAGCGATCAATTTATGGACTGGTGCAAGCCTCTCGGAGGTGGAATAAACGTTTTGATAGTGTGATCAAAGCATTCGATTTATACAGACTTTTGGAGAAGCATGTATTTACAAGAAAGTGAGTGGGAGCTCTGTAGTATTTCTGATATTATATGTGGATGACATATTACTAACTGGAAATGACATAGAATTTCCGGATAGCATAAAGGGATACTTGAATATGAGTTTTTCAATGAAAGACCTCGGTGAAGCTGCTTATATATTGGGCATCAAGATCTATAGAGATAGATCAAGACGCTTAATTGGACTTTCACAAAGCACATACCTTGACAAAGTTTTGAAGAAGTTCAAAATGGATCAAGCAAAGAAAGGGTTCTTGCCTGTGTTACAAGGTGTGAAGTTGAGTAAGACTCAATGCCCGACCACCGCAGAAGATAGAGAGAAGATGAAAGAAGTTCCCTATGCTTCGTACATAGGCTCTATCATGTATGCAATGCTGTGTACTGACCTGATGTGTGCCTTGTCAGTAAGTTTAGCGAGGAGGTACCAAAGTAATCCAGAGTGGATCATCGACAGCGGTCAAGAACATCCTGAAATACCCGAAAAGGACTAAGGATATGTTTCGTTTATGGAGGTGACAAAGAGCTAGTCGTAAATGGTTACGTCGATGCAAGCTTTGACACTGATCCGGACGATTCTAACTCACAAACCGGATACGTGTTTACATTGAACGGTGGAGCTGTCAGTTGGTGCAGTTCTAAACAAAGCGTTGTGGCGGGATCTACATGTGAAGGGGAGTACATAGCTGCTTCGGAAGCAGCAAATGAAGGAGTCTGGATGAAGGAGTTCATATCCGATCTAGGTGTCATACCTAGTGCATCGGGTCCAATGAAAATCTTTTGTGACAATAATGGTGCAATTGCCTTGGCGAAGGAATCCAGATTTCACAAGAGAACCAAGCACATCAAGAGACGCTTCAATTCCATCCAGGATCTAGTCCATGTGGGAGACATAGAAATTTGCAAGATACATATGGATCTGAATGTTGCAGACCCGTTGACTAAGCCTCTTCCACGAGCAAAACATGATTAGCTCCAAGGCTCCATGGGTGTTAGAATCATTACTGTGTAATCTAGATTATTGACTCCAGTGCAAGTGGGAGACTGAAGGAAATATTCCCTAGAGGCAATAATAAAGTTATTATTTATTTCCTTATATCATATAAATGTTTATTATTCATGCTAGAATTGTATTAACCGGAAACATAATACTTGTGTGAATACATAGACAGACAGAGTGTCACTAATATGCCTCTACTTGACTAGCTCATTGATCAAAGATGGTTATGTTTCCTAGCCATAGACATGAGTTGTCATTTGATTAACGGGATCACATCATTAGGAGAATGATGTGATTGACTTGACCCATTCCGTTAGCTTAGCACACGATCGCTTAGTATTCTCGCTATTGCTTTCTTCATGACTTATACATGTTCCTATGACTATGAGATTATGCAACTCCTGCTTATCGGAGGAACACTTCGTGTGCTACCAAACGTCACAACGAATCGGGTGATTATAAAGATGCTCTGAGGTGTCTCCAAAGGTACTTGTTGGGTTGGCGTATTTCAAGATTAGGATTTGTCACTCCGATTGTCGGAGAGGTATCTCTGGGCCCACTCGGTAATGCACATCACTTAAGCCTTGCAAGCATTGCAACTAATGAGTTAGTTGTGGTATGATGTATTACGGAAGGAGTAAAGAGACTTGCCGATAACGAGATTGAACTAGGTATTGAGATACCGACGATCGAATCTCGGGCAAGTAACATACCGATGACAAAGGGAACAACATATGTTGTTATGCGGTTTGACTGATAAAGATCTTCGTAGAATATGTGGGAGCCAATATGAGCATCTAGGTTCCGCTATTGGTTATTGGCCGGAGACGTGTCTCGGTCATGTCTACATAGTTCTCGAACCCGTAGGGTCCGCACGCTTAAAGTTTCGATGACAGTTATATTATGAGTTTATATGTTTTGATGTACCTAAGGTAGTTCGGAGTCCTGGATGTGATCACGGACATGACGAGGAGTCTCGAAATGGTCGATACATGAAGATTGATATATTGGACGACTATATTCGGATACCGGAATGGTTCCGGGGGTTATCGGATATATACCGGAGTACCGGGAGGTTACCGGAACCCCCCGGGGGTGTAATGGGCCTACATGGGCCTTAGTGGAGAAGAGGAGAGGCGGCTAGGGCAGGCCGCGCGCCCCCTCCCCCTCTAGTCCGAATTGGACAAGGAGGGGGGCGGCGCCCCCCCCCCCCCTTTCCTTCCTCTCTCTCTCCTCTTTACCCCTTCTCCTAATCCAACAAAGAAGGGAGGGAGTCCTACTCCCGGTGGGAGTAGGACTCCTCCTGGCGCGCCCCTCTCCTGGCCGGCCGCCTCTCCCCCCTTGTTCCTTTATATATGGGGGCAGGGGGCACCCCAAAGACACACCAATTGATCATTGATCTTTTAGTCGTGTGCGGTGCCCCCTCCACCATAGTCCACCTCGATAATACCGCAGCGGTGCTTAGGCGAAGCCCTGCGTCAGTAGAACATCATCATCGTCACCACGCCGTCATGCTGACGAAACTCTCCCTCAACACTCGGCTGGATCGGAGTTCAAGGGACGTCATCGGGCTGAACGTGTGCTGAACTCGGAGGTGCCGTGCATTCGATACTTGATCGGTCGGATCGTGAAGACGTGCGACTACATCAACCGCGTTGTGCTAACGCTTCCGCTTTCGGTCTATGAGGGTATGTGGACACACTCTCCCCTCTCGTTGCTATGCATCACCATGATCTTGCGTGTGCGTAGGATTTTTTTTGAAATTACTACGTTCCCCAACAATGTGAACGTCGACTACATGACACTTCACCATATCTTGGGCCTAAGGGAATGCATTGTGTAGTAGCAATTAGATGGTGGGTTGCGAGAGTGACAGAACCTTAAACCCCAGTTTATGCGCTATTCTGTAAGGGACCGATTGGATCCTAGAGTTTAATGCTATGGTTAGACTTTATTCTTAATAATTTTCTCGTAGTTGCAGTTGCTTGCGGGGGGGGGGGGGGGGGTAATCATAAATAGGAGGTTTGTTCAAGTAAGAACAGCACCTAAGCACCGGTCCACCCACATATCAAATTATCAAAGTAGCGAACACAAATCAATCCAACATGATGAAAGTGACTAGATGAAATTCCCGCGTACCCTCAAGAATGCTTTGCTTATCATAAGAGACCGTTTTGGCCTGTCCTTTGCCTCAAAAGGATTGGGCTATCTTGCTGCATACTTGTTACTATTATCTTTACTTGCTCGTTACAAATTATCTTGCTATCAAACTACCTGCTACTTACAATTTCAGCACTTGTAGATATTACCTTACTGAAAACTACTTGTCATTTCCTTCTGCTCCTCATTGGGTTCGACACTCTTATTGAAAATAGCTACAATTGATCCCCTATACTTGTGGGTCATCAGCCGCTACTGCTTCTTTGTCCTCCTGGTCCCATATCGGTTTCATGCCGTAGTATCCTGCCACACCCATACGGTGGGGGCGTGTGTTCTTCTTATGAAGTTCCGATTGCTTGGCACTCTTCTCACCAAACTCTTTAGTTGCCCTGACTCTTTTGAATTCTGCCCAGTCTGCCTTTGTAATTTTGTGGTATGCGGGGATTGGGTCCTTGCCTTCACTCAAGTACTTCTTTGTACAACACGTGCTTCCAGTTTCTTCAAGCATCCCTAGCCTTCTTCTGTGCAGTGTGTTCCACCTGCATTCTCCACTGCTCTGGAACATTGAAGTGATCCATGATCTCCTAGACTATCCTTCATCGTGTTTCTGTGTCAGCCTTCCGAAACCTAGGCAGATTAACGTTGAGCCTTGCCCTGCCAACAAATCCACACACACTCCTGAACCTCGTGCATGCTTTATCCAGTTTAGTTGGAGCCCAAGACTTTAAATCAATCTCGGTTACTTCATATACACCTTTAGGCTGGTGTGCGGGATTCCTTGGAGCGTTCCTGTGTCTAGACTGGAAGGGTAATTGCTGCAGCTCTATCATCTCATTCAAGATTACTTGATCCCTCAACATCTGCTGAAGACCTAGGGTTGTCAGAATCAGATGAAGATACATCGCCTGAAGCATGAGTGTTGTCAATCGGCATCTACAGAGTACACATGCGAAACTCAGGAAAGGAGGATAAGCATAAAACTAACAACTTGGTATCAAGTTGTCTAAACATGTCATGCAATAATTTAGAAAATGTCAACTTGTTTGCTAAGGTTGTGTGACTCAGGCACCATGATCTATAAATCGGCAGTAACTTATTTGAACAAATACAGCTTATATGTACTAGTTAGGAAGGTAGATAATGAACATATATACGCTCTCCATTATTTTATAGCCAATTTGGGAACATATGGAATAAAATAGGAAGAGGAATTACGAGGAAATATGCCTCATCACGATGGAGAGCAGTAACTAACATGCTTCTTAATGCAAACTTGGCCGGACCACAGGAGAGGCGAGGGTTACAGGATCAATATGCTCGAGGGTGGCCGGCGAGCAAACGAAGATGGTGAGGCGCGGGGGTGTTGGCGGCCTAGGTGAAAAGGGTGAAAAATATCCCCGGTCGCCGCGCGGAAAGGCCTATGCAAACGGTTGCCTCTAAGCGATCGAGTGGACAAAGAGAATGATTTCATTTGAAATGAAGACGTACTAATATTGAAATGAAGACGTGAGTTCACTGTTTCGCCTCTAAAATTTTCCCATGTTAAGCAATCACCATTATACCACGGGTTCGATTTGCTGGCGCATTTCAGGTCTCGTGTGCTATACTTAAGACTTTTTTAGGCATTTACTGTGCATTTTGCCATATAAATCAAATCCTAGTCGGACTGCATTTCCTGTCGAAAGGGATGAGGGTTGCTGTTCAATCTGGGAGCATCCAGCGGTGCAGACGTATGATGCGTGGGGTTTGGGTTCTGGCCAATCAGAACGTACGACTCAGATCGCGCGCGCAACAAGGAGGGGCATCGGCCACAGTTTGGTAGGCACACGACTTTCGTGAGTGAACCGTCTGCTATTTGAAAACATTTACATGAATTAATAGCATATTTTCATTTGAATGAAAACAAGGGTTCATCGTTTCGCCTCCAAATTGGTTTCCACGGTAAGAAATCACCATTGTACCCTATGGTTTGATTTTCTCGTGCATTTGAGGTATCGTTTGCTATATTTGAGTCGTTTGCTATAGTCGCAACTACACGTGGGTTCTAGCTAGAAAGATCATTTGTGTGTCGCTTTGGGAGTTTTCATTTATTGTTCGAGAAATGAGAAAAAATCTCGGAAATGCATACAGAGTCTGGAAATAACGAAAATCGGTGTGTCATCATGGCGTGCTCTCAGGATCACATGGAAACTTTTTGGTAAAGATGGCACAAGTTTTGATGCACACACCTTCCAAATCGGAGCATCTCACAAGAAGGATCATAGTTTCCAAAAGGAGATGCGACACTTCGAACTCCAATCGTCAATGACTACATTGTTCCGCCTCAAAAAAAATTCACGGTAAGCAATCATGTATATACTCTAGGTTTGACTTTATGGCCCATTTCAGGTCTCGTTGCTACATTTAAGTCATTTTTTGCACTTGCCTTTCATTTAGTGCATATAATTAAATTCAAAAGCATTCTACAACTACATCTGGGTGTTAGTTAGCAAAGAAGGTGTATAAATTATTTGTGTGTCGCTTTGCGAGTTTTCATCCATTGTTTGAGAAACGGGGAGAAGTTTCAAACATTTTGGCCGCGAGGTGCGGCCACCGGCGTAGGCCTAGTTGGTATTTTAATTACTGGGAATTCAGATGGAGTCCAGACATCATCAAAATCGGTGTGTGCCCGTGGCGTGCTCTCACGACCCCGAGGAAAAGTTTTGGTAAAGTTTGGCACAAGTTTTGATGATCGCTCCTTCCAAACCGGAGCATCTCACATGAAGGACCATGGTTTTCAAAAGGAGATGTGTCAATTCAAACTCCAGTGGTCGGTGACTTCATCGTTTGGCCTCATAAAAATTTCCGCGGTAGGCAATCACCATTATACCATGGGTTTGATTTTCTAACGCATTTCAGGTATCGTTTTCTATATTTAAGACATTTTTTTGAATTTAACATGCAATTTGTGGATATAAATAAAATCACAACCGGAACTGCATGTGTTGTCAAAAAGGATGAGGATCCCCGTTCGATCAAAGAGAATCCAATGGTGCAGACATACGACCCGTGGGGTTTGGGTTTTGGCCAATCAGAACGCACGACTAAGATCGCACGCGTGGTAGGGGAATCGGCCATGGTTTAGTGGACACACGACTTTCTTGAGTCAACCATGTGCTATTTGAAAACATTTACATTAACTAACCGCATATTTTTGTTTGAATGAAAACATGAGTTCATCGTTTCGCCTCCAATTTTTTTCCACGGTAAGAAATCACGATTGTACCTTATGGTTCGATTTTCTGGTACATTTTACCAGGCGGCAGGCCTGGCTAGCAATCTCAAACTTTGAATATGCAAAAAAAGAGATCTCAATTGTATATATATATATATATATATATATATATATATATATATATATATATATATATAGTCGCAACTACACGTGGGTGTTAGCAAGATCATTTGTGTGTCGCTTTGCGAGTTTTCATTCATTGTCCGAGAAATGGGAAAAAACTTAAAACAATTCCGCCGCAGGGCGCGGCCAGAGGCGTAGGCCTTGTTGGTATTTTAATTTCAGGAAATGCATATAGAGTCTGGAAAATAACGAAAATCATTGTGTCACTGTGGCGCGCTCTCACGATTGCATGGAAATTTTTTGGTAAAGTTTGGCACAAGTTTTGGTGCTCGCACCTTCCATACCGGAGCATCTCACAAGAAGGATCATAGTTACCAAAAGGAGACGCGGCACTTCGGACTCCTACATCATTCCGCCTTGAAAAAAAATCATTGTAAACAATCGCGGATATACCCTTGGTTTGATTTTCCGGCCCATTTCAGGTCTCGTCTGTTATGTTTAAGTCTCTTTGCACTTGCCTTACATTCTAGTGCATATAAAGTCAAAAACCCTACTAGAACTACATGCGGGTGTTTTAGTTAGGCTATACTTAGGCTACTCATAGTGGAGAGGGTCATTGATACGTCTCCAACGTATCTATAAGTTTTGATTGCTCCATGCTACTTTATCTACTGTTTTGGACCATATTGGGCTATATTTTCCACTTTTATATCATTTTTTGGACTAACCTACTAACTGGAGGCCCAGCCCAGAATTGTTGTTTTTTGCCTATTTCAGTATTTCGAAGAAAAGGAATATCAAACGGAGTCCAAACGGAATGAAACTTTCAGAAACGTGATTTTCTCACCGAACGTGATCCAAAGAACTTGGAGTGCAAGTCAAGAAGCAACCGAAGCCTCCACGAGATAGGAGGGCGCCCCCCCCCCTATAGGGCACGCCCCCCTGTCTCGTGGGCCCCTCGGGCGGCCACCGACGTACTTCTTCTTCCTATATATACCTACGTACCCCGAAAACATCCAGGGGCACCATGAAACACAATTTCCACCATCGTAACCTTCTGTATCCACGATATCCCATCTTGGAGCCTTCGTCACTTTCTCACGGAGGGAATCAAGCACGGAGGGCCTCTACATCAACATCCTTGCCCCTCCGATGAGTTGTGAGTAGTTTACCACAGCACTCCACGGGTCCATAGTTATTAGCTAGATGGCTTCTTCTCTCTTTTGGATCTCAATACAATGTTCTCCCCTCTCTTGTGGAGATCTATTCGATGTAATCTCTTTTGCGGTGTGTTTGTCGAGATCCGATGAATTGTGGGTTTATGATCAAGTTTATCTATGAATAATATTTGAATCTTCTCTGAATTCTTTCATGTATGATTAAGTTATCTTTGCAAGTCTCTTCGAATTATCGGTTTAGTTTGGCCTACTAGATTGATCTTTCTTTCCATGGGAGAAGTGCTTAGCTTTGGGTTCAATCTTGCAATGTCCTTACCCAGTGACAGAAAGGGTTGCAAGGCACGTATTGTATTGTTGCCATCGAGGATAACAAGATGGGGTTTATATCATATTGCATGAGTTTATCCCTCTACATCATGTCATCTTGCTTAATGCGTTACTCGTTCTTATGAACTTAATACTCTAGATGCATCTTTGGATAGCGGTCGATGTGTGGAGTAATAGTAGTAGATGCGTGCAAGAGTCGGTCTACTTGTTATGGACATGATGCCTATATACATGATCATGCCTAGATAATCTCATAACTATGCGCTTTTCTATCAATTGCTCGACAGTAATTTGTTCACCCACCGTAATACTTATGCTATCTTGAGAGAAGCCACTAGTGAAACCTATGGCCCTGGGTCTATCTCTTGTCATATTTGTTTCCAATCTACTTTTATTTGCATCTTTACTTTTTGCATCTATATTATAAAATACCAAAAATATATTTATCTTATCATACTATCTTTATTAGATCTCACTTTCGCAAGTGGCCGTGAAGGGATTGACAACCCCTTTATTGTGTTGGTTGCGAGTTCTCAGTTTGTTTGTGTAGGTGCGTGGGACTTTTGAGGAGCCTCCTACTGGATTGATACCTTGGTTCTCAAAACTAAGGGAAATACTTACGCTACACTTTGCTGCATCACCCTCTCCTGTTCGAGGAAAACCAACGCAAGCTCAAGACGTAGCAAGAAGGATTTCTGGCGCCGCTGTCGGGAGGTCTTCGCTCAAGTCAAGACATACCAAGTACCCATCACAAACCCAACTCCCTCACATTTACATTATTTGCCATTTGCCTCTCGTTTTCCTCTCCCCCACTTCACCCTTGCCGTTTTATTCGCCCTCTCTTTCCCAATCTCCTCCTCTCTTTTGCTTGCCCTTTTGTTTGCTCGTTTGGTTGGATTAGATGCTTATTTATTGCTAAATAGAGAACCTAAGATCTATGGATCCTCATCCACTTGCTAATCTTTTGAAGAGATCCAATTATGATGAACCAATTGCTAGTGAGTTTTGTGCACTAGATTATCTTTGTGAAGCTTTGCTCAAAATTCGTGAATCTGAAAATTATGATGAAGAAATTTATGAAGAGATTCACGATAACTCCTTGAATAAAAAGCATGATTGCAATGATTTTCCTATAAATTCTCTTGATGTCGATTGTGCTAATAATATGCAAAACCCTAAGCTTGGGGATGCTAGTTTTGCTATGTCTACTACTTGTTTCAATGATCATGATTGGGGTGATTCTTCTTATAACCTTGAAAATTTATTTAAGCCCCATGATGAACATGAGATTGATGATAATGTTTGCAATAATATTGAAAGTGGGTTTGTAAGAGTGTCAACTTTAGACCCCACATATTTGGAGTATGTTCAATCTTATGATATTTTTGATGAAAGTGGTTTCGGAAAGGTCATGACTTTAGCTAATCTTAATCCCACTATCTTGGAAGAGTGTCAACTTTGCATGCATGTGGATCATGTTGAGAATATGTTTTGTGATAGCTATTTTTGTTGAATTTTCCTATGATCCTACATGTAATTATTATGAGAGAGGAAAATATGGTTGTAGAAATTTTTATCTTACTAAATTACCTCTCGTCATGTTGAGATTGCTATCGTCTCTTTGTTCTTCCTTGCATATGCTAATTTTTGCTTGCTATGATAATTTGTTTGCTTATAAAATGCCTATGCATAGGAAGTATGTTAGACTTAGATGTGTTTGTCACGTGTTTTATGATGCTCTTTTTGCGCTTCAATTCTTGTCTTTCATGTGAGCATCATTAAAATTATCATTGCCTAGTTAAAGGGCTTTAAAGAAAAACGCTTGTTGGGAGACAACCCAATATTTTGCCTTGCTGCTTAGTAATAAATAATCCATCTAGCCTCTATTTAGATGTGGTTTTATCTTTTAATTAGTGTTTGTGCCAAGTTAAACCTATTGGCTCCTTGGATGATAGTTATTTGATCTTGCTGTAATTTCCAGAAACTTTGCGCTCAGTGCCCGAATTGTTAAAAATCACCAGAACGTGATAAAATAGTGATTCCAATTGATGCTGATAAATAAGAAAATTGTCTAGGTCTTCTAATTTTGGTAGAGTTTTTGGAGTTCCAGAAGTTTGCGTTAGTTACAGATTACTACAGACTGTTCTGTTTTTGACAGATTCTGTTTATCGTGTGATATTTTCTTATTTTGATGAATCTATGGCTAGTAAAATAGTTTATACTCCATAGAGAAGTTGGTACAGTAGGTTTAAGACCAATATAAATAAAGAATGAGTTCATTACAGTACCTTAAAGTAGTCTTTTGTTTTCTTTCTCTAACGGAGCTCACGAGATTTCTATTGAGTTTTGTGTTGTGAAGTTTTCAAGTTTTGGGTAAAGCTTTTATGGACTATGGAATAAAGGGTGGTGTCGGGGAGGCTGATCGTACCCATGAACACCTATGGGGCCGGCGGACCAGGCCCCTTGTGGTTCGGAGGGGGGCGGAGATTGCACGAAGAGCGGATCGAGGCGAGGCACACGAGCAGTTTACCCAGCTTCGGAGCTCTCCGGAGAGATAAAACTCCTACTGCTGCTTGTTTGATCTATTGTGTTCTTGCTAGGGAGCGATGCGAGCTACAAAACCTAGCGTGGGTGTATCTGGTCTCGAGTGAGTCGAATGAACCGAACCCTCCCCTCCCCTCTACGTTGCGCATGGGCCTCCTTTTATATGCTCAAGGGGTCTCCGACAGGTGGCAACATAGGCGAGGGTACAAATGTAAAAACAGGAGTTGGTACACCTACTCGAACAAAGGTATGCAGTGCAAAATACCTAACTCTCGACGGCAAGGGACAAAGGCAATAAATGCCCGTCGGTGTCACCCAACAGGCAACAGAGACCGTCAGTGCGCCGCCGCCACGATGGCAAGCTTGTCGGCGCCGCTTATCGCTGCTCTCCGCTGGCTGCACAGCCTCTTGACACGCTGCATGGAATGTTCCCATGGCGACATCGCTATGGGTGAGCTGGAGCGGAGATGGAGAGAGTTGCATGCCGCTGCAAGCGCCTTGCCGCGGCGAATCCTTGTCGCACCCGGAGGCTTGTCGCGCTCGAGCCTTCCCGGCAAGCTCCTCTTGCCGGTGCCTTGTCTTCTACATGCCCGAGTGGCCTTCCCGACAAGCTCCTCTTGTCGGGCCTTGTCTTCTTAATCAAATACTTTGTTCTTGAATGGCTCCAAAGGAGCCACGGAGGATCTTGGCGGTGACGCAGGCAAACCGCCGCGGTGCTGCGCAATCGTTCAGGCACGAGTACGGGATACTAGGGTACCCCTACTCTAGTACACCGACAGAGCCCGGCCTGGGCCGCACACGGTGCCGAAGCGCTTGTCGGGCCAGGCCCAAAAGCGTGCACGGTCACACGCGGCCTCGACCACGTCGCAGCTCGCCCCGGACCCACCACGATCCCCACTAACGGCACGCACCGGACGTGGCGTCGTGCGAGAGATCGTGGGCGCGGTCGTGGGGGTTTCTTTATTAGTATAAGCGGAACGTCCGCCCCCCTCCCCCTCTTTATAAGCGGAGGAAACAGGGGCAGCCCGTCCACTCTGCCATCGCTGTCTTGTCAAGAAAACGACCGCCGCTCCCCTCTTCTTCTCCGGTGCGAAGAGAGCAGCGCCCCGCCCCCTTTCGCCACAAGCACGCTCACCGCCGTCGGCCTCCTCCGCCGCCCTCGCCATGGCTTCGAAGCCGACAAGGAGAAGGGCGCTAAGTCGACCGAGGCGCGGCTTCATGGCGTTATGCAAGGAGCGAGCCATCTTCCCCGCAGCTCGGCGCAAGGGAGCTGCGAGACGTCTTCTACCTCTTCTCGTCGGCGGAGACGCGTGCGCATCCGCGCGCGAGGGTACTCCCGCCTCGCCGCTGATTTGGCCCCAACAGGGTACCCTTTTTCGCCCTTTTCTTCTATTGCGGGCTTTGCCCGCCTTTTCCGAAGTTCTTCTGTGACATCATGAACACGCTTAGCCTCCGCCTCCTTGATTTCACCCCCAACGCCGTCTTGACCATGGCTGTTTTCGGCGCATTTGTGCGAAAACTTTGTCGGAGTCCACCGAATGTGGCACTCTTCCGCCACTTCTTCGTGCCCGCGTCGAGAGAGAGGAGAGCCACTTGCCGGAGGGATAGCACAGGTCTCTAGGATCGGCAAGAAAGAGGCCTACCTAGAAGGAGAGTTTCGCAACAAGTGGGAGGAGTGGAGAGCCAACTGGTGCTGGGTCGTGAGGAGAACCATGAGCCCTTCACCGCCGTGCGCCAAACCCCAATAGTGCGCGGCAGAGATTGGAGTAACTTGGCGCCGGAGGATGCGAAGCTGAAGATAGCTGTGACCCGAATTCTGCGCCTCAGGCTTGCTGGATTGACCGTAGGCGCGGTTGGTGCAGACTTCCTTCGCCGCCGCATCGCTCCCTTGCAGGAAAGGAGGAGGCCTGCTTGGGAGTTCCAAAACGCGGCAGACATAATGAGGCTGCACCCGGGTCTGAACTGGAACTTCACCGTCTTGGAGCTGGACGCAATGCTGCTCGAGCTGTTCAAGAACGACCCCGACCACCCTGAGTGGTTTAGGTTGCCGCGGGGGGTCGTCCCATTGTGCAACAACTCGGCGCTCGACCGCATCCGCGCCATGATGCCGTTGTGCGACTCCCACGGGATCGTCCCAACCTGGCAGGAGCCCCCCGACGAGGTCGTGCAGCAGTTCTTCGACGATTTGGAAGAAGTGCCGATCCGCTCGACGAGCGAAAAAGGCTCACCCGCAACACCACCGACGAGGAGATGGCGCGGATTGCCACCGTAGGAGGAGGCGGCAGCTGCCGCTACCGGAGCCTTCGGGTTCACCGTGGAGGAGGCGGACGCCGCGGCGGCAAGCCTTGCCGAGCGAGGGAGGTCGTCGGCGAGACGAGCTTGTCGAGCCCGAGGCCGGGTCGAGTGGACCCGCCGAGGGCGCTTCTTCTCCACCAACCGGCGACTTTGCCGCCAGCCGAGCTCCTGGCCCGCCTAAGAGGCGCCTCCGCAAGGCCGGAGAAGTCGGGCGACAGATCGACTCCACAAAGAAGCACAAGGCGACGCCGCTTCCACCGCTGCAAGCGAGGTTGCCGAGAGCACCCCACACCGCCGCGACAACCGGGCGGGATCTTCTCGAGCCACCGCCGACGCCTCGCCAGCGGCCAAGAGAGCCCACTCGCCTCGTCGCTCCGGAGGCGAGCCGGAGTTTGACTTCTCCGCGCTCAGCTCCGAGGAGGAAGGCGAAGAGTAAGCTCTTGAGATTGTGCTTGTATTTCTTCAATTTCATTGCTTCGTCTTGAATCTGATTTGCTTCGTTTTGGACTCTTTCCTTTTCAGGATGCTGGCCCAGAGAGCGTCGAAGAGGGCCAAGATCCCGACGGTCGTCGTTGAGGACGATTCTCCCGTGGCAACAGGGGACGCGTCCGAGACTCCCTTGCCGGACCCGGCAACCTTCCTCACAAGAGCCCCCAGCACCGCCCCCAGAGTAAGTGTGCAGTTTTCTCCTTACTACTAGGTGTGCAGGGGTGCTCCTTCTTCGTTGATACCTGACTGTTTGCTTGTGTAGGAGCAGAGCAGCCTCATCTGGAGGGCTCGGAAGCCGCCCCCGAGATCCTGTCTGCTGCCACTACGCCGCCAAGGGAGGAGTCTCCGGCAAGGGAGCACCCTCCGACAAGGGAGGCCACTCCGGCAAGGAAGGCTACCCCGGCAAGGGATAGCGCCAGTGACCCTCCAGTGGTCGAGGCCATGGCTGCGGATCCCGTTGCAGGTAACTGCCTCACATGAAAATCTCCCTTGGGCTTGCTTTCTTTTGTTTCTCTTTTTGAACATTTGCTCGATTGCTCCTTCTTCGTCTGACGCAGAGCCGATGGAGGTCGAGGCCGCCGGCGAGGAGGAAGCGCGCGGAAATACCGACGAGGCCGCCGTCAAGGAAGAAGAGGTCGTGGTTGTGGAAGAAGAAGCCGTCGCCGATGAGCCTGCTACAGGAGGCCGAGGGCCCCGACGCAGAGGCCGGGCGAGGGTCGGCGATCGACTGACGCACTTGGGCAGGAGCGCCAAGCGCTACACCGACAATGACTCCCCGCCGCTATGCATCAGCTCCGAGGAGCCCCAGCCGGCGCCTACCGAAAGCCGCCGGCGTCTTCATCAAGCTCCCCAGGAACCGAGCCTGTGGCACCGGTCGAGGGAGAGACCTTCGACGGCGAGCTACTTCGCCTCCGCTGGGTCAGTGGACGCGCCAAGCAGCAAGCAGCGTGGAAGTCTGAGGAGGAGCAGCTGTTGAAGAAGCCGCTGTCAGCTTCTACCGCGCCCGGCAGAGCCAAGTTGGAGTCCCGGGAAGCACTTGTCGCGAGGGCAGGAGGCGGACATGGAGAAGCGGCGTAGAAGAGCTCCGGGCGCCAACCAAGAAGCTCTTCGTGGCGTAGGTAAGCCTTGGGGCAACTTGCGTAAGAGCGCACGGCCTTCATCCTTGAGAAGGCCGCACTGAGGAGGAGCAAGCGGCTGGCTGCCGAGAAGCTCTCCATGCAGGAAGCGAGCTGGCGCGGAAGGTCAACCTGGACAGCCACGAAGAAGACCTTGCTGCCGAGGAGTCACTTTGGTGGGGCGCTTGTGAAGCGAAGGACGCCGCCAGCCGCCGAGGCCGCCAAGGAAGAGCTGAAGGCGAAGGTGGCGCATTGGAGGCCAGCCTCAAGAAGAGCGGCGAAGAGCTTGCCGTGCTCAAGCGTGAGCGCGAGAAGGACGCCTACACTCTTAGCGAAGCTGCGTAGTCGCCTCGCCGATAGAGGCAAGGAGCTCGACGCCGCCAAGGATTCCAAGGCGGATCTTGAGCTGAGCCGACCACCACAGCCGACGCAGACGTTGGACGGGCGCCAGAGCGGGAGGTGGGCTTGTTGGAGGCGATCAAGGCCAAGGAGGAGCTGCTGGCGAATGCTGCCTCCATCGAGCACCTTGAGGGAGAGCGTGGAGCACTGGATCAAGGTCTTGTGGACACCACCGCCGACATCCACAACGAGCTGATGGAGCCGGGATGGCGGACCTTGCATACTCCTCCGACGAGCATCTCCAACCCAGCGCCAAACTCAGCTTATTCTTCAAAGGCGTGGTGACGGGCCTCCAGCGACTCCGGGAAGAGGTCCCAAAGTAGCTGGCCGAGGAATCACGCCAGATCTGTGCAGGAGCCCTCGAGAAGGTGTTGATAAAGGTGGCCTTCCGCAATCTGGGCCTCAACCTTAACGGCGTCCTCAGATCCTTGCCACCAGACGCCAACGTGGAGGAGCTCAAAGCCCTTGTCGCACCCATTGTGGACAAGGTGAACAAGATCAAGCGGATTGAGGGCGACCGCGTAGACTAGGCCGCCAACTTTATCTTTCCCTTGTCGCTGCTGATCATGTTTAGAACACTTTGTTAGATCAGCGACAAGTTATTTTGTAATATACTCTATCTTAGGCAATCAGTGCAACGTTATTTCCTCTACTTGATTCCTTCCTTTGTACGTTTCTGCCTTACGCGTTTGGGGGACTTGCCGGTGCGGGCACTTTTTGTCATGAAGGCCGAGTGCGGAACGTCGGCCTGGCCGGCAAGGCCGCCTCCGACAAGCAACCTTGTCGCGACTAGCCGCAACTCACTTAAGTTGTTGAGCTGACTTGAAACAAAGTAAGGGCGCGACTAGCCGGGCGAGTTGGTTCCTCTGCGCATGTGTTTTCCATACAAAGTACTATCGCTCGAGGAAGATAACTTAAAATTTAAAAATTGATTGCTCAAACTTTGGCAACTTAGCTTTTCTGTCTCTTGCTTCCCGATGAGGTGAAACTTCCTCGAGCGGTGCCTGGTCCATAGTATTATCTCCTTCTTCCCCCCTGATTAACTTGTTCGCGAGGGAGCCTTCCTTTCTTTGAGAAAAGAGAAAGAAGAGGAAATAACGTTATGGAGCCCAGTGGCTCAATTTTGCTTACCGGGTGTGGTTGCTGCACAAAGTGTTAGCCAAAACATGCAATAAAATGATGAAAGCATGAATTTGACAAGCTGTGCGCAATACATGAGCTTTACTGATGCACGGGGTCTGCGCCCGGCTTTGTACAAAGGATTACATGCAACAGCGGCAAGACTTTTACAAAAGGTGGTTTCCGGAACGGGTTCTGGTAACCGCGCCTTATGGGTAAAACTTACGAAGATGCTCAATGTTCCGTGAGTTGCTCACCGGAATGCCATCTTCGGTCTCAAAGCGGACAGCGCCCGAGCCTAGTGACTCGTTTCACACGATAAGGGCCTTCCCACTTCAAGCGCCAACTTGTTTGAATTCTTGGCGGACTGAACGTGCGAAGAACAAGGTTGCCTTCCTCGAGACTTCGGCACTAACTCTGCGGCTATGGTAGCGACGCAAAGCTTGTCAGTAGCGAGCAGCTCGCCAGCCGGCTTTCAAGACGACCCTCCTCAAGGAGCAGCACGTCATCTTGTCACAGCTGCTCTTGCTCAAGCTCATCATAAGCGAGCACTCGAGGCGATCCGTATACGAGTTCCGTGGGAGAACTGCCTCGCTCCATAGACGAGCAAAAGGTGTCGGCGGTGGCTCGATTTGGCGTCGTCTGATCGACCAAAGAACCACCGGCAGCTCCTCGATCCAGCTTTCTTCCGCACTTGTGCAGCCTCGTCGAAAGTCCTGGTCTTGAGCCCGCACAGCACTTCAGGCATTTGCCCTCTCCGCTTGACCGTTGCTTCTCGGATGAGCAATGTAAGCGAAGCAGACCTTGGCGCCAAGATCTTGGACGTCTTGCATGAAGGTGCAACTTCGTAAATTGTGTGCCGTTGTTGGTGATGATCCCGTTAGGGATTCCGAAACGGCAAACAATCGACCAAGAACTTGACCTTGTTGTCTTGTCACCTTCCTCACCGCTTCCACTTCCGGCCACTTTATGAACTTGTCGATGGCGACGCATAAGTACTCAAAGCCCCGACAGCTCGGGGAAGGGGCCGAGGATGTCGAGCCCCTGCACCAAAAATGGCCGTGATAAAGGGATCGTCTGGAGAGCTTGAGCTGGCCGGTGTATCTGTTTGGAATGGAACCGCACGCTTCACACTTGGTTACTTGTGCAGTTGCATCCGGAGGGCTGCCGGCCGGAAGAAACCTTGCCGGAAAGCTTTGCCGGCAAGTGCTCTTCTTGCGCCAATGTGGTGACCACATATGCCTCGTGTATCTCGCCAACAGCTTCTATCCATCTTCCACAGGAATACACTTCAATTTCACACCGTTGAGTCTTCTTCATGCAGTATGCCGTCGACAAACTGGTACATACTTGACCGCCGGGCTACTCTTTCCGCTTCTTCTTGCTCTTCGGAAGTTCTCTGTCTGGAGGAAATGGACAATCTGCTGCGCCCATCTTTGGAGCTTGTGGCTCGACAACAAGGACCAAAGGCACATCTGTTCAAGGGAACATCAGCTTCTCTGGCAAGAACCTGCGGCTCTGCGAGCTTGATGCTCCCGACAAGCTTGCGGAACAAAACTTGTCGGAGCGTCTGCGTTCAACGAAACAAACCACAGGGCTGTCGGAGCAGACCCCTCGGCCTTTATTGGTGTTGATCTTGGGGACCTTTGCAACGACGGCCGGGAAGCTCTGTCAGAAAGTAGTCACCAGAGGTCAACTTCCTCTTCTTGCTTTGTCCGAGTTGATGGTGTTACGGTTGGTTGAGTCAGCTTGAGCACGAAAATCCCTGGTTCCATTGTGTAACTTAAGTGCAGCGCACTTTGACAGCCGTCGGCAATATCATTACGAGCTCTTGGAACATGTTCCATTTGCGGGCCGTCAAAGTGCTCTTCTAGCTTCCTCACTTCATCAACGTAGGCTTCCATCAACGGACTCTGGTAATCTTTGTTCACTTGGCGGACGACAAGTTGCGAGTCACCCGACAATAAGCTTTTTGATCCCAAGGTCCATCATGCGATCTCGAGACCGGCAAGCAAACCTTCATACTCTGCGGTATTGTTTGTTGCTTGCTCCTTGGGAAAGTGCATCCGACTACGTACTTGAGGTGCTCTCCGGTGGGTGCGATAAGCAGCACGCCGCACCGGGCGCCTTTGCAGCGAGAAGGCACCATCAATGTACATCACCACTCTTTGCTTGCTTCCTTGACGGGAATGCTCGTCTCCGGAATCTCTTCATCTGGCGTTGGCGTCCATTCTGCTATGAATTCTGCCAACACTCTGCTTTGGATAGTTGATGTGCTTTCAAACTTGAGGCCAAAGCTTGACAGTTCCAGTGCCCACTCGACAATCTTGCCCGTTGCTTCTGGATTCTGCAGTATCCTCTTTAGCGGAAAGCGAGTGACAACTGTGATCTCATGTGCTTGGAAGTAATGGCGCAGCTTTCTCGAGGCCATGAGGAGGCCGAAAAGCAATTTCGCACACCGTAGTACCTAGATCTAGCCCCTCGCAGAGGGAATCGACAAAAGTAGACCGGGCGCCGCACCATCCTTTTCGCACCGTCATGCGTCTGCGTGGATTCGCCCTTGTCGGGACCAGAGCTTGTCGGCGAAGCCCCTGCTTGTCGCCGGATGTGCTTGCCGTGGTTCTTTGGCTCGTCGTCCGCCTCCCTCTCCGCTACTAACGCAGCACTAACCACTTGATTGGTTGCCGCTATATATAGCAGCAACTTCTATTGTGGCTTAGGTGCGACAAGTGTTGGAGTGGAGGACAGGTATCTCTTTAAGTCTCGCAGCGCAGCCTCCGCTTCGGAGTCCATTTCATTGGACCTGCCTTTTTCAAAATCTTGAAAAACGGCGGTATGCTGCTCAGCAGACCTAGAAATAAACCTGTTGAGAGCAGCCACGCAACCGGCAAGTCCTCGTACATCCTTGACGCGCTTTGGTGCTTCAATCTGCTCAATGGCCTTGATCTTGTCGGGATTAGCTTCAATCCCTCGTTGGGACACGAAGAACCCGAGAAGCTTGCCGGAAGGGACTCCAAACACGCACTTCTCGGGGTTGAGCGTGTGGTTGTTCTTGGCGCTGATTTGCAAAGGTCTCGTCAAATCTTGAACTAGAGTTGCTTTGTCCTTGCTTTTGACCACTATGTCATCCATGTAGGCTTCTACATTTACGTGCATTTGCGGCTCAAAAGCGCCATGGACTACCCTTGCAAATGTTGAACCAGCATTCTTCAAACCGAAAGGCATTCGTATTAAACAGTATGTGCCACATGGTGTAATGAATGCGGTCTTCTCCTCATCTTCTTCAGCCATGAAGATCTGATGGTATCCTGAGTATGCATCAAGAAACGAAAGCAAATCACATCCAGCCGTGGAGTCAACAATCTGGTCAATGCGCGGCAAGGGAAATGGATCTTTGGGACAAGCTTTATTAACATCCGTGAAGTCAATACAAAGTCTCCATTTTCCATTTGCTTTTGTGCGACTACTGAGATTGGCCAACCACGTAGGATGGAGCACTCCTCGACAAGGCCTGCTGCTTCCGGTTTCTTGATCTCTTCGGCTATGAATTCTTGGCGCCCACCGCTTGCTTCCCGACTTTTTGCTTGACGGGCCGCATGAGGACAAACGGCCAGCGGTGCTCAATCACTTCCACAGGAACACCGGGATGTCGGACCGTTGCCATGCAAACATCGCCGACATTCGCCCGCAGGAAAGCAACGAGCGCGCCTTCCTATTTAGGGTCGAGAGAGGCACTGATGGTGAAGGTACCACCAGTGCCGTCCTCCTTGGCGGGCACCTTCTTGGTCTTTGGCGGAGCTACCATCTTCTTTCACTTGCTGGTGGAGCTCAATGGTGCGTCCTCGACGGTAGCGCAGCACTCCGAAGAGGTGCGCTTGCCGGAGTAAGCATCAGAGCCCTTGCCGGACTTGGACTTTGTCTTCTTCCCCCCGGGAGCTTCAGCGGCAAGTGTTTGGCAATCTGTCGCGGCTGCTGCATCCCGGTAGATCTTGTCAGCACAGATAAGGGCATCCTTCTTGTCGCCATGGACAGAGATGACGCTTATCGGGCCTGGCATCTTGAGTAAGTTGTAGGCGAGAGAGGCTGCCATGAACTTGGCGAGTCTTTGGACGGCCAAGTATCCCATTGTAAGGCAACGGAAATCGGCAACGCCGAATGTAACCCTCTCGATCCTAAAGTTCAGCTCGCTGCCAAATGTTACCGCAACGTAATCTTCCCTTGACTTGCTCCTTCCCGGATTGATTCCTTGAAGGTGCCGCCTCTTCGAGCTCAGTCAGGATTTGAAGCTTCGGAGCACCGCGAGGAGATCGATTCAAGCCGCCCCACCGTCAACTAGCATTTTAGTGACCTTGAGGTTGCGGATGGTTGGTGAGACCAACATTGGCAAGCACCCGACCGCAGCTATGCGATCGTGGTGGTCCTCAATATCAAAAATGATAGGCGTGCTAGACCACTTCGTAGGCTTGCGTGACTCTACGGATGGTTCCTGCATTGACCTCCCGCATCCATTGCTTGAGTTAGCGGTGGAGGTATGCGAAGCACCTCCGTCAACGCAGAGGACCTCTGTGGCTTTCTGAAACTCCTGCTCATCGGGCGTCGTTGTCTTCCATATCTTCGCTGCCGCCATCATCTTCATCCTTATCGCGGCTGCTGGAGGTCGATCTCCTTGCCGCTGCTTGGCCTTGCCGCTGGCGTCCTCCCCATGGGATGTTTCTTGCTTGCTCCCCAGCACCTTCTGGGCCTTCTCCTTGTCGCGCCGCTTTCGTACTCAGCTCTCGTTGTTCGACAAGCTGTTCGACCTTCTTGCAGCTCTGGAGGTCGTGGCCCTTGGTGCGGTGGATCTTGCAAGATCTTGCTGTCGGAGCCGCCCCGCTTTGTCGGGCGGCCGCCACCGACCGGTGGTTAGCGTCGTGACAACCTCCTTGCCGGAGCCACCAGCCTTGGCGTTCTTGTCGCCACCTCCGTTGCCGGACTGCTCAACAGCTAGCACTTCTCTACATTTCTTCTTCCTGTTGCCTCGCCGCCCGGCCCTTCTTTGCCGGGCGGTGTCCTCATCGCCGATCCTCGCTTCCGCATTCTCTCCTCGAGTCTCCTCCCTTCTTCACAGCGTGCACACTTGTCGGCCAAGGCGTACAGCTCACCGACGTCCTTGACTTTGCACATCGCCATCTCCTCCCTCATCCTGCGGTTCCGCACATTACGATGAAATGCGCTGATCACCGCGGCAGGTGGACGTCACAGGATGTTGTAGTGCACACGGCTGAATCTCTGAATGAACTTGGCGAGGACTCTCCTTCCTTCGGGCGAGCAGATGAAGGTCACTCTCTTGGCCATGAGGCTTGTGGCCACCTGTGAAGGCGCCAACAAACCGATGGCACGATCTACCCAAGAGGATATGGAGCTGTCCGGCAAGTGCATGAGCCAAGATCGACGTTGGGCTTGAGCACGGCGGGAAGTAGTTGGCGAGGATCTTGTCGTCTCCGCCCCCGCAGCCTGCACCGCGATGGTGTAGATGCTAAGGAACTCCAACGAATGCGCCCTGCCATCATACTTCTCCGCACGCGTCTGGTTTGAAGTTTTTCTCTGGGCCATCGCCTTGCCGCAGCTCACGAGTGAACGCAGGGCAACCTACCGCAGACGGTAAGTCGCCTGGCACCTCCGGGCCGCGCATGTCAACAGAAGGCCCAGCCGCTTGTCGGATCGACGTCAGCGCTTCTCTCCGCGCCGATGCGAAGTTCGAAGCGTCCTCTTGTTGTCGCCGTGAAGAACTTGGTGCTGATCGCGGCGAAGCTCGCGATCCGACGACGCGGTGGAGTCGCCGCCGAGGTGGATCAGGTGAGTCGGCGATCTTGGCATTCGTGGCGGAGAGTGCACGGTGGTTGCACCTCCGACAGTCTCGCCGCCACCGGCTCGTGCCTTTTGTCATCTCGCCGCGGCAACGATGGCGTTAGTTGCGCGAGCGCCGCCGTTAACAAAGCCGATGAGGCTCGATAGTGGCCTCCACCGTCGACCTTGTCGGCCGTTGGAGGGTAGTCGAGGAGCAGCCGAGCTCCCGCCAGAGCTTCTGGAGTAGTGGGTGGCATTGGCGAACGGTGCGAGGAGCGGGATATGCTCGGACTTCTAACTACGTTAGAAGGAGCAGCACCCGTCCGGCGACCGTATCTCACTCGTGCCCGGCATGTTGGCGCGCGCATGCTGGTCTTGAGGGTCTCGATCCAGCGAGCGTATGGCGTTGTGAACGCCATGACGTTGTTGGTCCCGCGTCTCTGAGATGGGCGCGGGGGATCTTGTGAGACGCCGAGGTTTGCGGGGCCTTGTCCTTGGACTTGGCAACATCGCGAGCACCTTCGTCGGCGCCCGTCCCTCCGGCCAGCCGTCGCCCCACCACCCGCTTGCTGCGGTGAGGGTGGGTACGACGCGACGGCTCTCGCTGCCGCCAAGCCTTCTTCTTCGGTGGCATGTTGAGGAAGATGTTGATGACGCTGCTCGTGTGAACGCCGGATCAGATTCACACGGCCTCGACGCTTCTACCGGGCGCGCCAAAGATGTCGGGAGGCTGATCGCATCCACGGACACCTATGGGGCGGCGGACCAGGCCCCTTGTGGTTCGGAGGGCGGAGATCGCCTGAAGAGCGGATCGAGGTGAGGCACACGAGAAGTTTACCCAGCTTCGGAGCTCTCCGGAGAGATAAAACTCCTACTGCTGCTTGTTTGATCTATTGTGCTCTTTCTAGGGAGCGATGCGAGCTAAAAAACCTAGCGTGGGTGTATCTGGTCTCGAGTGAGTCGAATGAACCGAACCCTCCCCTCCCCTCTATGTTGCGCATGGGCCTCCTTTTATATGCTCAAGGGTCTCCGGCGAGTGGCAACATAGGCGAGGGTACAAATGTAAAACAGGAGTTGGTACACCTACTCGAGCGAAGGTACAAAGGCAAAATACCTAACTTTGACGGCAAGGGACAAAGGCAATAAATGCCCGTCGTTGTCGCCCTCAAGGCAACAGAGACCGTCAGGTGCGCCACCGCTCGCCACGATGGCAAGCTTGTCAGCGCCGCTTATCGCTGCTCTCCGCTGGCTGCACAGCCTCTTGACACGCTTGCATGGAATGTTCCCATGGCGACACGTTGCGGGGTGAGCTGGAGCGGAGATGGAGAGAAGTTGCATGCCGCGGCAAGCGCCTTGCCGCGGCCGAATCCTTGTCGCGCCCGGAGGCTTGTCGCGCTCCGAGCCTTCCCGGCAAGCTCCTCTTGCCGGGGCCTTGTCTTCTACATGCCCGAGGTGGCCTTCCGACAAGCTCCTCTTGTCGGGGCCTTGTCTTCTTAATCAAATACTTTGTTCTTGAATGGCTCCAAAGGAGCCACGGAGGATCTTGGCGGTGACGAGGCAAACCTCGCTGGTGTTGTCAAGAATCGTCCGGTACTCTAGTACGGGATACTAGGGTACCCCTACTCTAGTACACTGACAGGTGGCAAGAGCCTAAGCTTGGGGATGCCCATGGCACCCCAATATATTCAAGAATAGCCAAAATCCTAAGCTTGGGGATGCCCCGGGAAGGCATCCCCTCTTTCGTCTTCGTTCATTGGTAACTTTACTTGGGGCTATATTTTTATTCACCACATGATAAGTGTTTTGCTTGGAGCGTCATTTGTTATATTAGTTTTTGCTTTTTAGTTTACCACAATCATCCTTGCTGTACACACCTTTTGAGAGAGCCATACACAAATTGTAATTTGATAGAATACTCTATGTGCTCCACTTATATCTTTTGAGCTTGATAGTTTTGCTCATAGTGCTTCACTTATATCTTTTGAGCGTGATAATTTTTGTTCTAGTGCTTCACATATATCTTTTAGAGCACGGTGGTATATTTGTTTTAAAGAAACTATTGATCTCTCATGCTTCACTTAGATTATTTTGAGAGTCGTTAATAGCATGGTAATTTGCTTAAAGTTTGTTGAATACTAAGAAAAGTTTGATGCTTGATAATTGTTTTGAGATATGAAGATGGTGATATTAGAGTCATGCTAGTTGAGTAGTTGTGAATTTAAATAATACTTGTGTTGAAGTTTGTGATTCCCGTAGCATGCACGTATGGTGAACCGTTATGTGATGAACTCGGAGCATGATTTATTTATTGATTGTCTTCCTTATGGGAGGTGGTCGGGGACGAGCGATGGTCTTTTCCTACCAATCTATCCCCCTAGGAGCATGCGCGTAATACTTTGCTTTGATAACTTCTAGATTTTTGCAATAAGTATATGAGTTCTTTATGACTAATGTTGAGTCCATGGATTATACGCACTTTTTCCCATCCTTCCACCATTGCTAGCCTCTCTATTACCGCGCACTTTTCACCGGTATCATACACCCACCATATATCTTCCTCAAAACAGCCACCATACCTACCTATTATGGCATTTCCATAGCCATTCCGATATATATTGTCATGCAACTTTCCGCCGTTCCGTTTATTATGACACGCTCCATCATTGTCATATTGCTAGCATGATCATGTTGTTGACATCGTATTTGTGCCAAAGACACCATTCATAATTCTTTCATACATGTCACTCTTGATTCATTGCATATCCCTAAGACATCACGGAGGCATTCATATAGAGTCATATTTTGTTCTAAGTATCGAGTTGTAATTCTTGAGTTGTAAGTAAATAAAAATGTGATGATCATCATTATTAGAGCATTGTCCCCAGTGAGGAAAGGATGATGGAGACTATGATTCCCCCACAAGTCGGGATGAGACTCCGGACAAAAAATAAAAAAAATAAAAAATAAAAAAAAGAGGCCATAAAAAGAAAGAGAAAAGGCCCAAAGAAGAAAAAAAAGAGAGAATAAGAGAGAAGGGGCAATGTTACTATCCTTTTACCACACTTGTGCTCCAAAATAGCATCAAGATCTTCATGATAGAGAGTCTCTTATTTTGTCACTTTCATATACTTGTGGGAATTTTCATTATAGAACTTGGCTTGTATATTCCAATGATGGGCTTCCTCAAATGCCCTAGGTCTTCGTGAGCAAGCGAGTTGGATGCACACCCACTTAGTTTCTTTTGTTGAGCTTTCATATACTTATAGCTCTAGTGCATCCGTTGCATGGCAATCCCTACTCACTCACATTGATATCTATTTATGGGCATCTCCATAGCCCGTTGATACGCCTAGTTGATGTGACACTATCTTCTCCCTTTCTGTCTTCTCCACAACCACCATTCTATTCCACATATAGTGCTATATCGATGGCTCACGCTCATGTATTGCGTGAAGATTGAAAAAGTTTTGAAAATGTTAAAAGTATGAAACAATTGCTTGGCTTGTCATCGGGGTTGTGCATGATTTAAATATTTTGTGTGGGGAAGATGGAGCATAGCCGCACTATATGATTTTCTAGGGATAACTTTCTTTGGCCATGTTATATTGAGAAGACATAATTGCTTAGTTAGTATGCTTGAAGTATTACTATTTTTATGTCAATATGAACTTTTGTCTTGAATCTTTCGGATCTGAATATTCATACCACAATTAAGAAGATTTACATTGAAATTATGCCAAAGTATCACTCTGCATCAAAAATTCTCTTTTTATCATTTACCTACTCGAGGACGAGCAGGAATTAAGCTTGGGGATGCCTGATACGTCCCAAACGTATCTATAATTTTTGATTGCTCCATGCTACTTTATCTACTGTTTTGGACCATATTGGGCTTTATTTTCCACTTCTATATCATTTTTGGGACTAACCTACTAACCGGAGGCCCGGCCCGGAATTGCTGTTTTTTTCCTATTTCAGTATTTCGAAGAAAAGGAATATCACACGGAGTCCAAACGGAATGAAATGTTCGGGAACGTGATTTTCTCACCGAACGTGATCCAGAGAACTTGGAGTGCAAGTCAAGAAGCAACCGGAGCCTCCACGAGATAGGAGGGCGCCTCCCCCCTATAGGGCACGCCCCCCTGTCTTGTGGGCCCCTCGGGCGGCCACCGACGTACTTCTTCTTCCTATATATACCCTCGCACTCGAAAACATCCAGGGCACCATGAAACACAATTTCCACCACGTAACCTTCAGATCCATGAGATCCCATCTTGGAGCCTTCACGCACTCACGGAGGGGAATCAAGCACGGAGAGCCTCTACATCAACATCCTTGCCCCTCCGATGAGTTGTGAGTAGTTTACCACGGACCTCACGGGTCCATAGTTATTAGCTAGATGGCTTCTTCTCTCTTTTGGATCTCAATACAATGTTCTCCCCTCTCTTGTGGAGATCTATTCGATGTAATCTCTTTTTGCGGTGTGTTTGTCGAGATCCGATGAATTGTGGGTTTATGATCAAGTTTACCTATGAATAATATTTGAATCTTCTCTGAATTCTTTTATGTATGATTAAGTTATCTTTGCAAGTCTCTTCGAATTATCGGTTTAGTTTGGCCTACTAGATTGATCTTTCTTGCCATGGGAGAAGTGCTTAGCTTTGGGTTCAATCTTGTGGTGTCCTTACCCAAAGGATGTAAAGGGCTGCAAGGCACGTATTGTATTGTTGCCATCGAGGATAACAAGATGGGGTTTATATCATATTGCATGAGTTTATCCCTCTACATTATGTCATCTTGCTTAATGCGTTACTCTGTTCTTATGAACTTAATACTCTAGATGCATGCTTTGGATAGCGGTCGATGTGTGGAGTAATAGTAGTAGATGCGTGGAGTCCTGTCTACTTGTTATGGACGTGATGCCTATATACATGATCATGCCTAGATAATCTCATAACTATGCGCTTTTCTATCAATTGCTCGACAAGAATTTGTTCACCCAATCGTAATACTTATGCTATCTTGAGAGAAGCCACTAGTGAAACCTATGGCCCCCGGGTCTATCTCTTATCATATTTGTTTCCAATCTACTTTTATCTGCATCTTTACTTTTTGCATCTATATTATAAAATACCAAAAATATATTTATCTTATCACACTATCACTATCTTTATTAGATCTCACTTTCGCAAGTGGCCGTGAAGGGATTGACAACCCCTTTATTGCGTTGGTTGAGAGTTCTCAGTTTGTTTGTGTAGGTGCGTGGGACTTTTGAGGAGCCTCCTCTTTGGATTGATACCTTGGTTCTCAAAACTGAGGGAAATACTTACGCTACACTTTGCTGCATCACCCTCTCCTCTTCGAGGAAAACCAACGCAAGCTCAAGACGTAGGAGTCATATACTAGTATCATGCTGTCGGTGGGAAACAACACCTATGGGATCCCTGGAATCCCTTCTACGATTGCGGGGCGCGGGGATCGTGAGAAGAGCGGGACTAGTAGACAACACAAAGGGATTTTACCCAGGTTCGGGCCGCAAAGATGCGTAAAACCCTACGATCCTGCTTTGGTGGATATATTTAGTGTTCTTGAGCTCTCAAACTAGCTCTAGGTGCTGAGAGGTTCGAAGGAGCCGAATCCTTTCTCTGTGTGCCATGGGCCTCCTTTTATAGGCGAAAAGGGGCTGCCACAGTGGCACACAGGAGGTGGAAAGTTCTACAGCGTCGCGAGTTTATCGCTAGTATTACAGGACAAGACGCAATTAATGCGAGGCTTAGGTGTCCCTTCGCTTTATTGGGGACGGGGGCGAGGTCCGTCCCGTCCGTCGCCGCTCCTCCTCGCTTCGACACGCGCCCTGGCCAGCGACGCATGCGGTGCCATGTAGGCAGGCAGGCAGCTGAGGTGGCGCGGTGGTGGAGGTTTTTACGGAGGATTGCATGCTGCCACGCAGGTGCCAGCCCAGCTGGTTTGGTCGACAGCTGCATGCGAACGGCGGCGAAGACTTAGCTGGCGCGAGCCTGGCAGTGGCCCTGCCGATGCGCTTGGCATGGGTCTCGCCAGGTGGCCCGGCAAGTGTCTTGCCGTGGCGCGCTGGCCTCCCCGGCAAGGATCTTGCCAGGGGTCTTGTGGGTTTCTTCGGTGAGGATGGTTGCCCTCTTATCCTCATTTGGTCTTGAGCATTCTATGTCTTCACAAAGATCTGCATGCCACCACGGAGGTGCCTCCCGAGCCCTGCCCCAATGCCTTTGTCGAGCGTTGGTGGGCTCAAGGGCGGCTCACTTCGGCTGGCGTAGAAGCTGCCCGGCAAGGGTCTTGCCGGGGCTGCTGAGGCTGCCCCGGCAAGGGTACTTGCCGGGGGAACCTGCTACGCCTATCTGATCTTTATGGCCTTGGTCCTTGTTGTTGCTTCGTTTGTCTTGTGGCTTCGGCTTCCCCCCGGCTTCCATTTCCTGCCATGTATATGCGTGGCCGTGGCGGGAAGCTCTGACTGCCCGTGCACAAGTAAAGGGGTCAAAATCAGAGCCCCTACTTTTGTACACCGACAAGAGCCCCCGGGCCTGGGCCACACATAAGCGCAACACTTGTTGGGCCAGGCCCAGAACGGTGCGCGGGCAGTTGGGGCGGATTTTTACCGCAACCACTGTTTCGTCCGCTGCGCTTCCCCATGACCCGCATTGAACGCGCGACGTGGTGGTCGTGCGTGCATGACGTGGGAGGCATGCGTGGGGCAACACCCGCACGCATGCGTCGCATCGCAGTTAATGGGAAAGGAGGCGGCCCATGCCTTCGCCATAAAAAGGAATAACCGCGGGCGCGCTGCTCACTTTGCCCCTTCCCTGCGCCTTCCACCAATCTCAAAACCGCCGCCCCCTTCTTCTCGAGCCTCTATGCTTTCGCCCATCGCCGCCGTGCTTTCGCCGTCGTCTGCTTTTCCGCTTCCCACAGTCGCCATGGCGCCCAAGTCCACCAAGAGCAAGGGAGTGGCGAAGGATGCCAGCTTGTCGGAGCAGCCGGAGAGCGAGCTGGTGGCGCAGCGAGCGCAATCCGCCTATTTCCCCTTGATGGTTGGCGTGCCCGAGCTTCGGGAGATGTTCAAGTGTTTGTGGGGCGTGAAGACGGGGGGAGAGAAGATGGGGCATCCGGCCACGACCGTCGTCCCTGCCAGCGCTGGGCCTTCCCCGCATCGGTACCCCTTCTTTGTCGACTATTTCTCTTGCGGGCTCTGTCCCCCCTTCTCCGATTTCTTCAAGGACATCATGCACACCTATGGCTTCCGCCTCCTGGATTTTACTTCGAATGCCGTGGCGTGCATGGCCCTCTTCGCCCATCTCTGTGAGGGCTTCGTCAGGGTGCATCCCAGCACGGCGCTCTTCCGCCATTACTTCTCGCCTTGGATCCAGAAAGGGGCGCCATTGCTAGTTGCGTTGCCTGGATCCCGAGGGACAAGGGGGCGTACCCAGACGACACCACGAAGGAAAGGTGGGAAGAATGGCGGGGCCGGTGGTGCTGGATTGAGGAGAAGAACCCGCCAGCGTTCTGTGAGGTTCGCCAGAAGCCGCCGGTCCGTGGCGGCGATTGGGGCGACGTCGACGCCGACGACGCGAAGCTCACGATCGCCACCACCAGGATCCTCCGGCTCACCCAGGCCGGGCTCACCCTTGAGATGATCGGGGCGGACTTCATCCGCCGCCGGATTGCCCCTCTGCATGACAAGGGGAGGCCGGCCTGACTCTTCGTGAACACCGCCGACATCATGAGGGTCCGTCCCAGCCTCGACAACAACCTGACGGTGCTACGGCACGCCCATCTTTGTCAGCGAATCTTCCAGCTCGAGGTCGATGACGTGGGCAAGGTCGAGCGGTTCGGCAAGCTTGCCAGGGCCGCCGCGAAGGTCGGCAAGGTCGACAAGGAGCCTTTTTTCAAGCTGCCGGCAGGAGTGGTCCCGCTGAGCAACAACTCTCATCGGAACGAGATCATCGCCATGATGCCACTCTTGAACGCGCACGGCCTTGATCCAAACTGGGTCAAGCCGGACGAGCTCGTGGTGCAGGAGTTCTTCGACATCCTGCACGAGATATACATCACCGACGAGCCGCGGCTCATCCAGGGCACCTCTCTTGCGGAGCTTGATTATATCGCCGCCAGGGTGGAGGAGGCGAGGCTTGCCGACGAGGAGGCGAAGCTCATCAAGGAGGCCGGCAGCGCCGGAGGCGTGGTGGACAAGGCCGTGGCGAAGGCGGAGGAGGTGGAGCTCGCCTGGTGGGCAGCAACCGCTGGGGAGGCCGGTGGTGTCGACACCGGGGCTCCCCTTGTCGAGGATGCCGCCGACGGGTCGTCAGAGGAGGAGGGCGAGGAGGGGAGGACCACAACCGCCGATCCTCCGACCACCGGAAAGAGGCGGGTCCTGCAGCAGGCCACCTCCGGCGAGCCGGTCCGCCTCGACTGGGCTGTGCAGCTGCGGCAAGCCCAGGAGGCGCCCGTGGGCCAGACGAGGGCGGTGGCAATGAAGAAAACGGTGAAAGCCGTGGCGTCGAAGAAGAGGACACCTGCTTCGTCGTCCAAGCGCGCCCGGACGCCATCGCCTCCCTCCTCACCGGCAAACATCGGTGCAGGGATTGGGGGTGACTTGTTTGACTTCGGGCCTCTCAGCCCGGAGAGAAAGCTCGGGCCTCTCAGCCCGGAGCGGAAGAGGAAAGCAACACAGGAGGAGGAGGAAGAGAACGAAGAGTAAGCCTCTGCTTTCCTCCCTCATTCCTTGACCCCACCCGACGGCGTTGCTTACCTGTCTTCATCTTGCAGGGATGTGGAGACGCTGGCCCAAAGGATCAAGAGGGCCGGGACTTCGGCGAGTGGCCAGCCCCCGGCAGGCACCTCTAGTACGCCACTGGTGGTGTCGAGCAGCCCGGACAGCAGCCCCCAGCCCAGCCCCCAGCGTAAGTCCATTGCCCATCCCTTGTCAATGTGCGCAATGCACGACGCTTTGGTACTGACCCTGCCGTGGATGTAGGAGGGGAGCAACACCAAGGGGAGCCACAGGGGGCTTCTCCCATCGTGCCGCCCCCGTCGACCACGCCGCCCCGAGGGGCGTCCCCGGCAAGGGCACCGAGCGCCGAGGCCAGGCACACGGAGCAGGAGGGGGAGAACACAGGTGCCGGTGGCTTCGCCTCAACGCCATACCTTGGCGGAGCAGGGACTCCCGCCTTACGGCCCGGCACGGGTAAGCCGCTCGCTCTCCACTTGCATTTTTCCTTCCCTCTTTTCCTTATTGACTTTCGATCTTGGCTCTGCCCTGTATCTTTCTTGGCGTCCAGACCCCTCCTCAGAGGATGTCGATGCCACCATCAAGGACATCGCCGCAGATGCCGCGGCGGAGGCGGAGAATATCGCTGCCGAGGAGAGCGCCAGGGGCGCCGCCGAGGACGCCGCCAATGGGCCCGCTGAAGAGCCCGGCAAGGGGCCTGCCGAGGGAGCCGGTAAGGCCACTGCCGAGAACGGGGCATTTGGCGACCTGCCCTCCTCCTCCGCTGCCTCGGGCTCTGGCGGGTACCTGAGGGTCAGCGACGACCTCTTCGTCCATCTCCTTGGCGCGTCGAGCACCAGGGCTCCCTTTGAGGGAGAGGTGTTTGACGAGGAGGCGCTTGCCACCGCCGGGCTCGAGGTTGTTGACGAGACGGGCGGTTGTGACGCCGGCTCCCAGGAGGAGCAACTGCTCCAGGCCATGGGCGCCAGCTTTCGGAAGCTCCAGGCGCTCCATCGTGCTCGCCTGGACAAGGCCAAGTCCAGGACGGCGGTGGTGGAGAAGATGGAGGAGGACTTTGGGGGGCGCGTCGCCGAGGCGCAGGACTGGTTCCGCCAGGCTCAGGACGAGCCGAAGGCCGCCCGGTGAGCCGCCAACCGTGAGGTGGAGCTTGCCTCAAGCTGGCCGACATCAAGAAGGCCCAGAGACGGTGAAGAGGCTGGCCGATGAAGCCGGGTTGCTCGGGTCCCAAAGACGAGGCCGCCTCAAGACCTGTGGAGGAGGACCTTGCCGAAGCGCGAGGAGAAATCTTGCCGCCACGCCCATGCAAGGACGAAGAGGTGGACAAGCGCCCTGCAGCGGACCCAAGAGCTAGAGCGGAGGCATCGAAGGCACTCAACGCCTGCCTCGTGCCCATGCCGGCAAGGTGAAGGAGCCGGAGGAGCAAGCTCAAGCTGGCCCAGAGAAGCACACGCCAATGGTGCTCGACGGTGGCGCTGGGCGAGGTCATCAAGAAGTCTGGAGAGCTCTCCGAGGCCAACGCCCATCAAAGATCTCAAGCTGAAGCCGGAGAGCTCGAGGAGACGTTGTCGGGGGCCATGACCCGGGAGGGGATCCTGGCCAAGGAGCTGGAGACGGAGAAGCAGCTGCTGAAGAACGAGACCGCCAACCTCAAGGACTACAAGGCGGACGAGAAATGCTGGCTCGGGCGCCTTGCCGCCGTTGCAAACTCGGCGCCGATCAGCTGGCCATTATGGGGATGCCGGAGATGGGGTACGCCCCAGAAGCGAGCCTGAGCCCCAACGCCAACCTGACCATATATTTTGAGAAGGTCGTCGGCGCCCTGAAGCCGCTGCACTCCAACCGGTCGGCCTCCCTGGCCGAGGAATCCCAGATACTCTACCGGGGGCCATGACCAGGGTGCTCACCAAGATTGCGACCGCACCTGCACTCGACTTGAGTCAGGTCAAGAGCTTGCCCGAGGATGCCGACATCGCGACGCTCAATGAGCGATCCAGCCCATCCTCACCGCATCGAAAAAAATCAAGAGGGTGGAGGGCCAGCGCCGACTAGGCATCCCGTTCTCCGTCAGCCGCCATGTGTTCACAACCAAGACAATGCTATCTTTAGTTAGAACCGCGGTGGCAATTTGTGTAATATAACTCTGTAATGCCCCTGAAACTATGCATGTTATTTTCCTGTTCGATTTTCCTTTGTATGTCCACGCCACGTCAACTGGTTAAACTTGTCGGCACGTAAACCCAGGGCAGCGCTTTGAGGACGGATCCTAATTAGCCTGCCGGGTGTGCTTGTTGCCGGGCGAAGCACCTTACCGACCTTGGCGCGGCCGCTCAATCTATCGAGCTTGACTCGAGTCAGAACCAAGAGCGTTGCCGATGGCGAAAGGTTACCCTGCCGCTCTCGACGCGGCCACCTGAACTGTTGAGCGGACTCGAAACAGAACAAGGGCGTTGCCGATCGCAGGAGGGCTCCTCTGCGTACAGGCTTCCCATACATAGGCCGAACCATCGAGGACAATAACCTTATATTTAAGGAAACAAACCCAAAGTCCAGCATGACTTAGCTCTCTCGTCGCTGCCTCGGCGTCCTTCGTGCCAACGGACAGTGTCGCCTTCTTGGTCGCCTTCTCCGCAGGAGCCGTGGCGATGGGGAACAGCTAGGTCAACTGCTAGGCCAGATTCTCACAATTGCGCTCCCCAACCTGCCGCGCCAAGGATGTCGGTGGGAAACGACACCTATGGGATCCCTGGAATCCCATCTACGTTTGCGGGGCGTGGGGATCGTGAGAAGAGCGGGACTAGCAGGCGACACAAAGGGATTTTACCCTGGTCCAGGCCGCAAAGATGCGTAAAACCCTATAATCCTACTTTGGTGGATGTATTTAGTGTTCTTGAGCTCTCGAACTAGCTCTAGGTGCTGAGAGGTTTGAAGGAGCCGAATCCTTTCTCTGTGTGCCATGGGCCTCCTTTTATAGGCGAAAAGGGGCTGCCACAGTGGCACACAGGAGGTGGAAAGTGCTACAGCATCGCGATTTTATCGCTAGTATTACAGGACAAGACGCATTTAATGCGAGGCTTAGGTGTCCCTTCGCTTTATTGGGGACGGGGGCGAGGCCCGTCCCGTCCGTCGCCGCTCCTCCTCACTTCGACACGCGCCCTGGCCAACGACGCATGTGGTGCCATGTAGGCAGGCAGGCAGCTGAGGTGGCGCGGTGGTGGAGCCTCCACAAAGGATTGCATGCTGCCACGCAGGTGCCTACCCAGCCGGTTGGGTCGGCAGTTGCATGCGAACGGCGGCGAAGACTTAGCTGGCGCGGGCCTGGCAGTGGCCCTGCCGGTGCGCGTGGCGAGGGTCTCGCCGGGTGGCCCAGCAAGGGTCTTGCCGTGGCGCGCTGGCCTCCCCGGCAAGGATCTTGCCAAGGGTCTTGTGGGTTTCTTCAGTGAGGATGGTTGCCCTCTTATCCTCATTTGGTCTTGAGCATTCTATGTCTTCACAAAGATCTGCATGCCACCACGGAGGTGCTCCCGAGCCCTGCCCCAACGCCTTTGTCGAGCGTTGGTGGGCTCAAGGGCGGCTCACTTCGGCTGGCGTGGGCGAGCTGCCCCGGCAAGGGTCTTGCCGGGGCTGCTGAGGCTGCCCCGCCAAGGGTCCTTGCCGGGGGAACCTGCTACGCCTATCTGATCTTTGTGGCCTTGGTCCTTGCTGTTGCTTCATTTGTCTTGTGGCTTCGGCTTCCCCCCGGCTTCCCTTTCCTGCCATGTCTATGCGTGGCCGTGGCGGGAGGCTCTGACTGCCCGCGCACAAGTAAAGGGGTCAAAAGTAGAGCCCCTACTTTTGTACACCGACACATGCATATATATAATATATGATACTTGTGTATGATACTATCATTAATTATAGTGCTTAGTATAATAGAGTAGTATCATAGATGATCATATTTATTGCCATGCATGACACAAATTAGCATCGCATTTAACATGCTATGGTATCTACCTATATGTTACTCTAATCCTCTCTATCTTCTTTAATTCTTTGCCACATCATCATACTTGCTATTTCCGAGTGCATGATATCGGCTATGATACCACCACTATGGCCAGCCTTATAATGGGGAGTATCATATACTATACTATCATGCATATGATACTAGTGTATGATACTACGTACGTACGTACCTTCATAGTGCATAGTATCATAGAGTAGTATCATAGATGACCGTATTTATGGCCATGCATGACACAAAGTAGTATAGCATATTTATTATGTTACGGTATCTACCTATGTTACTTCTTTGCCACATCATCATATTTGCTATTCCCGAGTGCATGATACTGGCTATGATACCCCCACTAGGGCCACCCTAAGGTTGGTCATAATGGGAGTATCACAAGCGGTATCATGCATGCCAACTAGACTTTTTGGATGTTGTGGCACACAGTTAAATGAGGAAAGAGAGGGTGTGGTATCATATCATGATACCGTATCATATTAAATGCTGTACTACTTTGTGTCATGCATGGCAATTAGTAAGGCAACCTAAGATACTAACTTATGATACTATGCGTGCATTACGGAGGTAGTACCATATACTAGTATCATATGCATGATACTAGTTTATGATAAGGCTGGTTGTAATGGGGAGTATCATATACTAGTATCATGCATATGATACTAGTATATGATACTACCTCCGTAATGCGCGCATAGTATCATAAGTTAGTATCATGTGGTATTTTATTTATTTTCATGCATGACACATGGTAGCATAGCATTTATTATGATACGGTATCATGATATGATACTTAACCCTCTCTCTCTTCACTTAATTCTATGACAGCTCATCAAAATTGCCTAATTTGCATGCATGATACTAGCTATGATACTCCCATTACGATCAACCTAGCAAAGAAGTTGTACAAATCATTTGTGTGTGGCTTTGCGAGTTTTCATCCGTTTGTTCGAGAAGCGGGGAGAAGTTTCAAACATTTCGGCTGTGAGGTGCGGCCATTGGCGTAGGCCTAGTTGGTATTTTAATCACAGGAAATTTAGATGGGTCCGGACATCATCAAATCGATGTGTGCCCGTGACGTGCTCTCACGACCCCGTGGAAAAAAAATTGGTAAAGTTTGGCACAAGTTTCATGACCTCTCCTTCCAAACCAGAGCATCTCACATGAAGGATCATGGTTTCCAAAAGGTGACGTGTCAATTCAAACTCCAGTGGCCGGTGACTTCATCGTTTGGCCTCATAAAAATTTCCACGGTGCGCAATCACCATTATACCACGGGTTTGATTTTCTAGCGCATTTCAGGTATCGTTACCTATATTTAAGACATTTTTTGAGTTTAATGCATTTTGTGCATAAAAATAAAATTACAACCGGAACTGCATGTGCTGTCGAAAGGGATGAGGATCGTCCTTCGATCTAGGAGCATCCAGCGGTGAAGACATACGATCCGTGGGGTTTGGGTTCTGGCCAATCAGAAAGCACGACTCAGATTACGGGCGGGGTTTGGTCGCCACACGGCTTTTATCAATGAACTGTGTGCTATTCGCAAACCAGATTGCATATTTTTGTTCACACATACTGTAGTGAGATCAGTTGAGTGTGCTACCTCTATGATATAATAATAATAATAATAATAATAATAATAATAATAATAATAATAATAATAATAATAATAATAATAATAATAATAATAATAATAATAATAATAACAAAAAACAGTTCATATTCATTGCCTGAGCTGACAACATATCAAGGTCAACATATTAACGGTTCTTACATCAACAGAAAACCGGGCATAACTCACAAATTCAGTACACGCGATAGTTCTAAATTGAAATTAAGTTGCAGCGTAGGCATAAAGACTAGTCTTACAACTTAATTCCCATGCACATGGGGGAACTGTGAACATTACGATGACCCCGAATGAACTTGGGTTTTCTGATGATTTTACGCTGCTCTGTTACACGGGTGCATGATCCCTTGCCTGGCAACTCAGCAAAGTCATTGAACTCGTCCTCATCTGCAACATCCTCGACACCCAGTACCCTCCTCTTCCCATGCATCACTACATGGAAGTACTTACGCAAGGAGTCTTCTGCAAAGAAAATCTGGGTAGCATCGCTGGCAAGAATGAAAGGGTCCGCGTGATATGCCATAGTTGTCCTGTTAACACTGGTCTTCATGTAACCGTCAACCTTTACATGACCAAGAGGCATCCATGCGCACCTGAATAATGCCACCTTAACTTTCACATAGTCAAGCTCCCAAATCTCTTCGATGGTTCCATAGTATACCCTTTTATCGGCTTCATCTACAGTCATGCATTATATTCAAACAGAGTTGTTCTAATATGAGGTCTTCTGATCACGTTCCTCATGTAGAACGTGTATCCATTTATGCCATATGCTTGGTACGTCAACACTGTAGGTGATGGCTTTTGTGCCAACCACGTAGCAATGTCATCGATAGATCCTTGTGCCAAACGATTCTTCAGCCATTTGGCGTAGTTCTTAGTGTGCTCCTTCATCTCCACATTTGGTGAAGGCACCATTGGTAAGAAGCATTGGCGTATCTCCGCCAAGTGTTCTTCAGCATAAGCGCTAGGAACTGGGCTGTTAAGCAGTACCGTCAAATGGGCTTTCTCTGCCAATTCTCCAGGTGCAGCCATTTGCGTGCCAGCAAGGACCGGCTTACCTTTCAGCCTTCCCTCATGGCGAGAGAGGGGAAAACCTATAGGTCTTTGTTTCTTGTATTCGGTGCAAAACTCAATCACCTCCTCCGCGGTATAACCTTGTAGGATGCTTGCCTCTGAATGGTTTCGGTTCTGAGAAAATCGCTTCAGTATTCCCATGAACCGCTCGAAGGGATACATGTTGCGAATAAACACAGGACCATAATACTTTATCTCGTCGACAAGGTCCACAGTGAGATGGACCATGACATCAAAGAATGACGGTGGGAAAAACATCTCTAGGGTGGACAATATTCTTGCAATATCATCTTGCATATGATCCAACTCTTTAGGATCTACAACTTTTTTCCATAGCTGGTTGAAGAAATTACATAACTCAATGAGTGTGTTTATTATATCTTTGTCCATCAGATTCCTGATGGCCACCGGGAGGATTTGTGTCAACATTACGTGGCAATCATGTGACTTCATGTATCCCAACTTCATTTTACCTGAGCTCACATCGATGATACTTTTGATGTTTGCGGAGTAGGAAGAGGGTGTCTTAACTGACAACAAATAGGTGAAGAACTGTGTTGCTTCTTTTGTACTCAAATTGTAACTCTGGCGAGCTTTGATGAATTTGTCATCATCTTCCGCTTCACTCTTGCGTTTTGATTGATCAGCAAGCATATCGAGCCATGAACCGTCACCATCCTTTCTTTTACCTTTAATCTGGAGCAGAGTACCAAGGATGCTTTCACATACGTTCTTCTCTAAGTGCATGACATTGATGCAGTGACGTACACATAGAATCTCCTAGTAAGATAATTTCCAGAACACCGATTTCTTCTTAAACACTTGACCCTTGGGTGCTTGTTTCACCATCAAAGGGTGCTTCTTGCCAAGCAGAACATTAATTTGTTTAGCCATGTTGACCACCTCCCCATCATAGGGTCTTGGGCCCACACCTACCTCTACCGTACCATCAAATTCAGCTTTCATCTTTCGGTATGGGTGATTTTTCCGTAAGAACCTACGATGATGCAAATGCACGGTTTTGCGCGAGTTGGGAAGAAATCTGCTAGTTGTCTTATCCATGCATGTGACACACCCTGCATCTCCCTTTGTTTTCTGCCCCAATGTGTTGCCTAATGCCGGCATATCTTGAATGGTGTGCACTAGCATCGCATGTAGATCGAAAATCTCCTTTCTGTAAGCATCATAACATTTTACATCAGGTGCATCTATCCACACTGTCAGCAATTCTTCTACTAGTAGCTAAAAGTAAATGTCGATGTCATTTCCAGGTTGCTTCGGGCCTTGGATAACCATTGACATCATAATGTATTTTTTCTTCATACACAACCAAGGAGCTTGGTTATATATGCACGTACACCGCCATGTGTTGTGTTTGGTGCTCATATCGCCAAAAGGATTCATCCCACAAGACACTCCCCGAGCCTTATACTTCTAGGATCCTTGGCAAAGTCTTGAAACTTGTTGTTGATTAATTCCCACTGAGCCCCATCTTTCGTGTGCCTCATATACTTATCCACAATTCGCTCATCATGATGCCACTGCAACCTCTTTGCCTCTCTAGGGTTTGCAAACAAACGCCTCAACCTTGGAATTAAAGGCAAGTACCAAACAACCTTGAACGGGATTCCTGTCTTGATCTCGTCAACCAATTTGTACTTTACTTTGCTCTCCTGCGCTTGTATCGTGCATGCTTGCATGTGGGACATGCATGCAAATCTTTGTACTCACCACGGTACAATATACAATCATGCCCACAAGCGTGTATCTTTTGAACTTCAAGTTCCAATGGGCAAACAATTTTCTTTGCTTCATTCGTGCTTTTGGGGAGCACATTATCTTCTGGAAGAATTTCTTTGAAAAGACCTAACATCTCTGTGAAGCCCTTGTTTGATAAACCGTTTGCTGCTTTAAATCTGAGAAGCGCCATGGTGGCACTCAACTTGGAACACTTCTTTTTGAAACCTGGATACAATTCTTTCTTGGAGTCCGCATCAATGGTTGGCAGATCCTTATACCAATCATATCCTTTTTGGGCCCTCGGAATCTACAATCATAGCAGCAAAATCTGGCATATCAAGATCATCATCATCTGCATCGACGTATAGGTTTTCCAGTGGGCGTTTCGGCTTTCCGGTGTTCCATTGGTAGCTTGACGCCTCTGCCTCGGTGTTAGATTCAACATCCATGTGACACTGGTCGGAGTTTGGCATCTCGCAGCCCTGGGTATCTGAAGGAAATATGCCCTAGAGGCAATAATAAAGTTATTATTTATTTCCTTATTTCATCATAAATGTTTATTATTCATGCTAGAATTGTATTAACCGAAAACTTAGTACATGCGTGAATTCATAGACAAACAGAGTGTCACTAGTATGCCTCTACTTGATTAGCTCGTTGAATCAAAGATGGTTCAGTTTCCTAGCCATAGACATGAGTTGTCATTTGATTAACGGGATCACATCATTAGAGAATGATGTGATTGACTTGACCCATTCCGTTAGCTTAGCACTTGATCATTTAGTATGTTGCTATTGCTTTCTTCATGACTTATACATGTTCCTATGACAATGAGATTATGCAACTCCCGAATACCGGAGGAACACTTTGTGTGCTACCAAACGTCACAACGTAACTGGGTGATTATAAAGGTGCTCTATAGGTGTCTCCGATGGTACTTGTTGAGTTGGCAAAGATCGAGATTAGGATTTGTCACTCCGATTGTCGGAGAGGTATCTCTGGGCCCTCTCGGTAATGCAGATCACTATAAGACTTGCAAGCAATGTGACTAATGAGTTAGTTGTGGGATGATGCATTACGGAACGAGTAAACAGACTTGCCAGTAACGAGATTGAACTAGGTATTGAGATACCAACGATCGAATCTTGAGCAAGTAACATACCGATGACAAAGGGAACAATGTATGTTGTTATGCGGCTTGACCGATAAAGATCTTCATAGAATATGTGGGAGCCAATATGAGCATCCAGGTTTCGCTATTGGTTATTGACCGGAGACGTGTCTCGGTCATGTCTACATAGTTCTCGAACCCGTAGGGTCCGCACGCTTAACGTTTCGTGACGATCGGTATTATGTGTTTTGTGTTTTGATGTATCGAAGGTAGTTCAGAGTCCCGGATATGATCACGGACATGACGAGGAATCTCGAAATGGTCGAGACGTAAAGATCGATATATTGGAGGACTATGTTCGGACACCGGAAGTGTTTCGGGAGGTTTCGGACATATACCGGAGTAATCTTGGGCGATTCTGGAACCCCCCCGGGAGTATATTGGGCCTAATGGGCCTTAGTGGGAGAAGAGGAGGGCGGCCGGGGCAGCCGCCCCCTCCCCTCTAGTCCGAATTGGACAAGGAGGGGGGCGGCGCCCCCCTTTCCTTCTCTCCTTCTCTCCCTTCCTTCCCCTCTCCTACTCCTACTTGGAAGGGGGAGTCCTACTCCCGGTGGGAGTAGGACTCCTCATGGGGCGCGCCATAGGAGGCCGGCCGCCTCCCCCTCCTCCACTATATACCGGGAGGGTGGCACCCGTTGGAGACACAACAATTGATCATTGATCATTTAGCCGTGTGCGGTGCCCCCATCCACCATAATCCACCTCGGTCATATCGTAGCGGTGCTTAGGCGAAGCCCTGCGTCGGTAGCATCATCATCACCGTCATCACTCCGTCGTGCTGACGGAACTCTCCCTCGAAGCTCTGCTGGATCATGAGTTCGTGGGACGTCACCGAGCTGAACGTGTGCTGAACTCGATGGTGCCGTGTGTTCGGTACTTGGATCGGTCGGATCGTGAAGACGTACGACTACATCAACCACGTTGTCATAATGCTTCCGCTTACGGTCTACGAGGGTACTTGGACGACACTCTCCCCTCTTGTTGCTATGCATCACCATGATGTTGAGTGTGCGTAGGGATTTTTTTGAAATTACTACGTTCCCCAAAAGTGGTATCAGAGCCAGGTTTATGCGTAGATGTTATATGCATGAGTAGAACACAAGTGAGTTGTGGGCGATACAAGTCATACTGCTTACCATCATGTCATACTTTGGTTTGGCGGTATTGTTGGATGAAGCATCCCGGACAAACATTATGCGTACGCTTATGCAAGACTGGTTCTACCGATGTGATTCTCACACAGGTGGCTGGCGGGTGTCAGTTTCTCCAACTTTAGTTGAACCGAGTGTGGCTACGCCCGGTCCTTGTTCAAGGTTAAAACAACACTAACTTGACAAAATATCGTTGTGGTTTTGATGCGTAGGTAAGAACGGTTCTTGCTCAGCCCATAGCAGCCATGTAAAACTTGCAACAACAAAGTATATGACGTCTAACTTGTTTATGCAGGGCATGCTGTGATGTGATATAGTCAAGACATGATGCTAAATTTTGTTGTATGAGATGATCATGTTTTGTAACAGAAGTTCCTGCAATCGCAGGAGCCATATGGTTGTCGCTTTATTGTATGAAATGCAATCTCCATGTAATTGCTTTACTTTATCACTAAGCGGTAGAGATAGTCGTAGAAGCAATAGTTGGCGAGATGACAACGATGCTACGATGGAGATCAAGGTGTCGCGCCGGTGACAATGGTGATCATGACGGTGCTTTGGAGATGGAGATCAAAGGCACAAGATGATGATGGCCATATGATATCACTTATATTGATTGCATGTGATGTTTATCTTTTATGCATCTTATTTTGCTTAGATCAATGGTAGCACTATAAGATGGCCCCTCACTAAATTTCAAGGTATAAGTGTTCTCCCTGAGTATGCACCGTTGCGAAAGTTTGTCGTGCCGAGAGACCACGTGATGATCAGGTGTGATAAGCTCTACGTTCACATACAACGGGTGCAAGCCAGTTTTTCACACGCAGAATACTCGGGTTAAATTTGACGAGCCTAGCATATGCAGATATGGCCTCGGAACAGTGGACACTGAAAGGTCGAGCGTGAATCATATAGTAGATATGATCAACATAGTGATGTTCACCATTGAAAACTACTCCATCTCACGTGATGATCGGACATGGTTTAGTTGATATGGATCACGTGATCACTTAGATGATTAGAGGGATGTCTATCTAAGTGGGAGTTCTTAAGTAATATGATTAATTTAACTTTAATTTATCATGAACTTAGTCCTGGTAGTATTAGCATATCTATGTTGTAGATCAATAGCTCGCGTTTAGCTTCCCTGTTTTATTTTTGATATGTTCCTAGAGAAAACTAAGTTGAAAGATGTTAGTAGCAATGATGCGGATTGGATCCGTGATCTGAGGATTATCCTCATTGCTGCACAGAAGAATTATGTCCTTGATGCACCGCTAGGTGATGTATCGATTGCAGGAGAGCGGATGCGTATCGTTATGAATGTTTCGCATGCTCGATATGATGATTACTTGATAGTTTAGTGCACCATGCTTTATGGCTTAGAATCGGGGCTTCAAAGACGTTTTGAACGCCACGGAGCATATGAGATGTTCCAAGAGTTGAAATTAGTATTTCAGGCTCATGCCCATGTCGAAAGGTATGAGACCTTTGACAAGCACTTTGCCTATAAGATGGAGGAGAAATGCTCAGCTAGTGAGCATGTGCTCAGAAAATGTCTGAGTACTACAATCACTTGGATCAAGTGATTGTTAATCTTCCAGATAAGATAGTGATTGACAGAGTTATCTAGTCACTACCACCAAGCTACAAGAGCTTCGTGATGAACTATAATATGCAAGGGATGGACAAGACAATTCCCGAGCTCTTCGCGATGCTAAAAGCTGCGGAGGTGGAAATCAAGAAGGAGCATCAAGTGTTGATGGTCAACAAGACCACAAGTTTCAAGAAAAAGGGTAAAGGGAAGAAGGGGAACTTCAAGAAGAACGGCAAGCAAGTTTCTGCTCAAGTGAAGAAGCCCAAGTCTGGACCTAAGCCTGAGATTGAGTGCTTCTACTGCAACGGGACTGGTCACTGGAAGCAGAACTACCCCAAGTATTTGCCGGATAAGAAGGATGGAAAGGTGAACAAAGGTATATGTGATATACATGTTATTGATGTGTACCTTACTAATGCTCATGATAGCACACTGGTAATTGATACTTTGGTTACATTGCTAATATTTGCAACTCGAAACAGGGACTACGAATTAAGCGAAGATTGGCTAAGGACGAGGTGACGATGCGTGTGGGAAATGGTTCCAAAGTCGATGTGATCGCGGTCGGCACGCTGCCTCTAAATCTACCTTCGGGAATAGTTTTAGACCTGAATAATTGTTATTCGGTGCCAGCGTTGAGCATGAACATTATATCTGGATCTTGTTTGATGCGAGATGGTTATTCATTTAAATCTGAGAATAATGGTTGTTCTATTTATATGAGTAATATCTTTTATGGTCATGCACCCTTGAAGAGTGGTCTATTTTTGATGAATATCGATAGTAGTGATACAAATATTCATAATATTGAAGCTAAAAATGCAGAGTTGATCATGATAGTGAAACTTATTTGTGGCACTTCTGTTTAGGTCATATTGGTGTAAAGCGCATGAAGAAACTCCATTCTAATGGACTTTGGAATCACTTGATTATGAATCACTTGCTACTTGCGAACCATGCCTCACGGGCAAGATGACCAAAACGCCGTTCTCCGGAACTATGGAGCGAGCAACAGATTTGTTGGAAATCATACATACTGATGTATGTGGTCCCACGAATGTTGAGGCTCGCGGCGGGTATCATTATTTTCTCACCTTCACAGATGATTTGAGCAGATATGGGTATATCTACTTAATGAAACATAAGTCTAAAACATTTGAAAAGTTCAAATAATTTCAGAGTGAAGTGGAAAATCATCGTAACAAGAAAATAAATTTTTCACGATCTGATCGTGGAGGAGAATATTTGAGTTATGTCAGCGTTCTGGGAACAGGGGTCCCCAGGCTTGCCTGCCTGCGGCCTGCGGCGTGGCTCAAAGGAGGGCCCATCACGGCCCATCTTCATCAAAACAAGCTCAAGACCCTCGCGAGGGGCCAAGACTCGCGGGGCGGACGACAGGGAGCTTCCTCAGGCGCGGCCTCATCAGGTTGGCTCGTGAGGTGGCCGAGAGATCAAGGCGGGGTACCTCACGAGGTGCCCATGATGCAAGCCATGACGACCAAGGGCACCAGGCGGGCGCCAGCCCGCGTAGTGTCCTCCTTTCCTCTTTGGTGCAAACGGAGCAAGCGCAGGCGAGGGCATCAAGTAAAGGCGTCCATTTCGGTGCAACAGGACCAAGACCAGTCCAACGGCAGGAAGGAAGTCATTGTGGAGCCCAAGCCGGCGTCACCACCAGAGCCTTTGATGTGCGAGGACCAACTTTAGTCAGATAAGTGTACCATATGTTCCCCTTCAAAATGGCCAATTGTTGGCGCCCTTCCCGCTCAATATTTGGGAAGAGGCCCAGGGCCTCTGCCTATATAAGTAGAGCCAGCCACCATAGTAAGGGAGAGAGATCTGGAATCGGCAGAGAGGTAGAGAGAAGCGACTGAACTCCCCCTAGCAGTTCATCGCACCAGCCAAGAACAGACCCTCGCGAGGCTGTTCTTCTTTGTATTATTCGTCACCATCAGCCCAAGAGGCAATCCACCACACCACAAACTAGAGTAGGGTATTACACCACAATGGTGGCCCGAACTAGTATAAACCCTGTGTCTCTTGTGTTGTTCCTTTCATAGTTTAGATCTTAGCGAGGTGGCGGGGTGCAGGTAGGTAGAGGGCGAGATTCCGCGCGCACCCCAGTGGTTGAACCTCAAGGGTCTGCCGGAACCCGGAATCCGACATTTGGCGCGCCAGGTAGGGGGTGCGCCGGAGTTTCCCTTCCACCACCGCCGCGGCCCGCCTCGCGATGAGCAGCGCGCCGCCCGCTCGGCCGCTAAGCGCCCGGTAGCGAGGGCGAGGGGCTCGAGCCTGCCCCGGCCTTGCAACGGGTGCGGTTGCCGGACAAGTTCAAGCCAACGACGCCGCCGCGCTACAAAGGCGCGACCGATCCGATGGCTTTCCTACTGGCGTACGAGGAAGCCGTCCTCGAAGCTGGAGGTGATGACAGGGTCATGGCCAACTGGCTCCCTATGACCCTCACCGACGCTTCACAGCGTGGCTGCTCCACCTTCCGGCAGCCTTTGTGGCCTCTTGGGAAGAGCTCCGCGGCCTCTTCCTCACCCACCACGCTGCGCCGGGCGCTTCGGTCGCCGCGCCCTCCTGGCGGCTTCATGGCGCCGCCCTCGAGTCACCACGTCAAGCAGTTCGTCCATCGGGTCGGCGCCATCTCCGTGCAGCAGGAGGCCCCCCAGGACCGGTCGGCGCCCAAGGCTAGCCTGACCTTCAGCTCGGAAGACCAGCCCTCCAACTCAGCCTCCTCGGGTGCGCTCCCCATGCTGTGCACCCCCACCATCTGCCAGTGGCGTCACCAGACTCTCATCGACGGGCGGCGCGGGCCTCAACGTGCTCTCGGCCGAGGCCTTCAACCTCCTCTCTGCATACCCGGGAGCGGCCGCAGCCCAGCCGACCTTTCTTGGGCGTCGGGCGGATCATCCAGCTCCTTGGGACAGATCCGCTCCGGTAACCTTCGTACCTCACGACAACTTCCGTGACGGAGTGTGTCGATTTCGACATCGCCCCCATCGGCCTCCCCTACAACGCCATCCTCGGCTACCCAGCACTGGCCCAGTTCATGGCCGCGACTCACCCGGCGTACAACCTCATGAAGATGCCCGGGAGCAACGGCGTCCTCACCGTGCCCGAGACACCGGAGATGCGATGCGAGTGCTCAAGCTCGCCTTCAAGACGGCGGCGCCGGTGCAACCCGCCGACGCAGAGACCCCTGAGCCCAAGGGGGCTGCACCAACCAAGAAGAAACAGTTGTTCACCCAAGACAAGGCAGAGACCAAGCAAATACCCGTCGACGAGGACGGGTCCACTGACGCCACTTTCACCATAGGCGCCAACCTCGAGCCCGAAAGGTGGAGGAGGCCCTGGTCAAGTTCCTCATAAACAAGAAGGTATTTGCCTAGGAGCCTGATCAGTTGGCGGGGATCCCTAGGGGCATAATCGAGCATCACCTCCACGTGTGCCCCAACGCATCGCCTGCAGCGTAAAGCGAGGCGGCGATCCACCGAAAAGCAAGCCTTCATCGCCCGTGAGACCCGCAAACTAGAAGCCGCTGGGGTCATTCACGAGGTCCGGTACCCGGATTGGTTGGTCAACCCTGTTGTTGTACCAAAGAAGGGAGGGAAGGAGCGCATGTGTGTCGACTTCACCAACCTCAACAAGGCATGCCCGCAAGATCCGTTCCCGCTTCCTCGCATCGACCAGATCGTCGATTCCACCGCTGAGTGCGACCTGTTGTGCTTCTTGGATGCCTTCTCTGGGTACCACCAGATCAAGATGGCGGTAGAGGACGTGGAGAAGACGGCCTTCCTGACCCCGTGCGGGGTGTAATGCTACACGTGCATGCCATTCGGGCTGCATAGCGCTGGGCGACCTTCCGGCCGGTGATGCACATCACCACAGGTCCGCAGCTCGGGAAGAATGTTGAGGCTTACGTCGATGACATTGTGGTGAAGTCTCGGGAGGCCGTAACCCGATACAAGACACAGGAGGAAACCTTCATGAGCCTCGGACGCAGTGAGCCTACGGCTCAACCCGAGAAATGTGTGTTTGAGTCCCCTCGGGCAAGCTCTTGGGCTTCCTCGTATCCCACCGAGGCATCGAGGCTAACCCGAGAAAAGGTCAAGGCGGTCGAGGACATGAGCCCGCCAAAGACCCTCGTGGAAATGCGTAAGCTCATAGGCGTGACTACGCTTAGGGCGCTTCATCTCCAAGTTGGGGAACGAAGCCTTTCTTTCTTCCAAATGAAGAAAAAGGGGCCTTTTGAATCGACTGAAGAAGCCGACAAGGCGTTCCAAGATCTCAAGAGGTACCTGACCAGCCCTCCGGTCATGGTGGCCCCACGCCCGCAGGAACCCCTCGTGCTCTACCTCGCCGCCACTCCCTACTCCGCCAGTGCAGCTCTGGTGGCGGCTAGGGAAGAGCGTCAGACCAAAGCCACAGCAGCAGCCCAGGTCAAGGCAAAGCCGGAACAAGAAAGACCCACAGAACCAGCTTCACACGGCTGAGAAGGGTCACCACCGGGAGCCTACTGGAGGAGGAAGAGGTCCCTCCCCAGTGCCCGGCCTCTGGAGGCCCCACCGCCTCGAGGCGCCACGGTCCCCGTGAGGGCGCCAGCTGCACGGGCGCTCAAACCTCGTTGAGCACCCAAAGATACTTCGTCGGCCTTTGTCTTTGCGGGACGCGAGGCGCGGTACCCCATGCCTCGTAAGCTCCTCCTCGCTATTGGTGGCCTCACGCAAGCTGCGGCACTATTTTCAGGCTCACCCCATCAAGGCCGTCTCAAAGATACCCCTTGGAAAGGGTGCTCAGGAGCCCTAACTCAGCCGGAAGGGTCGCTGAGTGGAACATTGAACCTGCAAGCGTTTCAGCTCGAATTCACGACTAGAGTCATCAAGGGGCCGCGTTAAGCGGATTTTGTATGGAATGGACGGAGGCATCGGGCCTCAAGGCCGACGAGGATCGGTCCCTCTCTCCGGAAGCGGCCCGGAAGGCTGGGTCATGTACTTCGATGGGGCGTTCTCCAGGCATGGCGCTGGGGTTGGGGCGGTGCTCATATCTCCCACTCAGGACAAGCTCTACTACGATGTGCAGCTCTGTTTCCAACAAGGTGAAAAGGTCTCCAACAACATAGCGGAGTATGAAGGTCTAATAGCGAGCTTGAAGGTCGCAGCAGCCCTGGGGGTGAAGCGCCTTACCATCAAGGGCGATCCGCAGCTCCTTGTCAATTTCTCCAACAAGGTGTATGAGCCAAAAGATGAGCACATGGAAGCCTACCTTGCGGAGGTCCGCAGGATGGAGAAGCAGTTTTGGGGGTTGGAGTTGCAGCATGTGCCCCGTGGCACCAATCAGGAGGCCGACGACATCGCCAAATGAGCATCCAGGCGGTTACCTCAGGAGCCTGGCGTGTTCGAGGAGCGGCTTTTCAAGCCCTCTGCCATGCCATCACTATCAAACACGGCGCAGCCTCGGGAGGAGCTCCCCGGCCACCTGCCTCAGAGCCCGGTGCGTGGCCCGGCCTCAGAGGCCTTTGCTCACGATGATGGAGCCTCGGGAGGGTGCTAGATCACGTAACTCCGGAGCTACTTAACGCAAGGGACCCTGCCGGAGAAGGAGGAGGAAGCAGAGCGTGGCGCTGCAAGCCACGATATCTTGTGCTCGAGGGATGGAGAGCTCTATCGAAGCGGCCGAATGATGTGGCACTGCGCTGCATCTCCAGGAAGCAAGGGAAAGAGTTGCTGGCGGATATACACGGTGGAGACTGTGGGCATCACTCGTCATCACGAACCCTCGTGGGAAAGGCATTCCGGAGCGGTTTCTATTGGCCTACTGTGCTCAACGATGCCATAGAGCTAGTGAAGGCTTGCGAAGCCTGCCAATTCCATGCCAAGTAGATCCATCAGCCGGTAGGAGGCCTACAAACTATACCCCTCTCGTGGCCATTCACAGTCTAGGGGCTGGATATCCTGGGCCCGTTCCCTCGGGCGCCAGGGGGCTATCGCTACCTTTACGTCGCCATGGACAAGTTCACCAAGTGGGCTGAAGTGGAAGCCGTCCGCACCATCCCCGCAAGTTCTCATCAAGTTCGCTTAAGGGCCTCATGAGCCGGTTCGGGTGCCGAACCGCATCATCATCGACAACGGTTCGCAGCTCACCAAGAACCTCTTCAAAACATATTGTGCTAACACAGGAACGCAGATATGCTACGCTTGATGGCGCACCCGAAGCAACGGCCAGCCGAAGCGGGCCAACGCAGAGGTCCCGAGGGGCCTCAAAACCGTAACATCTGTGAAGAAACCGAGGCCTGCTGCAGGGGTTGGTACGACGGGCTTCAGTCTGTGCTGTGGTCCATCCGCACGACCGCAACCAAGCCAACTGGAGATACCTCGTTCTTCCTGGTCTATGGAGCCGAAGCGGTCCTTCCTCACGAGGTCAGATGTCGTTCCGCACGGGTCCTGGCGTTCGATGAGGCGCAGCAGGACGCCATGCGGGGGACGGATCTTGTGCTGGGGGAGGAGCGTCGTTGAGAAGCTGTGTTGCGAGCAGCAAGGTACCAACAAGCGTTGCGACGATACCACTGCTGCAACATCCGCCACAGAACTCTCGTGGTAGGGGACCTCGTGCTCAGGCGGGTTCTCTCCAGGGAAGGGTTGCATAAGCTCTCTCCCATGTGGGAGAGCCCGTTCAAGGTTGTTCATGTTTCCAGGCCCGGCTCCGCGCGCTTGGAGACTAAGGAGGGGGTGCCAGTCCAGAACGGGTGGAACATCCAGCACCTCCGGAGGTTTTACCCCTGAAAAGGCCCAGAGCCTGTGAAGAAGGCGAATGCCTGTGAAGCTGTCTTTTTGGAAAAGGCCCAGAGCCTGTGAAGAAGGCGAATGCCTGTGAAGCTGTCTTTTTGGAAAAGGCCCAGAGCCTGTGAAGAAGGCGAATGCCTGTGAAGCTGCCCTTTTTGGAAAAGGCCCGGAGCCTGTGAAGAGGGCCAATGCCCGTGAAGCTTGCTTCCTCCAAGAAAGGCCCGGAGCCTGTGAAGAAGGCCAACGCCTGTGAAGCTCGCCGCCCGTGACACTCTCACGTAATAATGAGTTGGGGTTGTACATGCCCCGGAGTCTCAGGAGCGCCGACCTCAGGCCCTGGGGCTCCCTCCCACGCCCAGTGGCAGCACTTAGCTCCGTGCTGGTGAGAAGACGTCGAATACTAGATTAGGTGCCGGACGCGGCTCTTTCATTTGCTTTCTGCAGTTGGCTTGTTCGTTCTCATTTGAAGTTTTATCAAAGCTGTTTTTGACTTGTGGCTCTTTGACCTTTCGTCCTCTTACCTCGATTTCTCTCGCGCAAGGTCACGCGAGGTGGGTAGCCTGGGTGCCCCCGCGACTGTTCTCTGCCCTTATTGTTCGAGGTTTCCCTACCCGGGTCCACTACAGGAGCACCCCTCCAGTTCATGCCTCACGGGCACCGCGACACGAACACAGGACCTGGGTCGGTCACCTCCACAGCTGAGGCCGGGAGCTACCTCTCCAGACTAACCTTCGCAGGACATGAAGCGTTCGACGAGGGCCACGACAGGCGCCCCCAAGCTAAGTAATTTCTACGAGCGAGCGTGTGGCACAAGGGCATAATACCAAGATAGCAGAAACAATACGATAACTAACAGCAATAGTTCAAGCACGCCCACGCGGGGCCCTACGCCATCGCTTTCTTTGCACAGGAAAGGAAAAGGACAAAACAGCGCGGCTCGCTCGACACCAACTTCATGGGAGGCTCGAATCGGCCTCCCGAGCTCAGCGGACTCCTCTCGCTTCACCAGTGGCAAGACGGCGGGCGGACTCGCTTAGCTCCTCCTGTGTGGCGCGGCGTGGCGAGGCTGGTCGTGACCACCGCTGGAGGAGCCGCTGCTCAAGAAGAGACGCCGGCTCGACGAGCCCGGCGTCGCCGACCACGCTGCTGTCGTCTTCATCGTCAGCCGAGGCTGAACTCCGCAGCCACGGTCGTCGTTCTCAGGGCAGCACCCGGCGCGGCGACCATCTTCCCTGAACACCCTCACGTAGAGGGTGGCATCACCGTCGAACTTGAAGTGCAGGGTGCATCGCCGGCTCGACCCAGCAGCAAACGTTTGCAGGACGCTGGCCAGGGCTGCTCCCGTGCAGAGACCTCCAAGGAAGCCCAGAGGCCCGATCAAGCAACCATCCGCCTGAAGCGAGGCTGCCCGGCACCAGCCGGAAGCTCACCCAGGAGGAAGCGAGGGAGCTGGAGCCGGGTGTTGGTCGGCTCACTGACCACAGCACAAACTCCGGCAGCACCTCTGCCGAGTGGAAGCGCGGCCTAGGGGGGCGCGCGGCCGTAGCGCATCCCCCAGCAGCGGCCAGCCGCCCGCCACCGCGCGGGAGGTCATCTCCACGACCGCGAGGAGCCACCATGGGAGCCGCAGGGTGTTTGCGGGGACGGCCTCGACCTGGCGAGCCTTCCCCTTCTCTGCGGCCGAGAACCTCTTCGGCGGAGCCATGGGGAAGAAGAAGAAGCAAGGAGGAGATGGACTAGAAGGGCAGGCGCTGTCCCGTACTTATAGCCGGGGAAGGCCAACCGCCGACCTCCATGATCGCAGGCAATCATGACCCGCTCTGCATGCAGGGACTTGTCAATTCGTGCAGTTGCCGAGGCGTCGTGGGGAAGTGGAGACGCCCACGTCCAATCAACCGCCATGCAGCGCCTAAGGTCAAGAAGTTGTTAGGGGCTGCAGCGCCAGACTTGCCCCTTCGCCTCTCTGCTCAGCCAAGTCCGGGCGCGCCTTGGGCCCGGGGGCTACTGTCGGCGTTCTGGGAATGGGGGTCCCCAGACTTGCCTGCCTGCGGCCTGCGGCGTGGCTCAAAGGAGGGCCCATCATGGCCCATATTCATCAACACAAGCTCAAGACCCTCGCGAGGGGCCAAGCCTCACGGGGCGGACGACACGGAGCTTCCTTAGGCGCAGCCTCATCAGGCTGGCTCGCGAGGTGGCAGAGAGATCAAGGCTGGGTACCTCACGAGGTGCCCATGACGCAAGCCATGACGACCAAGGGCACCAGGTGGGCGCCATCCCGCGCAGTGTCCTCCTTTCCTCTTTGGTGGAAAGGGAGCAAGCGCAGGCGAGGGCATCAAGCAAAGGCGTCCATTTCGGTGCAATAAGACCAAGACCAGTCCAACGGCAGGAAGGAAGTCATTGTGCAGCCCTTCCCGCTCAATATTTGGGAAGAGGCCCAGGGCCTCTGCCTATATAAGTAGAGCCAGCCACCATAGTAAGGGAGAGAGATCTGGAATCGGCAGAGAGATAGAGAGAAGCGACTGAACTCCCCCTAGCAGTTCATCGCACCAGCGAAGAACAGACACTCGCGAGGCTGTTCTTCTTTGTATTATTCATCACCATCAGCCCAAGGGGCAATCCACCACACCACAAACTAGAGTAGGGTATTACACCACAATGGTGGCCCGAACTAGTATAAACCCTGTGTCTCTTGTGTTGTTCCTTTCACAGTTTAGATATTAGCGAGGCGGCGGGGTGCAGGTAGGTAGAGGGCGAGATCCGCGCGCACCCCAGTGTTTGAACCTCAAGGGTCTGCCGGAACTCGGAATCCGACAAGTTACGAGTTTGGTCTTCATTTGAAACAATGCGGAATAGTTTCGCAACTCACGCCATGTGGAACACCACAGCATAATGGTGTGTCCGAATATCATAACCGTACTTTATTAGATATGGTGCAATCTATGATGTCTCTTACCGATTTACCACTATTGTTTTGGGGTTATGCATTAGAGACTGTTGCATTCACGTTAAATAGGGCACCATCTAAATCCGTTGAGATGACACCATAAGAACTATGGTTTGGCAAGAAACCAAAGTTGTCGTTTCTTAAAGTTTGGGGTTGCGATGCTTATGTGAAAAAGTTTCATCCTGATAAGCTCAAACCCAAATCGGAGAAATGTGTCTTCATAGGATACCCAAAGGAGACAGTTGGGTACACCTTCTATCACAGATTCGAAGGCAAGACATTCGTTGCTAAGAATGGATCCTTTCTAGAGAAGGAGTTTCTCTCGAAAGAAGTGAGTGGGAGGAAAGTAGAACTTGATGAGGTAATTGTACCTACTCCCTTATTGGAAAGTAGTTCATCACAGAAATCTGTTCTTGTGACTCCTACACCAATTAGTGAGGAAGCTAATGATGATGATCATGTATCTTCAGATCAAGTTACTACCAAACCTCGTAGGTCAACCAGAGTGAGATCCGCACCAGAGTAGTACGGTAATCCTGTTCTGGAGCTCATGTTACTTGACCATGACGAACCTACGAACTATGAGGAAGCGATGATGAGCCCAGATTCCGCGAAATTGCTTGAGGCCATGAAATCTGAGATGAGATCCATGTATGAGAACAAAGTGTGGACTTTGGTTGACTTGCCCGATGATCGGCAAGCCATAGAAAATAAACGGATCTTCAAGAGGAAGACGGACGCTGATAGTAGTGTTACCATATACAAAGCTAGACTTGTCGAAAAAGGTTTTTGACAAAGTTCAAGGTGTTGACTACGATGAGATTTTCTCACTCGTAGCGATGCTTAAGTCTATCCAAATCATGTTAGCAAATTGCCACATTTTATGAAATCTGGCAAATGGATGTCAAAACTACATTCCTTAATGGATTTCTTAAAGAAGAGTTGTATATGACGCAACCAGAAGGTTTTGTCGATCATAAAGGTGCTAACAAAATGTACAAGCTCTAGCGATCCATCTATGGACTGGTGCAAATATCTCGGAGTTGGAATATACGCTTTGATGAGTTGATCGAAGCCTATAGTTTTATACAAACTTGCGGTGAAGCATGTATTTACAAGAAAGTGAGTGGGAGCACTACAACATTTCTGATAAGTATATGTAAATGACATATTATTGATTGGAAATATTGTAGAATTTTCTGGAAAGCATAAAGGAGTATTTGAAAGAAGTTTTTCAAAGAAAGACCTCGGTGAAGCTGCTTACATATTGAGCATCAAGATCTATAGAGATATATCAAGACGCTTGATAAGTTTTTTCAATGAGTGCATACCTTGACAATATTTTGAAGTAGTTCAAAATGGAACAGTCAAAGAAGGAGTTCTTGCCTGTGTTGCAAGGTGTGAAGTTGAGTAAGACTCAAGGCCCGACCACGGCAGAAGATAGAGTGAGAATGAATGTCATTCCCTATGCCTCAGCCATAGGTTCTATAAAGTATGCCATGTTGTGTACCAGACCTATTGTATACCCTACACTGAGTTTGGCAAGGGAGTAGAATAGTAATCTAGGAGTAGATCACTGGACAGCGGTCAAAATTATCCTTAGTGGAATAAGGATATGTTTCTCGATTATGGAGATGACAAAAGGTTCATCGTAAAGGGTTACATCGATGCAAGTTTTCGCACTGATCCAGATGACTCTAAGTCTCAATCTGGATACATATTGAAAGTGGGAGCAATTAGCTAGAGTAGCTCCGTGCAGAGCATTGTTGACATAGAAATTTGCAAAATACATACGGATCTGAATATGGCAGATCCGTTGACTAAACTTCCCTCACAAGCAAAACATGATCACACCTTAGTACTCTTTGGGTGTTAATCACATGGCGGTGTGAACTAAGATTAACTCTAGTAAACCCTTTGAGTGTTGGTCACATGGCGATGTGAACTATGGGTGTTAATCACATGGTGATGTGAACTATTGGTGTTAAATCACATGGCGATGTGAACTAGATTATTGGCTCTGGTGCAAGTGGGAGATCAAGGAAATATGCCCTAGAGGCAATAATAAAGTTATTATTTATTTCCTTATTTCATGATAAATGTTTATTATTCATGCTAGAATTGTATTAACCGAAAACTTAGTACATGTGTGAATTCATAGACAAACGGAATGTCACTAGTATGCCTCTACTTGACTAGCTCGTTGAATCAAAGATGGTTAAGTTTCCTAGCCATAGACATGAGTTGTCATTTGATTAACGGGATCACATCATTAGAGAATGATGTGATTGACTTGACCCATTCCGTTAGCTTAGCACTTGATCGTTTAGTATGTTACTATTGCTTTCTTCATGACTTATACATGTTCCTATGACTATGAGATTATGCAACTCCCGAATACCGAAGAAACACTTAGTGTGCTACCAAACGTCACAAACGAAACCAAGGTGATTATAAAGGTGCTCTGTGTGTCTCCGATGGTACTTGTTGAGTTGGCATAGATCAAGATTAGGATTTGTCACTCCGATTGTCGAGAGGTATCTCCGCCCTCTCGGTAATGCACATCACTATAAGCCTTGCAAGTAATGTGACTAATGAGTTAGTTATGGATGATGCATTACGAAACAAGTAAAGAGACTTGCCGGTAACGAGATTGAACTAGGTATTGAGATACCGACGATCGAATCTCGAGCAAGTAACATACCGATGACAAAGGGAACAACGTATGTTGTTATGCGGTTTGACCGATAAAGATCTTCATAGAATATGTAGGAGCCAATATGAGCATCCAGGTTCCGTTATTGGTTATTGACCGGAGACGTGTCTCGGTCATGTCTACATAGTTCTCGAACCCGTAGGGTTCGAACGCTTAACGTTTGGTGACGATCGGCATTATGATTTTTTGTGTTTTGATGTACCAAAGGTAGTTCGGAGTCCCGGATATGGTCACGGACATGAAGAGGAGTCTCGAAATGGTCGAGACATAAAGATCGATATATTGGACGACTATGTTCAGACACCGGAAGTGTTTCGGGAGGTTTCGTACATATACCAGAGTACCGGGGGGTTACCGGAACCCCCCGGGGAGTATATTGGGCCTAATGGGCATTTGTGGGAGAAGGGGAGGGGCGGCCAGGGCAGCCACGCGCCCCCTTCCCCTCTAGTCCAAATTGGACAAGGAGGGGGGCGCCCCCCTTTCCCTCTCTCCTTCTCTCCCTCTTCCTTCTTCTCCTACTCCAACTAGGGAAGGGAGGGAATCCTACTCCCACCGGGAGTAGGACTCCCCCTTGGGCGCGCCATAGAGAGGGTCAGCCCTCCCCTCCTCCACTCCTTTATATACGGGGGAGGGGGCACCCCATAGACACAAGTTGATTGTTTAGACGTGTGCGGTTCTCCCCTCCAAAGATTTCCACCTCGGTCATATCGTTGCAATGCTTAGGTGAAGCCCTGCGCTGGTAGCTTCATCATCACCGTCATCACACCGTCGTGCTGACGAAACTCTCCCTCAACCTCAGCTGGATCTAGAGTTCGTGGGACGTCACCGAGCTGAACGTGTGCAGATCGCGGAGGTGCCGTACCTTCGGTGCTAGGATCGATCGGATCGTGAAGACGTACGACTACATCAACTGCGTTGTCATAGCGCTTCCGCTTTCGGTCTACGAGGGTACGTGGACATCACTCTCCCCTCTGTTGCTATGCATCACCTAGATGGATCTTGCGTGTGCGTAGGATTTTTTTTTTGAAATTACTGCATTCCCCAACAGTGGCATTCGAGCCAGGTCTATGCGTATATGTTATATGCACGAGTAGAACACAAAGAGTTGTGGGCGATAATAGTCATACTGCTTACCAGCATGTCATACTTTGATTCGGCGGTATTATTGGATGAAGCGGCTCAGACCAACATTAGGCGTACACTTACGCGAGACTAGTTCTACCGACGTGCTTCGCACACAGTTGGCTAGTGGGTGTCTGTTTCTCCAACTTTAGTTGAATCGAGTGTGACTACGCTCGGTCCTTGTTGAAGGTTAAAACAACAAACTTGACGAAAAATTGTTGTGGTTTTGATGTGTAGGTAAGAACGGTTCTTGCTAAGCCCGTAGCAGCCACGTACAACTTGCAACAACAAAGTAGAGGACGTCTAACTTGTTTTTGCGGGGCATGTTGTGATGTGATATGGTCAAGACGTGATTATATAAATTGTTGTATGAGATGATCATGTTTTGTAACATAGTTATCGGCAACTGGCAGGATCCATATGGTTGTCGCTTTATTGTATGAAATGCAATCGCCATGTAATTGCTTTACTTTATCACTAAGCGGTAGCCATAGTCGTAGAAGCAATAGTTGGCGAGACGAAAACGATGCTTCGATGGAGATCAAGGTGTCAAGCCGGTGACGACGGTGATCATGACGGTGCTTTGGAGATGGAGATCAAAGGCACAAGATGATGATGGCCATATCATATCACTTATATTGATTGCATGTGATGTTTATCCTTTATGCATCTTATTTTTCTTAGTTTGGCGGTAGCATTATAAGATGATCTCTCACTAAATTTCAAGGTTCAAGTGTTCTCCCTGAGTATGCACCATTGCTACAGTTCGTCGTGCCGAGACACCACGTGATGATCGGGTGTGATAAGCTCTACGTTCACATACAACGGGTGCAAGCCAGTTTTGCTCATGCAGAATACTCGGGTTAAACTTGATGAGCCTAGCATATGCAGATATGGCCTCGAACACTGAGACCGAAAGGTCGAGCGTGAATCATATAGTAGATATGATCAACATAGTGATGTTCACCATTGAAAACTACTCCATCTCACGTGATGATCGGACATGGTATAGTTGATATGGATCACGTGATCACTTAGATGATTAGAGGGATGTCTATCTAAGTGGGAGTTCTTAAGTAATATGATTAACTGAACTTTAATTTATCATGAACTTAGTACCTGATAGTATTTTGCATGTCTATGTTGTTGTAGATAAATGGCCCGTGTTGTTGTTCCGTTGAATTCTAATGTGTTCCTAGAGAAAACTAAGTTGAAAGATAATGGTAGCAATTACACGGACTGGGTCCATAACTTGAGGATTATCCTCATTGCTGCATAGAAGAATTACGTCCTGGAAGCACCGCTAGCTGCCAAACCCACTGCAGGAGCAACGCCAGATGTTATGAACGTCTGGTAGAGCAAAGCTGATGACTACTCGATAGTTGAGTGTGCCATGCTTTACGGCTTAGAACTGGGACTTCAACGATGTTTTGAACGTTATGGAGCATATGAGATGTTCCAGGAGTTGAAGTTAATATTTCAAGCAAATGCCCGGATTGAGAGATATTAAGTCTCCAATAAGTTCTACGGCTGCAAAATGGAGGAGAATGGTTCTGTCGGTGAGCACATACTCAGAATGTCTGGGTACCACAACCACTTGACTCAACTGGGAGTTAGTCTTCCTGATGATAGTGTCACTGACAGAGTTCTTCAATCACTGCCACAAAGCTGCAAGAGCTTCGTGATGAACTATAATATGCAAGGGACGGATAAGACAATTCCCGAGCTCTTCGCAATGCTAAAGGCGTGGGAGGTAGAAATCAAGAAGGAGCATCAAGTGTTGATGGTCAACAAGACCACCAGTTTCAAGAAAAAGGGTAAAGGGAAGAAGGGGATCTTCAAAAAGAACAGCAAGCAAGTTGTTGCTCAAGTGAAGAATCCCAAGTCTGGACCTAAGCCCGAGACTGAGTGCTTCTACTGCAAAGGGACTGGTCACTTGAAGCGGAACTGCCCCAAGTATTTGGCGGAGAAGAAGGATGGCAAAGTGAAAGGTATATTTGATATACATGTTATTGATGTGTACCTTACTAATGCTCGCAGTAGCGCCTGGGTATTTGATATTGGTTCTGTTGCTAATATTTGCAACTCGAAACAGGGATTGGCTAAGGACGAGGTGACGATGCGCGCGGGAAATGGTTCCAAAGTCGATGTGATCACCATCGCACGCTACCTCAACATCTACCTTCGGGATTAGTTTTAGACCTAAATAATTGTTATTTGGTGCCAGCGTTGAGCATGAACATTATATCTGGATCTTGTTTGATGCGAGACGGTTATTCACTTAAATCATAGAATAATGGTCGTTCTATTTATATGAGTAATATCTTTTATGGTCATGCACCCTTGATGAGTGGTCTATTTTTACTAAATCTTGATAGTAGTGATACACATGTTCATAGTATTGAAGCCAAAAGATATAAGTTTAATAGTGATAGTGCAACTTATTTGTGGCACTACCATTTAGGTCATATTGGTGTAAAGCGCATGAAGAAACTCCATGCTGATGGGCTTTTAGAATCACTTGATTATGAATCACTTGATGCTTGCGAACCATGCCTCATGGGCAAGATGACTAAGACGCCGTTCTCCGGAACAATGGAGCGAGCAACAGACTTGTTGGAAATAACACACACTGATGTATGCGGTCCGATGAGTGTTGATGCTCGCGGCGGGTATCGTTATTTTCTGACCTTCACAGATGATTTAAGCAGATATGGGTATATCTACTTGATAAAACATAAGTCTGAAACATTTGAAAAGTTCAAAGAATTTCAGAGTGAAGTTGAAAATCATCGTAACAAGAAAATAAATTTTCTATGATATGATCATGGAGGAGAATATTTGAATCACGAGTTTGGTCTTCATTTGAAAGAATGTGGAATAGTTTCACAACTCACGCCACCCGGAACACCATAGCGTAATGGTGTGTCCGAACATCGTAATCGTACTCTATTAGATATGGTGCGATCTATGATGTCTCTTACTGATTACTGGTATTGTTTTGGGGTTATGCTTTAGAGACGGCTGCCTTCATGTTAAATAGGGCACCATCTAAATCCGTTGAGATGACACCTTATGAACTGTGGTTTGGCAAGAAACCCAAGTTGTCATTTCTTAAAGTTTGGGGTTGCGATGCTTATGTGAAAAAGCTTCAACCTGATAAGCTCGAACCCAAATCGGAGAAATGTCTCTTCATAGGATACCCAAAGGAGACTGTTGGGTACACCTTCTATCACAGATCCGAAGGCAAGATATTCGTTGCTAAGAATGGATCCTTTCTAGAGAAGGAGTTTCTCTCGAAAGAAGTGAGTGGGAGGAAAGTAGAACTTGATGAGGTAACCATGCCTGCTCCCTTATTGGAAAGTAGTTCATCATAGAAATCAGTTCCAGTGATTCCCACACCAGTAAGTGAGGAAGCTAATGATGATGATCATGAAACTTCTGATCAAGTTACTACCAAACCTCGTAGGTCAACCAGAGTAAGATCCGCACTAGAGTGGTACGGTAATCCTGTTCTGGAGGTCATGTTACTTGACAATGACGAAGCTACGAACTATGAGGAAGCGATGATGCGCCCAGATTCCGCAAAATGGCTTGAGGCCATGAAGTCTGAGATGGGATCCATGTATGAGAACAAAGTATGGACTTTGGTTGACTTGCCCGATGATCGGCAAGCCATGGAGAATAAATGGATCTTCAAGAAGAAGACCGGCGCTGACGATAATATTACTGTCTACAAAGCCCGACTTGTTGCGAAAGGTTTTCGACAAGTTCAAGGAGTTGACTACGATGAGACTTTCTCACCCGTAGCGATGCTTAAGTCTGTCCGAATCATGTTAGCAATTGCCGCATTTTATGATTATGAAATTTGGCAAATGGATGTCAAAACTGCATTCCTTAATAGATATCTTAAAGAAGAGTTGTATATGATGCAACCAAAAGGTTTTGTCGATCCAAAAGGTACTAACAAAGTGTGTAAGCTCCAGCGATCCATTTATGGACTGGTGCAAGCATCTTGGAGTTGGAATATACGCTTTGATAGTGTGATCAAAGCATATGGTTTTATCACTACAAAAAAATACACTTCCGGGATGATACGTGTTTGTCACAGTAGGTCATGTTTTTTGTCATGCATGTACATCCATGACAAATTTATGACGGAACCAAGATAGTCATACATGTGTCGTCGTAGAAGTGTTCCATGACATTACCAAAAATATCATCACGGAAGTTTCCACTTCCATGACGATAAATCGCGCGTCATGGAAGTGCTTTTGTCAAGGGTGACCGACACGTGGCATCCACCGTAACGGGCCGCCGTTAAGCTATTGGGTCCGGTTTTGGATCCGATAACCCGTTAACAGCCCGGACCAATGAGGATTTTCCATGTGTAAAATTGTCATTGGCCGGAGGAAACATGTGTTGGCTCACCGTTGGGACAGATGTCATCCATTCATTGGACAGGAGGTGCCTATGATAGGTCGACACATGGCACGGCCCAACAGAGGCCCATTCCAGTGAAAAGTCCGGCCCGTTTGAATTGGTCAAAAGGTAACGGGCCGGCCCACGGAAAGCCTGTTCCTATATAGCCCATTTACGGTCCGCTAACTCATGGCCCGTTACGGCCTATCGGAATTAAGCCCAGTAGCTTCATCTGGGCCGTCCAATATGATTCTAGCCCATTGTAACTTCCGGCCCATGTATGGCCCATGATGTCTTTCGGCCCATACGAGGCCATTTGTAACTCTTGGCCCATTAACGGCCCGTAGTGAATTTGGCTCGCAATGAACAGTGTATCGCTTCATACCCACTAACGGCTCATTATTCCATTGGGCCGTTTCCAACCCATGTTATCTTTCAGCCTTCTCAGGGCCCATATATTCTTGAGCTTATTTCCAGCATTCGGTTACTTACGGCCCGTTACCGGACTTTTCTGCTTGTGGGCCAAATTCAGCCAGTGGTTACAATCGGCCCATTTGTGGCCCGTTAATCCATTGGGCAATTTTCATAGCGTCATCAAATACGGCCGATTAACGACGGCCTGTTATTGTAGGCCCATGAACGAACGATTCCAAATCTAGCCCGTTTACAGCCCATAATGCGGTCTGTTATTGGCCCATGTTTGGCCGATCGATCATACGACCCGTAGAAGGCCCATTGATGCTACGGCCCGTAGAAGGCCCATTGTTTCTACGGCCCTTACAAGGCCCATTGTTTCTACGGCCTGTAGGAGGCCCATGGTAACTACAGTAAATATGTAGCCCATGGTTATTGTGGCCTAGTTTTAAAAACGGTTATTGCGCCCAAACCGCAGAAAAAGAACTGCGCTGACTACAAGCAAACAAATAAACAAGACAACAAGGAAATAAATAAGCAAGCAACTTACGCTAGGCTATCACGGCTATTACACATATTACAACCACAGGGCATCAAAGTTCACCACCAGTGCAAATATAGGGAACAAAGCAGCATATCATATACACTGGTTGTCAAAGTTGGCGACCAGTGCAAATAAACGCCACAGCAAAACAAGTCCAAAACTGAAACCACTTCAGAAGATCTCAAGAAACAATATCCTGGGTACCCATAATGTTGGCAAGATTCTTAGCAAGCTTATCAACTTTCTCTTGTTTGGCGCTTAAATCCTCCAGCGCTTGTTGTTGCACCATAAAGTATGCATCTGAATTCTGCAGGGACTTCCTCAGTTATTTAGCTTCCTTTCGCGGCACATCTGATCGATGTCTTTCAACTTGAAGTTGAGACTCAAGAAGACGAACTGATTTAGGCAGCGAGTTCGAAGAGCTTGTGCCAGCAGTAGTGGCCAGTAACTCGAACACTACATCAAGACATGACTTTTGAGTTCTCTCACTGTCGTCAAGATAGTTTTATCAGCTATCTTGGAGACCAACAGGGATGTCTCACTATCTTGAACCTTATCTGCATTACTTCTGTCGGTGTACAAAAGTAGGGGCTCTCCTTTTCACCCCTATACTTGCGCACGGGCAGTCAGAGCCACCCGCCACGACCACGCATAACAGGGTAGGAAAGGGAAGCCGGAGAGAAGCCGAAGGCACAAGACAAATAAAGCAATGACAACGACCAAGGCCACAAGGATCGTATGGTCGAAGCCGATTTCCCCGGCAAGGCCCCTTGCTGGGGCAGCCTCAGCGGCCCCGGCAAGACCC